>JADLZK010007671.1:0-1200000 GCA_015847255.1 Hyparrhenia diplandra | reverse complement strand
CGCCTCCGACCACGCGGCGACTTCAACAAACCTTCGGTGAAAGGCTCGCCCTCGACTTGGCGACACCGACCACACCCTCGCCAACATGAAGGCTAGGGGCTCGCCTACAACCACGGCGACATCAACAAACCTTCCGCGAGAAGCTCGCCCTCGACCGGGTGACACGACCACACCCCGGCCAACATGACGGCTAGGGGCTCGACTATGACCACGGCGACATCAACAAACCTCTGCAAGGGCCTCGCCTCCGACTACGGGCGGCGTTGACATCACCTTCGTGACATCAACAAATCTTGGCAAAGGGCCTCGCCTCCGACTTCGGCGACGTCGACATCACCTTCGTGACATCAACAAACCTTCGGCAAAGGGCCTCGCCTCCATCTACGGTGACGTCGACACCACCTTCGCGACATCGGCCAAACCTCTGCAAGGGCCTCGCCTCGACTACGGTGGCGTTGACATCACCTTCGTGACATCAACAAATCTTCGGCAAAGAGCCTGCGCCTCCGGCTGCGCGGCGTCGACACCACCTTCGCGACATTAGCCAAACTTACGCAAGGGCCTCCCTCCGACTACGGCGACGTCGACATCACCTTTCGTGACATCAACAAATCTTCGGCAAAGGACTTCGCCTCCGACTACGGCAATGTCGACATCACCTTCGATAACGGCCGGGCCGGGCCCGCTCACCTTCGACCTCGACGACTTCGTCCATGCATTCGCCTCCAACTCATAAGCACCGGCCAAGAAGGGGCTAGGGGCAGCATTGGAGGCCAATTCTACCTAAAACGTCTTGCCCGCTACTCATGAGTCGAGTAGGAAAGGCGGGCAGCTTGGCCGTCTACCCACGCCGGCGACATCGGCAATTTGAGCTACACCCTCGCCAACATCTTTGGCGAAGGGCTGACCTCCGACCGGCGTCCTTTGTTCATATTTCTTACACGATCCCAATTAGGAAGGCGAAAGAAATATATGGGATTTCTATCTAATCATGTTAGCTTGGATATGGGATTAACCTCATGATCCAACAAAGCGGAGTTAGGCGGTGTTAGTAGTGGGGTGTAAACTTAGCATCATTATCCATAGTGGAGTTAATCTCACCAGGATATGTACTCAAGGTATACCACTCATTTCTAGGCATTACCTATACACTAGTCTATCACCCTAACAATAACGCTCTAAGAAATGCGGGTATGGTATTCTTGAAAAGGCCTTGATAAAAGAATGAACATGATATCTGCAAGCGCACAGATAGAAATACCATCGTAGCGCACTTCACCGGGAGTAATCCGGTATCGTATTTATATTTTACCACGGGGAAGGGAGTCTATGGAAAGTAGAGAGAAAATGATATCTAATGATTTAGGGAGTGATTTACTTATGAGATCCACTTACAGTTGTACAATGCGAGAGTAGCCATATGCATCTAACATTACTCAACAGATAAGTCACGGGATAAAGATAATTATATAAATGATAAATACCCAAGTCTAAGATCATCGTATGCCACTAATATCATACGAGCTATTGGCATGTCATAGAAAGAATAGAATGAATATTCCTAAGATACTCCTAATCATATATGTCAATGAATACTATAATTAGTGCAATACATCTAGCTATCATGGCAAGGTTGGATTACTTCTACACATGGCAAGCATTACCAATAACAACCAAGGGCGAAACTTGATCATTACCGTAATAATAAACTCGACTAGTCCTACATTCGGAGGGTGGATTCCAAAGGACTCAACAGACTGTCACTCCCGCAATCTACCACACGGCCCGGAATGTAGGGTGCAATTGCGATAAACGTTGTATAAACACCACGTTTACACATTGCTTATCACCCACATAGTGATCATCTATATGGATGCTATACAATTCCATGCATAAAATATAAAGCAATCTCACTAAACTAAACATATAATCATAGCAAGCATAAACACATATTAATAAGAATATAATAATTATAAAGATCAAAGCCATAACAATTGTATTCTGAATATAATAATACTTACAGATTGAATACAAGAGAGAAGTCTCAAGAACGATGATCCTTGCTACTTCTTGACTATTAGGAACTCAAGATGAACTTGATCTTCAACTAGAACTACCTAGATAGCTAACTACTTCTAGTATGAACTAGGGCTTAGGTCTAGACTTGGGTTTGGACTTCATGGGTATGAGTTGATGAATGAATATGATAATGAAATTGATATCAGCCACGGGGTCACCGGTCTTCTTATATAGCACTTGGCGATGAACGTGAACCCTTGGATCAAACCGACCTTCAATAACGGTGTAGATACAACCTCAAAGTCGGTAGTAAACCGACCTAGAAAGCTGAGGGCGACAGTGGGACCTACGGCGGCCGGCCCCGCCAGTGGTCCCATCTCCTCTCGGCCTAAATGGGCTGGCGGCCGCCGTGGTCCCGTCTCCTCTCGGCCTCTAGTTGTTTACGGTGTTCTCTGGTATCTTCTAGAATGTTTTAGTCCACTTTTCGGGTTGAGTTACTTCACGGTCAAGTCTTGTGATCATATGTCTTGTATATTCCCTAACTTTCTCCATTCTTCTGCATTTATCTATCAAGTCCACGGAAAGTCATAGAATACCAAAACTCGTGGAAATACATTAGTTAGACCCCTAGACTTATGTTTGGTCTTTAACTTGAGCCCTTATTTCATGTTAATTGACTTATAAAATTATGCTATAATAGGTGTCAACAAGCTCCCCGAAGCTTACCTCTTGCTAGTCTCTTAGCAAGACACATGATATTAATTTAAACTACTTACTTGGATCGGGAGTTGCTGCAACGCTATCACACCTTAAGAGTACACATGCTTTCAAACAAAATTTCTCTCCGGATAGATATAAATTTTTCAAAACTTCAACTTACCCATATTACCTCTTACCTTTTGGGGCTTATAACCTTTCTTCAATCTTGGGTAATTGAAAGATAGAACGATCAAGTCAAGCACTATATCTCAAACTCTTTTGATCAACTGTCCTTCTGGAGTTTTTGCTGGTTTTCAAATAAAACTCAAAGTTCCTCAGTATGACTCTCTCTAATCTCTCATTTGTGGTATTTGTGGATCCTCTCTAAGGCAATAAGGTAGTGGTTGCCTTTCTCTCATAATATGTAGTATTTTTGGCTAAGGCAGTAGCACACTATGCCTTCTTCTCTCTCACCCTATATCTAAGGCTTATATATCTGGAGCTCATAGGTAGGAGAAACTAAACTTTATTTACTTACTAAGCATATATTGTAAATTCAAGCAATGGATCCAAAGTTACAAGTCACACCGATCAAGTGGTGCATGTGTATGGTGGATAGGATATAAATGGTATGGAATTAGTAAGGTGTAAGGAATAGAGGATGGGAAATCTTACTTGTGCTCCTTGAGGAATCTTCTCTCTTGTGGAATTTGGAAACTCTGTAGAGAATCTGGGTTGTATCTTTTTTTTTTCTTTATTTTTTTTTTATGGAGAGGCGAGCATCTAAGTACCCATTGTTTTCAAATGGACACTTGTCCATTTTTAACTCTCCTTTATTCTTTCTTTTTCTTAGGGAGGTAGGCTCTACTCGCGTAGGACTTTTATCCATTTTTCATCTCCTTTTTTTTTAATCTACAACCCAAATCTCTTTTGCAATAACTTTTGAGTGGTAAATAAATGTAATGGAGCTTTTGTAAGATATTGGCTAGCAATGAATGAGTGGATGGGTATAGTGAATATTTTTTGGTTGCTCTCTCCTAGGATAGGAGTAGAACATTTTTGCTGGCTAGTGTGAAATGGATAATGGTATATATATGGTAAGTGTATATGTGGTAGATGCGTACTTCCAAGATGAAAATAGCATATGTGTATGGAGTCGAGTGGAGTGGAGTGGAATGAATGGAGTGTACATGATCAAGGCATGACAAGTTTCTAAGGGTCGACAAAGATTGAACAAACTCAATGCAAAGCAAGCGACCTATATATATATCTTAAAGGTTTTCCTAATCTAGGGAGCATGTATATATGGGTCGTGGTAGGAGGTTCACACTCTTGTCACACAGAACTTATCATGTGCATTTTTAATTTTCGAAATATAAATCTCCGAAATCTAGTGTCACTAGGAGTAAGATCAAATAGCAAAATCGGACTATCATATATCATATCCGTCAATTACCTAGACTTTAGAGCAAGCATTTGCAACCCAAAGGTTTCAGGTTTAGAGTAAATGTCAAATTAAAGTAATTTTGCAAATGGAGCTCAAGAGAAATTAAGCTTGAAAGCTAGGTACTAGAAAAGTATAACAACGGAGCAACTATTTATCATCTTCATGTTGGCGATTTTGGGGTTCCTTTTAGTTGAGCAAAGTAAACTTAGTGTGCACTCTCTCTTGATTCTTTTATTCACACTCTAACAAAAGACTCTTTAAACTATTAGACTCTATAAAACTAAACTCTATAAAACTAAACTTTTAACAAACTTTCTAGCAAACAAAATATTTAACTAATAATAATAATAATATATATAGATAGATAGATAGGGATACTTATCTCGGATAACTAGGGGTTGCACTCCCCCAAGCTAGATTGGAGTGTAGTCTTCAATGATGTAGAAGTTGAGGTAGTTGGCATCAAGGGTGGTGCCCGACATATCTCTTCTCCTCTTGAATTCTCGCTAATCTCAAATAGACAACAAAGCTAGTGGAACTTGATTAAGCGTTAGGGATTAGCCACATTGCTTTTAGTTGCCTGGGAAATATTTTTAGATTTTTATTATTTTTCAAATTTTTATTTTATTTTTATATGTAAGAAAAGATAAAGTATAACTTGTGCATCTTTATTTTATTTTTTATGCCACCACAGCAAATAGCCTAGAGGTGTTTAAAACCTCGGGGATATTAGTATGGGGCTTAAAGGTTTTCACAAAACAAAAGACAAAATATTTTTTTGTTGTTTTCAAATGCGAGATATAAGATGCTAAGAAAATAAACATGATATGCAATGTAGAAATTTAAATATGGATAACTTACCGACTTACCTTTCGGCGAGGATTCGGCGTTTAGAGTCCTCCCAACAGGGACTTCAAGTTCAGCTCTTTACTCCCATGGTATATCGGTTGTCACAATCGGTGGCACTGATGATTCTATGGTCTCTTCTAATGATGTTACGGGAGATGTCTTCTTCTTCCTCCATCTTCTTTTAGATGATGAACTCTTCTCTGGAGTACTTGATTTTCCTTTATCCATGGATATATTAGGTGTAAGGGCTTTAGCCTCTTCACTTACCTTATCCTCTTCTAGATTCTTGATCCACCGTCTATTATGGCGCGACGAGCCGACTTGTTCTTCCCGGGAAATTCATGATAATTATAACTATTAAAGTAAACACATACCTTCTCCTTAGGGAAGTGGAAATGAATCTCTCCTGTGTGGATGTAGATGATTGCACGAGTAGTGTTGAGGAACGGTCTCCCAAGCACTAGTGGAGGATCTTCTTCTTTCCCCATGTCCATGACTACAAAGTCGGTGAGAACATAGTGGTCCTTGATCTTGGCCGGTACGTCATTGGCAATTCCTTCGTGAACTCAGAAAATTGGTCTCGCCATCTGCAGCTTGTACATATGTTGGTTGCAATGGCAATTTTCTAAATAATAATTCATATATAACCTTTGCCATTAGATTAATGCCGGATCCCGTATCGCAAAATGTATTATAGAAATTCCAATCGATTAATAGAGCAATGAATAGTAGGGGTACTGGATCGTCTTGTTGTGGAAGCATTGGTGATTGAAGTAAATGGTCATTATAAGATTTTATTTTATTTACCACCATTACCTTTGTAGGCTGTGCCGTCTTGTTCTTGTTCTGATTCTGATTCCTCCTTCTGTTCTTGTTGTAGTTTTCTATCTTCGGTTCTCAAACATAAGAATAGGAATTTGGGGAATAAGTAAGAGAGGTGTGTACCTTATTCTTGAAAGTGAATTTCTCCCTTTTCCCTTTGATGTTGAAACATATCTTCGCACTGTCGGCGTAGATGACGACTTTTGGTGAGCATAAGAATGGTCTACCAAGTATGATTGTTGCTCTTTCATTTCTTCCTGTCTACAACTATGAAGTCTGGCGGCATGTAAGAGCCTCTAATTCCCACACACACGTCTTCAAGGATCCCCTCGGGATAACAGAATGATTGATCTGCAAGCTGCAAGCACATATTCATTTTCCAAAGTGGTTCACTATAAATCTTTTCATAAATTACCTTTGGTAGTATGTTCACACTTGAGCCGAAGTCACAGAGAGCATTGTTGAAGGTGTGCGTCGCGATCTTGATTGTAATGACTGGCCTCCCTGGATCTTCCTTCTTAGGTGGCATCGAATCATCCAACCAACAGCTTCCTGAGGTCTGTCTATAGTAACGACCTGCATTATAAATATCGATAAGGTTTGCAATTTCTAATTCTTCCGGCTGCCCCGGAATCTTACCTGGTGTGGTTAGTGGGACAGATAACTGAGAAATCTGAGATTCTATCATTTTATTAAAGCTATGCTGATTCTTTATAGCTGAAGAAAAGCTTTCCATACGAGTATTAATAAGTTCTAAAGCTTTGTCATTAGTTGCTATTTTTTTCTAGACAGATTCTCCATGGTTTTACCTTGGTTAACAATGAGGTCTCTCAAAGAAGGTTGATAAGTATTAAAATTGTTACCTGGATTGTTACCTTGGTAGTTTCCTTGGGCCTCTGTTGGTTCCAACCTTGATTCTGTTGAGGACGGAAATTGTTGTTATTGTTATTGATGAAGTTAATGTCCTCCTGGATCTCTGGGCAATCCCTGCCAGTGTGGCCTGTGTTTCCACATTCTTCACACGTCATTCGAGAGTCTTGAATTTGCATGACTGCCTTGGGTTGAGGATCTCTATCCTCTAGCTTCTTCATTATAAGGTCCATCTTGGCAGATAGCATATCTACCTCTTTAAGCTGGTGCATTCCTCTCTTGCGAGATTGACGTTCTTCACTCCAACCTTGGCTGGAAGCCATCTTCTCTACAAGTTACGTGGCATTGGTAATTGTAAGTGATAAGAAAGCACCACCAACTGCGGCATCCATAGTTTCACGAGCACCGAACAAGCCCATGATAGAAAGTCGCATCAATGACCACTTCTCCATCCCATGGTGTGGACACTCGAAAAATATTCTTGGAAACGCTCCCACACTCCCCCCGACCGATTCATCATCTTTGTTGTTGAAAATTCGATATCTTCCCTCTTAAGGCATTTGTCTTGCCTACGAGGAAAGAACTTAGCAAGAAAGGCTGTGGAACAAATATCCCATGTTGTATTTTTATCTTTAGTAGCATAGAACCATTGCTTGGCCCTTCCCAAAAGTGAGAATGGAAAGAGGCGAGCAATATGGCGTCTCTGGATACGTCCTTCATAGTAAATGTACTGCAAATCTCCAGGAAGTGTTGGAGATGAGCACGATGCTGCTGGAGCTCTGCACTAGATACTTGCCGACTAGGGTCAACTGATCCACTTTGCTTTGCTCTTTCAGAAGTCAGCACTCTCATTGGGGCTTTGCCCTTAGGATCACTAGCAGAAACCATGCACGAATCAAAAGCAACCATGCCTGCAGGGAAGGGCTCCTTATCCACTTTCATGTTGTTGTTGAACTTGAGGAGACCTGCCAGTATAGCCCTCTCGAATCATTTGCTTGAAGATTCGGCGGTCGGTGATGTTGTGAGTAATCATATCATGAAAGCCACAATATCTGCCAGTCTTGACCCAATCTGGATGCTTCATAGAATGATTCTCTGGTAACTTGATGCGTCCTTCCTTGACTAAAAACTCAAAGAGCTTCTCCGACTTGGAGACGTCGAAGTCATATGCCCCCTTGAGTGTCTTCATCCAGTGCTGGTTAACCTGGACAGGCTCCTTGCCCCAAGCAAATTCGGCAGCTGCTACATCTTCCTGGCCATCATCATCATCTTCTCCCTCTTCCAGGAAGTAGTTGTATGTCTGATAAGACACGTTACCCCCTTTCTGAAAATGGGTGTCCTTCTTGATGCTCTGGAACCGATTGGCCATGAGTGACAAGCGCCTAGAGAGCTGTCCTAGGTCATTAAACTCCATGCCGGCTAGCCTCTCCCTAATGGCTGGATGCATTCCCCGAATGGCTACGGCCGGCAACTGATGGTCTGGCAAGCTCAATGAGTAACAGGAATTCTTTATCTCTCTGAACCTGCGCAAGAACTCTTGTGGTGTTTCATTGTACTTCGTGTCAACCCCATCAAGTCAACGAGCTCTTTCTCATTGGAACCGGCCAGAGAAGTATGAATGAAACTTGTCTTCCAGCTTTCGCACCGTGTTCCAATAGAATTAGCCGCAACGCGTGGTGAACCATGTGAAAGCCGCCCCTGTAAGGGATGATGGGAAGAAGCGAATCCTCCATGCTTCATCATTGGCAAGCTCTCCTAACTGAATCAGATACCGACTGATGTGTTTGGTAGTAGAAGTGTCATCTTGTCCAGAGAACTTGGTCAAGTCGGTTGGAGGCTTCAGTCTTGAAGGAAGCGCCACTCTGTTGTACCAATCGGGATATGGTGACCGGTACACATAGGGCCGATTTTTGGGCTTGATCCCAAATTGGTGTTGCATCATATCGGCCATCCTCGCTAGGAGTATATCCATATTTGAGTTTTGTGGTCCATGAGATTGTCCCCGACAGTCCGGTGGCTTATACCGAGATTTGGCATAGCATGAACGTGGAATAGTCAACGAACTCGTGTATCCGGGGGCCAAAGGGATTTCTCTCGCAACCCACCGGCCATCGAGCTATTGAGTGCGTGTTGTATCTTTGGAGGGTTCCCGGTGTACCGAACGCCGCTTCTCCATGTGTCTTGGCTCCGGATCCCTCCGGTTTTTCGGTGTCTTGTTCTCTCCTCCATAGCCTAAATCCGCCGTATACGATACTAAGCATGGTAACAAGACTACTTGCAACATAATCTAAATCCGCCGCCGCGATACTAGACATGGTACAAGGTTGCCGGTACTTCACGGAGGTCGGCGGGTCGATGTATCCCCTCGCAGATAGATCGGCGACACGACCGGACTTGAAGGGTGGCGGGAGCCAAGGCACGGAGCGGGTTGGTTGTATTTGATTTGGTAGATTTGTTTTACAGTTGCGGGGGTCTCATATTTATACCACGGGCTTATCGAGTCCTAACTAATTAGGAATAAATGTAACTAAATATCTAGCTAAGATACATTGTCCTCCAAGTCTTCTCGGAGTCGTGGAATTATACGTGATGTGGGCCCTTGTCCTCGAATATTCTCCTTGACGCTCCACGCTTGCCGAACCATCTCTTGCTCAGCTCCTTCTCGGACTCAGGCTCCTTAGCCGACTAACAGCGGCTTTCCCGAATGCTACGGTACCATTGGCACCACGTTGCTAGCCGAATGACCCCTTACCAAACTATCGCGCGCTAGCTCATCCGTCATCCGTGCTCTACCAAATTTTGGTGTTAACATATGCCCCCTCAATTTTAGAGTAAAAGTGGCTTTTTGCTCTGAAATTGACCATGATCTGCTAAAACTCGGGCCAAACCTTTTAATCTGGGCTAAAATTACCAAGGCCCATCTTCCGGAAATTTCCTGCGACACGGTTTCAGCCCTTCAGTTTCTTCTTGGGACTTGTGCCACCGGAGTTTCCACCAATGTGAATCGGCAAGTCAGGTCGCTTCCACTTCTCAAGATAAGCACCGAATAGATCTCTTGTTTTCTCACAGCCACTCCGATCTATCTCTTGGCTCTCTTTCTGCATATAAATATAGGGTGAACTCCTTCAGCCAAGAGCAGCCATCTAGATCTCGCCTATATCCTCTAGCTTTTTCCTCTTTTCTCCCAAGATCTGAAGTATTCGGCTAGCTTCATCTTCTCTTCGCAATGGAGTAAGTTCCTTTCCGGTATGCTTCGATACTTACTTCATGTCGATCCCGACTCCCCTTTTTAGATGATTTTTCAAGTCCTCGTGATGCTGAGATTGCATCACTCCGCCGTCAGCTTGCAATGGCGCGAGAGGCGCCGAGAAAGAGCGGGAGGCACACGAGCAAACAATCGAAGACATAGAAGATGTAAAAGAAGAATATGACCAGCTTGATGAAGCTCAAGAGCGCTATGTGCAAACTAGCAATAGTAAGCCTTGCTGCAACTTATGATGAATTCCTCTTCCCATGGTCCATTTTCTTGAAGCAATCCCCTTTTGTAGGCGTGGCGAGGAGGTTCAACCGCCTCGATCGAAGCAACCAGACAGGTGATTGAAGCACGGGATGCACGAGGGCCTAACCGTACATAGACGATGAACGCTGCGTTCGGTCGTCCGAAGGCTGTCCTTGACACTCTTTTTAATTAGGAGAATTGTAAAATGATGTGTGACTACGTATGGCGATTATGCCCACCTACAACAATAATTCCGTGTTTGCCTCTCTTGTCATGATGTCTGTCACTTATCTTCCTGATGAATTCTCCTTATTATCTATAGGGCTTTCAATTATAGCATGACATCATATCGTGAATAATGTATTTAGTCGGGTTGTATACATTTTGTTCTGAAGGCAACATATCATACACATGTTGGCTATTTTCCACACTTCGGAATATTTTTCTGCTAAAGGCGATGCTCTCACACATCGGCTATATCGGGATTTGGTCCTTACCTTTTCAAGCTCCAACCTCAACGCTAGGATAATATTTCTTTAAGAATCTCCCATTGATTGCTGATTTGAATTCTTGTCCTCATAAAGATATCAAGATATATGCATTCCCGTGTACACATCTCAATATCCGAAAAGGACCTTCCCAATTCGGAGACCATTTGCCGAATGCTTTGTCTTTAGTCCCAAGTGGTAACAACGCTTTCCAGACAAGATCTCCTTCAGAAAACTCTTTAATTCTGACTTTCCTGTTGTAATATTTGGCGACACGCATCTTGTTTTTCTCAATATTTTCCAATGCTTTTAGACGAATTTGATGCAAATCTTCTAATCCATCTATCATAAGATTTTTATATTCTTCTTTCGCCAAATCTTTCTGTAATGTAACCCGTCTGGATCCTGATTGCATCTCCCACGGTAATACTGCATGGTGTCCGTATACTAATTCATAAGGTGATGTCTTAGTAGATCCATGACATGCCATTCGGTAAGCCCATAATGCTTCATTAAGAACCAAATGCCATCTTCTAGGCTTCCCTTCGATCTTCTTCTGAATGATCTTGATCATGATTTTATTAGAAGCTTCAGCCTGACCGTTGGCTTGGGCATAATAAGGGGATGAATTGTACAACTTGATTCCCATATCCTCAGCAAAGTCACAAAATTCAGCGGATATAAACCGACTCCCTTGATCGGTCATTCGGTTTCAGAATTCCAAACCTCAGAAATGATATGTTCTTTGACAAACTCAACCATATTCTCTCGATGTGACCTTTTTCAATGGGATAGCTTCAACCCACTTAGTAAAATAATCAGTGGCCAATAGCACAAACTTATGGCCTTTGCTCGATGGAGGGTGGATCTAGCCAATCAAATCTATACCCCATCCTCCGAACGGCCAAGGCTTAACAATGGGGTTTAATGTCGATGCGGGAGCTCTTTGAATATTACCAAACCTTTGACAATCCTGACATCCTTTGTAATACTCAAAACAATCTTCAAGCATAGTTGGCCAAAAATACCCTGTTCTCCTGATTACCCACTTGATTCGGTAAGCCGATTGGTGTGCACCACATAATCCTTCATGAACTTCATACATCACTTTCTTAGCTTCTCCTTGACTCAAACATTTAAGCAAGACTCCATCTAGAGATTTATAATATAGCTGATCATCAAGGAGCACAAACTTAATAGCTCTGTACCTGAGTTTTCGAGAAACTTTCTTCGAAGGATTTTTAAGGTATTCGATAATCTCAGTCCTCCAATCATTATCGGTTTGATTTGGTACTTTGACCTCCACCAAGCGCACACAAATCGCAATGAAAACCTCTTGATTGTCCTTATATCCGGAAGCATTTTGGGCTAGCTTATTAGCTTCTCCATTTTGTTCCCTCGAATATGACGAAGGATCACAATCTTGAAAGTTCTCATTATTTTTGACATTCCTCATAATAATTTCTTAGAATGTCATTCCTGCATTCATATTCGCCGATCGGTTGCTTGATTACTAATTCAGAATCTCCAAAGATCTTAACTGTAATGGCTTCCATCTCAACAAGAAGTTAGAGTCCTCTCGAGTAAAGCTTCATATTCTCGCCTCGATTGTTAGTGACAAGGCATCAATAGGAATAGCAAACTCAAAAGAAGCCCCTTAGGTGAAATTAGTAAAACACCTGCACCTCCGCCTTTTTCACAAGATGATCCATCAAAGAATAAAGCCCAAGGTGTAATACCAATCATGTCGATAGAAGGATCACGGTGTTTAGCGTAACAAAATCAGCAATGATTTGTCCTTTAACGACTTTCGCCGAGTCGTATCTCGGATCGAATTCGACAATGCCAACACCCATTTACCGATTCTTCCCTTTAAAATCGGCATTGACAACATGTGTTTAATCACATCAAATTTGGAGACTATTGTACATTCGGCATTCAATAAATAGTGCCGAAACTTAGTACACGAGAAGTAAACACATAGACACAACTTTTCTATAGCCGAATACCGCGTTTACGGATCCAAAAGTTTTTCGGCTAAGATAAGCCACAACTCGCTCTTTTCCGTCTTCTTCTTGCATAAGGGCCGATCCTATGGTTAAATCATCGGCCGCCACGCATAAACTTGAATGGTTTATCTAGCTTTGGAGGGACCAAAACAGGTGGCGTCTTCATATATTCCTTTATTTCATCCAAGGCTTTCATGTACGTCACTCCAAATGAACTTCGAGCTTTTTAAGTTTTAACAAAGGAGAAAATGGCAAGACACTTTTTCGATAGATTGGAGATGAACCTTCTCACAAAATTGATTTTGCCAAGTAATGACAAAGAACTTTGTAAGATCGGTAGGAGGAGCAATATTTTCTATAGCTTCCATACTCTTCTTCCCTACTTCAATGCCTCCTTTGTGAACCAAGAACCCTAAGAATTCACCGGCTGTGACTCCAAAAGCACACTTGTTTAGATTCATCTTTAATCCATGTTTCCTAGTGCACTCTAATGTCTTCCTCAAGTCACCCGGATGCTTCATGTAATTCTTCGATTTGACGACCACGTCATCAATGTAGACCTCGACTATTTTGCCGATCAACTCATGGAAAATATAATTCATAGCTCTCTGATAAGTTGCACCAGCATTTTTTAATCCGAATGTCATAACAATCCATTTAAATAAACCAATATGACTAGGACACCGAAAAGCGCTTTTTGATATATCCTCAATGGCCATAAAAATCTGATTGTATCCAAAGATTCCCATCCATGAAGCTAATAATTTCATATCCGCGCAAAGATCTACTAACAGATCAGCAAGCGGCATGGGATATCCATCCATAGGAGTAGCTTTTTAAGATCTCTAAAATCTATACAAACCCTCATCTTTCCGTTTTTCTTGTAAACAGAACTATACTTTGAAATCCATTCGCATATCTGCATGGCCGAATGAAATTTGCTTCTAATAATCTTTCAATTTCCTTTTTCACGTCGGCCAATACCTTCTCTTCATAAATCTTCCGAGGAGGTTGTTTGTAGGGTCGAACCCCTCTTTGATGGGCAATCGATGCTCAACAATCGAGCGATCTAGCCTGTGCATCTCGAATAATCCCAAGCAAAGCAATCTTTGAATTCCTTGAGGAGGTCTATTAATTCTTTCCTAAATTCTGGATCAAGTTGAGCACTGATATAAGTCGGTCTTGGTTTGTCACCATTACCAATATCTATCTCTTCCAATTTGTCAGCTGACTTAAAACCATGCCCAAGCTTTCCTTTGTTACCATCAATTGGGTTCCCCATTAAAAACCATCGAGAATGCCGACTTGCTTGGATCGGCTGTTGATCCTGGTGATGAATACTAGCGGGATCTTCTTTTAGTTTTTCCCAACGACTCAGCGGCTGCAATTTTGTCGAATCATCTCGCTTGAACTATCTCAACTTCATCGTCATCCTTTGGATAAGAATCGATGCATGGTGGATGGAACACAACAATTAGCATGGATCCAATCTCTCCCAAGAAGCAAGCTGTAAGGCCCTTCACCGTCGATCACAAAGAAGGTGGTGATCAGAGTTTTTGAGCCGATCATCAAATTAACACAAATAGCTCCATGGGTATCCGAAAACCCTGCCAAAGAAAGTCCCTTAGCTCAATGTCGTCTCTAGCAAATCCTCATCAATCATCCCTAACTTTCTCAATGTTGTATATGGCATGAGGTTAATAGCAGCTCCTCCATCAACAAACATATGAGTTAGAGGCTTCCCATTGAGGTACCCTTTTAAGTAAAGGGGCTTCGGATGATCATGCTCCTTTGGCTTATCAAACACTTTGCTTGCCTTGATAAGGTCAATTCGCCAAGAGGTCCATCATTTCTCTATTATCGAAATCAGAAAATGCATCACCGTCTGAACAAGCATCTTCCTCCTCTGGGTTTTCAGTGATTTGTTCTGTAGGAGTCCCAAATTTTATGGGGATGAAGAAAACCATGCTAACATCTCGCTGAACGCCCACTTGTAGAATACTCCTCTTGCCGAATGACCGGCTTCCTGAGTTTTTCTTCTTTGGGCGCCATACCTGCTTGCGTTCGGCTGTTGCTGCTTCTTTGAGCTCCTTGTTCCCGAGATCTTTGGACTCTTCTCTTACGGCTCTTTCTCGCACCGGGAGGGCACCACTTGTCCCTTTTGCCACACATACTCTTGAGGAGAGTCCGGATCATCATCGAAATCCTCCACATCGGCCCATGCTTGATCTCGCAATCCTTTTACCAATGTGGGGTGTCTTGTCTTCATTTTTAAGCGCCGATCATCCTGCGGGGAAGCGTGCCCCAGCCTTTCTTGGATGGGTCGGCGGTTGACTCATGCCTATCTGTGCATTCGTGGTATTGCTCACTTTGCATTCGGGGCAATTGTTCCTAGCGAGGCAACTTCAAGCCTTCATTCCAAAGAAAGCCTAAAGAAAGGACAGTCCCAATGAGACTTCTCTTGCTCTTTCATGTACTCCTCCTGTTCTCGGTGGTACATCTCCTCTTCATACCTCTGTTGTTCCCTAGCAAGCTGCTGATCCCTACGATATTGCTTTTCTTGCTGCCTTTGCCATTTGTTCAGCAGTATGCGAGATGTCACCCTTGGTTTGGAGGTCTCTCCTTTCTCTGTTCGGCTATTTGGAAACCGAACACGATGTTCTTTGAGCTCGCACTAGATACTTGCCGACTAGGGTCAACTGATCCACTTTGCTTTGCTCTTTCAGAAGTCAGCACTCTCATTGGGGCTTTGCCCTTAGGATCACTAGCAGAAACCATGCACGAATCAAAAGCAACCATGCCTGCAGGGAAGGGCTCCTTATCCACTTTCATGTTGTTGTTGAACTTGAGGAGACCCTGCTGTATAGCCCTCTGAATCTGTTGCTTGAAGATTCGGCAGTCAGTGATGTTGTGAGAGTAATCATATCATGGAAGTCACAATATCTCGCGCCTTGACCCAATCTGGACGCTTCATAGAATGATTCTCTGGTAACTTGATGCGTCCTTCCTTGACTAAAAACTCAAAGAGCTTCTCCGACTTGGAGACGTCGAAGTCATATGCCCCCTTGAGTGTCTTCATCCAGCACTAGTTAACCTGGACAGGCTCCTTGCCCCAAGCAAATTCGGCAGCTGCTACATCTTCCTGGCCATCATCATCATCTTCTCCCTCTTCCAGGAAGTAGTTGTATGTCTGATAAGACACGTTGCCCCCTTTCTGAAAATGGGTGTCCTTCTTGATGCTCTAGAACTGATTGGCCATGAGTGACAAGCGCCTAGAGAGCTGTCCTAGGTCATTAAACTCCATGCCGGCTAGCCTCTCCCTGATGGCTGGATGCATTCCCCGAATGGCTACGGCCGGCAACTGATGGTCTGGCAAGCTCAAAGAGTAACAGGAATTCTTTCTCTCTGAACCTGTGCAAGAACTCTTGTTGTGTTTCATTGTACTTCTGTGTCAACCCCATCAAGTCAACGAGCTCTTTCTCATTGGAACCGGCTGTAGAAGTATGAATGAAACTTGTCTTCCGGCTCGCACCAGGTTTCCAATAGAATTGGCCGGCAACGTGGCGAACCATGTGAAAGCCGGCCCCGTAAGGGGATGATGGGAAGAAGCGAATCCTCCATGCTTCATCATTAGCAAGCTCTCCTAATCGAATCGGATACCGACGTTGTGTTCGGTAGTAGAAGTGTCATCTTGTCCAGAGAACTTGGTCAAGTCGGTTGGAGGCTTCAGTCTTGAAGGAAGCGCCACTCTGTTGTACCAATCGGGATATGGTGACCGGTACACATAGGGCCGATTTTTGGGCTTGATCCCAAATTGGTGTTGCATCATATCGGCCATCCTCGCTAGAAGTATATCCATATTTGAGTTTTGTGGTCCATGAGATTGTCCTGACTGTCCAGCTAGCTTATACCCAGGATTTGGCATAGCATGAATCGTGGAATAGTCAACGAACTTCGTGTATCCGGGGCCAAAGGGATTTCTCTCGCAACCCACCGCCATTGGAGCTATTGAGTACGTGTTGTATCTTTGGAGGGTTCCCTGGTGTACCGAACGCCGCTTCTCCATGTGTCTTGGCTCCGGATCCTCTGGTTTTTCGGGTGTCTTGTTCTCTCCTCCAGATTCTTGATTTATAGCTCCTTTCTTTGGTGGTGGCTTAGGCGTTTGTATGTATCTTGGCCCCGATAGCTCACCAAGCCGAGCCTCAAAGTGTTGATCAAACTCGGGTCCAAAGCTAGCCTTCATGATATCGCGAAAAGTGTTGAAGAACGCCGTGTTGTGATTGGTCATTGCATTCCCAATGGCGGCTGCAACAATCTCTTCCATCCGACGAATTTCTTCAGGACTTGGTTCTTCATCTTCCTTCTCTGCCCCCTCTTCTTCATCAGATACTTGCTGAGCATATCCTTTGTCTCCGGGCATCAATATCTTTGGAAGATCTGTCTTCCTCGGAAGATTGCACCGCTCTTGTTCTTGGAGAAACATAACATACACTTCGCGCTGAAGGCTGCGCACATATCTCTCACCGTGGCCCCCATGTCGGGTGGAAGGTCATCCATCTGGAGCTGAATGACATTGTCCGTGTCGACGTTGTCAAGCAACGTGATTTGATCTTGTCGTGTCCCACTGGGCGTGCCAAAAAGTGTGTAGGCACAAAAATCCTACTCCTTGCGCCGCACACACTGACAAGCCGGAATAGCTGGCTTTACTCTGCCCGAGTGTCTTGAATCGAAGGCGTGCCAGTCAATTTGACCTGTTAATTGATAAGGAGGTAAACGTGAGATCTAGAACATGCCTGGTGAGACCAAGACAGTTCCGCATGTATGGCTCTAAGGCCAGATGTAAGGACACATAGCTATGAGAGCTATCTGTCGACAGATAATGAAAGCATTCGGTAAGTATGTATAAAGATGTAATATAATAACAGTTGCCGAATGATCATAAAAGGCATGTTTGAACAAGTAAATTCGATCATCATGATATGATATCATAAAGCTCTATTGCATGGATCGATTCAATTGACAACATGGAACAAAAGCAGGTAACTCATAAATATAAACCTAATCTAAATGACACATGCATAGGTTTCATCCAACTAGTCTGCCGCACGTCTAGCTTTCCTAAACCCGTCAAGCTTAAACCCTTGCAAGCTAATCCACCGCATGATACCACTTGCTACAGATATAAACCACTTACCATAACTAGATCAATCCACCGCATGATACAATCTAACCATGATAAGCTAAAAGCACGCATACATCTAAACAGATCTATAAATACTCATTACTCGTTGAAGCACGTATGCATAGACAAGTAAGGTACATATGCAAACCTAATCTAAAGCAAAGCCGAGAGATTCATCCCGATCAATCCTAACAAAGAATCCACCGCATGATACACCGTAACAAGCTAATCCACCGCATGATACGGCTTGCCAGATTTAACCGTTCTAAACCCTCTTCGTCCTAACAGCTATCCACCGCATGATACACTGCAACAAGCTAATCCACCGCATGATACGGCTTGCCAGACTAGACTCTAACGATAGGTAAACTTACACATGCAAGATACAAGTAAACACATAACTGTATTCGGCAAGCTTACCAAATCCAGGGTCCATGAAGAAGAAACTTACACGTAAAACCTTAGCCTGCCGCACGACTCATGACTAAACGCGCAAGAACCCACAACACGTGACAACCTAGATTAATCTAGGCTCGGCTATGACAGAACAGATAGATCTAATGACAAGCTAATGATAAACCTTAAAAGTATAGATGACATATAGATCTAACAAAAGATAAAGCCGAGCTATTTCAATCTAGATTGGGCAAAAGTGTGTGCAATTATAACAAAAGAAATAAACGGGTGAAAGCATGCACCACTTGATAACTTAATGAATTCACCGAATTGCCAAATCCGATGAAGCCGATAACTAGCCCCAAGCTAGACCTTAGCCTGCCGCACAACTCATGATCTAACAAAGAACCCTCTTGCTCCATAGCCTAAATCCACCGCCCGCGATACTAAGCATGGTAACAAGACTACTTGCAACATAATCTAAATCCGCCGCACGATACTAGACATGGTACAAGGTTGCCGGTACTTACGGAGGTCGACGGGTTGATGTATCCCCTCAGTAGATCGACGGGCGACACGACCGGACTCGAAGGGTGGCCGGAGCCAAGGCACGGAGCCGGGTTGGTTGTATTTGATTTGGTAGATTTGTTTTATAGTTGCCGGGGTCTCATATTTATACCACGGGCTTATCGAGTCCTAACTAATTAGGAATAAATGTAACTAAATATCTAGCTAAGATACATTGTCCTCCAAGTCTTCTCGGAGTTGTGGAATTATATGTGATGTGGGCCCTTGTCCTCGAATATTCTCCTTGACACTCCACGCTTGCCGAACCATCTCTTGCTCAGCTCCTTCTCGGACTCAGGCTCCTTAGCCAACTAACAAATGGCTTTCCGAATGCTATAGTACCATTGGCACCACGTTGCTAGCCGAATGACCCCTTACCGAACCATCGTCGCGCCGGCTCATCTACCATCCGGGGCTCTACCAAATTTTGGTGTTAACAATGAAGGTCTTTGGAGTTTGTCCGAGTTTTGCTCGCGGCCTGCCTGATTAATTTTTTAGGATCTTCAATATAATTTTCTGAAGGTTCCAATTCATACAATTTCCATATAAGATCAAAAACAAATAGAAAACAGGGGTTGAACTTTGTTTGAGTATGTGATAATGGGTTCTCAATGCATTATGTAGTGTAAGTGATCTCTCTGGTTTCCTTATATGATGTGTTCATAGAATTTTTGGCTAGCACCCTTTCTAACTAGTAAAGTCGAAACAATACCAACTTAATAGGAGTAACACTGTCTAAGTTTTTGGCTAATACCCTTCCAAATTAGAGAAAAGTTTGGAAAGAAGCACTAGAAAAACTTATGTAGCTAAGAAAACATCTTTTCAAAAATTTTAAAATGTGTTTTTTTCTGATAGACTACGCCTTCCCGAACGGCGCCAGAAATGCTTGTTGATATTTCTTACACGATCCCAATTAGGAAGGCGAAAGAAATATATGGGATATCTATCTAATCATGTTAGCTTGGATATGGGATTAACCTCATGATCCAACAAAGCGGAGTTAGGCGGTGTTAGTAGTGGGGTGTAAACTTAGCATCATTATCCATAGTGGAGTTAATCTCACGAATATATGTACTCAAGGTATACCACTCATTTCTAGGCATTACCTATACACTAGTCTGTCACCTTAACAATAACGCTCTAAGAAATGCGGGTATGGTATTCTTGAAAAGGCCTTGATAAAAGAATGAACATGATATCTGCAAGCGCACAGATAGAAATACCATCATAGCACTTCACCGGGTAATCCGGGTATCGTATTTATATTTTACCACGGGGAAGGGAGTCTATGGAAAGTAGAGAGAAAAGGATATCTAATGATTTAGGGAGTGATTTACTTATGAGATCCACTTACGGTTGTACAATGCGTGAGTAGCCATATGCATCTAACATTACTCAACGAGGATAAGTCACGGGATAAAAGATAATTATATAAATGATAAATACCCAAGTCTAAGATCATCATATGCCACTAATATCATACGAGCTATTAGCATGTTATAGAAAGAACAAAATGAATATTCATAAGATACTCCTAATCATATATGTCAATGGATACTATAATTAGTGCAATACATCTAGCTATCATGGCAAGGTTGGATTACTTCTACACATGGCAAGCATTACCAATAACAACCAAGGACCTAAACTTGATCATTACCATAATAATAAACTCGACTAGTCCTACATTCGGAGGGTGGATTCCAAAGGACTCAACAGAATTTGTCACTCCCCGCGATCTACCACACGGCCCGGAATGTAGGGTGCAATTACGTATAAACGTTGTATACACACCACGTTTACACATTGCTTATCACCCACATAGTGATCATCTATATGGATGCTATACAATTCCATGCATAAAATATAAAGCAATCTCACTAAACTAAACATATAATCATAGCAAGCATAAACACATATCAATAAGAATATAATAATTATAAAGATCAAAGCCAAAACAATTGTATTCTGAATATAATAATACTTACAGATTGAATACAAGAGAGAAGTCTCAAGAATGATGATCCTTGCTACTTCTTGACTATCGGGAACTCAAGATGAACTTGATCTTCAACTAGAACTAGCTAGATAGCTAACTACTTCTAGTATGAACTAGGGCTTAGGTCTAGACTTGGCTTTGGACTTGATGGGTACGAGTTGATGAATGAATATGATAATGAAATTGATATCAGCCCTGGGGTCACCGGGTCTTCTTATATAGCACTTGGCGATGAACATGAACCCTTGGATCAAACCGACCTTCAATAACGGTGTAGATACAACCTCAAAGTCGGTAGTAAACCGACCTAGAAAGCTGAGGCTGACAGGTGGGACCCACCTGGCGGCCGGCCTAAATGGGCCTGGCGGCCGTCAGGGTCCTGTCTCCTCTCGGCCTCTGGTTCTTTCTGGTGTTCTCTGGTATCTTCTAGAATGTTTTAGTCCACTTTTCTGGTTGAGTTACTTCACGGTCAAGTCTTGTGATCACATGTCTTGTATATTCTAGAACTTTCTCCATTCTTCTCTGAATTTATCTATCAAGTCCCTGGAAAGTCACAGAATACCAAAACTCGTGGAAATACATTAGTTAGACCCCTAGACTTATGTTTGGTCTTTAACTTGAGCCCTTATTTCATGTTAATTGACTTATAAAATTATGCTATAACAGGTGTCAACAGTCACCAAGCACACCTTCGCAAGAGCATCGGCAAGGGGCTCACCTCGACTTCTACAACAATGACATCTACGCACCCATGCCTCGACCTCGAATTCAGCAAGGGGCTCACCTCAACACCGGTCGACATCTACACCTTAGCCCGACTACGGCAAGGGGCTTGCCTCAACTTCAACTCGGACCTCTCGCAGCGTCGACCACCACCTCACCAACATCTTTGGCAAGGGGCTCACCTTCAACTTGGGTGACATCAACCACGTCCTTGCCTCGGCAAATGGGCTCGCCGACCTCAGCAACATCAACCGCCTCGTCGAAACTCCATCACCAACAACATCGACAACTAGCCTCGAAGCCCCCTCCTACTCATAAGCACCGGCCAAGAAGGGGCTAGGGGCTGCATTGGGGAACCAATCCAACATGAAGAAAATGTCTTGCCCGCCACTCATGAGTCGGAGTAGGAAAGACGGGCAACTCCGGCGTCTACCAACGTCCCGCGACATCGGCAATTTCTACTACACTAACGGCGACATATGCACCTTCGCCTCGGCACCGTCGGCGACATCCGCACCCTCGCCTCGACCCGACAAGGGCCTGCGCCTCGGCACCGTCAATGATATCCGCACCCTCGCCTCGACTTTGGCAAGGGCCTCTCCTCGGCACCGTCGGCGATATCCGCACCCTCACCTCGACCTCGGCAAGGGCCTCGCCTCGGCACCAATGACGACATCCGCACCCTCGCCTACACTTCGACACGGGGGCTCGCCATCGATCGCGGTGACTTTGACACCACCGTTTGCGGCTGAATCGAGTCGGACCAACATCATCGACCTCGGCCTCAACATTCGCTCCGTCATCGGCCTCCTGCGGCAACTCCCCAGTTCATCTACGTCCAATGACCAGAACCAGTGGGAACAGTGACCTCGGCAGCCGCGACTACCCGAGCAACGAAGAGCCACCCCCGAACTAACAAAGACCCTCGCAACAACTAAGAAGGGCGAAGGCCAGGCGGGGGACCTCCGCAATCAACGAACACTTCATCATTGTACTATATCCTCCGGCCTTCGCCATCTAGTGGAAGCTTGTATTCATGGGCCTTTTCCTGTTTTAGCGACTAGGTCTTGTTGTACCTGCCAAACCCTAGTAGCTAAGGGCCTCTTGTTGTTGGGGGGTAGGGGTGCGGTGCGCCACCCTTCCCTTGTAAAAGGCCCAATACTCAACTAGTGTGTAGGGCTCGCTTGTAAATCTCTAATCTAAGGGGCGGATGGAAAATGTACTCCCTCCACCCCTCTATAAATACAACCCCAATGCCAAGGGGGAAGGGGACTCTCTCTCCCCACTTTTTTCATTCCTGTCTTCATTTGCTTCTTTTTCCCGTGGGAAGCCCTCGCCCCCTCTCGCAAACCCTTGGTTATGAAGGTCAAGGGGCAGGTCGCGGGCCCCCACAAATTGCTTCCTACCAACCAAGAAATAATATAGTTCAGTGATATATGCCCACACTTCCAACCAGATCCAGTAGCTAAGAGGCACCACTATTGTTTTTTTGTATTCCCCAGACGTTCTGCATATTATTATGAGTTCAACCACACTTGTGTAGCTGAATGTTTCATATATCTGAAGCTATTTCGGACATCCTTGCATTGCATGGCTCCTGAGGTATTGTTAAAACTGAGAAATACACACGCATGTTCAACAGGCTATACCAGGGATGACATGACCATACTACAGGTTTAAGGAGACAGTACGCGGCCTGCGAGAAACATGTTCAGTTAAGCAGAATTGCTAATTCCTTAATTATAGTCGCTACAAAAGGGTAACAACTGTCCTAAAACAGTTTTCTGCTACATTAGGAAAGGCTGAGGTTACATAAGGGAAACACCACAATATACAGTGTATCCTTACACCACAATATTGTACCTTACACTTCATGAATGATAAGCCAGTCAAAGGACCGATCGAGAAATAAAAATAAGCCAGTGAAAGGAAGACCACACCACCCTATTGGGCGGCGGCTGCTGCTTCTGGATTCACACTTGCATGCATGTCCAGCATATACAGTGCATGACATAGCTGTACAAATCATACATGTGATCGATCATCCCGGCCGCCAGATATATGCTGCATGCCAGCTCCGGATTCAGTTCAGTCCTCAACAGTTGCAGTGTTGAAGCAGGCTGTACACTAGTCTTTGTGCACGATCATACAGATCATAACCATGGGGTACGCGCTGGCTGCACATCCACCAGGGAAGAAGTTCAGGATCTCTGTGGGCTATGCTGACGAGGACCACGGCAGCCAGGACCACTAGTTCCTGGTCGACTGCAACGATGAAGAGCTGTACGTGCAGACGTGCAGTGTCTCCTCTCTTCTCCTGCCCTCCTCACAAGACGCACTCATAGACTGCTCTTGCAAGTAGAGTTCCTAGTGCATCCTATTTCCACACTGATCTGGGAAAAATAATTGCTTCCTACCAACCATGAAATAATATACTTCAGTGATGTATGCCACACCGATGTTGTGGAGAAAATATATATGTCAATGCCAAGTGCAACATGCCTAACACTTCGAGTTCAATCAGAACCAGTAGCTAAGAGGGCACCACTACCGTTTCTATGGCCCTTCTGCATATTATGAGGTTGTACTGCATCATTGATCACAAAAAAGACCTAGTAGGAAACAGAGAAACAACTATTAGACAGCTCTGTGTCACTCGGCATGTACGAGTGTCACTCACGCTTGTGTAGCTGAATGTTTCCTATATGTGCAGCTACTTTGGACGTTCTTGCATGGTCCCTCAGGTATTGTTAAAACTAGAGAAATACACATGGATGTTCAACAGGCTAGACCAGGGACATGACCAAACTGCAGGTTTAAGGTGACAGTACGCTGCTTGTGAGAAACATGTTCCGTTAAGCAGAATTGCTAATCCCTTAATTATAGTCACGACAAAAGTGTAACAACTGTCGTAAAACAGTTTTGTGCTACATATGGTAAGCCTACCCTCGATCTTTCCTCTATTCATGAATAAAAATGATTCAGTTACTAGCAATAATGTAGTATATTTCTGCAAAATTACAGCGCGGTGCTAGTTCTTTATTCCATATGTCCATAATGTTTTCCATCGTTTTTCGTTTGCATGGCAACCTTCATGTGATGAATCGTACAATACAATCTGTTCCATGTACCAGTACCTTCACATCTGTACAATACAATCTGGTTCTTGTCGTGCAGACTAGAAATGCTACTACCAGAGTTTTATATTGAGCCACCACATCAGCGTATCATAATCAGAATACTCAATAGGGACCGATGAAAGTACGAATACTCAATACGTATGAATGGGATAGGTTCTTGTATAGTCTAAGGAATAAGGGGTTCAAGTATGCAAATTTAAGTTTCTTTAGCAATGTAAGCTAAACCATGCTACCTAGATGTGTGTTTCTATGGATGAGATGGGTTGCAGAAACTCATGCAATGGTTAGTCTCCAAACTCAACCAAATCCGATAATCTCCTGACAATATAGGGCCCGTTTGTTTCCGCTTTAGGAGCGGCTTCGTGAGCAGCTCAACAGCTCCACCATCCAAACGAGCAACTCGCTAGTCAGCTTCATCATCCGCTCTCCTAGAAACCCGCTGAGACAAGAGGCAAGAGAGCGACGAAGCTGGAAAAATGTTGCTTTACCCCGCTTCTCCTGACACATATGGGTCCAGCATGGTGATGGTCATGTTTGCCCTATGCAAACGAGCGAGGCCGGTGGACTCGCCGGTCCGGAGCTTGGGCCGGTGCGGTGGCGCTGGACGAGCGAGTCGAAGAGGCCGCCGCGCGGGCGAGAGTCGTGAAGGCCAGCCCGGGCGTGGCGCGCGGCCACTGGAGCTCATGGCGCGGTAGTCGACGCTCGCCGTCGCGTGGGTGCGCGGCTGCCGGAGCTCATGGCGCAGCCGTTGGGGCTACCTGCAGCCGCCCCGCCGCTGGAGCTCAGGGGCGCAACCACCAGGGCCGTCGGGGCTTGACTCGCGAGCGACTGTGCTCGGCTCGACTACGGACCGGCTGGCGGCGTGCTCGTCTCGTCCGGCATGTTCACACAGCAGCAGAACGGCGGCGGCACAGCCTGGCGAGCGTCCATGGCTGCGGCGGCGCATGAAAGTAGAGCAAGAGCACGAGCGAGGGGGAGCACAGAGCGCAAGCGGGAGGGCAAGCTCGTGTCCCCGTCGGGGGCGCTCGCCCGTCGGGGGCGCAGTGGCCAGCGCCGTCGTCGGGTCGCACGGCCGGGAGGACGAGCAGGCGTGGCCACCATCGACGCGACGCGGTTGGTGTTTGACGAAGGAGATGGCTAGGTTTTCTTGGACGGGTGGTGTTCGACGAAAAGCTCGAAGGGCTGCCGACGGTTTTTGCAAGTGCAAGCATGCGTGCATCTGCATCGTGAGCATCTCCCGTGCTGGTGTACAATCATGAGCTGTTTTGCCAAACAGGTTAAAAAAACAGCTTAGCTTCATGAAAGAAGTTGCTTATCAAGCTGAAATCTTACTATTACTAATTGGAGGCTCCAACGGAGCACCACGTTAATTCTCACCAGTAAGCTAGAAAAAAAGATAAATCCTTAAAATTCTCACAAAAATTAGAAAGATCTAGCCATCCATTTGATAGACTTTGATCACAACTAATATTAATAGCCGTTAGATCTACATTACGTGCTTCTCAAAAATTACCCACCATGCCATTACGTAATCCCTAAAGTAACCCCTAAATTTATATCTTAATTACCCACTTTTGCCATTATAAAACATAATGCTATTAATTAACGTTAATAAAAAACTCACCACACGTCCCTCCAAAAAAAACTCACCACACGTACCTAATAATGATAGATCTAATCTAAATTGAAAAAAAACAAATACATGGTTCCTCCCGTCCTTCCAATTTCGTGGATCAAAGCCCCACCGCTACTCATAGTTACCGAGATTCAACCAGAAAAAAAAGGTAGATTGACTGTTCCATCGATCATGCATGCAGAGCTTTCCCTCCCGAGTCACGTCTTTCCGCAACTCCAACTCTTTACAGCTCCGACCAGTGATCGACGACATGTGTGGGTTCCTTTGTGTAGTAAGTACTCAGTTTTTTTCGATCTCCTATCTGAGCTTGGGCAACCCATGTTTAATATATCAGCATGAGCAGCATCCAACATGCATGAATATCAATAGAGTTTTAGTCAGTAATTGCCATCATGCACACATGTTTAGTCTATCCGTACCATGTATCCATGTCAAAATTTGAGTTAGCATGCACATGTCTTTTGTGATAAAACCAACTAATACAACCTCCAGCTATATAAAGTGATTATATTTGTGCTCTCTGCATAAAGTATCTGGTCATCGGGTCAGTTACATCTAGCAACACTACACCACAACCCTTAAATAGCAGCTAGAGCAAAAATAAATTTGTTAGTCAAAACACTTAGCTACATAAGCACTCATGCATACGGTTTCTACAATAAAAATCAGACATGCATGATATTCACAAAATAAATCAACATCAATGCTAATTGCCACTGTAATTCTTATAAATAATAAAATGGCAGTTTATGAAATATGGTATGCTAACAAAGTTTTTCCACTATAACAAAGTAGTAGATTAACTTTGTCAAACAAATATAACATGGGCAAGTCGAGTGCTCCTCTAAAGCTAATTCTTTGAATTTGTATAGTTGGATGCAGTTTCTACAATAAAATCAGACAATCTCTAAATTTGCCTTCGCACATCAAACTTTAAATTGTCTGTATAACCAAAATCTAAATTTGCCTTGCACATCAATCTTTAAATTGTTTGTATATAACCAAAATAAGGCATATACTCTATGTCAACATTCCATATATGTCTATTCATATGTACTCCAATGTTGGCCATACACAAATGCAAATAAAAGTAGAAAAAACCATCTTTAATTTTTTTATACATAAATCAATTATTGGTCCCTTAATAAAAGCTCATGTTTATTAATAGGACTGCAGGAATTAGATGATAAGATGAGCCACATTGTGTCCTAATTAAAAGGGTGCATAAGAAGGAAGAGCAAAGAATGCTAATCACACCATATATTTTCTATAGTATGTTGGAACCTATATTTATTGCTTTACAAACAAATTTCGTTATAACAATCCAATTGTCAACAAAATTATAATCAAATTGCATTACCGTATATGATATAATGATTCATGTATAATCCGTAGTATAAATATATGGATATACTATTTTATTAGTATAGGGAAAATTAGAATAATTTGCAAAAAAAAATAGTATATAACCATCTAAAATATTTACATAGACTAAAAATCATATAAGTTGCTATCCTATGTGAAGGACTATCATCATAGCAATAACAACAAATTATTTAAAATTGTATTATTTAGCATATCATTTATATATTCGTTAATTTATATATTTTTATACATTTCAAATATATCATTTTGACATATCTATATTGATTGATAATATAACTATTAATCCATTGATAAGAAACTTTAAACGTGTTGACAAGTGAGGGAGCTTAATGCATAAAAAATGTGGCTAGATATTCATAGACAAGATCCCCTTAGAGTAAACATTCATTATAAGACATAAATATTTTATCCTCTCCAAGTTTAGCACCATTGCCCCAATTCTAAATCTCACTTTAAGCTACACCATGGATCTTAAGGGATGTGGTGTAGGTTTTGAATGACTATTTATGGCATATTAGTACCTAGGAGTATAGTATATGGCCTGAATCCGTAATTTAAAATGTACAAAAGGAGAAATAATAAAAAGTATACAGTAAATGCACTACATTTTAAACTTAATTCTAGGATTCATGAACATATTACCCACAATAATAGGCACCAAGGTTTAGAATATTTTTTTCAACTAAGTGTGGTCGAAGATGCACCAATGTGCCATGTAAAGGAAAACAAGTTAGGAATATGCATGAAGAACATATATATATCGAAGAATTGATAAGTTCAATGTTACTTTGGACTGAAATAGTAGAGTATATATTATACCTATTGTTGTAGAAAATGAACAAAGAACAAAGAGGAAACATACCATTTAATATAAGTAAGGTTTAATAGTCAAGGGTATAAACAATAACTAATGTGTCCATCTCTTAATTAAGATCAGTCATGTGTACCATCCACGAATGGTAGAGGCTGCAACTTTGTTCCATTATCTCAATAGAATCTCCTAATGAAGATTGTGTAGCCTATGCGAGAGCACGGGTAGATAATTACCCACTTTTGGGATTATGAGAGATATTGTAATGCAATATATACGTATATAATTTGCACCTAAGCTTTCCACCTCTCAACCGTTTTAAAAGTTAACAAAAAGTCTCTCAAATCTACATGTAACTGCCAAATGTAATTAAGCTATTTCGAGCGATATATTGGTATAAATAATTTAAGTTATATTAACACTCATGATTTTGAGTTATATTAACAATAATCCTTAACAAACCATGTAGTAATGACACCTACAACTCATTTTAAGTTATATTAACACTCATGACAAAAAAATCTAAGTTGTTGCCTTCAAAAAATTTTGAACATTTTGATCTACACATTATGTTTCATTAACAGATACCACCCCAGTTCTGGTTACAACTAATGGTTGTTGTATGTGAGAAATTTGGGAAACAAATTAAAATTTAGTTTTATGTTTTCAGGGTATATAGGGAATGCATCTAAAACTATCATAGTTTAAGCAAATGTTACAACTAATGGCATATTGGAGATACACAAAAGGTGCTATGTAAAGAAAAAAAAGGCTATAGATATGTAGAAAAAAAAAACTTATATATCAATATTTGAAGGATTATCACAATTAAATATAGACCATAGAGTACCTACTATATCTATTATTTTAGAATATTAGTGAAGAGAAAAGGATATTAAATATAATTAACTAACTATTTTAGTAAGTGTCTCATTAGATTCTAACCGTGCGGGAGCACGGGTTGGTGAACTAGTAGTAAAAAACAGCTTCAGTGTTGAAGTTAAAAGTTGTGCCAAACAGGCTAATAATATCACGATACACAAGGGCACATATGAACCTTGTGTTTGCAAACGTTTCTGGGCACTCACCGTAACACAGATTCCACTGGTACTTGTTTGACTGCGTGAGACGGCCATACAAAATTTGCGTAAAGTACTAGTACTAACCTTGTGTTTGCAAAACATGCAGCTGGAAGGAAGAGGACACCAAGTGGGGACATACATAGTTTGGATTAATATGTTGAATGCAGCACTAACGTATCCTAGCATTACTTATCACGACACACAAGGGGCTGGATTAATATGTTGACTGAATACAGCACTAAGGAACAGGGACACCAAGTAGACACGCACAAGGGCTGGATTTTATGGATTACTTATCCTAGCATTACCCATGCGATGCCATTTAGCACCTTCGGGCTGTGTGCCCTAGAACATGCCGTAGTCTAACAAAGACTACCAGTACATACATCCCTGTGCTCAGATGACACCATCCAGCATGGATGCTCATCACAGCACCGCCTTGTGACCCTCATGCCCTGTGATCTGAGGTCCTTGTTCATGACACCACCGCTTGACCTGTTCTAGCTTGTCACAGCTAAGTGCCTTGATGAACATGAAGCAGTCAGCAAGAAGGTAAAGGTAAGCTTGTACTCCAGATGCACCCCACTCCCATGACGCTAGTCTGAGGACTATATTTATTAAATTTCGTGGCTGCAAATGTTATGCCTTGAAGCATGTTTATCTTACTGATCTAGGCAACATATATGATGCACAAGAGTCCAGCAACATTCCCCTTATACCTTTTTCTTCTTGGAAATTTTGGGTCCTGGGCTAAATTCCCCTTGCACAAAATAAAGAACACAAATTGAGAAGCCAGTGATATGTATTTCAGTAAGTAAAAAAAAAAAGATAGAACACCTTCGAGGAGTGACCACAATCAAATTTAAGCTAGCGTAGACATTGCATTTCAAAGTCACAGTATATCGCTACGACCACCGGCCAGAGGCCAAAGTCACAATGCAGTTCAAAATACATTTCTAAACTGAAAAGATGGATGTGCACAGAAGAGACAGAAGCCATACATTTCTAAAGTGAAAAGATGCATGGGCAACAGCTAATCAGTGACGCGTATTGTTGACCCGCGTCACTGTTATTATATAAAGTGATGCGTTTTATTTTCATGTCGCTAATCGCAGCATCACTGATAGCGTTTTCTGGCATAGTGTATGTGCTTCTATGGGTGAGATGGGCTGCACAAACTCATGCAATGGTTAGTTGTCAAACTAAACCAAATCCGTTTTGGGCACTCACCGTCACACTGATTCCACTGGTACTTGTTTGACTGTTCAATGGAGCACATTGCGTGAGCCGGCCATACAAAATTGCGAAAAGTACAGGCATGCAGGAAGGAACAGGGACACATAGTGGACACATGGTTTGCAACTTTGGATTAATATGCTGAATGCAGCTCAACCGTGTCTTATTACTTATTTTCGTATACATATTTTGGTTGGCATATGTCAGGAAAAGAGTAGTTGGCCAAAATGTTGTATCAACAACAAATCCCCTTTCGTAACAGTTAGGCAGTTCAGGAAACACCACAATGTCTCACTGTACCTCCCAGTTCATGAGTCATGAGGCAGTTACCGTTTGTACACCCTGCTGGGCGGCTGCTACACTACCATGACCCACTTTTGCAGTTACTATCTACATGCCTGACCTTGCAGTTGGAAGGCACATACAGTGCATGACATGGCTGTACAAACCATACAGGTAACACACACTGATTCGGTTCAGACTTCAGGCCTCTTGGTCCGTAGTTTTTGAAGAGAGGCTCTACCAAAGTCCATCCTGATCCTCACCGGCCTCGCGGCAGCTGCCGATCTCCCACTACCATCTGTCCATCCTCCTCCTCGCCGGCCTCGCGGCAGCAGCCATCGTGGCTACCTAGCTGCCCGGTGGGAAGAAGGTCACCATGGGGTAAGCGGCGCCTGCAGATCCACCAGGGAAGAAGTGCACGATCTTGCGCTACCGAGACGATGACAATGGCAGGCAGGACCATATACGCATACGAGTTCAAGCTAGCATGCTTGTTGCAACAACTCGTCGACATGGCTTGTACTCCAGATGCATCCCACTCCCATCATGGCCTCAAATGTTATGCCTCGTTGTTTGTGTGTCACTGATCGATGGAACATATGAAGCACTAGAGTCTACATATTTTGTCATGCATTGTGGAAGCAGAATAGCATAGGCTATATATATATCCACTCTCTGTCTCAAGTACATAATAGTAATTCATGTTTTATTAATTCGAGACACCTAACCATCCATCAGGTAGGCGAGACACATCGATGATGGATTCGGATTCAACACCACACACATGCAGCTGCTGCGTCAGTACTTTCTTGAGGGCTACTCACGCAGCTGGTAGTTGTTGAGCATTCTTGATTGCTTGTAAACCATATACCACAGTCCACAGCAGCGCACCAGCACAGCAATAAACACTACACCATACATCTCTCCATATAATACTCTGTTGTGTCTCTGTGCCAATCCATGTGATTGGCCGTTTGGGGCTCAAGATGGCTGATTGGCTTGTCACCACACGTCCCTCGCCCTCGAGAATCATCTCCCTCCTCCAGCCGGTGGCTGTTCTCGGTCCAGCTTCTGCTACCCCAGTGCGAACTCCGGTGAAGGAGATCGGGATAAGGATGAGGATTCGACACGCGAATGGTGGATGGAGGATGCATGCCAGCAGGGACCGAGTAGCGTTGTACTCGTTGTGATGGATCAAATTGATGACAACTACGATTTCGTAAATTTCATTTGCTTTGGGCTCATATAATTTTTAGAGTGAAGTTCGAGAGTACACCTCGTTCCTTGATCACCTAAAACTTCATAAAACCAAAGTGGTTCAAATTAAGATATCCTAAAAATTGTATAACCCAATAATGCAATCATTTTAACCTTTTTCAGGTGATTATTGAAGTTGCATCTAATTCCCTAACCCCAAATAAGTTGTGGCTGTCAAAAGGTTTCCAGTGCACAAGTGTTCAAGCCAGTCGGAGAGATGTCCATAATGTTTTGCATCGTTTGCATGGCACCCTTGTATGTGATGAATGGTACAATCTGTTCCATGTACCAGTAGTTTCACGTGTAGAAAGCTGCAGTGCAGTGGCTCCGCGGTCAACAAGTGCACAGCTCAGTGTATCAAACATGCAGAAGCGGCTAGCTAGCACCAACATGCTACTGCAGCAAAAATACTTTCAGCTTCATTTCTTGTCATGCAGAATGCAGACTAGCTAGAATTTACTATTACATGATTTTTTTTTTTTTGAGCCACCACATTAATTTCACAGTTTCCAGTCCATCGGCACCGACCTTCATCATGGTCATTAACCGTCTCTATGCTTCACACATGCATACTAACACATCCAAAGAAACAAGTTGCACACAACTCAAACTAAACCAAATGTGATCATCTCCTGGCAATCATCCATCATAAACTACATACAAAAGGCACATATCAACCTTGTGTTCTCAAACGGTTTGGGCACTCGCCATCACACTAACACGGCTGGTACTTGTTTGACTGCATGAACCGGCCATACAAATTTAAGGAACATGAACACTTAGTGGCCACATAGCTTGGTGAAGGACCGAAACGGCGACCAGAGGGGGGGTGAATGGGAGCCTCGATTTTCCTTTTCAATTTCGGGTCATCGGTTCAACCCCCAACCTCTCCACAGCAAAGAAAACGAGATTCCCAACTCCTATCAAAAAGAAGCGGGTTCCCGAATCCAAATACTCAAGTCAACTTGTGACAGGAGTATCTAGATAAAATCCTCGGCGTGATAGAATTTCATCGCAAGAGACGGATTGCAAAACGGAGCTCAAATGCCAAACTAATGAGGAAGGAAGAATTTGCAAAAACAATGAACTCTCCACGCTTAAGCCTTGTACATGCTAACTGCTGCCACTAGTTGCATTCTCGGATAAACACAAGTCAAAGTACTATTGCAAGAGTGACGACTCAAGAAATTCAAGCCAAAAGAACAAGCATGCTAGGCACTTGCTGGACTTCACGAACGAACACCGAGAACAAGAAAAGCTGTCAAGTAGCTGCGCTCGATGAACACACTAATGCACTACTGCTGCTGGATTACTAGAAACAGTCGGCCGGGACTGTCTGCTGCAGAGCAAGGACTGTCAGCCAAGACAAACTATGAAACCGAACTAAACTTTGCCGGACGAGCTGCTGAGAAAAACTACTGCGGCATTTCAACAAACACCTTGCAAGCGCAGGAAAAACAAGCACTAAGCTGAGATTATCAAAGCTAGAAATTTCACATATACATTTGATCTAGCAGTCCTGCAAGAAAAAACAAATCGATTGGCTCGATGGCCAAGTGCACAGCACAAGAGAAATTCAACCTTTTTGAAGGAGAAGCCGAGCTTGGAGAAGCTGCCGCTGCTCCTGCCAGCAAATTGCTGCTGCTGCTGTACGTATCCCGAGGGCCGGTGCTTGAGTGCAATCAGCCGCTTGCTGTGCTCGATCTTGGCCAGCAGATGCGCTGCAGTGGCTCGCTGGGAATGCCGCCTGGACCTGCTCGGGTCCAGTGCCCACCACCGCTCCGTGGGTGGCTGGCCTGCTGCCGAGGACGGCCCGGAGACGCTGGAGGCCTGCTGCCTGGCGCGTGGACGCTCGAGCTGGACAGCCCCTCGGGGGCGCTCTGGCCTTGCCTGCGCGCGGCTTCCGAGCAGGTGCCTGATGGAGAGCGACAAGCGCCGCCTGCTCGATGACGATTGACGAGCAGCTGCTGGACTGCCTGCCTTTCTCAAAACTCTGCTTCCCTGCACAGCGACACAAAACAGAGAAACGCAGAAACCAAACAAGGATCCAATTTCAACAGATAAATCACAGCAATGGAGAAGAAAATTGATCCAAAACGTCGGAGACGACAGGGAGGATTGGGACTCCCCTTTCCCAACGAAAATCACCACACAAAGTCACCAATTTGGTGTTCTTGGACCTCTAAACAAGAACCCTAAAATTGGGAAAAAATAAAAACGAAAATGGAAGAGGCAAGAGGGGATGGAGGGGTAAGCCTCCACTAAATAGTCCAATATTCCCTCTTCCTAAACTACCCCTAGATACATATGAGCCGAGCCGCTAACCCTAAGGCTAATTTAGTCCGACTCGGGATAATTTAATCCGGCGACCACCGCGCCTCCTCATCTGCAGCCTTGCTCCACGCAATCTCCCGGATGCCGCCGCGTGCCGTCCTTCCGTCCACCGGAACGCCCGGGTTTTGAGGCACAAACCCGTGAAACCCGCCGATGGTTTTGAGGCCCAAACCACGAAACCCGCACCCGTGGTTTTGAGGCCCAAACCACGAAAACCCGCACCCGTGGTTTTGAGGCCCAAACCCGCGAAAACCAGCGCCGATGGTTTTGAGGACAAACCACCAAACCTCCTCGACCGCGTGTCATCGCCCGTCTTGACCGCCCGAAGTCGCCAAGTCATCCGAAGCTCCCCGCTACGCCTCCTGCTTCGCCGTCTTGACCCGATCGGCACGGTCCCACCACGTCCTCTTGCATTCGCCGATGTCCCGGATGTCGACCACCATGGCTAGCCACCGGCGATCCGGTCCCTCGGTCCAAGCCTCACGTCCGTCCTTCACCTCCCTCGGTCCGTCGGCCCGGCGCGTCCTCCTTGGCCCCTTCACCTCACCGTCGGCTACCATCTCCGAAAGCTCCACACCTGCACAACACGAACCAAGAGATACGTCTTCGACACACTCCCCGTGTGCCTTGGTGAACATAGCCGAAGCATAAAGAATAAAGGAAAAATAGAAGTAAAATGTTGATTTGTTGACAATCACTCAATCATAAAACTAAACACATGTCACCTAAATCAACCATGTGTTCGCAATCTCCCCTTGATGAGTGCATTGTCAACATTCAACACAAAAGACGAAGAAAGGTAGAAGATAGCACATCCAAGTGAACAAAAGCTAGACAAAAGCTAAGACAAATTCATTTGGATAGCAAACATGGAGCAAAAACTTGGTTCCCAAAGACATGGGCAAAAGGCTCGACACAACCAAGCTAACCAAAACGGCTAGTCCTCAAGAAGAGGTAGAAAAGGCTCAACACCACTAGCACAGCTCCAAACCAATTACTTTCACACACAAACAGCTAGACCCTCAAGACAGAGGCAAAAGGCTCAACACATCTAGCTCAAAGTGCTACTCCCCCGGACAAATGCAATCCACCTTTGTCTTTGTATCTTTCTCCCCCTTGTTGGCAAATGCACTAATCAAGCTATGAAATGCATGAAAATGCAATGAGGGAGCTTCAAGTTTATAGCAATCCAAATGAGAAGATGCTCTAGGTAGTGTCATGGCAACAAAATCAAGTGCTTAACATGGTGCTCAAACTGATCAAAAAGATATGAAATATGGCTTGAAAGAACTTTGATTCAGTTTTAAGCAATTTAGAAAAGGTGTCCACCACAAAGAATAGCACATAGCACAAGTAAGTTGGAAATCTACCAAGTGCTACACATGTATATCAATTGAACTACCCCAAGCAAAGTTTATACATCATGCAAAAAGATAGAGTCAACACTTGTCAAATTTTCAAGTTATCGGAGTTGCGGCGGTCACAAGCATTGGACAAAGCATGAGTGCGAGTGGTTATCCACAACCGTCGACCTTACTAATCAACCATGTCAAGCCTATGCATGTGAGCAATCGAAAGCTTAAGACAATGGTGCTGGGTCAATCACTACCAAGCTCGGTTCAACTCAAGTGCAATGAGCAAAGGTCCCAAGACTTGGATGTGGGGCGGTATGGACCCATCTCGATCTTTTCCATACACTTAGCATAGATTTCAGATTTTAGCGGATAAAAAAGCATGTGGTCATCTAAGCAAGTGTATAACTCGATGAATGAGACATAGTCACCTAGCATACATGATAAGCACAAAGGATCTCAACAACTTAAACATGCTAGGAAACTATCTCAATGGTGAACATTTTGCAAGATTCATCGTTGTTAAGCAAGTTCACATGAAAAACAGCTTTGCTCATAACATATATCAATTAAGCGAAAAGAGCACAAGCTGTAAGCACCAACATGTAATTGTTACACTAACCAGAGCATAGTCCCATTATGATTAATATAAACAAGAAGCTCAAGGTGCAATAGTGTACATGATGAATGCAATATGATACAAGATGATGCACAAAGCAAAACAAACCTAAAGCTACAAGTGTACATCAACTACAAAACTACCCCTCAAAAAGGATAGCAAACTCCCAACTCCCTCTCAACCAAAGACACCTAGCAAAAAGAAAACTAGGAAACAAAAAAGGGCACAAAGGCTAGCATGGCATATAATACAAAAAGATAATACATGCTAAAGGGAATATAAAAGCATGATACAAGTATGATACATGCAAGCAATATACACGTGAGCAAATGAACAGCTACCTCATACCACAAGTAGAGAAATCATGAATGTACAAGGCATGAGTGTATATGATAGCTCACCCGACCGTGTGTAGGTGTCACAATTAGGCGCATGCCTCTTGGAGGCCATCAAAGTGGTGTAGACAACCATCAAGTCTTGATCACACCACGACAAAGAATCAAGTTCCACCAAGCACGTGTTCTCCACCACATGTCCTCATACCTACACACATGAGAGGACAAAAGAAACCCAAGTCTTGGATCCCAAAGGGTTAACAGGCAAAAACTTGGGAACCCAAGACTTGGTCACCTGCATCATTGGAAAAACATGGGATGAGCAAATGGCACAACACCGGGGTAGTATATGCGAGGAGAATACCGGTGTTGACCATTTTACGCAAGATAGGCGTTAGGCAAAACAAACATCCCATAACCTTTCTTCCCAAAGTGCTCACCACGCGCGCAACAAAGCGTGGTGCACTCCTCCCCGCCAAACTCAAAACTCCCAAAGCGAGGATCAACATCCACTCGCGGAGCACGACCACCACGGGTCTCACAAAATCGTGGCCTAGCCCTCTGAGGCCTCCTACCTCCCTGGCCTAGCAAACGCGCCTCGAACCCCGACCGCACACCCCTCTCATACATGCCAAGTGGTGGGTGATACAAGTCGCGGTTCTCAAACGCAACTTGACGCCTAGCATCCCTCTTCCTCCTAAAGCAAAACTCAAACAAGTGACCATCTCTCGGCAGTACTCACGGTGATACATCACCTCTCTTGGGTGGTTGTTGGTTCACTCTCTTGGGTGGATGGTTCACTCTTGTTGTGGCCTTAGCTCTAGGAAGGGTTTCCTCGGGGATCTTGGGTAAAGTGTCAAGTGGGTTCTTGAGGTGGTTTGGTTTAGGAAACCACACTTGTTTGGGAGGTGAAGTCTTTGGAGTCTCTTGGAGAATGCCATCTTGCACAATGGGCTTGGTAGGCTCAGGTGGGGTGATCTTGGTCAACTTGGGAGTGTTTGTGGGTTTCTCACTCGAGCTCAAACCACTACCTTGACCAACCTTGCCATAAATAACTTCACCCTTCCCACCTATAGCAAAGCCTAATCCCGATGTGTCAGTCCCCCTCTTGAACTGACTCATCATCATGCCAAGTTGTGGCTCTCCACTAGACACCCAACTTCGGAATGAGCGAAGGTACTTGTTCTCCTCTTCTACTCTCCCCTTGTCATGCCTACAAGACATGACCTCCATCTCCAAAGCTTCACACTTAGCACACTTCAAAGCCGCACGTGCTATCCGAGCTGGTCTTCTCAAGCACAACAAGCTTGGCAACTTTCTCTACCAACTCAGATTGCAAGCCTGGACAAAACTTGCACACACTCAACAACATAGGCTTAGCCTTCAGCTCAACGTGCTCATCTAGCAAAGCAGTACTTGGATTGCAAAGATATGATGCTAGACATATGCATAGCACAAAGCGTCACACTCGGTCTCATCGGACACATCCACAGGCTTTCTAAGCAACTCTATCTCAACCATAGCCATTTCCCACTTCTCCTTAAACTCCTTCCTCTCTCTAGCTACTCGCTTGAGCAACTTCTCCCCGACACACAAGCGCATCACCCAAGGAGTCAACCTCATAAGTAAGAGATTCGATTGTAGGAGATACCTCGGGGAAGAGTCGCCGCCGCGGTGGCTCGACGCTGTCGATCACCGCTCCGTCAAGGGGCCATGGTGCGAGAGGCCCCCGTGCTTGGAGTCGGCGAAGAAGCAAAGTCCGCTCAGGTCGCCTCGATCTTGCGCTCGGGCTCCTCGTCATTTGGAGGAAGCTTGCCCGTCGTTGTCGAGGTCGGCGAGGGAGGCGAAGAAGGCGTCCTTGTTCTCCTTGGCACGCTTGAGGTACTTCTTCTTGATCGCCTCCTTGTCGGAAGCCCTTCTTGGACTTGTATTTGCCGGCGATGTACTCACGCTTGTCCTTGCGCTTGTCGGAGTCGTAGTACTTCTCGCCGGAGTGCTTCTCCTTATTCTTCTTGGGGCATGCGGCGATGAAGTGGTCCTGATCGCCGCACTTTCGAAGCATCCGCCCTTGGGAGCACCGCCACGCCGACGGTTCAAGCGGTTGTTGTGGAACCGCGAGAATCGGCCCGATGACGAGCCGGCCGTCGTCCCCAATGCACTCCATCTGCTCCTCCGTCACGTACACCAAAGAAGACAAGGCGAATGAAATTGTGAAGGGTTAGCGTAAGAACTTGAACCGCCCTTACCCTCGAGGCGAGTGCAACGTTTGGCGCAGATGGGTTCTTGAGCTTCCGCCGGATCCGGGCCTCGATCTCGGAGGACTTGAGCTTCTTGTAGAGCTCGTCGGGCGTGAGGGTGTCGTAGTTGGCAGACTCCATGATCGCGGACACCTTCACGTCCCACACCTTCCGATCTAGAGCGTACAAGAGCCTCATCGCCTTCTCGTGCTCGTCAAGCCTCTCCGACGGCTTGTTCGCCCGAAGCTTGTTGCAGATCGTCTGAAACCTAGCAAAGAGAGAATCGATGGACTCGCCATCAAGTTGGATTAGGTTGTTATACTCTCTCTTGTAGGTCTCATATAGGCGGGCCTTGACTTGTGGGGTTCCCTCGTGGTAGCTCTCAAGCGTTTTCCACACCTCACGAGCAGTCTCACAAGTGGCAACTCTCTCGAACTCTGTGTCTTTGAGGCTAGAGAACAAAACACTCCTCGCTCGGTTGTTGGCATTGTGTTGGGCAATTTGTTCCTCACCCACTCGAGCTGCTAGCACTTGGTAGTTCTCATCCTCGACAATTTCCCACACTCTCCAATCCATCCCCATAAGATGTGCCTGCATTTTAATCTTCCAATAGGGATAATTGGTGCCATCAAACTCCGGAGGCTTGCCACCATAGTGACCAAACCTCTCCATGTCGCCTTATGGATCACGGACCGATTAAGGTGGATATGATCCCTAACCGGCTCCGATACCAATTGAAGGACCGAACGGCAACCGGAATGGGAGCCTCGATTTTCCTTTTCAATTTTGGGTCATCGGCTCAACCCCCAACCTCTCCACAAAGAAAAAAAAAACGAGATTCCCAACTCCTATAAAAAGAAGCGGGTTCCCGAATCCAAATACTCAAGTCAACTTGTGACGGGAGTATCTAGATAAAATCCTCGGCGTGATAGAATTTCATCGCAAGAGACGGATTGCAAAACGGAGCTCAAATGCCAAACTAATGAGGAAGGAAGAATTTGCAAAAACAATGAACTCTCCACGCTTAAGCCTTGTACATGCTAACTGCTGCCACTAGTTGCATTCTCGGATAAACACAAGTCAAAAGTACTATTGCAAGAGTGACGACTCAAGAAATTCAAGCCAAAAGAACAAGCATGCTAGGCACTTGCTGGACTTCACGAACGAACACCGAGAACAAGAAAAGCTGTCAAGTAGCTGCGCTCGATGAACACACTAATGCACTACTGCTGCTGGATTACTAGAAACAGTCGGCCGGGACTGTCTGCTGCAGAGCAAGGACTGTCAGCCAAGACAAACTATGAAACCGAACTAAACTTTGCCGGACGAGCTGCTGAGAAAAACTACTGCGGCATTTCAACAAACACCTTGCAAGCGCAGGAAAACAAGCACTAAGCTGAGATTATCAAAGCTAGAAATTTCACATATACATTTGATCTAGCAGTCCTGCAAGAAAAACAAATCGATTGGCTCGATGGCCAAGTGCACAGCACAAGAGAAATTCAACCTTTTTGAAGGAGAAGCCGAGCTTGGAGAAGCTGCCGCTGCTCCTGCCAGCAAATTGCTGCTGCTGCTGTACGTATCCCAAGGGCCGGTGCTTGAGTGCAATCAGCCGCTTGCTGTGCTCGATCTTGGCCAGCAGATGCGCTGCAGTGGCTCGCTGGGAATGCCGCCTGGACCTGCTCGGGTCCAGTGCCCACCACCGCTCCGTGGGTGGCTGGCCTGCTGCCGAGGACGGCCCGGAGACGCTGGAGGCCTGCTGCCTGGCGCGTGGACGCTCGAGCTGGACAGCCCCTCGGGGGCGCTCTGGCCTTGCCTGCGCGCGGCTTCCGAGCAGGTGCCTGATGGAGAGCGACAAGCGCCACCTGCTCGATGACGATTGACGAGCAGCTGCTGGACTGCCTGCCTTTCTCAAAACTCTGCTTCCCTGCACAGCGACACAAAACAGAGAAACGCAGAAACCAAACAAGGATCAATTTCAACAGATAAATCACAGCAATGGAGAAGAAAATTGATCCAAAACGTCGGAGACGACAGGGAGGATTGGGACTCCCCTTTCCCAACGAAAATCACCACACAAAGTCACCAATTTGGTGTTCTTGGACCTCTAAACAAAGAACCTAAAATTGGGGAAAAATAAAAACGAAAATGGAAGAGAGGCAAGGGGATGGAGGGGTAAGCCTCCACTAAATAGTCCAATATTCCCTCTTCCTAAACTACCCCTAGATACATATGAGCCGAACCGCTAACCCTAAGGCTAATTTAGTCCGACTCGGGATAATTTAATCCGACGACCACCGCGCCTCCTCATCTGCAGCCTTGCTCCACGCAATCTCCCAGATGCCGCCACGTGCCGTCCTTCCGTCCACCGGAACGCCCGGGTTTTGAGGCACAAACCCGTGAAACCCGCCGATGGTTTTGAGGCCCAAACCACGAAACCCGCACCCGTGGTTTTGAGGCCCAAACCACGAAACCCGCACCCGTGGTTTTGAGGCCCAAACCACGAAACCCGCGCCGATGGTTTTGAGGACAAACCACCAAACCTCCTCGACACGTGTCATCGCCGTCTTGACCGCCCGAGTCGCCAAGTCATCCGAGCTCCCCGCTCTGCGCACGCCGCCCGTCTTGACCCGATCGGCACGGTCCCACCACGCCCTCTTGCATTCGCCGATGTCCCGAGATGTCAGCCACCATGGCTAGCCACCCGGCGATCCGGTCCCTCGGTCCAAGCCTCACGCCCGTCCTTCACCTCCTCCCGTCCGTCGGCCCGGCACGTCCTCCTTGGCCCCTTCACCTCACCGTCAGCCTACCATCTCCGAGCTCCACACCTGCACAACACGAACCAAGAGATACGTCTTCGACACACTCCCCTGTGCCGGTGAACATAGCCGAAAACATAAAGAATAAAGGAAAAAATAGAAGTAAAATGTTGATTTCGTTGACAATCACTCAATCATAAAACTAAACACATGTCACCTAAATCAACCATGTGTTCGCACTTGGATGAATGTTGAATGCAGCACTACTGTATCTTATCATTACTTATTTCCGTATACATTTTGGTTGACATGTGTGAGGAAAAGAGCGGGCCAACCGATTGTAAGAGTTCTGATCGGCCGGTTAACTTCTTGCTGCCTACGGATTGTTTCAGAACACATTGATTAGTTGGTAAACTTTCCCCAGCGGTAGGATATGTTCGAGGGAATCAAGGTGCTGATGGCAAGCCTAGAGGCAAAGTGATAGTGGAGATCGAGCTTTTGATCCTTATCTAGGCGCCTTTGGAGTTTCAAGTTTTCATGTCCTGTTTCTGTTATCAGCAAGTGCCCCAGTAGAAGTGGCTGTTTTTAAAAAAATTGGTAGGATCTTGTTCGGACTGTAGTGGTGTTTTTCGGCATGTCCGTGAATCTTTTAATTTCCTTTAGGTAGAACATGCTTAGCATTACACGGAACTTTACGAAGAGAGAGAAAAGATTGTTAAAACGAAAGGTCGTTTAGACCAGAAGATTGCATCGGTACATTTGGCCTAGGGAAAATTACAAGGATATTAGAAAACGGCCTACTACACCTTGATATATATCTAGGGATTACATATTATTTAAGGAACAGAGGCGTACGTGACACTCGAGCAGATCACTTCAGATAAAAAAAGAAGTGTATTTGAAAAAGATAAATTTGGCTAAATTTCATCAATGTATGTAGAAGCCAAAAATGGAACACAATAATAATGGAGCATAACTGAAAAGAAAAGTAAAACTTTACAAGCAGTAAAAATGATCGAAATGCTGCCTCAACGACGCAAGTACCCATGCATGTATTTCAGCATTGAACGACAGGCAATAAATAGGCGAACAGGCCTGGGAGTGTGGGACCGGTTGGTCAATATATAGAGCAAAAGTATCACCGACCTCAGTGTTTTTTGTCGCATGTACACGTGCTGGGAACAGGTGTCCGAGACCATCTAAAGGTAGGTGCGTGTGAGTATAGGTTGTAGGACGCTAGAGTTGCTATGTGTGGGTGTGTGGGGTGTTGAGTGTGTTGTGCCAATTGTCTTGGGACATATGGCTCCCCTGGGCGTTCGGGTTTACCCGAATTATCTAAACTAACACCCGGTAATCAAAATCATTGTCCAAACTTAGGATCGATAATTCGGCACGGGTATCGGGTTTTTTTGCCTAGTGTGACAAATGAGGTAAACGGATGATCCAACAGCTAGATGTGTTCGAAGCATCTAGATAGTGGCCAGATAGATGTGTTCAAAGCACATATTACAAGCGTATGTTTTAAGTGTTTCACATATTTTATAGGTATATTGAAAGTGTTTTATACGAAGGTTGCAAAAGTAGATTAAAAACTGCATATGTGGTAGTGGATATACTTGTGTTGAAAGTGTTTATTCCAAATGTTTTATCAGTTTTATGATGTTTGTCGCAACTATTTTATCCAAGATGTTGTAAATGCTTAGGATGCAGGCGCTGGCACGGCATGCGGACATAGACACCCGTCTAGATGTCCTAGTGCTTGCGCTCCCGATATTTTCTAGGATCTAATTTTTCCTCCGGAGTGTGCATAGATCAACCACTACCTGATTCCTGGCTTTGTGAGTGCCCAAGCCAGAATGCTCTCGGCAAAGCCGACACAACAAAAGAACATGTCAGCAATGCAGGTCTTTGCCGAGTGCGCGATGGATTGCTCCCGGCAAAGCTTTAGGCATTCGGCAAAAACATGGGAATCCAGCAGTGAACGTGAATGGATCCTCAAAAGAAGCCCTCTAATTATAATAGAAAGATAATTAGTTACTATTTTTTGCAAAACAATTGTCACTTATTTCCCGACTCGGCCACAAACACTAGAAAAGCACACAGGAATACGCGCACATGCAGACGTACGGACTCCAACTTGGTTGTGCTTCATTCAGCCTTGGGCTCAAGCTGGCGCTGTGGTCCCGGCGGCATCGGTCGCTTCTATATCATCGTGTCCGTGACTACTCTCCTGCAGCTCCATGATGGGCTTCACCTTCCGCTCGGTGATGGCGATGCAGATGTCGTTGGGGAACAGGTTCCGGAGCACGAAGGCGTGCACGATGGTGGTGGCGAGGAGCGCCGCCACCGTGAGCGTGGCCACCGCGGACAGTGCGACGCACAGCGCCTTGGTGAAGGCGTTGTCCACCTCCGCCGAGTACCTGATCGCCGTGGCCGCCGCGCCGGCCATCGGCGACGTATACGCCCACCACGCCAGCGAGAACCTGAACCCACGGAAGAAGTTGATCCGCACGCCCAGCGACGCGTACAGGAACATCCCCACGAAGAAGGCCACCCTGGAGACGAGCCCGAACTCGCCGGTGATCTTGGACCACGCCACCGACGACACGCTGGGCGCCGCCACGAAGAGGAAGAACACCGGGTGGAGCTCCTTGGGCAGCGTCTCATTGGTCGGCAGCCGCTGGTACAACGTCACGAACAGCACGACGTAGTGCGCGACGCCGACGGCGAAGAAGAACACCGGACCTTCCTTGAGTCCCATGGTGGCGCCGAGCTGCGCGCCGACGAAGTTACCCAGCAGCGACAGGTGGTTGGACGGGTTGGCCACTTTCGACAGCCGCCGTTGCCCGCCGGACATCCACTGGCCGTAGATCTTGATCCCCAGACAGAGCAGCGGCGCCATGAGCACGTACCAGAGCCAGTGCGGGAGCACCGCCGCGTGCGTGACGGCGTGCGGCACACCGATGGCGAGGTAGAGGAAGATGACCCACGGCGCGAAGAAGAAGTTGACACGGATCGGGTGGTAGTACTCGCGCCGGACCGCCTCGAAGTAGAGCGCCACCTTGCAGGCGTAGGTGGCGGAGACGGCGGCCATGAGCGCCACCGAGATGCACCAGAGCACGAGGTTCACTTTCGATGTCACGTGCAGGAACGTCGTCGGGACGGAGAGAGTGATGACCTTCCACAGGATCGCCTGGCTGCTGACACCCATGGGGATACCGAACGCCGAGATCGGGAACCGGAGCAGGAACGGCCACGTCGTGTCCGACGGCAGCACCAGGTCCTCCGACGGCTTCAGCTGGTCGAGCTCCGGCCCTTCCAGCGCGGCGTAGAACCGGTCGACCTCGGGAACGGACGTGGCGTGGGTGCGGTCACTGCGGTGGCTGTAACTGCCGATGGCGTCGTCCTCGTCGTCGTCGAGGTCGTCAGCCGGCCAGCCGCCAGCCAGGTGGGTGATCTGCCGCTCCAGCTTCCCGGACCACGTCTTGAACGAGTCGTAGCGATGCCTATCCGCTCGCCAGTTCACCGCCGTCCCGGCGGTCGCCCTGCTTCCGAGCCGCGTGGCGGGCGCCGGGCGAGGGATGGGCTGCGACCGGAACATCATCGCCTCCCCTGTCTGGAGGCGTGAAGCGGACGCTGTTGCTGCCCGTGTCCTGCGCGGCGAGGCGGTGCGGCCCAGGCAAGCGCGACGCGTTCGCCATGGCCTGCCTCCGGAGGTCGGCGGAGTCGGTCGTCGTCACCGCGGCGGCGGGCGTCGGGACGCCCATGCTGCTTCCTGGCGACGCCGGCAGGCTGATGGAAACGGGCTGTTGCACTGCGCGGAACCCGGGTGGAGGTTGCTGGTGGATCTGCGTGTTCAGTGGCGGGAGGACCACCTCGCTGCGGCGCCGTGGCGGCGGGACCTGCATCGCAAACACATCGATGCATAAAATCCATCACGTCCAAGTCCAAGTCATCCGGCTCGTCGGTGCGGTGAGGGAACAACGCCGGACAAGCTAGAGGGGCCGCCGGGCAGGGGACTTACCGGGGGATGCACTGGCGGTTTGGGGTGGGCGACGGCCTCAGTGTTCCTCGGCGGCAAGGGGCCGGACTTGCTGCCGTTCGCCTCCATGCCTCTGGACGCACGCAGTTGAGAGCTGACAGAGCAGCAGCCAGTGAGCAACTGGGCTCAGCGCCCTCTCTGTCTTTCTCTCTCTGTTGCCTTGGGCCCCTTTGGATGCTGGCTTCCTTTCCTGCATGTCTCCTGATTTATAGATGCCAAATCTGCCTGCATGCAGTGGTAACCAGTGACAGGAAGTGGCCCTGCTGCCATTGTCTCGTCTGCTACCTTTCACAACAAAAAGTTAAGTGTGTATATATACAAAAGCATCTCACGCTGATCTACATGCAAACCCCAAGCAATGCAACATATGGATGACCCTGGGCCATCGGTACTACTGAACCGATCGGTTGGATCCTCGGTTCCCTTGTCAAATTCGGTTCTCCAAAAACAAAAACTGACCTGTTCTAAAATTTACCAAAAGCGAGCATTTTCGGTTTGGGTTCGGTAATAAACCGAAAAAATGAACACAAATGCAACACCAAGAAGAACCAGCCACATTGAGAACCAAATTGAGAAGGGCAATTGAGAACATCGGGAACAAGAAGTCAAATCCAACACAGGGGAAGGGATGAGAGGGGATGCGCGGGGCGGGCGGGCTGGCCGGGCGCTGCGCGGAAGAGTCGCCGTCACAAGTACCGAGAGAGGGCGGCAGGCAGGCCCCCGCCGGGCGGCCGCTGAGATTGAGGGCAGCGGGCGGGCGCGGCTGCCGCTGAGAGAGGGCGGGCGGCGGCGCGGCTGCCGTGCGAGAGAGAGGGTGGTGTGCGACCGGGACTGTGATCCTAGAGTGCAGGCCTGCGGGGGATTGGGGACTAGGGTTTCCTTCGTGGGCTGCTGTTGGGCCATCATATTCGTGGGCTGTTCGGTACCTATTCAGTAATTCGGTAAACCGAGGCCTAGAACCGAATTTACCTCGGTTCTTTTGGTACCCGAGAACTGAGAACAAAGCAAGAACCGAATTTCTTCGGGTTTGGTATTTTTCGTTCGGTTTCGGTTGTCGGTATTTTGTGCCTAGGCTGAGATTGAATATTATGTTGTCGGTCAAATCACAAGTTGTTCCTAGGAAGGTATGCTCCTTATAATTTGAATCTCCGGAACAATGGAATGATGAAACCTGTCAAACATTGTGCTCAATCACTAATATTGTAGCCGTATATATTAACCTCTACAACTGAACCTACATTCATTTTCAGTGATGACCTGGTGTCGCTCAAGAAATAGCCAAATAGAAAACTAGCTTAAATTAGGGTTGGAGTGATCAATTTTCAAACAAAATTGAGGGAAAAGAAGGGACACATACATGGTGTTCCGGTGCTCACCGCTACAAAATCAGCGGACATGGTGCTACGTTGAGCTGGAGTCGAGGGCGTCGGGGGCCGAGTTGTTGGTGCTATGGTTGGGGCACGGGCAAAGGGAGGGAGGGAGGGGAGGGGGAGGCAGGGGCGGGGGGGTGGGTGGAACATATATACACTGGATTGAGCATGGCGAAACGCATTGCCGGAGCCCCCCGGAGATCTGGCGCCTAGAGGGGAGGCTCAATAGCCCGGCAATGTCGTATGAGCCATACCAAGGAAGCCCCATTAGCAACTTGGCGCTATGGGAAAAGGGGTCGTTGAGACGGCGTGGTGGTGTGCAAGGATGCTCCTATGGGGCTGCGGGGTTTTAGGTTTCCCCCCTTTGTTTTTGAATATGTTTTCCATTCAATGGAAGGCGCTAACGCCAAATCAATCGATGCTTTAATTGTTTCTATGTGTAATCCGTGAACTCACAGAGAATAATTGCTATTTTCCGGTGTGTTTCAACAAAACCAATAGGTATTGTCACGCAGTAATTTTTGTGTTGGGATTTTCAAGACTAATAACACATTAATGACTAATTTTCCCGTGTCTAACGAAAAAACGCACAGAAACGTTATGTCACCCATAGGACAATTCACGTCTCCTGTAATGTTAGTGCCATTTGGTGGCCTAACATTTCTTTATGAGCAAAGCAGCACTATCACATCCTGATCATGAGGTCCTCGACGCTAATAATTATATTTTATGGTTAATTAGGCACATAATTGGAATTTTTATTGCATAAAAATATAGTCAGCAGGGAGTCATCAAATTTGTCTGCATGAACTTTAGGTGTTAATGGTTTGCATATATTTCATTATATTATCATCATCATCACGCACTGTGCGTGTGTTTTGTACTTTTATATAGCTGATAAAAGAATATCTATGATTATGGGGTAAGTAATTAATGAGCACAATATAATGCAAGGCATGGACGACAGTACACCATATCCTCCACCCGTTGTTTTTAAATTATTTCTATCTGTTCCTCTGCTGCTCATCGATCTATCTCCTTGTATTTTCCTATGCAATGGACATTCTCACAGAGAGCAGTTGTAGTGCACAGAAACCCCCAATAACTTTGGAACAAGAAGCCATATTACATGAATCCATGCAAGGAAAATGGAATGGAATAAAGCAAGAAGCAAATGTTTATGTACGTCCAAAACCAAGTTGTTTAAGTGTTAACAAAAGCTGTAAAGCTAGCTTGATAGACGTACGGCCATATAAAACCAGCAAGTTGGATCGCGATCCATCCTGTCACATATATATAATCTCATATTCAAATGATGGCAATGAGAAGCGTTTTTGTATGGAGCACTAGGCAAAAAGGCCGGATCCGGTAGTGGCTTCCAGTAATATGAGTGACTTCCACTACTACATAAAATCTTTTTTTTGGAGGCGTTTTTGTTTTTAATTGTGGCGGTTATGCATGGAAACCACCACGGTTAATTGATCTCACCCAAGGCTAGGCTGAGGGCTACCAAAGAAAACCGCCACGATTAATCTATCCCAAATCAGATCCCAAGTAGCTCATCCGGATCCATTCCGACCAGCTGCTAGAGTATATATTGGGGAGTTAGAGTTTCACCCCCACCCCAAAACCTCACTAACACTGCGAACACATGGTTGAATTAGGTCACATGTGTTTAGTTTTGTGATTGAGTGATTGTCAGCGATCAACATTCTCCTTCTATTTTCATTTATCTTTTATGCTTGGCTATGTTCACCGGGCACACGTGGGTGTGTCGAAGACGTATCTCTTGGTTCGTGTTGTGCGGATGTGGAACTCGGGAGATGGTAGCCGACGGCGAGGTGAAGGGGCCAAGGAGGACGTCCGGACCGACGGACCGCTGAGGTGAAGGACGGAGGCTTGGACCAAGGGACCGGATCGCCGGGTGGCTAGCCATGGTGGCTCACATCCGGGACATCGACGGATGCGAGAGGACGTGGCGTGACCGTGTCGATCGGGGTCAAGACGGCGAAGCGCAGGCAAAAGCGGGGGAGCTCGGATGACTTGGCGACTCGGGCGGTCAAGACGGCAATGACATGTGTCGAGGAGGTTTGGTGGTTTGCCCTCAAAACCATCGGCGCGGGTTTCGTGGTTTGAGCCTCAAAACCACGGGCGCTGGTTTCGCGGGTTTGGGCCTCAAAACCCGAGGCGTTCCGTGGGCGGAAGGAAGACACGTGGCGGCATCGGGGAGGTTATGTGGATACAAGGCTACCGAGGAGGCGCGGTGGCCGTCGGATCAAATTAACCCGAGTCGACTAAATTAGCCTTAGGGTTACCCTGTTCGCTCATATGTATCTAGGGGTAGTTTGGGAAAAGAGGATTTCGGGACTATATAGCGAGGGGTATCCCTCCCATCCTCTTTGCCTCTCATTTTCGCATTTCTTAGCTAGGGTTCCAGACTCCGGTGCGAGAGGTCCACCGATCTTGTATCGAATTTGTTGGGCAAGGGCTAGCCGTAAGTAGCCAGTCACATGGTGGCGTTTGGGATGTTTGGATCGGTGTTCTTGTTTGATCTTGTCTTTGTGATTTTCGTTCATCACTTGTTCTTCCCGAGTTTCCTCTCTCCCCCTCTCTTCTCTTCGCGATTTCTTCGATTTGGCACCGTTTGATCTCGTTTTTCTTGCTTTGATTCGTGCTAGGGCGTGAGAGGATCATTTCCACCAAGGGGATTCCACTAATTCCTCACGAGCACACAGATCGGGCAAGTTTTGGATCAAAGTCGATTTTTGGTGTGTTCTTCATGAGATCCGCAATTTCTCTCGATTTCGATCAAATTGGGCGATGATTTCTTTGGGATAGCCTCTCCTATGCCTTGTGACCAAGTGTCTAAAATCTTGTGGAAAAAGGAGTTGATTTGATCAAGTTTCGAAGGAATTTTGTTTGGGGCGATTTTCTAGTTCGTGTTGTTCTTGCTAAAGGCCTTTCGGTTCGGGTCAGAGTGTCGGTGGTTCCGTGATAATGAAAGTCTCGTAGCTTTAGTCTTTCTTTGCTATTTTTAGGTTCTATCCAAGATTGTTCAAGAGTTCGGATACTAACTTGTCTAGTCTTGATGGTGTTCGGTAGTTCCGTCTTGAAAAGTCCGTAGCTTCATTGTTTGTCTTTGTTCTTAGGTATTGTCGATATTGTTGCAGTTCGAGATACTGACTTGTCTAGTCTTGATAGTGTTCGTAGTTCCGTGCTTTGAAGGTCGATAGCTTCATTGTTTGTTGCTATTCTTAGGTTCTCGTTCGCATTGTTCGATAGTTCGAATCTTGACTTGTCTAGTCTTGATAATGTTCGCAGTTCTAGGCAATCCGAAGGTCCGTAACCTTTTCGTTTCTTTGGCTTGTCGGTTGGTACCGTTCGATAGTTGTCGATGTGCGCTTTGCTAACACGTCTGCGTTTTTGATAGTCTTCGCAGTTGGTGCTGCTGATTTTGTCCGTCTTTTTTGTTCATAGAGGAGGAGTGAGAGCCAAGGATGTAAAGTTTTCGGAAGAAACTTTGAGGCTCCTATTCACCCCCCTCTAGTCGCCGTTCGGTCCTTCAATTGGTATCGAGTAGGTTAAGGGTCATATCCACCTTAATCGGTTCTTGATCCTTGGCGACATGGAGAGGTTTGGTCACTATGGTGGCAAGCCTCCTGGAGTTCGATGGCACCAACTATCCCTATTGGAAGATTAAGATGCAAGCACATCTTATGGGGATGGATTGGAGAGTGTGGGAGATTGTCGAGGATGAGAATTACCAAGTGCTAGCCGCTCGAGTGGGTGAGGAACAAATAGCCCAACACAATGCCAACAACCGAGCGAGGAGTGTGTTGTTCTCTAGCCTCAAAGACACACCGAGTTCGAGAGAGTTGCCACTTGTGAGACCGCTCGTGAGGTGTGGAAGACACTTGAGGGGCTACCACGAGGGAACCCCACAAGTCAAGGCCTGCCTATATGAGACCTACAAGAGAGAGTACAACAATCTAATCCAACTTGATGGCGAGTCCATCGATTCACTCTTTGCTAGGTTTCGGACGATGCGCAACAAGCCGGGCGAACAAGCCGTCGCAGAGGCTTGACGACCACGAGAAGGTGATGCGGCTCTTATGCGCTCCGGATCGGAAGGTGTGGGATGTGAAGGTGTCCGCAATCATGGAGTCGCAAACTATGACACCCCTCACACCCGACGAGCTCTACAAACAAGCTCAAGTCCTCCGAGATCGAGGCTCGATCCGGCGGCTTAAGAACCCATCTGCGCTGAATGTTGCTCTCGTCTCGGGTAAGGGTAGTTCAAGCTCTTCCCCGCTAACCCTTCACGGATCTCGTTTGCCTTGTCTTCTTTGGTGTCCGCGTGATGGAGCAGATGGAGAGTCTTGGGGACGACGAGCCGGCTCTCATCATCACCGATTCTCGCGGTTCCACAACAACCGCTTGAACCGTCGGCGTGGCGGTGCTCCCAAGGGCGGATGCTTCGAGTGCGGTGATCCGGACCATTTCATCGCCACGTGCCCCAAGAAGAACAAGGACAAGTACTCCCGGCGAGAAGTACTACTCCTTCAACAAGCACGACTCGACAAGCGCAAGGACAAGCGTGAGTACATCGCGGATAGTACAAGTCCAAGAAAGGCTTCGACAAGGAGGCGATCAAGAAGAAGTACCTCAAGCGTACCAAGGAGCACAAGCACGCCTTCCTCGCCTCCCTCAGCGACCTCAACAATGACTCTTGAGACGGGCAATCTTCCTCTAGCGATGAGGAGCCCGGCGCCAAGGTCGAGGATAAGCCGAATGGACTTTGCTTCTTCGCCGACTCAAGCCCGGGGGTTTTACGCACCATGGCCCTCGACGGAGCGGGTGACCGACAGCGTCAAGCCACACCGACAAATACTCTTCTTCCCCCGAGGTATCCCCCCTACAATCGAATCTCTCTCCTCCGATGAGGTTGACTCTTTGGGCGATGCGCTTGTGTGTCAAGAGAAGTTGCTCAAGCGAGCAGCTAGGGAGAGAAAGGAGTACAATGAGAAGTGGGAAATGGCTATGGTTGAGATAGAGTTACTTAGGAAGCCTGTGGATGTGTCTGATGAGACGGAGCGTGACGCTTGTGCCGTGCATATGTCTAGCATCATGTCTTTGCAATCCAAGTACTCTGCTTTGCTAGATGAGCACGTTGATCTGAAGGCTAAGCCTATGTTGTTGAGTGCGTGCAAGTCTTGTCTAGACTTGCGATCTGAGTTGGCAGAGAAGGCTGCCAAGCTTGCTGTGCTTGAGAAGGCCAACCGGATAGCACCGTCTTTGAAGTGTGCTAAGTGTGAAGCTTTGGAGTGGGAGCTCATGTCTTGTAGGCATGACAAGGGGAGAGTCGAAGAGGAGAACAAGTACCTTCGCTCTGGCCTGAGTTGGGTGTCTAGTGGAGAGCCACAGCTTGGCATGATGATGAGTCAGTTCAAGAGGGGGACTTACACATCGGGATTAGGCTTTTCTATAGGTGGGAAGGGTGAAGTTATCTATGGCAAGGTTGGTCAAGGTAGTGGTTTGAGCTCGAGTGAGAAACCAACAAACACTCCCAAGTGGACCAAGTTCACCCCACCTGAGCCTACCAAGCCCATTGTGCAAAATGGCATTCTCCAAGAGACCCCAAAGACTCCACCTCCCAAACAAGTGTGGCTTCCAAACCAAACCACCTCAAGAACCCACTTGACACTTTGCCCAAGATCCCTGAGGAAACCCTTCCTAAAGCCAAGGCCACAACAAGAGTGAACCATCCACCCAAGAGAGTGAACCAACAACCACCTAAGAGAGAGGTGAGGTATCACTTTGTGAGTATTGTCGAGAGATGGTCACTTGGTTGAGTTTTGCTTTAGCAGGAAGAGGGATGCTAGGCGTCAAGTTGAGTTTGAGAACCGCGACATGTATCACCCACCACTTGGCATGTATGAGAGGGGTGTGCAGTCGGTTTAGAGGCAGGTTGCTAGGCCAGAAGTTAGGAGGCCTCAGAGGGCTAGGCCACAGTTTGTGAGACCCTTTGGTGGTCGTGCTCCGCGAGTGGATGTTGATCCTCACTTTGGGAGTTTTGAGTTTGACGGGAGGAGTGCACCACACTTTGTTGTGTGTGGTGAGCACTTTGGTAAGAAGGGTCGTGGGATGTTTGTTTTGCCTAATGCTTATCTTGGGCAAAATGGTCAACACTTGGTACTCTTCCGAAGTTTACTAACCCCAAGCAGTTGTGCCACTTGCTCATCCCATGTACTATCGTTGATACAGGATGGAAGGCTGGAGGACATGTGGCTCATTGATTCCGGTTGTTCTCGACACATAACCGGTAACTCCAAATGGTTATCCAGCCTCACCCCCATGAAGACTAAGGAGTATATCACTTTCGGGGATAGCAACAAAGGGAAGATTCTGTCTCATGGATCAATCAGGATCAATGACCACTTTGTACTCAAGGATGTGGCGCTCGTCTCCAACCTTCACTTCAATCTGCTATCTGTCTCTCAGCTTATGGCAGATGGTTATGAGGTACGCTTCAAGGTTGGGTGTTCTAGAGTTTTGGATTCTCGTGATGATCTCATTTGCTTTGGATTGTCTTTTTTGGTCAAGTCTTTCGAGCTGATTTTTCTCGGGGTTTTGGCACATCTTGTTGCTTGTTAGCTGGGTCCTCCTCCGATTTGTGGAAGTGGCATAGGAGACTGGGACACTGAGCTTCGACCTTCTCACGAGGTTGAGCTCGATGGGTCTCATCCGAGGATTGCCTAAGCTCAAATTTGAGAAGGATCTGGTCTGCCATCCCTGTCGCCACGGGAAGATGGTAGCTACTTCCCACCCCCTAGTTAACCAGATTATGACCTCGAGACCCGGAGAGATTGTACACATGGACACGGTTGGTCCATCTCGGGTCCGGTCAGTTGGTGGGAAGTGGTATTGTCTAGTGATCGTGGATGATTTTTCGAGGTACTCTTGGGTCTTTTTCATGGAGGGAAGGATGAGGCTTTCGGTTTTGCTCGAGATCTGATTTTGAGATTGAGAACCGAGTTACCAGAGACCGCCATTCGAGCGATTCACAAAGGACAATGGCACGTAATTCAAGAACTCTCGGTTCGAATCTCTTTGTGCTAACTTGGGTGTCGAGCACCGTTTTCCGATCCTTATGTGCCTCGGTGAGAATGGAATTGTTGAGTAGAAGAACCGGACGCTTGTGGAGATGGCGAGGACCATGCTCGATGAACACAAGACTCCGAGGAAGTACTGGGCTGAGGCAATCAACATGGCATGCCATGTCTCCAACCGCATTTTCCTTCGTGCTTTCACCAAGAAGACATCATATGAGCTGCAGTTTGGGAGATTGCCCAAGGTAAGCCACTTCCGTGTGTTTGGATGCAGGTGTTTCATCCTCAAGCAAGGTAATCTCGACAAGTTTGAGTCTCGATCAGCTGATGGCATTTTTCTTGGATATGCTCTACATTCACATGCCTACAGAGTTCTAAATCTTGAGACTAACCGTGTCGTAGAGACTTGTGAGGTTACTTTCGATGAGACTGCGCCTTGTTCCTCTTCTGTGTTTGAGTGTGTAGGAAAGGAGGAGATGGGGCAGAGCATCTTTGTGGAGGAGCAGGAAGATGTTGGCTGGGGTGATCCCGGCGACTCCACCGCTTGCCCCGATCGACCACTGCGACGACGGCGACTATTCACGGACCAGACCCTACTACCACTACTTCACGGGGTCCCTTGGAGCAGCTCCCCTCGGGCCGAGCCGGCTGTACGAGGAGGTTCCCCGCTCCGGTCGCGGGGGAGGCGACATCTTCACGCGCCCGGCGCCTCGGCACATTCCAGCGTTGCCACCCCCAAGAGACCATGATTGGAGGACTCAACCAAAGGGTAACTCGTTCCAAATCCTATACCATGTGTCATTTTGCTCATTCTGCATTTGTATCCACTCTTGAGCCCAAAGATGTTGACACTGCTTTATCGGATTCGGATTGGGTCAATGCCATGCATGAGGCGTTGCAAAACTTTGAGAGGAACCAAGTCCGGGTTTTAGTTCCACCTCCTGCCGAGTGTCATCCCATAGGAACCAAGTGGGTGTTTAAGAACAAACAGAGTGAGGATGGTGTGGTGGTGAGAAACAAAGCCGATTAGTTGCCTAGGGGTTCTTACATCGAAAAAGAGGGAATAGACTATGAAGAAACCTTTGCTCACAGCCAGCCCGCATAGAAGCCATTAGGATTTTGCTCGCTTTTTGCAGCCTCAAAGGGTTTTTAAGCTCTTCCAAATGGATGTCAAGAGTGCTTTCCTAAATGGGTACACAGAGGAGGAAGTATATGTGAGGCAGCCCCCGGGGTTTGAGAATCCTAAACACCCAGACTATGTGTACAAGTTGTACAAAGCCTTGTATGGGTTGAAACAAGCCCCCGTGCGTGGTATGAGCGATTGAAAGCGTTTCTTTTAGCTAAGGGATTTGAGATGGGGACTGTAGACAAAACCACTGTTCCTGCTTAGGAAAGGCAATGACATCCTCTCCCGGTCGGAGATTTACGTGGATGATGTCATCTTTGGTGGCTCTTCACATGCTATGGTATCGAGTTTTTGCGTAGATTATGAGTAGGGAGTTTGAGATGAGCATGATGGGCGAGCTGACCTACTTCCTTGGACTCCAAATCAAGCAAACCAAGGACGGGATCTTTGTACACCAGGGCAAGTACACGAAGGACATCATCCGCAAGTTTCGCATGGGCGAGGCCAAGCCTCTTTCGACACGCCCGGACGAGGACAAAGATGGAGAAGCTGTGGACCAAAGGGAGTTCAGAAGCATGATTGGCTCACTGCTGTACCTGACGGCGACACGCCCCGCAATCTAGTTCACAGTGTGTCTCTACGTGCGCTTTCAGTCTTCACCGCGCACCTCTCACCTCCAGGCTGTGAAGAGGATCTTCAGGTATTTGCAGTTTACTCCTGAGTTTGGCCTTTGGTACTCGGCCTCTTCCACCCTCTCCCTGATTGGTTATTCAGATTCTGATTATGCTGGTGATCGTATGCATAGAAAGTCTACCTCTGGTACCTGTCAGTTTCTTGGTACTTCTCTAGTGTCTTGGTCGTCTCGTAAGCAGTCTGGTGTCGCTCAGTCGACGGTTGAGGCGGAGTATGTAGCTGCTGCTGCTTGTTGTTCCCAGCTGTTGTGGATGGTTGCCACTTTGAGAGACTTTGGCTTGAGCTTTTCTCGTGTACCTTTGTTGTGTGATAGCATGGGAGCGTGAGTGTTGCCAAAAACCCCGCCCTTCACTCCCGGACAAAACACATAGAGGTGAGGTACCACTTCTTGAGAGATCACCGAGGAGAAAGGGGACATAGATGTTCAAAGATGTGTACACGGAGCAACAGATTCAGGGACATTTTCACAAAACCACTAGACCAAGTCCGCTTTGCTCAGCTTCGTGGGGAGTTGGGCGTTTGCTACCCTTTTTGAGGGGTAGCTTTATAGTTGATGTACAGATTTAGTGTTAGCTTTGTTTTTGAATTTTGTTTCATACTTGCATATCATGAGCTTCACTTTTATATTGAATTGAATGAGGTTGTGCTCTTAGTAGTATGAATATGATAGTGCTTCTAGCTTTAGCTCTTTTTAATCATGTGATGTATGTTATGAGCTGAGCAACTTTTTAATATGTGAACTTGGTTAATGAATGATGAAATTAAATCTTGGTTCACCCTTGAGCTAGCTTCTATCATGAGTAGGATGTTGAGATCCTTTGAACTTTTATGTGTATGCTAGGTAGCTATGTCTCATGCTTTGATTCATTCACTTGCTTAGATCTTCATGATAATACCATGCTAAAACATGAAGTCTAAAGCTAAAGTGATGAAAAGATCGAGTGGGTCCATTTTGCCACACTTTGAAGTTTGAGATTGCTTTCATTTGCACTATTGAATGAACTTGGACTTCATTGTGTTTGACCCAGACCATTGTCTTGAGCTAATCATTGCTCACGCATAGGCTTGACATGGTTGATTAGTAAGGCAAGGCAAATGTGGATAACCACTCGCATGCTCTCTTGTAACTTGTGAACCGCCGCAACTCTGAATTAAAATGAACACAAGTTTATGCCATAATGTCTAGCATGATGTCCGAACGCTGCTTGGGGTAGTTCACCCGGCCTACGAGGTTTGAGCACTAAGTTGATTTCCTATCTACTTGTGCTAGATGCTATGTTTGATGGTGAACCTCCTTTTGCAAAATACTGAAATTTGCTCAAAATGCTTTGTGCCATATTTCACATCATCGATTAGCTTGAGCTCGGCTAGCACTTGTAATTTTGTTGCTATGGTACCACATTGAGCACTCTCTCATTCGGTTGAATATAATCTTGAAGCTTTGCATTGTGACATATTGCATTTCATAGCTTGATTAGTGCATTTGCCAACAAGGGGGGAGAAAGATACAAAGACGAGTGTCGCATGCTTCCACGGGGAGTAGCACCTTGAGCTAGATGTGTTGAGCCTTTTGCCTCTACCTTGAGGGTCTAGCCGTTTGTTTTGTGCGTGAAAGTATTTGGTTTGGAGCTGTGCTAGTGGTGTTGAGCCTGTTCTACCTCTTCTTGAGGACTAGCGTGTGTAGCTTGGTTGTGTCGAGCCTTTTGCCCATGTCTTTGGGAACCAAGTTTTTTGCTCCATGTTTGCTATCCATGTGAGATTGTCTTAGCTTTTGTCTAGTTTTTGTTACGTCTAGCTTTTGTTCACCCGGATGTGCTATCTTCTACCTTCTTCGTCTTTGTGTTGAATGTTGACAATGCACTCATCAAGGGGGGGAGATTGCGAACACATGGATGATTTAGGTCACATGTGTTTAGTTTTGTGATTGAGTGATTGTCAACAATCAACATTCTCCATCTATTTTCATTTATCTTTTATGCTTCGCTATGTTCACCGGCACACGTGGAGTGTGTCGAAGACGTATCTCTTGGTTCGTGTTGTGTAGATGTGGAGCTTCGGAGATGGTAGGCCGACGGCGAGGTGAAGGGGCCAAGGAGGGGCGTGCCGGGCCGGCGGACATGAAGGAGGTGAAGGACGGACGTGAGGCTTGGACCGAGGGACCGGATCGCCGGGTGGCTAGCCATGGTGGCTGACATCCGGGACATCGACGGATCGCGAGAGGACGCGTGCGGACCGTGTCGATCGGGTCAAGACGGCGTAGCGCAGTAGGCGGGGGAAGCTCGGATGACTTGGCGACTCGGGCGGTCAAGACGGGCGATGACACGTGTCGAGGAGGTTTGGTGGTTTGCCCTCAAAACCATCGGGCGGGTTTAAATGGTTTGGGCCTCAAAACCACGGTGCGGGTTTTCGCGGGTTTGGGCCTCAAAACCCGAGGCGTTCCGTAAGTGGGCCGGAAGGACGGCATGTGGCGGCATCGGGGGGGTTGCGTGGAAGCAAGGCTACCGATGAGGAGGCGCGGTGGCCGTCGAATCAAATTATCCCGAGCCGGACTAAATTAGCCTTAGGGTTACCTGTTCGAGACTATATAGCGAGGCGTATCCCTCCCATCCTCTTTGCCTCTCATTTTCGCATTTCTTAGCTAGGGTTCCAGACTCTGGTGTGAGAGGTCTACCGATCTTGTATCGAATTTGTTGGGCAAGGGCTAGCCGTAAGTAGCCTGTCACATGGTGGCGTTTGGGATGTTTGGATCGGTGTTCTTGTTTGATCTTGTGCTGTGATTTTCGTTCATCACTTGTTCTTCCCGAGTTTCCTCTCTCCCCCTCTCTTCTCTTCGCGATTTCTTCGATTTGGCACCGTTTGATCTCGTTTTTCTTGCTTTGATTCATGCTAGGACGTGAGAGGATCATTTCCACCAAGGGGATTCCACTAATTCCTCACGAGCACACAGATCGGGCAAGTTTTGGATCAAAGTCGATTTTTGGTGTGTTCTTCGTGAGATCCGCAATTTCTCTCGATTTCGATCAAATTGGGCGATGATTTCTTTGGGATAGCCTCTCCTATGCCTTGTGACCAAGTGTCTAAAATCTTGTGGCAAAAGGAGTTGATTTGATCAAGTTTCGAAGGAATTTTGTTTGGGGCGATTTTCTAGTTCGTGCTGTTCTTGCTAACAGCCTTTCAGTTCGGGTCAGTAGTGTCCAGTAGTTCCAGATACTGAAAGTCTGTAGCTTGAGTGTTTGCTGCTATTTTTAGGTTCTATCCAGTATTGTTCAGTAGTTCAGATACTAACTTGTCTAGTCTTCAGTAGTGTTTAGTAGTTCTAGGTACTGAAAGTCTGTAGCTTCATTGTTTGCTGCTGTTCTTAGGTACCGTCCATTATTGTTCAAGGTTCGATACTGACTTGTCTAGTCTTCAGTAGTGTTCAGTAGTTCAGTGTACTGAAGGTGCAGTAGCTTCATTGTTTGCTCTTTGTTCTTAGGTTACGCGTCGTATTGTTCAAGAGGTCCGTAGCCTTTTTAGTTTGTTCTTTGTTGGTAGGTACCGCTTCAGTAGTTGTCGATATTGCGGTTTACTAACACGCCTGTTTTCAATAGTCTTCGTAGTTGGTGCTGCTGATTTTGTCCGTCTTTGTTCATAGAGGAGGAGTGAGAGCCAAGGATGTAAAGTTTTCGGAAGAAACTTTGAGGCTCCTATTCACCCCCCTCAGTAGTCGCCCGTTTTAGGTCCTTCAAACACTCGGCCACCGTCTCCCCTAGCTCCCTCCAAAGACCGAGTGCTCCCTCCCCTCTCCCTCCGGCACCCAAGCTAGACCTCGACCGGCCAGGAAGGCGAGGCATCCTGCTCCGCAATCGCACGAGGTGAAGAGGCGGCGGCGGCGGCGGCGCATGGGGCCTCTCCTCCAGCGATGTCGTGAGGGCTGGGCGGTGCACGGGCAGCGCTCCAGCCACCGGGCCGCTGGTGGTGCTCCATACACCGAAATCATGTTTATACATGCTACTCTTAGGAAAATCATGTTTATACACGCTGCTCATACCAAAATCAAACAACTTAACTAAAATTATTAGATGATTCATATATTGTTGGGAATTTATCCTTGATTATCTTCTTCTCTTTCCCTTATGGGATTCTATTCCTTTTCGAGGCTACGACAATTAACCCCTTTCTTTTGTGTTTTTATATGGATGTATTCAAGGGCCTCCATGTAAATTCTTTTCCAATTAATGTATAACAAGCACTCCGTTGCTGCCTGCACCTAGAAGAAAAAAAAAGATAATGCATCCTCACCCTGGCTAGTTGTTTGAATGAACCCAACAGTACTACTATCACAGACACCTTGGGTTATGTAATTAGTACATAACATATATAGGAGTACTCTTTAAGTGCTTCCTCCTCCTGGTTGTAATAGGCTCCTCGTTCGTGTGCCAAAACAACGAAGGACAACAGGCTTGAGTTGATTCGGAACAGGTACTGCACTGAGGAGTCTTCCTTGCAATGTTGAGCAACGTACAAGATAGCCTCGTAAGCTTGGAGCCTCTGTTAGATAATTAGGCAATTTCCATGTCATTTTAATTCCATAAATTAACATTATGATGATGACATATAAAAGATTATTAACCATTGAGATCATGATATCAAATGTATTCATAACAGTATGAAACATGTGAACAAAAAGCAAGTGAATCATATATATATTATAGGCATGTAGGCATGATTCATGTAATATAACAGAACAAGTGAAACAACATAATAGAACTATTGAAACATATAAGCAGCAGTATACGAAACATGGCATAACAGGCGCATGAACAGACATCAGACAACTCATGGTACAAAATGACAGAACTGATGAAACAAGTGCATGAGAGCAGATGAAACAACAGAGACGAACTATTGAAACATTGAAAATTAGGAAAAACGTAAAACAGTAAGGAGATGATTTGATCATACCCTCCCATGCGCTCCATGGATCCCGATCCAGATCCTTGTCCAACTTCTTTCGTCATGATGTCCCGCCAAGAAAAAGATCACCGGTGCTCGAGGAAGAAGAAGACGTCACGGTAACCCGAGAAGAAGATGATGACGAATCCACGACAGCAACAGCTCGGTTCGGGCAGTCGCGTAGTCGCTCCCCAAAAACCTAATTGCCGATCCCCGAGCAAGGTCTTGAACGACAATGGCTTCGAGGGCACCTGCCCTCTCGCCTCCGTCTTGCGCGCGAAGTAACGAGATGGGGAAACCTTCCTTTGCGGCTAAATCGTGTTTTTGGTGTTTCTCTCAATACTACACAAATGATGGCTGTCCTCTCCCTTTTTATCTCTCACGATGGATAAGTGAAGAGACAAGTTGAAAAAAGTGAAGGGACACCGTCACCTCACTTGGGCAAACCAGAGGTCAAAGGCCATCTTACGTTGGCATGTCAAGAGGCATGCACTACCTCACGTGAGCCAGCCAACAACTCAATAATTTAAACCCTGTCAACTTCCATTCTTGTGCAAATAATATCCATAATTAAATACCATAGAGTTAATGATTTATTGAATAAATCCAACAGCCTCCCTTATCAATCCGTATCCTTTTGTTCCGCATTGCTTTTTCTATATAACTACGAATCCCTTCCTTCCCACTAATGGACATCCGAATTTTTACACATATCATAACCTCTTGTGTCTGTCTAGGATTCCCAGTGCCTCCTATTCCAATAATTACTAAAAATTGAGTAGTCTTATATGGTTGTATGGAGCTTTGGTCATTCTCGCTTATTATAACTTTTCTAGTGGTAGCCATATGTACCCCTCTCCTTATTGTTTTCTCTATTCATTTGCTATCTTATAGTATCATTCAGTGCACTATGTGGTTCCTTATTTATAGATATGGTTCCTCCTATTTTGATGGTAGCCATGTATTTGTCATAAGTGCCCAGCATGGGAATGGACCACAGCTTATATTTGATTAATGGGCTATGCATGTGTAGCGTTGAACAGAATTAAAAGTTAACTGAATTCTCCATTCAAGTTTGAATCATTATGCAGTATATCTCTGTCTGGACAGGGTACAAGCTTGGGAGGCAGCAAGTTTTGGCAGTCACGGCTCTATCAGCACCCTGGGTACGATATATATGTAGCCTTGCCAGCTCGGTACTAATGGTTTCTACGATGACTGGGCACAAGTTTTGGCACAAGAACATCCATCATATGATGTAAATTTGTTTAATCTATCACCAGACCTACTAACAAATATGCAAAACCATCACGGATCTCTCTCTCTTTCACACCATCACACGCATCGTTGCAGAGCAGGCCCAGCTATTGCATGGAGGCACTTTTTCGCATTGTGCCAGCCTAAACCATCACACGCATCGTTGCATATGGTTAATGTGGTGACAGAAATGATTTGGTACTTGTTCTTCTTCTCTTCTTTATGCTAATGCTTAAGGGTCAGATTTGTTCTCATAAACGGAAGAAAGTTCACAATTAACACTGTAAAATTTAAGAATTATAGTACGTGAAACCATTCAGAGTTTCTGCAAACAGTAGGAAGCAAATGGTTTAATGACAACCTTATGCCACTGACAAAAAAATTTATGTGACTCCATGCATGAAAGAGTGTTTGGATTATTTGGATGATGGGATCAATTGAGAAATTTTATAATTTTGCAGATGTCAAAAGAATCTGTTTAGCTATATTGAAACTTTACTTGCCTCTGTTCTCGTGTGCTCAAGATGCAGTGGAGAAGATGAAAAGTGCATGAATCACATGAAAAGTGCATCAATCACATCAGATGCGCATCCATCAAAGTTCACAGAGGACAGGCTTATTTTCTAGGAGTTCCTCAGGTATGGTGCGATAGCGTGATTCAATTTTCAACGTAGCCGGATCATAACCACAGAACAACTTAAAGGATATGGTTTCAAGCAGGCAGCTCAGAAGCATGGGATGTCAGGTGTGGATAAACATATCAAGTCTCGGTAAACATATTTATTTTTATAATGGTTTTCGTATTTGACAAAAAAAAACTGTTCTCTTCAGATATCCATGTAAGGTACCACAATGAAGAAGTGAAAGCAGGTGGATAAAAACTCCAGATCAGTAAAAGGAGGTGGGAAGGATAGACTGACTACGTACTCCCAACATGTACTTTGGGACTCAGGTTAGACCGTCAAAAATATCTATTCCACGAAACAATGGTCAATGGTTTTAATGAAACAAAGGTGTTTCTCGTTCATAAATTACTTGCATACAATAGGTAACCGCACATGCAGGATGCTTGAGTGCAAAATATAGCGACCTAATAAGTTTTTTTTTTGGGGGAGGAGGGACCTAATAACTTGAACGAATATAGGGACCTAATAAGTTTTTTTTGTGTGTGATTGATGCCCACTATCCGGCCCATCACCCCTCCAGAGTCCACCCCAGATGGGTGAAAGGTCCATCCTCACGCTGGCCTCGACGGCCGGGAGAGAGCAGTGGAGACGCGCAGCTTCGACGACCTCGTCGGCGGCTCCCCCGGTGGGCGGTCTTCCCCGGACGCGCGTCCTACCCAGCGTGGAGGGCTTGCCCGGCGTAGCAGAGGCGCGCGCCCTGCTACCTCTACGGCGGAGATCCCTAAGCGTGGCCGCGCCACGGCATGCCCAGCACGCGCGAGCTCGATCTCCGGCGCCTTGCCTGCCGCCGCCATGCCATGGACCGCCCGTGCTTGGCTGCCGGCCGTGGTCGCCATCCAGCCCGGCCTTGGGTCCGAGCTCGCCGGCCACACCGCAGGCCTCCACCGGAGCATGGGAGGCCGGGCAGTGGAGCGCGGGCGCTGACCCCGGGCGGATGGAGCAGGGTAGGAATCCACGTCAGCTGCTTATGAATCGCGTCCCCTCTTCGCTGGCCCAGAGAGAGATTGGGAGAGAGGAAGAGAACTGGGAAAGGAATAAAAAGTGTCCACTTCGCTTGATATAGAGTAGACATATGGAGGAGGATGGATGAGTGCGAGAGAAAGTGATACAGAGGAGAGAATCTCGATGACTAGGGGAGGTAGAGGATGCATTTAAAGGATGACGAGTGTGCATAGTCTCAATGGGAATGACTACCCCTAGTCCATCAATTTGTTTGATCATTAACACTTAACACTAACCCACCTAAGAGACTGCATGCACTTTCGTACCAAGTCTCAATAAAAATATTTAATTTTTATAATTGTTTTCATATTTGAAAAAAAAAGTGTTCTCATCATATCCATGTCAGGTACCACAATGACGAAGTGAGGATGACCTTGAAGACATGGATAAAAACTCCAGATCAGTAAAAGGAGGTGGGAAGGATGGACTGATTACTCCCAACATGTACTTTGGGACCCAGCTGGGTGTCCAAACGAATCAAGCCTAAGCTAGTCCAATGTCGAAAACACAGATAGAAAAATAGATGAACACACGAAGAGGAGGGGTAGGAGGCAAACACACCACGCTTCTACGTCCAATGGCGTGTTGGCCAGCTGTGTGGAGGTGTGGCAACCGGAACTACTCCAGCGCTGATCCGCGTGGCGGCTCTTTGCACCGATTGTGGAACGAAGCGACATGAACCACTCATTCTCCCAATCCCCCTTCTCTCCTCTGCGCCATCCAGAGTGGTGGCGGGTGATAGCTTCCTAATGCCTACCATGGCAAGTGTATTTCCTGACTGCTGAGAGCGGCATTATTTCAGTTGGCCACATGAGCACTGTCGCATAAATTCATTTTTTTCATGAGAGCATTCTATGTGTCTTTAGCTCAAGATACCCATCGCATGTATTTATAGAACTAGTGTGGAAGGTAGCTGAGTCTATATATAACTCAGTAAATTTATAGAGTGCTCATGTATTTATAGAAAATTTCATATACAACTCAGTAAAATCAATTGATAATTTGGTAACAATTTAATTTTTTCAATGTAATTTGGTATATATGCACTAATTAAGTTACAAGATAAGTATTCTACTACTTCATTTGTTTGTTATGAGTCGATGCAAACTTTATGAATACTTCTAAACTCTGCGATTGAGCCCCACTATCCCATCACCCCCAACCTCTAGTTCACCGTAGATGGGTGAAAGGTTCAAATCCTGTTGGGAGGTGCATAGGCATCAACAAAAAAAATAAGAATTTCCATCCTGTGCTCCACTCTGCATTCAGATACAGCAAGAAGCTATGCTATATGTTGTACATGGTTCACGGTTCTAGTTCGTCGACATCTTGTTAACAAAACTACAGCAAGCAATTTTCTTTGGTGAATTTCGTTGAGGAGGTAATAATTCTTCCTTACCATTTTCAATTTCAGTCCGTGATGATACTATTACAATGATTCTATATATATATCTTGTGATTTTTTTTTTTCAATTTTGAGCAGGTAACAATACCCAACAATTTGCTTTTTTTCATCGGAATGTTAATATACATGAAAACCAATGATCCAGGCTGTCGACATGTTTAAGACAGCTCAAGTTTGACTAAAGAAACCAAACAGGATTACATCAAACAACCTGTAGGTTCTGATTCATCATGTTCCAGTGTCATACCAAGACCCACCTAAAGCATAAGAGTGAAGCATCAAGTATAAGAGTCCTAGACACTGATTCCTAGTGTCTACCATGCCAAGTGTATCTCCTCACAGAAGCTTCATTATTGTTGACTACATGTGAACTCTTTTTATGCACTAGCTTTCTTTGTGAGTTTGAGTTGCGACCAAGATGCTACACATATATATTATTTATATATATAGTTGTATTTATAACTCCATGGCATACTGTGTAGACTACGAAATTGTTTGCATAAGTGATGTGACACATAACAAGGTTGCAAAATATTACTACCTCAGAATTATCAGGAAATACTAAGATCAACAAGTATAAAAGATGGAGGAAACTATATGTAGTGGCACATAGAGGTTGTCCCATGTTCACGCCAAATCGAAAGTCACACTTGATAAACCAATGAAACTAAAGGGTTGCCAGGTCTCTACTTGTTAGAGTGTATTTCAGATCGAGTAGAAATCTAGATAGTTCGAGTTGGATAGAACAACTATCAAATTTCGAGGAAGACTAAAATGGCTCTGGCACCTCATGTAGAGCAGCTTTCTCTGGTGTATCTGAAACCTTATCGAAAACAATTGACAAAAATGGCTATAGTTCACCTCGGCCCCCTCCATGGCCGGGCTGGTCGAGTACGCGGACCTGTGGTACAAGATCCAGGGTGTGGTGCTTGAGCCGAGGACTCCATACCGCTTTGTCTGGAAATGGACCGCAAGTGGTGAGTACTCTCTGGCATCCGCGTATCAGGCATTCTTTCTGGGATCGTCCAAGCTGCTGGGCGCCAAGGAGCTTTGGGACACCAAGGCGCCGCCCAAGGTTAAATTCTTCTTCTGGCTTGGTCTCCACGGCCGCCTTTGGACGGCGGAGCGTCGTATGCGCCACGGACTAAAGCCGTGCGGAGATTGCATCCTCCGCTCGCAGCTGGAAGAAACCTCCGATCACCTGCTCGCATCTTGTGTGTTTACGAGGGAGGTGTGGCACCATGTTCTGCTATTGGCTAACCTAGGCCGCATCTGCCCCACTGTGACGGACACCCTTGTGCTCTGGTGGCTCGCGTCAAGAGGGCAGGTGGCAAAGGTGTCCAGGAAGGGCTTCGACTCCCTGGTATTGTTGGTGTCTTGGGAGATTTGGAAGGAGAGGAACCGGAGGACATTCGACAACATCACGCCGCACGCCGCCGAGTTGGTGCTCGCTATCGGGGCAGAGGCTGATGAGTGGATCGCCACGGGTTACAGCGGCCTGACGTGGTCGCCGCTGTGCAGGGACTCTAGCACTCCTCGCTCTCCAGTCTTTCCTACTTTAGAGCAAAACAGTTTCATTCCTTAGTACAACCCCTAAGCTCCGCCGTTTATGCCGGCGATTTGTGTAAGTGTGTACTATGTACGGGGCGGCCAAATGTTTTGGCTAAATCGTGCATCGTGTTTGAACTCTAACTTCTCTTAATGCATGACGTGCAAAGTGCATGGTTTCGAAAAAAAATGGCTATAGTGACAGTTTTGTGAATTTGTATTAGATTTGTCGGGAGGTCCTGGGAGAAGCCACATTTTTCAACTCTAGTTCCTTAATGCAAATACACGATTTTGACTCCTCTGGACTCTTTGCAAGGAGCCGTTTTTAATTTATGGTTGTTTCATAGGAATCCATGCAAGGAGACACGAGAAGCCAGAGCCCTGCCAAACTGGGTTTTAGAGATTAAGAAAAGGCCTGGCAAACCTATCGATGGCACATGCTTAAGGTTTTACTCCGTATTATTAGGTTATCGAGTGAACTCCTGTCCTTGCCACAACGTTTTTCTGTTTTTTCACACCCACCATTGCGTGCAGCTGGCTACAGCGGTTCAGATCTTCAACTGTCAAGGACAGGGACACAGATGATGCTCACAAAAAATGGACACAGATTTTGGCAAGTTTTTCACTGCTTCAACTTGCGTGTATCTTAATCTCTATATACATGATATTAAGGAGCCAAAAATTATCTCCATGACATTAAGATACACGGGAGGCAGTAGAAGGCCAACGGGGGCATGAATACAATTCATTATTGCACAAGTTACGGAACAAAGCCAAAACTATGCCGCTAAGTGAGCCTCGTCTCTCAAGAATCACTCGCTGCAGTTTCATCGCAAGATCCACCTAAAATATCAGCAATGCCAGATGGTACCCTTTGCCTTAAACTTTGCTTCCTAGTGTCTACCATGCCTACCTAGCTAGCCACAATGTACTTATCTCTTGAGGGCGTTCGCTCCTGTTGCTGACTAGAAGTGCACTGTCACTATGGTTTATACGTGAGCCTTCTGTTGCTTTTCAGCTCCAAGATGCCCAATATATATATATACTCATAGAATAGAATTAGCTATTGAGAGGTAGATGCGTCCATCACTACTTGATTTATTGTACATTTGTACTTGCAAATTGATGGCCTAGGTGAGGTTACATGTTGTGTGATATTCAATAGCCTCAGGTTTGTCTAAAAAATGGAATGTTCCAGTTATGCCCTTCAATGATGGCATTGAAATTACCAATTTACTCTTATGCAAAAAAATAAATAAAGAGCAGGTAAAAATCGCAAACTGTTCTGTCATGCATCCCTTCCCAACAGCTCACAGTGAGTCCTCTGACTGCAGGGGCCACATACATACCAAGTCTGAATATGTCAATTGGCGATGGCAGGTCAATCTGTGTCTAGATAGCCGCAATTTGGTCCTGGTTCCATGGTCATAAGCAAAAGCACATGGTGGATTTCAGCTGCTCGATGTTGCTGGGTCAGCTTGCTAGCGGAGGAGACACTTGTCAGCACCGGCACTGAAGGACTCCTCTGTTTCGCCTCTGTTGGTTGTCACCGTGCTCCGCTTCACCTCCTCAACTCTGATTCCTCTCTCCCTTCCTACGCTGCTGCTAACAACATTAGCTTGTGGCATAGCGTCAGGGACAGGCGTTAGCAATTGGGCAGTGGTGCGGCACAGCCATAGAGAAAATTTTCCCTCTGCTTTTATTTCTTTTTTTCCGAAAGCGAGCTTAGCTCATACTTCATTAAGAGAAGGGGAATGTTTACACGACCTGTGCCCGTCCCATGGCGAGGTGACAGGGAGCGAACACAAGTAATCACACTTACATAAAGCACCGGCTTTAACGGTGGAGCTGGACACTTGTTGTTGGACTCAGTGTTCTCAACACGGGGTAGGTCCTCCGCCCAGGCGGTGCCCTGGGGGAGAGAGAAGCTAAGGTGAAGAATCACTGGATGGAGATGAACAGTAATGGTCCATAAATGGTATTCACCAACCCCCATAAGGGAGCTCACCCCCCTTATTTATAGTCTTACAAATGCCTAGGAACACAAGATTACAAATCTGCCCTCTAGTATTCCTAGTATATTCCTTCGTCTTCTGCCGCACGGCGGGCTCTGGTGTACTTGTACTCCTTGCGCCGTCGTCTTCTTAAGCCTTTGCCGGACAGGTCCGAGCCTCCCCCTTGACCTCCGCCTCCGCCACTCACTGGCGGGCTGCGGGTCGGGCAAGTCCCGCCACCTCCGCCCGACCGTCGCCATCTCCATCTCAACCGGGATAGCCACCGGGCGAAGGTGGTAACCTCCGCCAACTCGGTGGCGGAGGTCTTGTGCCGCGCGCTTCTCACGAAAAAGATCAACGGTGACAACGATTTAAAATTGTTAGCGCAGGCGTACGTGCTCGCATCCTCTTTGCCCGAGATCACCTCCGCCGGCTGCCGGGGACCCTTGTCCCAACAGTTCCCCCTTGAGGGCGAACGGTCATAAGCGGAGGCGTGCCTTTGCACTCAACATGTTGCGGCACCGGGCGGAGGTGTTGAGGGTTCCTTCCCCCCGGGTACGCTGCGTTCAAGCGTGGTACCTTCGAATTGAGGAATTCGTAGCGTCGCGTTTGCAACGGACAAAAAGACGCGTCCCCGAGGTCGATGTGACCGTTTTTCCGCCCGTTGGTCGCGACCGCTCATTTTGAATGCGAAAGGGTTGCACGCGGGCGACTATAAAGGCGGCCCCCTCGGGCGGAGGGTACCCCGCCGCCGCTTTAAACTCGCCGTTCCTGCTTGCTCAACGCCTTCGCTTGCCCACTTCGTCGACTTTGCTCTCGTGTTCCTCCGCTAGCTTTAGTGACTCGCTTAGTGTTGACATTTCTTAGCGCAATTAAAGGAAACAGGTATAAAACCCATCCCCAATAAAAGCGCTAGAAATGCGCCGCTGACATTCCCGAGTGAAACCACCATGTCGGTGATCTGAACGGGATTATCAACGGGATAGATCTTGCCATCTTAGATATTTCATCCGCAAGCGCACGGATCTATCATTGTAGCATTTCACCCGAAGTATTCAGTGGTATCGTTATTTATATTTTCCCAAAGGAAGGCATGTGATTATTAGCATAGCATCTGAATAGAGGAACATGTGTTTGCTTAGACCAAATTGTTCATAACAGGGGTAAGCAATAACGGTTTATGGATAGTGTGACACACACTTAAGAATCCACCAGCAAAAGGATAAAGAAAATAGATAAAGAATAAATGAATAACCTAATGGAGTAATTCTAATGTATCTAGTCATGGCCATACAAATGAATAGTTAGGATCATATGCAAACTAATTTAATCGTGGTTAGGTCTAGGATACCGGGGAGACCCCACCAGGAAGTCTGCTTCCCACCAAGGCATTTACGAACTCCTACAAAGACATACGAACGTGGGGGGATTTCAAGGGACGGTCAAGGCTTGTCACGACCAAGCCGCCTACCCCTCAACCGTGGCATGCACTCATATCCGCTAGGTGTCGTAATACCCGGCACCATGCCCGCATATCGAAAGCACTACTCTTGTCCCCCCCAGGATCCCCACTCGCCGAATGGACGGACTAGAACAAGAGCAAACCCGAAGGAACAACGAACCGATATTCCACCTCTAATCAAGTTAGGCATATGATGATCGATGATGAACTGAGATGAACATGTCAAGATTATGATATGTAAACTATATGCTAGTTCATATACCAACACAAGAATACTCTAGTTCATAAGTTAGGCCAAGAACATAGATATAAGACTTGTAAATAGAAGAATGCTCCATAGAGAAGATGTATTACCAAAGCACTTTCTTCTAGGAGACAAGCCCTCCTTGTAGCTCTTCTACTCCAAGTGCTAACCAAGAACTAAGAAGAAGAAGAAAATAGAAGAAGAAAGAAGAAGTAGAAGAAGAGAGAGAGGTAGAGGTGGTAGAGAGAGAGAGATTGCTGGTTTGCCGGACTCCAAGTGGTGTGTGTTGAGAGAGAGGGAGAGAGGGGGCCTACTTATACACTTGGAGGAGGGGCCTAAGTGCTAAATTACACCAAAACCGACACAAAACCTTCCTAATCTGAGCAAACCGACCATCCCACGGCGGGAATCCCCATTTGGCAGGTGCACGAACCGCCTCCCGAGGTTGGGCGAAACCGCCTCGGGGGGAATGCGGCCGCACAGGGTGGTGGTGCGCCCCCCTCGGGCTTGGCCTGGCCCGGGTCTCGGTGGGGTGTCTTCCTTCGCCTTGAAAAGTTGTGGGTCGGGCTTGGCTCAAATTCCCGCTTTGATGTTTTGGGTCGATTTGCTCCGGGCTTGTGTTTTGCAATAATGCGCTTTCCTGATGGCGTACTTTGGTCGATTTTTCCACTTGCTTTTATTATAAATCTGCAAAAATAAAATAATAGACACTACAAGTGGAATTTTATTAGTGATAAATGCATATGAGTATAAAAAGATATAGTTTTACTCCCTTTATGGTAGTAAGTTGACGGGGAAAATATGTCGTTGGTGACCGTCAACAAACTCCCCAAGCTTACCCTTTTGCGCGTCCTCGAGCAAAAGAGATAAGTACTTGGTTGTTGATCAGAGTTGCTACTATGCCGATTACGCTTTTACAAGTGCCGTGGTTATAATAAGTTTTTCTACTAGAGTTTGAATAAAATGGCACATCTTTTTTTTTCCCACCCTTTATTACCTTTCATCGTAGTGGGGCTTTCTAGCTTTTCTCAAAGTCTTGGGCGGTTGCCGATAGAACGGTTATAACGTAGATGCTTATCATTCATCCTTTTTGATCAACTTTTTATCCGATTTATTTAGTTAGATAAAATTTATTTTTTTTCGAGAAAGAATGGGCTTTATTGCTAAATATATCTTTTTTTTTTTTTGGAGAGGTGGGCTCTACTCAGCCCTAGACTTTTTGTCTTTTATTTCCTCTCTTTTTCTCTCTTTTTTTTTTTTTTTTTTTTTTTAGAGATGTGGGCTCTACTCGCCCTCGGACACTTGTCCATTTTTCATCTCATTTTATTTTTTTTTTTTTAGCATAGCCCATATTGTTTCTCTTTTTTTCAAAGTAGATTCCCTGATGTCAAGTCTCTCTTTTTGAACGAAATCATAGCAAATCTATTTGTACCATATCATACTTGGCAACAACTTAGACTAGATAGAGCCTATGCAACCCACATGAATCGGGGGTTTTTTTTTCAAGATGAGTTTTTAGAATTAGCCACTAAATCCAAACTTTAGAGAAATTCAATTATAAACTAGGCACGTGCAAAGCATAAGACGAGCAACTATTCATCATTTCAACAAGGGACTAAGACTAGACATTTTATAGCTCATATTAAGGCACAAAGAAGAGTTACTTATTCTATTTTTGGATTTTTTAATGCAAGGTTGCTGAAATTTAAACATGCTAAAATGAAATAAAATTTGATGGAAATAAATATGCAATGTAATGATACCCGTGGGGGTCCTCCCCAAGCTATCTGGAGGCCTACCGATCGGGATCGAAGCCTTGGTACCTCCGTGAATGCTTCCTCGCGCGCGTTCGAGTAGCCATGTTGGACTCAATTGGGTCCATCTTTGCCGACTCTGCCGCTCCCGTTCGCCCTTTGTGCGTGGTTTGCACATGGGTGTTGAGCGTGTCTTGCCGAATGTTCCTAGTCTTGACGCCTAGGTGTCGCTGCTGGATACCGATAGCCTCCACTCCTTGTGGTGGCTGCCTCGGCCGGGCCGGGTGGGGGCATATCGCCGGAGCCGTCGTCAAAGTCAAACTGCTGGCCCTCCATGCTCGCCAGTATCTCCTTCTCAGGCCACTGATGGTGCCGGCAGAAACCGAGGCGGCGGCTCCCACCTAGGATCATACCCGGGTATTACCCCGGGTTCCCCATAGGATGAGGCCATGCCGCTGGAACACCCGGTGTAGGCCGTGGCCGTGGCCGTGGCGTGAAGTAGGGCCCATAGGAGGAGGATCCGACCTCCTGGTCTCCCGACAACTAGCGTGAAGAACCGATGGGGTGTCTTTCTGCGCAAGCTATCGCCAGCTCGAGCTCAAATGTTAGTACCTTGCTTTTATACAACCGTAAGTCCGGGTTAGGTAACCGAACTATAGTTGCATAGCCAGGGAAAAGATGACCAAGCTCGCCAGATGGTAAAATCTTAACTAAGTGCCCCTGCACAAGCTGCGCAACAGTCCAAAAATCCCTGGGTGTGGAAATGTACTCTATCTGGCGATTATCCAAAGCTCCAATCGCTAAGAAGCGGCGTGTGAGAAGAGATGTGCAGGTGACAGAATGCGAGAACTTTTGTGATAATATGCAAAAGTTCCTGCACATCTCTACCACTCGAGCTACTTTCTCCTTGTGGACAATAGCATAGAGTAATTTTAATTCAACCTCATTCACCCATCTAACCCCGTGTCTAGGAAACAAAGTCAACGAGATCCGGTGATGGATATATCTAAGTGATGGGTGCCGGATCCGTGAGTGGCGAGGTTTGAAAGTACCGGCCTCATGAGCACCGGATATCTCCTCCCAAAAGTGGTTTCTGACAAAGCCGGGAAGAGCAGATCTATGTTTAGTGCACATCTATAGCTGAAACCCCAGTGGACGAGCTAGGTCCGCCCACGTAACATGATAAAGTGTACCAAAAAAGGCAGAAAGAAATTCCTAGCTGGTCCTCTACTAATGTGCACAAGAATCGTATTGTCGAGGCGAAACCTTCCTCCTCAAGAGGGGGAATATCCTGCCACCCGACCGCTCTCCAAAGGATAGGGAATTCATCATCCATACCGTTTGTTCGAGGAGCTCGAGTCGATTCCGGGTGTCTTTGGAAACACAAGGTCCTTGAGTAGGAGATATGCTTGCATCTCCCGATCTCCACGGATGTCTAGGTACGGCGCGTCGGCCGTCGATTGTCGGGGAGCTTGAGCTTCTTCCTCTCCGACGGGTGCAGCGTCTTCTTGCATGGGGAGCCTTCGGTCGTCGAGGTTGAGGGCGGAGCTTGTGATTGTATCTTTGTGAGCTTCGCCTTGATGACCGCCTCAACCTCGCTGAAGAATTCCCGGTTTTTTTCATGGCTCTTTAAAACGATTAAGCGAGACCTCGGGTGTGCAAGGGTTAGATGAAAGTATAAACTTTCACACCCGTGATCTTGCTTGGCACAATGTTTTTGGTGGAGAAAATAGAGTGTAGAACAAGTGGGAGAGAGTGTGAGAGTGAGAGAGAGTGAAAATGAGAGGTGGGTGCTCTCACACCCGTGCTCGGGCTATTTATAGCCGAGCCAACGGCCGGGGACGCTCCACACAACGGTTAGGAGCCGTTGGCGAGGCGGGACCCGTGACGGCGCCCGGCCGGTGCGGGCGCACCTTGGGTGCGCGCGCACCCCGCCCGAGGCCTCGGCGCCGTGTTTTTTTCGGGCGTGCTCAACGGTCACGAAAAAGTTCGTGGGTCGTTGTTTTGCTCGCTACGCTTCGACCGTTTTCTCCCCTTTTTGAATTTCTCCAAAAATTTTCAAATATGAACTTATTTTTAAATAGAAAAATCATTTTAAATGTATTTTTGTATATATTTTTTTATGTATAAAATATTTTTTTCTTTATCTTCCATGAAAGAATTTATTTTATTTATAAAGATTTTTATTTTAGTTTTCAAAAATATTTACTTATAGATTTTATATAACAAATATATATATATTTTTAATATACCCCATTTTTTTTTTTTTTTGAAATATACCCCATTTTTTGTTCTTTTGAAATATACCCCATTTTTTTTTTTTTTGAAATATACCCCATTTTTTTTTTCTTGGGCAGGTTATTTATAGTCACTGTCGACTCTCCCCTCGCTATCGGGCGGAAGTACCGCTCCGGGGTCTCGAGTCGATCCTTCAACACTCCACACCGGTTTCGATGATCATGATATCCGGGTGTGTTGTTGTTTGTACCCAATGAATGGGCACTTCACCGCCTTACTCTCGACGTGGAAGACTATGAAGCCCTTCCCCATGCGAGATATCGGCTTTGGTCAGTATAGAGAAACGGTCTCCCGGGAGGAGAGACGATCCTCCGATGGGCCCATATCCGTGATCACAAAATCTGCGGGGATGTACTCCGTCTGTATTTTGACTAGCACGTCTTCGAGTATTCCCTCCGCCGCCTTGTTGATTGATCTCGCCATTTGGAGGACGAAGTTGGCGGGAGTAAGTGTTCCTCCATGGATTTTGTTGAAGGTGGCCTTGGACATCACATTGATACCGCCCCCGTGTCACGCACGCGTTGACGAAGGTGTGGGGCCAATAGCACAACCGATGAGTGGACGCCCGGGGTCACCCTTCTTGGCAATGAATGGCGAGCTCACGGGGACCTTCTTTAGCTCACCGGGTTGATCGAGCCTCGAGATATCATGTTAATCGACTCGTGCGGGACCTCGGGTTGCCCCGATCCCGCCTCGAAGTCGTTAATCGGTACTTGAGCAAAGAATCGGGGCCACCGCGTGTTTCTATCATTTTGTTGAAGCTTAGCTGATTCTTCACACCGACGTCAACCCTCGAGCTTATTATTTACTCCCTCAAGGATCTTGTCTTGATGGCTCATCTTTTGCTGAGATTTTCGTTAATTTTGGCTTGCCCCAGCATGCAGTCCTTTAATGATGGTTGACCAGGGGTTGTAATTGGAGTTGTATCCTGGTTGCCTTGGAACGGTGGCTCGGATCGTTATTCCAGCCCTTTCGAGGTTGGCGATACCCGTTCTTGTTGTTGATGAAGGCAGCTTCTTCACGGGTCTCGTGGCGCTTATCCCCCGAGTGGCCAAATTCACCACACGCCTCACGTCATGTGAGCGTGCGTAGGGCGTAAACCGGGCGGTGCCGGGTAGTAGAGTCTGTCTTTGCGCTCCTCCGGCTTCTTCGCCAGAAGATCCATTTTTGCGCAAGCATATCCGCCTCCTTCACGGTATGCATGCCTTTTGTGTTTTGGCTAGGGCTCTGTCTTCGCCCCGGCTCCGGTTTTGCCACCATTTTATCAATCGGGATCAAGTTGCCCGATCGATGGTGAGCGATAGGAATGTGCCACCAGCCGGCGCGAGGTGCCCCTTTGATATGGCCGTGAGACCATTGTAGAAGTTCCGGAGCACCCGGCCAATTCTCCATCCCGTGGTGCGGGCATGCTAGAATGTATTCCCGCACCTCTCCCACGCCTCGGAATGGGTTCCATTGCCGCCTGGCCGAAATTGGCGATCCTCCCCTCAAGGCATTGGTTTTGCCCATGGGGAAGAATTTAGCCAGAACGCCGCGAGCACTTGGCCCACGTGCATCGACGACTTCCTTATCCTTGTAGAACCATCGTTTCGCCTTCCCCACAAGGGAGAAGGGAAACAAAGCGGAGCCCTTAACGTCGGGTTCGACGTCCTTGATAACGATTGTGTCGCACGGCTCAAGGAAGTGTTGGAGATGAGCGTTGGCGCCCTCGCTAGGCAGTCCACGTAATGGACTGCCTCGCACCATAGTGACAGCCCAAAGGCGCAGCTTCAAAGTTTTTGTCCGCCACATTCACCACCGCCCCGGTGGCACGCGTTGGTGACAAATGGGAGTAGAGAAATCGCGCGTAGCGACTTCGGGCCATGGCTTGAGATGCGGTTGGTGCAGGGGATGTCGGTCTCGACCGCCGGGTTCCTACCGGAAGAAGAAGCGACACGAGACCTGTTCTTCCTTAGGAGTGCCTCCGGATCGGAGATGAAGTTTTCCGCAAGAGGAAACCCTCGACATACACTATCCTGTTTTCATCCACAACAGAGAAAACATAAAAGATTAGCCTTGTATGAGCAAATGGTAGCCACGCACACGTTCATATTCATATCCAGCTATTTATATATTTTTTTCACAATGCCTTCCCGCAAGAACGGCGCCGAAAATGCTTGTTGACATTTTTTAGCTAATCAAAGGAAACAGTATAAAACCCATCCCCAATAAAAGCGCTAGAAATGCCTCCGACATTCCCGAGTGAAACCACCATGTCGGTGATCCGAACAGGATTATCAATGGGATAGATCTTGCCATCTTAGATATTTCATCCGCAGCGCACGGATCTATCATTGTAGCATTTCAACCGAAAGTATTCGTGGTATCGTTATTTATATTTTCCCAAAGGAAGGCATGTGATTATTAGCATGGCATCTGAATAGAGGAACATGTGTTTGCTTAGACCAAATTGTTCATAACAGGGGTAAGCAATAACGGTTTATGGATAGTGTGACACACACTTAAGAATCCACCAGCAAAAGGATAAAGAAAATAGATAAAGAATAAATGAATAACCTAATGGAGTAATTCTAATGTATCTAGTCATGGCCATACAAATGAATAGTTAGGATCATATGCAAACTGATTTAATCGTGGTTAGGTCTAGGATACCGGGAGACCCCACCGTCAAGTCCGCCTCCCACCAAGGCATTTACGAACTCCTACAAAGACATACGAACGTGGGGGGATTTCAAGGGACGGTCAAAGGCTTGTCACGACCAAGCCGCCTACCCCCTCAACCGTGGCATGCACTCATATCCGCGGTGTTGTAATACCCGCACCATGCCCGCATATCGAAAGCACTACTCTTGTCCCCCCCAGATCCCCACTCGTCGAATGGACGGACTAGAACAAGAGCAAACCCATAGGAACAACGAACCGATATTCCACCTCTAATCAAGTTAGGTATATGATGATCGATGATGAACTGAGATGAACATGTCAAGATTATGATATGTAAACTATATGCTAGTTCATATACCAACACAAGAACATGAACAAGACTATACTCTAGTTCATAAGTTAGGCCAAGAACATAGATATAAGACTTGTAAATAGAAGAATGCTCCATAGAGAAGATGTATTACCAAAGCACTTTCTTCTAGGAGACAAGCCCTCCTTGTAGCTCTTCTACTCCAAGTGCTAACCAAGAACTAAGAAGAAGAAGAAAATAGAAGAAGAAAGAAGAAGTAGAAGAAGAGAGAGAGAGGTAGAGGTGGTAGAGAGAGAGAGAGATTGCTGGTTTGCTGGACTCCAAGTGGTGTGTGTTGAGAGAGGGAGAGAGGGGGCCAACTTATACACTTGGAGGAGGGGCCTAAGTGCTAAATTACACCAAAACCGACCTGGTAAACCTTCCTAATCTGAGCAAACCGACCATCCCACGGCGGGAATCCCCATTTGGCAGGTGCACGAACCGCCTCCCCGAGGTTGGGCCGAAACCGCCTCAGGGAGGGTGCGGCCGCACCAGGTGGTGCGCTGCGTGCACCCCTCGGCTCGGCCTGGCCCGGTCTCGGTGGGGTGTCTTCCTTCGCCTTGAAAAGTTGTGGGCTGGGCTTGGCTCGCCCCGGTTTTGATGTTTTGGGTCGATTTGCTCCTGGGCTTGTGTTTTGCAATAATGCGCTTTCCTGATGGCGTACTTTTGGTCGATTTTCCACTTGCTTTTATTATAAATCTGCAAAAATAAAATAATAGACACTACAAGTGGAATTTTATTAGTGATAAATGCATATGAGTATAAAAGATATAGTTTTACTCCCTTTATGGTAGTAAGTTGACGGGAAAAAATATGTCGTTGGTGACCGCTCAACACTTAGTTGCATGCGCCGCTTGCTCGTGTCGCCTAGCGTGAGGGGCCGCTTCCCCGTCCACGAGTTCTTCGGGCCATACGCTGAGCTTCTCCCGCACCGCCGAGTCAGTTTGCTCGCCTCTACGAGGAGTGCATGCCGGACGCCGCCGCCGCGCAAGACTTAGAAGAGACCCTCTCCGACGTCGAGGCATCCGTCGGAGACCTTATGGCGGGCGAAGACATCGACGCCACGTATGAGCTGGGTTCGTCAAAGATGACCCAGTCTATGCTTGATGACCTCCGCCAGAAGGGTCACATTCGCGCCGACTATGAGGTGAAGCTTCCTCAAGGGGAGGCGGTGCCCGTGTTGCCGGAGCCGCAGAAGCAGTTGGGGATCGTTTTCAGGGATTTCTTCAAATGCGGTCTCCGCCTGCCCTACTCCTCCTTCCTGCGAGCGGTCGTGGAGTCATACGATGTTCAGATCCACCAGCTGACCCCCCACGCGTTCCTCGCCCTGGCGAAGTTCGTGTGGGCTTGTGAGTCCTACGGTGGGGAGGCGGAGATCAACACCTTCGTCAGCTACTACGAGCTGCATAAGCAGCCAAAGTCCCGAAGATGGCTGACGGGAGCGAGAAGAAGCTGCAGTTTGGCTGCTGCACTTTTAGTCCGCGGCGCCACCAGGGCGAGGAGAAGGCGGAGATCTCCTACGCCCAGAAGAACAAGTGGGAGCCTGGGTGGATGGACTATTGGTTCTACGCCAAGTCAACCCGGACGGAGCGGACAATTGACGGGGTAGATGTGAGTCGGTACCCCTTCGCGTCGAAGCTCAACCCCGTCAACATCGTCGCTCGGCCGGAGCCTAACGACAAGGAATCGGACAAGCGGGAGAGGAGTCGTGAGGCCTTTCTCCTGGCCTGCCGGTACTCCGCCGGCCGCGACCCGATAGAGGAGCTCTGCGCTGCGGTACTCGCCTCTGAAGCGCGACAAGGACCGGTTCGAGGTGGAGAGGGTGAACCTCCCCGTGTTCGGGATGCGGAGATGGTCCCGTGCCCGCGCCTCGGCCTGCAGCCTGCCCGAGGGCACGAAAAGTGCGCCCTTCTTGATGACGGTGGAGATGGAGGCCCGTGGAGATTTTGGGACCCATTACCACAAAGGAATTTCTTGCGCCGAAGGTCTCGGGGGGGGAACATGCCCGCTGAACCGTGTTCTAGAAGAGATGGGGGTCACTTACGGCCCCATAAGGTGCCCGGCAAGGTGTTGGCGGACATCGAAGCGCCGCGAGGCGGAGGAGGCTGCTAAGCCGGAGAAAAGCGGCCTCCGCGGTACCCGCCCGTGCCGAGAAGAGGAAGGCACCTCCTCTTACTCGGGAGAAGACCAAATAGATCCGTAAAGAGGAGGGGACCTCCGCCCGCCCCCTGCCTCCTCGGTCGCGCCACGGCCAAGGAGGAGGCCAAGAAGAAGAAACAACTGGCCCGGAGGCGGGGCGTGAAGCAAACTGTGCGGATGGGTTCTCCGCCCGGCCGCCAGGATCGAGGAGGAGGCCGGGAGCGGTCTTTGTCTCCGCCGCCGGGTCTTGCCCGATGTGGCGGCTCGTCGGCGGAGCAGATGCCGGCTCGGCCCCGAGGGATTGGCCGTAACTCCCTACGCCGCTGCGTGTCAGCGGGCGTTTGAAGGTAGGGCCATCGGAGGTGTCCAAGGCGACGGCCGACCCCTTGGGGGGCTTGCCGTCTTCAAGCGGCACTCCGCGGGTCACGGAGTCGGGGGCGCCGCCCGAGTCGGGGCGGCGTCCGCGGCGTCCCGCGGAAGTTGTCGCGCAGAGGTACGTGCTACCTCCGCCCGGGTGACTCGTTTGTTCCTCCGACTGGCGTGAACATCACCTTCGCTCGGATGCAGGAGCTCCGGGCTGACCACCTTGCGTCAAAGGTTGCCGAGGCGGAGGCCTTGAGCTCCGGTGCTAAGGCCGTGGATGCGGCGAAGGTGCTGGAAGCGCTGTGTGCCGAGGCGATGGCTTCTCAACCGCCAGTAAGTATCTTCGCTAGCTCGCATGATATATGTGCTGCGAATTAGTCGGCTTATTGTTTTTTGCCTTGTCTTTTTAGACGCCGGTATGAGCAACGCGGCGCTAACGATTGGCGTTGCTTCACCCCGCCTTGTTGCGGAGGGCGACCTGAGTGAGTTTCCTCCGCCTCTATTGATTTTTAGTTTACACTTGTTGTCTAAGAGCTTTCTCACTTTTTGTTGATAGACTCTATTTGTAAATATTTTTCGAGGGGCGATGTTCAGGAGGTTCTGAACAAGGCTATGGATCAAAGTGTTGCGATATGTCCTTTATACTTTGTAGTTATGCGCTTTGCTTTGTTTTGCTAGCGGAGGTTTAATTTTTTGTTTGCAGATGACCACCAGCCTGGAGTGTGTGCGCGCTCGGGTCCATCAGGAGCTCGCGTCTCGCGACAAGATCTTGATGGACTTGACGGCGCAGGCCTCCGCTTGGAAGGAGGGGAAAGAGGCCTCCGACAAGCTGCTGTCCGATGAGCGGGAGCTTCGCTTGAAGGAGGCTGAGGCGGCGAAGAAGGCGCAGGATGAACTGACCGCCCGCGCGGAGGTGGCCGAGAAGTCCCTTCGTGATTTGGAGGCGAAGCTTGAGGAAGCCAACGCCAGCCTTACCTCTTCGCGTGCGCAAGCGTCGGAGAAGCAGAGGCAATTGGACGGAATCTATGCCTCCTGCACCTCTGCCGCCCACGCGTATGCGCAGGCTGTTACGTCCTTTGGGGCGGTGGTCACGCCTTTCCCCACGGACGGCGGCAGCTCCGGCGTGCTGGCGTGGATGGCGAGGAACTTCGCCAAGCTCCCGGATGTGCTGCGAGGCGTTTCTGACTTCGGAGCCCGGGCCGCCGCGACGGGTATGACGCGCGTCCTCGTGACTGAGGGCTGTGATCATGTCGGGCGGGCGCGGGTGAAGGAGGTGCATGAGCCCTCAAGGTTGGCAGAGCTTGGGAACGATGCTTTGAAGTTTGTGGGCTCGTTCATGAAGAAGTTTTGGGCTGTCCACGGGCTCGCGGAGGCTTCCTCTCTCGCTCGTTCGCTTCTTCAGGTAGGCTTGGTATTTCGTGCCCTTGTTTTCGAGTTTTGTATTTAACTTGTCGGTTAATGCTAACGTATGTTTTTGGCACAGGGTGCTCCTCAAGCGGAGGTTGCTGCTGAACCGATGGCGGCCAACGATGGAGTCCCGAGGGATGCACCTCCGCCACTTGCTCCGGACGCGGAGAAGACGCCGTCTGCCGACGCGGAGGTGTAGATGATTAGGAATTTTCCTTTTTAGCTTTGTAGCTTTTGGGTCTTTGGTGCGGATGTCTATCTCTACTTGTACAAAGTGCTAAGATATTACTAAATGGGAATCTAATACTTTGTTCGTATCAATGAATCCTGCGCAGTCCCCGATGAGGAGCTGCGTGGAGGTGGATCCTCTATGTTTTTATCGTGATGGTGTATATGTCGACGGGGGGCTCTGGGAGTTTTGGAAGGAGACCTTCGCCGTTCCTAGCGTAGATGAAATGTACGAAGATGTACTTTTTGACTTAGGGGACGCGCGGATGGCGTTTACTAATTCTGTAGCTTGGGAAGGACCTCCGCCTGGGTCCGACTAGCGTATTAATTTCTTGTGACAAACTTTGTAACGGCGCAGATGTTTATTAATAAAGAAGCTTTTGGCTGGATCAATTATACACGCTTGCTTTGGTTACATTGCTTGTACTCTCTTTTTCGTTGCGTCATAATTTTTAGCTAGGATCTTCGCTTGTGGATTTGATAGCGGTGGTTGGGCGCTTTCGTGCGGCACCAATCCGCTCCCTTTCGCTGCGAAGTACTTGTGTGGGGCAGGCTTTTGCTTTGAGCTAGACCTCCGCTAGCTGTGTGACAGGCGCTTCTTGCTTCTCACCTTCGCGGGTCTCCGCCGAGGATCTCGCATCTGGATACTTTATAGAGTTGTTGAGTTTCGGGGGGATGTTACGAATCTTTACGCGGTCTCCCCCCTCAATATATCCAGGGGCGATGATCTTTACGAGTCTTTACGCGGTTTCTCGCTGTTGGCCTGATGGGTGGCGGAGGTTGACGTCCGCGCCCATCTCTGGTTTGCGGGTGTCTCCTGTTCTGCCTGTGCTTCTAGTCTGATTAACTATAGCTGAGGGTGGGAGACTGGTTTTATAGGGATGTTGTCATGAAGGTCACTTATTGCCTTCGTCCTTTTGTAGATGTGGTAGGTGGATTGGGTTAGTATATAACGCATGGATTCCCCCCTTGACTAACCTGATCCAATGTGTGAGTGTAGTGATAGGCTGTTGCACTAACTCTAGACACCGTGTAAGGATTCGTAGCTGTGATTTGTAGCTTTTGAGTGAGGTGTCGTCCTATTTGTTGGCTGGAAGCGCAGACTAAAACAGGCACGGAGCTATTAACTCTTGCCTTTGGACTATCAATTCTTGGCGGTGAGCACGGCGGGTTGCATTGAGGGTTTGTTTGGAGTTTGATCCCTATTGCCAAGCCACTACCTCTGCTAGGACAACTTTGGGTACACTTTTGGCCCTACTGGCGGAGGTTTGTCTTCGCTAAGGGTTCTTATGGCGGTCTGCAGACTGTACGAAACAGGGCGTGTAAGCTGGCGGAGGTTCCCACATGCGCACGGAGTGAAGCTGCTGCCTAGCATGGTAGCGTAGCTTATCTGTTTTCTTTTTTTGTTTCTCCGCTACCACTGTACCATCTACTGCGGAGATATTTGTAACTTTGATGTACAATGTCGAGCACCTGTAATACTTGCAAATGTTATAGCAAAATTGAAACATCTTTGGATTATCATTTTACTCTCCTCGTTGCCTTTCTTTGGCGGAGGTTTTGCGATGCCCGAGATGGACCAGTCTTTTTCAGCTTTTGTTTTTCGGTCGCATCACCGTTTGCCGCCACCTTGATGCCTACGCCTGGGTAGGACTTTTTCTCGAGGTTTTTGTTGACCTATCTTTGGCCTTTTAGAGGTCATCTCTGGGTTAGAACCTCCACGTTCATACCCTTGAGTTGTCCTCTCGAGTGTTTCTTTACTCTTGTCGAATTTCGTGACTGCGTTGCTAGTCACTTTCGACGCCTATTGCTTTTCGTTTTGGGGAAAATTCCTCTTTATATTACAGAGGAGTTTACATTAGGCTTGCCTCGTTAAAAACCTCACCTCCGCTAGGAGTTCCCCCGGAGGAAAAGAGTGCAAGTCTTTTGAAAGCAAAATTCTCTTTATTTTGCAAGAAAAGAAAGATATTGGTCGACCTCCGCTTATAGTTCGCGAGAGGTGACCTTACATATAGTACTTGCGAAGGTTGTCCACATTCCAAGTGTGGTCGGAGGTGTTGCCCTCATTATCCACGTGGCGGAAGGCTCCTTGCCTTGCTGCTGCCTTTGCGATGAACGGGCCTTCCCACTTTGCCTGTAGTTTTCCTACGGTTGAAGCGTTCGGCTTTCTCTTTAGGACTAGATCTCCGTCCTCGATGTTCTTCTTGTGTACCTTGCTGTCTCTCCACTTCTTGGTCTGGGCCTGGTACTTGCGTATGTTATCTACAACCTCGAGTCTTATGTGCTCTAGTGTTTCTTTGGCGTAGTTTTCGTCCTCCGCCAGCTTTTGCTTCGTGACCCGGAGGCTTTCTTGTTTCAGTTCCTCGGGGAGCATCGCTTCTTCTCCGTACATGAGTTTGAACGGGGTGAAGCCGGTTGCTCGCGAAGATGTAGTGTTGTGAGACCAGACCACTCTTGGCAATTCGTCTGCCCATTTGCCTTTGCGAAGGTTGAATAAGGTTTTGGATATGGCGGAGAATATTATGCCGTTGGCTCTCTCTACCACTCCGTTGGATTCCGGGTGGTAGACTGATGCGAAAGCTATCTTTGTGCCCATCTGGGAGCAGAAATCTCTGAATTTGTCGGAGTCGAATTGTTTGCCATTATCCACTGTTATCATCCTTGGTACCCCAAATCTGCAGATTATGTTCTGCCAGTAGAATTTGGTGATAGACTCTGAGGTGATCTTCGCCAGTGGTTTGGCCTCTATCCACCTGGTGAAGTACTCGGCGGCCACTACTGCGAATTTGTTCCCCTTGGGCGGTTGGTAGCGGTCCGACCAGGTCGATTCCCCATCTCTGTAACGGCCAAGTCGGAGGTATCAGTTGTGTTTCTGCTGACGGGGTTTTCTGGTGTGGTGCGAAGTTTTGGCAGGCTTCGCAGGTCTTGACGATCTGTTGTGCGTCTTTTATGTGCGTAGGCCAGTAGAACCCTTGGCGGATGGCTTTCGCTGACAGTGCTCTTGGTCCGATGTGAGACCCACAGACACCGGCATGTATTTCTTTGAGCAGTTCAGTGCCTTCGCTCTGGGAGATGCATTTGAGCATTGGTTGGACGACTCCTCTTTTGAAGAGTTGTCCGTCAATTAGTGCATAGCTTCTTGCACGGGCCTCTGTTCTGGCAGCCTCCGCCTCCTCTTCTGGGAAGCTGACGTTGTTAAGGTTGTCAATTATCGCCTGTCTCCGCCTTTTGCCTTCTATCGGCCTTGATCGTCTTGAACGCCGTGATCAGACTTTCTGTTGCTGGTTTGCCGACCACGTTGTAGAAGGTGTTTTGGGGCATGGGGAGGTTGTTTGCTGCCGCTTTTGCTAGGGCATCCGCTTCGTTATTTTGTTCCCTAGGTATGAATTTGACTGTAAATCCCTGGAACCTTCGCTCCATTGCTCTGACCACCGCGAGGTAGTTTACCAGCTCTGGCTCTCTGGCCATACAATCTTTCTCTACCTGGCCTGCTACTAGCATTGAGTCTGTTCTGACTTCGACTAATTTTGCACCGTAGGCTTTCGCTCTGGCGAGCCCCAATATCAGCCCCTCATATTCGGCTGTGTTGTTTGTCTGGGGACACTCTAATCTTGTGGCGAAGTACGACTTTACACCTAGTGGTGACATAATGACCGCGGAGGCTCCTGCTCCTTGCCTGCCCCAAGCTCCGTCTGTATATACTGTCCACAGCTCGGAGCTTCTCTCTTGCTGCTTTTGTTTGTGTGGTGTCCATTCCGCGACAAAGTCTGCTAGGACCTAGGATCGTATCGCGGATCTGTGGACGAATGATATTTCAAACTGGGATAACTCCGCTGCCCATTTGCTAATTCTGCTTGATGTCTCCTTGTTTCTCAGTACCTCCGCCAACGGTTGTGAGGTGGGTACCATTACTTTGTAGGAGTGAAAGTAGTGCTTGAGTTTCCTGGATGCGGTCAGGAGTGCATACGCTATTTTCTCAATCTCTGAGTAGTTAATCTTGGCTCCTGATAGGGCCTCTGAGACATAGTATACTGGAAGCTGGATGAGGCGGTTGTTTTCGATCTTCTCTTGCACTGCCACAGCACTGATAGCATAATCTGATGCTGCCAGATATAGTAGTAGAGGTTTTTCCTTGTCGCACTTATTCTTGTCGGTGATCCTGCAAGTATTCCTTGAGTTTTGCGAAGGCCTCCGCCTGCTCCTCTCCCCATCGACTTGGCCTCCTCCCTTAGGGATTGGAAGAAAGGAAGGCTCTTCTCACCGACTTGGAGATGAATCGTTTTAACGCAACAATCCCGCCTCTGTGAGTTTTTGCACCTCCTTCTTTGTTTTGGGCTCCGCCATGTCTCTGATTGCCTTTGTCTTCTCCGGGTTGGCCTTGACACCCTCGGAGCTGACTACGTATCCGAGGACCTTCGCTTTTGTTACCCCGAAGACACATTTTTCGGGGTTCAACTTGAGACCAGACTTTTTCAGGTTCGCGAAGGTTACCCGCAGGTCAGAGATATGGTCTTGCTCTTTCTTGCTCATGACTATGAGATCATCTACGTATGCTATCATGTTTTTTAGAAGCTGACCCATGAGGACCTTGGCCGTCATTCTCGCGAAGGTTGCGCCGGGCGTTTTTCAATCCCTCTCGGCATTCCTCGAAGCGAATATTCGAAAGGCGTGGTAAAGCTGGTCTTCTCTTCGTCTTCCTTTCTTAGCCAAATTTGGTGGTACCCCGAGTAACAATCTAATAGTGAGAACCTTCGACACCCTGCTGCCTTGTCGACTGAGGTGTCTATTCTTGGTAGGGGGTAGTTATCTTTCTTAGTTGCTTTGTTGAGGTCTGTGAAGTCTATGCATATTCTCATCTTCCCGGAGTTTTTCTTTGGCACAAGGACTATATTCGCGAGCCAGTCGGTGTACTTGACCTCTCTGATGACTTTAGCGTCTAGGAGTCTCTGGACCTCCGCCTGGGCCGCGAGTATTCTGTCCTCTGACATTTTCCTCTGCCGCTGCTTCTTTGGTCTCATTTTTGGGTTGATATCTAGCCCGTGCTCGATTGTGTCCCTGTCGACTCCTCGGAGATCAGCTGCTGACCACGCGAATATGTCTTTGCTTTTGGTCGGGAGCTCCGCCGGCTCTTCCTCTTCCTCCGGGAGAGGTTAGCGCTGATTGTCACCGTGTGATCTGGATCATCGTCTATCCTTATCTTTTTCACCTTCTCTTGCCCTTTGGCGCTTGTTTGCTCTTTCTTCATGTCTGGCGGCTCAGGGTCCTCAATTTCTGCTTGCACTGAGTTGACATTCCTGTGTGCCCTGTATATGGCCTTTTCGATGTTTCTGGCCTCCTTCTGGCTTCCATGTATGGTGATGATTCCGTGCAGCGCAGGGATTTTCATACACAAGTAACCCATGTGGATCGCCGCGTTGAACTTGTTCGTAAATCCTCTGCCGAATATTGCATTGTACGGGGAATAGACATCGACTATGTCGAAGGTTATGTACTCTGTTTTGGCGCTCTTCTCATCCGCAAAGGAGACTGGCAGGGTTATCTTTCCCAACGCCTGAACCTGCCTTCCGCCAAACCCTATAAGCGGTGAATCTGATGGCTGGAGCTGATTTCTACTGAAATTCATTTTGTCAAATGCATTGGCGAAGATGATGTCCGCGGAGCTTCCTGTGTCAATCAACACTCTCTTCATTTACCAGGTCGCCACATTAGTTTCTACTACCATGGCGTCAACATGCGGGTAGCTTTCCAATTTGAGATCAGCCTCCGTGAAGGTTATAGGTGTCTTGGACCACTCTCCGAATTTGACTGCTGGCTGGACAGCTACGTTGTTGACCAAGCGGAGATGGTCTCTTTTCTGCTTCTTGGTCTCATATTCTATGGACGAGCCTCCGGCAATTGGCATTATGGTTCCGATGGATGGGAGCGGGGTGTGGGGATTGTACTGGTTATCCAGATTTGGTTCGCTTTTCATGGGAGCACTTGGCGGTGGTCCTGGCGGAGGTGGGGGTAAGTGTGAATTGGTGACCTGATTAACGGGTTGCCTGTTCGTGTGCTGGGGTTGGGCTGTTTCGATGTAGGTCAAGTGTTGCCTTGGGTTTGAGTAGGACATACTGGATTCTGAGGAGTAGTTTGGTGTTGGCGGGACCGGCGGTGGTCTCCAAGCTGGTAGGAAGTTGGGGTAGTAGGCGTTTGATATGGTGGAAGGGTGTACTTGATTTGAACTGAGGGATGGGTAGATTGGGCAATATTGCTGGTGCTGGTTATGTGTAAGCGGAGGTTCCGAGCGCAGGTAGGAATAGGCGTTGTTCACCTCTCTCGATGGTGGCGGAGCTTGGTTGTTCGGGGGCTGGCTATTGGCTCCCTTGAGCGCCTTATCCTTTTCTTGCTGAATTACTGGGCAATCCCTTGTGAAGTGTCCTTTTTCTTCGCCATGTATGGCGCAGAACTGCTTTCTCGGCTTTCTGTTCCAATTTTTCTGTGGCCCTTTATCCTGATATGGTTTTTGGTTATCGGGCGGCCTCGAGCCCTGATTATTTCGCTGTTGGTTGGGCTCCGCCACCTGGTCCAATGCTAGGACATGTTGCCCCTGGTTCTGTTTGGGGGCTGGTGGCGGAGGTTCCGACTGCTGGTTCCTCTTGTTCCCTTTTCCCTGCTGCCTGTCCTGGTTTTGTTCTTCCAACCTCTTCCGGAAATCCTCATCTGATCGGATCCAAACCTCAAACTTTTCACAGAGTTCCTGCATTGTTTTTGGTTTGTTACGCGCTAATTCGCCGGCGAATGGCCCCAACCGGAGCCCCCTGATGGCCGCATCTATCGCCACCTGGTCCGGGACGTCTGGAGCCTTCGCCTTGAGCTGCAGGAACCTCTGGAAGTAGTCTTTCAAGGGCTCATTCTGGCTCTGCTTGCACTGGAACAAATCCATGGAGGTGAGTGATTGGACAACCAATCCTTTGAAGTTCTCAAGTATCCTGTCGCGGAGGTTCTCCCAGGAGTATATAGTGCTAGGCTTTAACATGGAGTACCAGGCTAGGGCATCACCCTCGGCTGCTATGATGAAGGCCTTCGCCAATACTGCATCATTGCCTCCGGCTAAGGCAACTGCCGCTTCATAGCTCATTAAGAACTGGTGTGGATCAGTCTTTCCATTGAACCTCGGCAGCTGGGTGGGCTTGTACCTGACTGGCCACGGTGTCCGCTGTATCCCTTCTGATAGGGGGGACCTTGGGTCGAAGGCCCTGCGATCCTCAGGGACATCGTGTGGAATCAGTGGGTTGGTCATGATCCCCGGGCTTATGTGCATCGCCGCCTGACTTGATATCGGTATAGACGGGATGATCAGGGGCGGCTGGGTGGGTGGGGGATGGCCGACGAACTGCATGCTTTGTATCTCCGCCTGCAGCTGGGCGATCTGCTGCCTGATCTCCGCTGCCTGCGCGGACGCCTGCTGGGCTTTGACAATCTCGGCATACGCGGCCGCGGCCTGATCCCTTTCCATCTGCAGCTTTTGGAGGGAGGCCTGTGCTTGCCGCAGCTCACGGGTGCGGGCGGAAGTTCCGCCTATGGGCGCGGGCGACCTCGTCACCTCCGCCTTCCGACTTCCTCCTCTTCTGTTCTTCATCCCGCTGGAGGCTCTTCTTCCTCCGCTGCCGAGTGCGTGCTCTTCGCATTGCGCTTCGGGCGGGTGTTTCTGGCTGGCGTCTTAGCTTTCGCGGTGGCTTTCTTTCTCTTTTGTGGAGCCATGGTTTTCCTGTGCCGGCCCCACGGTGGGCGCCAATGTTGGACTCAGTGTTCTCAACACGGGGTAGGTCCTCCGCCCAGGCGGTGCCCTGGGGGAGAGAGAAGCTAAGGTGAAGAATCACTGGATGGAGATGAACAGTAATGGTCCATAAATGGTATTCACCAACCCCCCATAAGGGGAGGTCACCCCCTTATTTATAGTCTTACAAATGCCTAGGAACACAAGATTACAAATCTGCCCTCTAGTATTCTTAGTATATTCCTTCCTCTTCCTGCACGACGCGGGCTCCTGGTGTACTTGTACTCCTTGCGCCGTCGTCTTCTTAAGCCTTTGCCGGACAGGTCCGAGCCTCCCCCTTGACCTCCGCCAGCCACTCTGCACGGGCTGCCGAAGATTCGGGCAAGTCCCGCCCCTTGGTGCTCCGGGCGCCGGCGTCGTAATGACCTCCGCCGACCGTCGCCGGCCATCTCAACCGGGATAGCCACCTGGGCGAAGGTGGTAACCTCCGCCAACTCTGGTGGCGGAGGTCTTGTGCCGCGCGCTTCTCCTGAAAGATCAACAGTGACAACAATTTAAAATTGTTAGCGCAGGCCGCTGTGCTCGCATCCTCTTTGCCCGAGATCACCTCTGCCAGCCTGCCGGGGACGCTTGTCCCAACACTTGTAAAACTAAGAAAACATAATTGTGCTACGGAAAGCAGGCGGGAGCCACTCAAGGGGCAGAGAGCACTTGCAGAAGCGGGTGAAGCCCACGTCCACCCAGGACTCGGCCTCGTCGCGGATGACAACAATAAGCTGCGACGGCGTCATGGCAGGAAGAGGGACGTAGTCGAAATCAGAGCTCAGGATGTCATTGATCATTGCAACAGAAGAGGCCCGGTGCTGCAGGGCGATGCTCCTATCGACATTGCGGTGGGCGTGGCTGCTTTTACTTAACGTCTTGCTTTGCCAATATGGAAGGATAGGTGACCTACAAAGCAAAATTCTACCATTTGAGAAGTTGTGGTCCAAGATCATCAGCAGCCATGCCCATGCTGAATTGCTGATTGCCAACATGGAAGGATATATACACCACCTTAGCTCCGCCCTCCAGGCCTCCAGCCACAAAGAAACCAGTTGCTATCGTCGATCCCCGACCACCAGCCAGAGTTCAATTGCTTCAACAATATCAGTGAGCACCTCTATTACATGCACTTCGCTCCCTCCCCTGTCTGTCTTTCACCATCTGCATCTCCCTCTGATCCCTGCTCTCAATTGTTCAAAGGTGAACACTTCTTTAACAATCTGCACTTCTATATATGCCTCCCGCCTCTCTTTCTGGTACCCTGAGCTACCTTAATTAAGCTCTCTAGAGACAACCTCTAGCATGTACTTTCTGTAGAAACGCACAGTGTATATTTTCTTGTTAAATTGAAAAACAAAACACGACAGGAAACTCAAGAAATTTCCATGTGCATGACAAATAACAATCTGAATAGTAGAACATTTAACCGATTATAAGACAACATACAACACATCAGTCAGAGACCTTGAGTAGCAATATAACCATACAACAACAAGTACTTTGGGACCAAACTGGGTGTCCAAACGAACGAATGAAGCCTAGCTAGTCCAATGTGGGAAACACAGTACAAGAGAAGAACACTGTAGAAGAGGGTAGGAGACAAACTGTGGCCTGTTGGCCAGCTGTCTCGAGTTGTGGCAGCCGGAGCTCAAGGCCCAGACCTTGTAAATATAGAGACTGAACTCGTTGTCAAACCCCCATGAAAACTTCGTAAGATGCTATGGGGTGAGTTCCAAAGTGAAATTTGCGCATTGGTATCCTGACAATGCTCATGCCGCAGATCTGCAAGGAGGTTCTTTGCACCGATCCTGGAATGAAGCAGCAACAAGAAACACACCTTCCCTTCCTTCTCTCCTCTGTGCCTCAGACAGAATGGATGGAGGCGGGTGATAGCTTCCTCATGCCTACCATTCCAAGTGTGTATTTCCTGACTAAAAGTGGCGTCATTTTAATTGGACACATGAGCACTGTAATATAAATTCATTTCCGCCAATGCTTTTAACTTTCTATGTCCCTTTAGTTCAAGGTACCCATCGCATATATTTATAGAACTAGTGGATGGGAGGTATCTGAGTCTATATATAACTCAATCTCGATGGCATTGTATTATCAAATTGATGGTCTAGATGCTGTGACACATAACAAGCTTGTAACATATTTAGTACCTCAGATTTTATCTAAATATTGAAAGGTCTCTTTGTCACTCAGAGTCCGCAGCTTGTACTCAGGGTTACGGCATCCAAAAGTATCTATTCAACCAAATTACTGCCAATGGTTTTATCAAAATTGTAGTCAGCAACACGAGCGATACAATTGGAAACCTCACATGCAGGATGCTCCAGTAGAGAATCTAAGGATCTCACTTGAATATTAGAAAGTAGTGTAATAGATACAGCATATAGGAGATACAAAAAGTTTCCCTCGTTACATCCATCGGGTCGAACATATCACTTGAATGTAATTGGGTATCTATGCACTAACTTATTACAAAATAAGTATTCTATACTGATTCACTTGTTTCTTATGGAGTCGATACAAGTTTACGAATACTCTCCATTAATCCCATCACCAAAATGGGTGAAAGGTCCATCCTGTTAGAAGGTGTATACCAGGCATCAACAAAATTAAGAAGGCTGGTCCATCCTGTTGGAAGATGTATTCAGAGACGTCAACAAGCCATGCTATATGTTCTAAATGGTTTAGGGTTCTAGTTCGTCGACATCTTACCAAAGAGAGCAAAAACATTTCTTTGGCGATTTTTTTTTTGAAGTGAAACAGGAGAGGTATGCAAAGTTACAATAATAGGCGTTTGAAACACATTGCACTAAACGTTGGTTTTTGTTTTGTTTTTTTGGCTGGTTGGATCCAGTTCGCCAAGGACAGGGACACAGTTGATACTAAAAAAAAGGACGGGGACAAAGATTTAGGCAAGTTTTTCACGGCATCATAGCGCATGACTGAGTTAGAAATGTACTGTATAAGTGCTTTAGTACTCGCTCAGAAATGTACAATTGCACAAGTTTCATAACAAAGCTAAAACTATGCCGCTGAGTGAGCCTCGTCTGTCATCACTCGCTGGCTGTCTATTTTCATCGCAAGATCCAACTAAAACATCAGAGCCTACCTGGATGGTTAGCCTTAAACTTTGCTTCCTAGTGTGTACCATGCCTAGCTTGCTAGCCACAGTCTACTTATCTCTTGAGGGCAGATTTTTCGCTCGTGTTGCTGACTACAAGTGCACTGTCACAATCGTTTATACATGAGCCTTCTGTTGCTTTTGAGCTCCAAGATGTCCCCAATATATATACGCACAGAATAGAACTAGCTAGTGAGAGGTAGATGCGTCCATCACTACTCGATTTATTGTACATTTGAACTCGAAAATTGATGGCCTAGGTGATGTTACATGTTGTAATAAGCTTTGTGTTGTACATAGTGTGATATTTAATAGCTTCAGGTTTATCTAAAAAATGGAAGGCTTCAGTGTGAATAGATTATTTCATTTCTCTCAGGCATATGGAGTCAAGCTAGCTTTATGATAGTCATTAGAGTATGGGGCTCTTTTTAATGTTTTTATAGATTGGGTCGAATGTGGGTTCACGATTATTGTATCAAATCAATCTTGATGAAATGACCTTACAAAACAAAATCATTCATATATCAAAAAACCGAAGATTGACCTGATGAAATTTGTATGGCCCTCTACGTAAGTAAATCTCATGGCCATACACCTACTACGTACAATCCAAGCGTAAAAACTTCGGTTTTACTCTTTGTATAATGTATGCAAATGCAAGGAGGGTACCCCTGGTGGCGAACTAATGTCTCCATCAGCCCTGGAAATGGATCTAGGAAGCCCTGTACTCCTGAAGTAACGCACGGTGTATATTAATAGTGAACGTGGCAGAAAACTCTAACAAATTTCCAAGTGCACGGAAAAAATATAACAATTCGAACAAGATAGGATGCAATGTTCTAGTTTTGCCCTTGAATGATGATATTGAAATTATTTACCCTTTGCAAAAATAAATAAATAAATAGCAGGTAAAAACGCAAACTGTTCTGTCATGCATCCCCTCCCAACAGCTCACAGCAAGTCCTCTGACCGGCCACATACATACATACCAAGGATGGAATATGTCAAGTGGCGATCGAAGCAGGTCAATCTATGTCTGGAGAGCCGCAATTTGGTTCTGGTTCCATGGACATTAGCAAAAGCATAAGGTGGATTTCAGCAGCTTGATCTTCTGGTGGAGATGATGTATCTGCTTGCTACCGGAGGAGACACTTGTCAGCACCAGCACTGATCATCACCATCAGGCACCGGCACTGAAGGAGTCGGATACACAAAACAAGAACGCGTGAATGTGTTTGAGAGGCGTGAGCATCTATCCGTGTGTTGTCACCCTGCTCTGCTTCGCCTCCTAGCTCCGATGGAGGTTCTTTGCACCGATCCTAGAATGAAGCGACAAGAAACACTCCTCTTCCATCTCTCCTCTCAGCTTTACTAAGAATGGATAGAGGCGCATGATAGTTTCCTGATGCCTACCATGCCAAGTGCGTATTTCCTGACTGAGAGTGGGGCATTTAGTTGGCCACATGAGCACTGTAACATAATTCATTTTCGCCAATGCTTTTAACTTTCTGTGTGCCTTTAGCTCAAGGTACCCATCACATATACGATATATATATAGAACTAGCGGCAGGTAGCTGAGTCTATATATAACAAAATCTCGATGGCATTATATTGACAAATTGATGGTCTAGATGCTGTGACACATAACAAGCTTGTAACTTATTTAGTACCTCAGATTTATCTAAATTGAAAGGTCTCTTTGTCACTCAGTCCGCAACTTGCACTCAGGGTTAAATAGGCCATCCAAAAATATCTATTCCACAAAACAACGGCCAATAGTTTTATCACAATTGAGTACACATCAATGGACAAGCGATATGAAACAAAGGTTTCGCATTCATAAATATATAAGGACCTAACTTGAGTATTAGAAACTAATGTAATAGATACAATGTATATAAAAAACTTCCCTTGTTACATCCATCGGATCGAACATATCACTTGAAGACAACATGATTTGTTTCACAAAAATGAAGACAACTTGATTTGTTTCGCAAAAACGAAAACAACATGATTTTGCTCAGTCGCAGATCTAGGATTTTTAACTAAGGGTATGCCGTCTAAAAATTTTCATATAAAACTCGGTAAAATCACTTCACAAATCAGTAACAATTAAAATTTTTCAATGTATTTGAGTATATATGCAGTAAATTAATTACAAGATAAGTATTCTACCGATTCACTTGTTTCTTATGGAATCGATACAAGTTTACGAATACTCTGCACCAAGGACAATTATCCCATTCACTACTGGAGGCTGGTCCTCTACCGAGCGCCACAAAACGCTCGATAAAGGGCTAATAGCGCTCGGTAGAGGCTCTACCGAGGGGCGCTCTCGGTACAAGCCCCTCGGTGAATCTTTACACGGGAAAGGGATTTTACCGAGCGCTCAAAAGGGCCCCTCGGTGCACCCTCTATCAAACTGTATCGAGGGCTCAGCCCCCTCTCGCTAAAACGGCAAGACGTTGATGGCGTTTACCACCGTCGGCGTCAACTTCAACGAGGGCCATCTTAATCTCGCTCTCGGTGAAGTTTAATTTCAAAAAACTTTAAAACAATATCTACCGAGCTCCTTGTCGGAAGGGCGCTCGGTAGATTTTAATTTTAAAAACCTAGACACCATCTCTACCGAGGGTCGGCTCATCTAGGCGCCGGTAGAGCTATGGTCGTTTCACCGAGGTCCATGGCCGCGCTCGGTGAATCGACCATAGTTTCACCGAGCGCTACCCTAGGTATACCTGGGAATATGGGGATCCCAGACCCCCCCTCTCCCAGATTTACCGAGTGCTCCCCTCGATACAAAGCGTTTACCGAGCGCCCCACTCGGTGAAGTGACCAAATTTTTGTTTTTTATTTCTATTTTTCCATTCCACCTTTACAAATGTAACATATAGATCACATATCCCATATATTTGACATCCATGCACTGATACAACTCATTCATCACATATATATCACATATAGATCCAAATATTCAGCACAAGTCATCAAGTTTCAAGATCCACAACTCATAGTCATCAAGTGGCTCACATATATATCACATCCATGCACTACAACTCAATTATCACATAAATATCACATCTATGATCGAAACATAGATTAATTGGTCTAATATCCATCACAAGTCATAGTCATCAAGTTTCAATGTACTTAACAAAACCAACAACAAAACCTCGAGCCTAGCGATGAAAACGGACGGAAACGGACGGAAAAACCACATTTCAATTTCCATTTCTATATTTGTTGGCGGAAACGGGATCCGGTTCGGAAAATGCAGTTCAGAATATGCGGGTGCACGGAAACGGACCAATACGAACGGAAATTGAACGGAAACGATCGGAAGCCGGAACTTAAGCCGAAAAAATAACAAATTAAAGAACACACTTAGTTCAGATCACGACTAACAAAATAACATGGTTCAGATCACGACAAACACATTAAAAAAGACACACTTTGTTTAGATCACGACAAACAAAATAATATGGTTCACTTTCAGCTCTCCAGCACACACAAGATGCTTGTTGTGGTGGCAATATGGTGCCCAAACCAAGATGCTTGTCCGGCGGCATCGAGACGGCACTATTTCCTCTTCCACGAGCTGGCGGCAAGGAGTTGGAACCACCAAGATTTGACATCGCGGCAGCCTGGACAAGCATCATCACAAATTAAATCCAAATTAGATCAATGGTTAGATTATATCAATGTATTCTAACAATCACTTAAGCTGTATAGAACAATAAAGGCCATCAGATTAGAAAGGCATAAATTTTAATCATGGCTGTCTTTTTCTAGGCCTGACAATAACATCAGTTTTCCATTAGAACTCAGGAACCAATTTGGTTAGACTAAGTAACTCTCGTATGGACTGATTAGTACAAAATGATAGACTTCCTATCTGTTGACCAACAGCTTCAGTTTAAGATGTCATCCGCATAGAACACGTACACCCAGCCAGACAACAGCAAGAAGATAAGAATACGATGCAACACGTACACTTCAGTTTTAGATGGGCTGTTGGGCTTGGGCCTCCTTTGGCATTTGACAATTGAGATTGAGATGCTGGACAAATCCCGTAAAATTCCGGATTAAATACGGAAATATTCCACTGAAATCCGGAATTCCGAAAATACGGACGGAAAAATGTCATTTCTACTTCCGTCCGCATTCCGACGACCTCCGACCCGGATTCCGACCCGGATCCGGATTTTCCGAAAATGCGGAAATGGGGCGGTAAAATGTAGAAAACGGACCAAAAAAAAGGGACAAATTCCGTCCGTTTTCAACACTACTCGAGCCTAATGGGTTAACTTGCGCCGGTGGAGCTTACACCAGCCAGCAGGGTGGTCCAAATTAGCAATGTACTCAGCATAGGAAGCTTCTGCAGCTGCTCCCGTGCGATACTTCTTGTGACAGTTACCTGGAAAACCACTCACCTGTTCATTGCATTTTGCCTAGATATCATAGACTCCAGGAACCTCGCCACGGTATATAACATACCAAGCCATAGCCTTAAAAAAGTAGAAACAAATGTTAGTCACGGTTTGATGACAAACATGAGGTAATATAGATGGGGCCTCAGCATCAGATAGTGTAGCCTTCTGCTAAAAAGAGCATTGAGCCCCGAACCTCCCCCTTGATGCTCCCAGACCATGAACAAGTGAGGATCATGGAGAAAGTTTGAAGCACAATGTTCTTTCTTTTGAGCAGCGGTAAAAGCTTTGCATCACTGGCCACCATTGCATAAAGGGACTCAGTCATAGGTGCACATCGATCATCATTGCTGCCAAAGTAATTTCATGGTAGCCATGGAAGCGTGACTCAATCCATCCCTAGCTATGAGGGAGATATGCATGGAACTCTGACTCCATCATTTCTTGGGATGGATGTGAGTCACGTTTTGATGACCAACATGAGGTAATAAAGATAATGCAGCTCAGATTCATGGTGCTAACATCATAGTCCAAAACTGTAAGCATTTCAAAACCAATTATCAAAAATAAGGCCTCAATTGGATCATTAGCCAAGCCCAAAATGAGATAGGAGAACAACAGAATGAAAATATATAAGAGCAAAGCTTCCATAGGTGCCAAGAAAAGGAGGTGGCCTCAGCTTTTTAGGAAGTTTTGTATCATAGGCTGCTAAAAAGAACATGCCACTCCTTACTTCTCCTTGATGCTCTCAGATCATGAATAAGAGATCATGGAGAAAGTGAGGAGCAGCATGTTCTTTCTGTTGAGCAGTGCAAAAACTTTGCATCATAGGCCACCATTGCATAAAGGGAATCAGTCATAGGTGTACATTGATCATCATTGCTGCTGGTAGCCATGGAAACATGGCTCCACAGTCATAAAATGTAAGCATTCCAGAACCAATTGTCAAAAATAAGGCCTCAGCTTTTCTGGAAGGTTTGTATCATAGGCTGCTAAAAAGAACATACCACTCCTACCTTGCAATGTGGGCATTGTAAATCATCACAGGCATAAAAGGACAAAATTTCGACCACAACCATCACGACCACTCCACCATCACGACCACAACCATCACGACCACTCCACCACAACTAGTAGTAGCCAAATGCCTCACCTTTGACGTCGGGGGCTAAAATTGATGGGAATCCTTACCTTCGCGGACGGAGGGATGAGCGGGACGGGGACGGCCGGCGGTGTGGGGGCGGGGCTACACCGGATCGTGGTCCTCCTCCTCGTTGCCTTCTTGCAACAGATCCACGGTGGTCGCCGGCGGGCGCGCGGCCGGGGCGTGGTCCTCCTCCTCATTGCCTTCTTGCAGCAAATCCGGGGTGATCGCGGGCCTTCCTTCTCCTCCTCTTCCTCTTCCCCTCCTCCTTCCTCTTCCCATCCTTCCCTACTCCATCCTCCTCCTCCCTTTCTGGCCTTGGGTGGGGGCGCTTTGCGGGGCGCGCGTCGGCCTTGCGAGGGCGGGGGGCGCGAGCTAGCGCCGGCCGCGGCAAGGTGGGCGCCGGCCGGATTGACGAGGAGGTGGCGCGGCACACGAGCGGCGAGGGCGGCGGCGGGGATGGCGCATGACGGGCGAGGAAGGCGTGGCCGCAATTGACGGCGAGGGAGGTAAGCGCGGTGCACGACGGCGTGGCGGCGGCGGGGCGCGCGCACGAGGCGAGATGTGAGGCGAGGAAGGCACGACCGGGCTGGATTGACGCGAGGGAGGTGGCGCGACGCAGTTGGCGAGGATGGTGGCGGGGGCGCCGCGGCGTTCGACGCGCCCGAAGGGGCGCGGGCGGCGGCGGCGATGGGAGGCGAGGAAGGCGCGGGGGGCGGATTGGCGGCGAGGGAGGTGGAGCAGCGCACGGATGGCGAGGATGGCGGCGGGGCGGCATGCTTCGACGCCGGCGGGGCCTGAAGCGGCGAGCGGCGGCGTGTGAGTGAGTGAGTGAGTGAGTGTGAGTGGGGGGGGAATGGATAAGATACGAGTGGGGGGGAATGGATAAGTACCGGCCCTCCCGGGTTAGGGGCTTTGCCGGGGCGGGTTCGGGAGGCCTCTCGGTAATGTTTACCGAGGGCCGATTCGGCATGGCTCTCGGTCGAGCACATTTTACCCAGGGCCGGGATGTAGGGCCCTCGGTAAACAAATTTGGCCGAGAGCCATAAAAGTGGCTTTCGGTAAAATGACCTCTTTTTTTTTTGGAATTTGGGTTCTAGATTTTTTTGTGTGGTTTGTACAATGCGTCATAGCTCATGTCCAAATTTGAGATTTTTCAAAACTATTTAGTATATATTTTGTTTTTATTTCTTTTAATTGAATTTTCTTCTATAAGTAAAATTTGAACGGAAGCCATTCGAATAGAGGGGAGACATGAACCAAAAATTATATTCATATTCGTGAGTGCAATGTGAGGCCTCATCCGAGGAGATAGACCCAAGACTTTGAACATCTCGTTAACGAACATGACAATTCACTTTCGCGGGTGAATAGTTTTTAAATTATATAAAATGCAAACGAAGTTGAAAAAATCGTGAAACTTGTTGATTTGTCATGAAATCATATGTGGAGACTATAAAAAAAATTTTGGGAAGGTTTCATTGACGTTGGGTTCAACGATGGTTGAAACTTCGGGACATATAACACATGTGATAATAGAACTTAGGTGGAGTTGTCACGGGTTTTGGCCATCCTATGGACAACTCCACCTAAGTTCTATTATCACATGTGTTATATGTCCCGAGTTTCAACCATCGTTGAACCCAACGTCAATGAAACCTTCCCAAATTTTTTTCATAGTCTCCACTCATGATTTCACGACAACTCAACAAGTTTCACGATTTTTTTCAACTTTGTTTGTTTTTATATAATTTAAAAACTATTCACCTAAGCAAGTGAATGGTCATGTTCCGTGAACAAGATGTTCAAAATTTTGGGTGTATCCCCGATTAGGCCTCACATTGCACTCAAGAATACGAATACCATTTTTCCTTTCATGTCCCCCTATATTTGAATGTCTTACGGTTCAAATTTGGCTTATAAAGGAAAATTCAATTAAAAAGCAATAAAATCAAAATATATAGTAAATTGTTTTTAAAAATTGTCAAAATTGGATATGAACTAATAGGAAATGTAGGAAAGACACGTAAAAAAATTTGGACGCCAAATTCAAAAAAAAAAAGTATTTTTTACGAGCCTAAGGTAGGGCCCTCGGGGAAAACACGTTTACCTAGGGCCCCTCGATAAAGCCCTCGGTAAAAGCCTGAAATTTTTGAAATTTCAAAATTTGACTGCAATTTTGATGGCAAAATTAGAAAAAAAAAGGTTTTACCGTGGGCGGCGTTCAACTCGGTAAAGGCCCTGTCTCTCGACACTTCTCCTTTTTCCCCCAATCCCTCGCTCTCGACCACGAGTCCCCGCGCGCCGCCGCCCCGCGCTTCGCCCGGCGTCGTTGCCCGCCGGCCGCCCGCCACCGCGCCCACCGGCAGCGCGCCGTCGCCCACAGCGGCCACACCCACCACCGCCGCCACCCCCACCGCCCGGCCGCCACCCCCCGCCAACGCCGGCCCCCCCACAAACCCCGGCCGCCACTCCCCCACCACCGCCACCCCACCAACACCGGCCGCCACCCCAACCAACGCCGGCCGCCACCACCGCCCACGACCGACCACCACCACCACACCGTCGACCTGCGTTGAGGTATACATTGCTATGATTTCTCTGCATACTACTATACATTGCAAAAAAATTGAAACTAATTTCTATATATTTCTAGATGGCTGGACGTAATCTTCCACCGCCAAAAGTCATCGGTTTCACTGCTATCGAACATCCCGAGGATTTGACCCCGATCCAAGATGTCCGCCAACCATAGCGAAAAATGTTCCAATAATAGTAAGTATTTGTATAATTAATTTGTCAAATATATTTGTATATGTATATTTACCATTTATATGAATTTTAAATGTATTGCAGCCAATTGACCAAATCACTTGGCTTAAACACACTCCCTCGTACTTTGGGGTTCAAGAAGTGGACGTCCAAAGACTCACATCATCTTCATAGTGAATTAGGACAACAAATCCAATGTCGAAGTTAGCTTTTCCATCGCCCCTAGAAGGAGAGGTGGAAATCCTATATACATCCCGTAGGTTGGAATAAAGGCACCTGCGAACCAAATTGGCCGGTTACACAAAAAATATTTGTCATGGGATGTGTAAAGAAGCTTCAAGAAAATGGGTACACTCGCCTACATTCTCCTTTTTGTTGATGAGAGCTAAAAGTAGGAACATGCTTCATGATGTTGCGGGATTTGCTTCAAACCAGGCTCGGAGGAACCAAAATGATGTGGTAATCTCGATATGTTATTTTTTTTAGTATATCTCGATATGTTAATTGATCACCTAGCTTATACCTAGAAATGACGTGGTAATCTCGAGAGGTTCTCATATTTTTTTCCAATAATTACAGGTTCAAGTGTATGACTTAACCTACGCTGGGTGTAGTTATGCATCCATTCTAACCCAAACAATGTCTCGATGGGGTTATGTTTGGACATGGGCTAATCCAATACCAACGTGCACTACAGATGGATATCGTGCAAAGGTGGTTGTCCGTAAGATTGGAGACCCAAATGACACGCCCAAATAGCGGTTAAACATCATCAAGACACCATGTCGTCATAGTTGTGAAGCAAAGGAGGATGTATTAGTTAGAACGTTGGTCTACATTTGGGAGATCTGTGCATTAAAGATCGGTGACCTACACTTCAGCCATTTTTTTCTACAAGACCGGTAGCAGTGAACTTGTAGTGAAGTTGTAGTTGTAGTACAACTTGTAGAAGGATGTGACTTGTTTTAAATTATGCACTTTTTAAATTATGCAAGTTTGTATGGATGTGATATATATGTGACTTGTTTTAAATTATGCAAGTTTTTAATTAGGCAAGTTTTTATGGATGTGATATATATGTGACTTATTTTAAATTGTGTTTGTCTAGGTGGAATGAGAAATCAGAAAACTAAAAAAATTAAGGTCAATTTACCGAGCGCCACCGCATTGGCGCCGGTAGAGTGACCATATTCTACCGAGCACCAAACTACCGCTCGGTAGAGTTGACGGGCAGGGGCGCCGTCGGCGATGTCGACGCCAAGCGTCAACTCCACCGAGGAGGTTCTTTGCGGAGAGATGGCTCTCGGTGGAGGCGCGACTCTACCGAGGGTGCGGCGTTACCGGGGTTGGGCTCTCGGTAGAGTGATCTCAACTGAGCGCTTTCTTTCTCCGAGAGCTGCTCGGTGTAGGGGAGACTCTACCGGCGCCTCTCGTAGGGCGCTCGGTACACTTTCGCACTCGGTGGAGGTTGTCTCAGTGCGGTAGTGATTACCCCCTACCTCTAGCTCTACCCAAATGGGTGAAAGATCCATCCTGTTGGAAGGTGCATACCAGGCATCAACAAAATTAAGAAGGCTGGTCCATCCTGTGCTAAACCCTGCATTCAGAGACAGCAACATGCTATTCTATATGTTCTAAATGGTTCAAGGTTCTAGTTCGTCGACATCTTCTTACAAAAAAAAAGCAAAAAATTTCCTTTGGCAGTTTTTTTATGTGAAACAGGAGGGGTTTTGGGGGCCTACTGTAAATTTCTTTGGCAAATTTCTTGAACACTTAATAACAGTACCCAACCATTTTCAGTTTCAGTCTGTGATGATACTATTATAATGATTTATATCTTGTTGTGAAAAGAAATTCTAATTTTGAGGAGGTAACACTACAAAACAATTTGTTTAGTTCATCAGAATGTCAATGGAAATGAAAAAGAACGATCCAGGCTGCAGACATGTACGTTGAACACAGCTCACTGGTCTCAACATACATACCAAGGATGAATATGTCAAGTGGTGAAGCACTGTGTCTAGAGAGCCGCAATTTGGTCCTGGTTCCATGGTCGTTAGCAAAAAAAGCATATGGTGGATTTCGATCAGCTGCTTGATCTTCTAGTGGAGTTGCTGGATCTGCTTGCTAGCAGAGGAGACACTTGTCAGCGCCGGCACAGATGAACACCTTCAGGCACCGGCACTGAAGGAGTCGGATACACAAGACAAGGAAGCAGGCACCAAGAGCGTCCTCTTCATTAGCCCACATTGGCAGAACGCGTGAATGTGTATGAGAGCCTGCCTGACACTGAGAGGTGTATGATGAATGTGACAAACTATTCCCTGAACTAATCGAGATTCCTCTGTTGGTCGTCACTGCTCCTCAACTCTAATTCCTCTCTCCCTTCCTACACTGCTGCTAACAACACTAGATTAGGGCACCACAGGAGAGGATCAGGGACAGGCATTAGCGATTGGGCAGTGGTGCGGCACAGCCAAAGAGAAATGTTTCCCTCTGCTTTTGCTTGACATCATGCTTCGCCAACATTGAAGGATAGGTGATCTACAAGGCAACATTCTACCATTTGAGAAGTGGTTCAAGATCTTCAGCAGCTCCGTGGTTCTGCCCTCCATCCACAAAGAAACCTCTAGCACGCCCTTCCCGTAGCGAGACATGGTGGATATTTTCTAGTTATAGCGTTAAACTAACAGATCTCATGAGAGGAAGCTCAGGAAATTTTCAAGTGCGTGATAAATAACAATCCGAATAGAAGAAACTCTGAACCCATTATTGTAACACAACAATACAATATATCAGTTTCAAACTTTGAGTAACAACATATAACCATACGAATCACAATGCAGTCGTGTTTTCTTGGTCAATAATAAGTACCAACGACATATTGCCGATGGCAGCAAACACGATCGGTGTACGAATTTGATGCATGGTAATAATAAGAGCACACATACATGGAAGCGAAAAATACAACAATAATATAGATCCTGGTCCAGGATGCATAAAAATTATTGAATCACCAGCAGCCGACTGCAGTACAGTGCTTACCATATGCATTCTGAAATCGATGAGCCGAGTAACAGAAACTTTGGGCTATTCGTGTCGCGAGCCATCATTTTCCACTGCAGTCTCGATCGTCAATCTCAGAGCGTGTCCCGCGTTGTCACCTGGTCCTGCCCAGCCCGATGTCCCGGCGTCATCTCGCTCTGATGCCCCGCCCGGTGCCGCAGCTCCATCCTGGTCTGTTTCGCCATCAGACAGAAATTGCTGGATGAGAAGACCAATGCGTGCTGCATTCAGAACCACACATTGTCCTGCATCCAAGAACTGTGGCACAATCTGTTGCATCATGCGTGTGAACTGTATCTGTTGTCTCTCGCGCGATAGTGATACCCCTGGAATAGTCTCTGCCGCCTGTTGGGAGTGGTAGTGACCATGGAACTCGAAGGCGTAACGAGGCCCTTCTTGCCGTGGTCTCCAGCTCCTATCTTCAACCGCCACAATTGACCCGACCCCAGGGACAAAAGGGTCATCAGATGTCAGAAGGCTGAGTTCCCTCGCCACATCGCCAAGACCATGATGCACCATGAGCAACCAAACGAAGGTGAGCAGCTCCCCTCCGTTGGCAAGCTGCCGCGCGTGGAGCTCCCCAGGGCACTTGCCGGCAGCATAGATGAGCAGCCTCACCCACATCTCTCTGATCCCCTCCAACGATCGCCTCAGAGCAGCCAAGTTTTGGTGTGCGAGTTGGAAGGGACACTGCGAGTACCGCTCTCTGGGCAGCTTTTGTGTCCCATATTCTTCAAGAAAATCTAGCTTGGTGGTCATCTGGTGGCGAGCAGTACCAGTGGCATACTTACTGTTCCTAACCCACTCGAGAAGCCCTGGCCCAAGATCTTGTGCAGCAGTGCTGACTGGAAGCATCGAAGGGTGCACCTCCATGAGGTAGATCATGTAGTTTGATAGCTTTTCACAATCTTCCTTCAGCTTTTCACAATCTTCCTTCAGTGAACTCACCACATCATCTGCATCGGCAGCACCGTCACGAGCAAAGTCAGCAAAGTGCGTACTTAGGTGCAGGTCTGTGTATATGTGTAGACGGTAAAGAGCATGCTCAAATGGAAGGCTTAGAGTATAGTTCAAGCTACGGTTGTGTCCAAACTGCCTTGTGAACCACTCCCGCGGCTCCCCATCAAACCATTCCACAATGTGCTCCACAATGCCCTTTGGCCTCAACGTGCTTGATGTGCCATAGGTTTCTCCACAGCTGCTCCATACCCAAGATCCCGACGACTTTCCTGATCACTGTGGCGGCTGTGGATTTCTCAGACATGGACCAGTCCATAAGGTTAAACTGCCCAACGGGATTTGACAGCAACCACTGCTTGTTATAGCCACGGTGACTACTCTCTGTGAAGTGTGCCCTTGTCCAAGGCGACCATATCACCATACCAACACAAGTGCATTCCATCAAGATGGCCCCAAGGAACAATGCGTAGCTGATTGAAACATTAAGCCTGTTGTGTTCGTGCTTTTCGCTTCTGATAAAGAGCACAAAAGCAACAGCCACCAGGATTTGTGCAGCACACCGAAGTATGATACCCGTGCATCTTTGCAGTACATTGGCCTTAGTGTAGAGTAGATCGAACATCATGCCGAGCTCCATCACCACCATCTTCAGCCTCTCTTCTGCTTGTGCATAGTTCAGCTTGAAACAGTCCACCAATTTTGCCCGATTCTCCTCTCCCAGCTGGAGCACGGTCCGCCCAACAAATAAGCCTCGAGCAAGAAGCACCGTCTGAAGAGCATAGGATTCCTCGCTTTGGACATTGTTCCTATTATTGTTCTGTCCTGGAGGTGACTTCAACTTAGCTGATTGTCCAAGGCCGTCTCGGCTCGAACTCTTTAGTGCCCACACCCTCTCTCCATACTTGATAATCCCAGAAACAAATACCAACATTGCAGGAATGAATATACTGTTACTGATCCTGTGGAATGATTTCCAGAAGACATACATAGCAAGACACCCCTGTGTTACGAGATTCAACAAGTGCCTCAGCCACAGGTTGTTGTCCTCAATAGAAAAGGCAGTTATTGAATCTTGGCCACCCAGGTGCACAAGGAGAAAAGGCACCCAGAGAAATGGCAATGTGTCCCCAAATGACTCCCTTCCTGGCTTGTATTTTTCATACTGAGAGAAGAGTCCCAGGGCGTAAACAGCAACGAAGTCTGCTCCCACATATGCCAACCATATCGAAGCCTTGAGCACTCCATTGATGTTGCGGCGACGGCGGCTTCCAGTACCCAACAGAAAGAGCTGTAGCATGAAGCTAAGGAATACCATTGCCTGAGTTTCCCATACATTCCACTGGTGCACTAGCTCCGCCATTGTCGAATTACTACTAATGTTGACTAGTCCAGTACTCCCATTGACACCTGAATCAAAGTTGCAAAAATGAATAATTAATAATAGCACATTTATATATGATGTCATTGTTGTGAGATAGGGAAGTCATAGGAATTATAGCTATATTATCTTCCTATTACTAATTAGAGGCTCCAACGGAGCCACCACGTTAATTCGATAGACTTCAATCACCATTGTCAATAATAGCCATTAGATATTTCCACTTATAAAGAATTACCACCTCTGCCGTTATGAAAAGTGCGTAAAAGTAACCTCTAATTAATTTTGCTTCTAAATTACAGCCATCTTATATACAATGCCTCTGTGGTGAAATTGGGAACTCACATGAATCAAAAGACATGTTATAAAGAACAACTGAATAAGAACTACAAATTTAAACCAGAGGAAGAACACGAAGCACCGAGAATTCTCTGAAATGAAAGATTATTTAAAATAGCCTTTTATAATTATATTTATAAATTACCCACCTCTAATTATGAGGTCCCATAGCCATTAATATATGATATTTTTGTTGTTAAATTGGAAATAAAGTCACATGAATCTCAGCCATATGAACAACTGAACAGAAACTACAAACTAGAACCAGAACAAGAACACGAAGCACGGAGAACCACACCCTCTGCAATTATGAAAGATATAAAATAACATCCTTTTATTTTTTTTTTAAATTACCTACCTCTATTTGTAAGATCCCATAGCCATTAATATATGGTGCCATTGTTGTGAAATTGGAAAGTCACATAGAGAAGAACTGAACAAGAACTAAAAATTAAAATCAGAAGAAGAACATAAAGCACGGAGAATGAAGGATGACCACAAAACAGAAAGGGGTATCCCATTATCGTATCCCACAGAAGTGGACTGATCTCGTTCAAAACCAAAAACACATGATGTATCGAAAAGTCCCTTTTTAACGATTCGAGCAGAAATGGAAGTAGAGACTGCCTAGTGATACAAAAACAGAAGGCAGATCGATTGACCCATATGCACCCTGAAGCCTGAACTCTGCCAGTCATGGATATGGGATCGAGCAAGTGTAGGTGAGACTACACGGGATGCCTACATTTTGGCAACTTGGGTTGGGACTAGTTGGATCCGGGTCTCAAGAACACTTAAGTGGCATCCAGAGAAACAAAAGTTCAGATCAGCATCACACACTATATATATCACATCGGGAAGTAGTACATACAAATTATGCATTGCTAGCTTTCTATATGCATCAATCCTAACTTTTAGGTGTCCAATATTTACCACGACACAGACTAGGTTCAAGCAAAAACTAAGTATATAGAGACCACTTTTGTGCCCAAACCCCAAAGGGACAAAGGTTCTCTGACATGGCCGAAAATATATACCATGACCTCTCATATATAGCAGACCAATAACCTTAGCACTTAAGCACATCACTGACTACAACAACCCCCGAAGCTAGAAGGCTAATACACATGTACATCTACCGCTAGGATAATTGTGAGAGCCTGCATATCAGCTGTCTATGTTTTTTTGTCCATGATGTTTTTAATTGAGCTGTTGAAGCTATATATACTTTGTCTGGACTCAGGTGGACATCTAAACTATCCACCAAAGTTAGTTTATAATATATATGTAGAGTATGGAACAAATAATCTTCTAGTAGTAGTAGCACAACAGAAAACCGATTGAGTTAGTTTTAGTTTGAAGTTCAAGAACAGAAAGTGTACTCTCAGATGAAAAGGCTGCGTCATTGTGCATGCAAAGTTGCAAACAAGCCAGCAAATGGAGAGGGTGAAATGAAAAGAAAAGCTTTGTAAAAGGTGAGAGATGAGGCGTACATACCTTCCATGCTGCTGATTCCAAGTGGCCGCATTGCTCCTTGCTGTCCTCGATCATCAGCACACAAAATCTTAGTTGTAAGGTCGCCGCTCCCAGCAGGTACTTCTACTTGCAGGTGGTGCTGGATGTGGTTTTCTATAGCTGAGTGCCCAGGGTAGTGCGCTAGCTGCTCTTATTGCTGCCTCTCCACTCCAGTGAACAACAGTACACTGGTGTGGACAGTGGACACGCATGGGTCTTCAATCAGTGGCTCAACAGTAGGAGTCTACCTTCCATTGCATTGGTAGTATTGTTGAGGATGCCCTTTGTAATTATTTGTAAAAGTTTGCAAAATCCTAGTTCGCAGCCACCAACTACTGGTATCTAGTATAGAAACTAAAGCCACGCAATGCAAAGGTAGATTTCAAGAAATAAACAAATGCAACAATGTAAAGGGGGTAGATAGATAGAGCAGACCAACCCCGGCGCAATTAATTAATTATCATGATATGGAGAATGCTTTATTTGTGACACCCTTTTGATCTCCTAGCTATCTACAATTCTTAACCTTTTTTTTTTTTTTTTGATGGAACTGGAGGGGCCGGAGCCCCTACAGGTGAACTTTATTGATTAAAAGGCATAAAAGTTTGATTACAACAAAGGAAGAAAAGGAAAAAAAGCTATGGAACTTTAAAGGAGATATAAAAGAGAAGGAATGACAGGTCCTTCCTCCTGCTAAAAACTAGAAGATCGAGTGGATCCATGCTTTAAAAAGATGACTGATTCCTGCTTTGATTCGATGCCTTAGCAACAGCATCTCCTTCTTGAAAATTTCTTTGGCTGCTGGCACAGATGGTTGTATACCTTCGAAGATTAGCCTGTTTCTAGTAGTCCGGACTGCCCAACAGATTAGGATGAAGGCCGGCATGAAGAATCTTGAATTCAATTGGTCCTTAACTAGTTCAACCACCTCGGAAACTTCGACATTGAGAGGGATGTCAATTTGAATGAACTGCCCAGCATTCTTTAGCAAAGGGGCATTGCAAGAAAAGATGTTTGCAGGTTTCTTCCTGGGCATTGACACGTAAAAACACAATTGAAAGAAGGCAGATCCATGTGTCTTCTTCTCGGAATGTTTTTCGTGCTTGAAGTCTGTCATTAAGGAGGAGCCAAAAGAAGACTCTGTGCTTCGGTTGACAAGGACTTGTCCAAAGCCATTTAAACGCAGGGTGAATATGTTGGTGTCCAATGAGCCTCTTATAAGCCTTGGAGGAAGAGAAATTGTTGCCCCATGTGTAAGTCCAGGTGTCATGCTGAGTTGTGGCTGGGATATCTTGTAGTTCTGAGTGGATTCGCTGAAGCTGCTGATAAGCTATGGTAGAGACAGGCAACTGGAAGAGCTGAGTGATGTCTTGGGTGCCAATGACTGCACCTACTGTGACCTTCTTGTTTATGGCAAAGGAGTAAAGCTCAGGAATTGTGTGTTTGTAAGATGTGGTTGTTCCAGTTGTCTTGCCGTAAGAGCAGGCCGTGACCATATAATAGCTTTGGTGTTGCCGGATCCTTGAACTGCTGAAGGTTTTGATGTTGCTTCTCCACGGAAGGAGCCCTTGGTGGTTGAACCTGGCAACTTCCCCTACTATAATATTTTTCCCAAAACCATCTGCACCCGGGGGATGTCCTTCCTATTAAAGAACTTATCTAGGTTCTTGAGAAGCGGTGCTTGATTTTGCTTCTCTAAATCAATTATGCCAAGACCACCTTCTATTTTAGGTTTGGAGACCATTTTCCAGGGCAGCTTTGGGAATTTTGCTGGCATTTGCTTCATTCCCTCTCCATAGACAATATTTCGTCGAGGTGTCAATTCTTTTGATCACTCCTTTGGGCAACTCTAATGTGCACATATAAAAGGTTGGACGAGCAGTGAAGACTGCATTTGTGATTTCCAGTCACCGGCTGATTCAAGAAACTTGATACAGATCCCAACCTTGCTTGACACTTGTTGATTAGTGGCGGGTAATCATCAACTCTTGGTTTTGTAAGGGAGAGAGGGAGTCCCAAGTAAGTAAAGGGGAAAGCACCTTTAGAGCAACCAAAAGTTCTGGCTAAGAAATCAAGCCTATCCTCAGAAATGTTGATGGGCAACATCATGGACTTGCTAAGGTTAACCTTGAGGCCAGTTGCTTCAGAGAAGGTGTTGATGACAGACTTTTAGGAACAATAATTGTCTAGTGTCCCCCTCGGCCACTATTAAGGTATCATCTGCATATTGAATGATGGGGAAATCTTTAACTGTTTCCATTGGAATTTGCAAGTTAAGCAACCCCATTTCTCCATGCTACATCTCTTTTTTTAAAAATTATTTAGAAGAAAGGTTGAAAAACATAGCAAACTAGTAGTTTATAGTTGTATAGTAAAGGAAGCTTACATAATATATAGCCTGTGGAGCATCATGTGCCAAGTAGCTTGTCAGGAGGAGCATGTGGAGTCGGTACTCGCTACTACTGTTCACACGCGCCGAGTAGCCTACTGTGTGTTTACATACTTTCCAATATTGTGCACGTAGTAGCCCTCAGCAGCATCGGTACCTCATGCCTAGCTAATTCCATGCAGTAGTAACTGCAGACGCATATAATATAGCAGGAGGGGGTTTCAACCGCCTACCAATAATGATTAACCTCTGCCAACAAGGAAAATCTATCATACATAGGATGGACTTTTATTTTGACTGTATTTTATAATAACAATATATGGCTTTCGAAAGAATGGATATGAGATTATGCAAATTTTATTAATATTCCGTTGACAGAGAAGTTGGGACGGAGTTTAGGGCTTTCGATTGTGCGTGGCGTACGTTGACCGGTCCCTCGGCGGCCAAGACCACAACAACCTGCTTCCGATGTCCATCATGTGGCGTATGGGCAATACCAAGGGTCCTCCTAGCGCCATCCGTGCCTCAGCTGAAGGCTTATGACAAAATCTTCGATGGCAACCTAACGTACTGTCTGGCGATCTCGATCGGTTGAATCGAATCAGCGTACTGTCTTGCACCAGCTCAGCTCAGCTCAGAGTGAAGGCTTATTATTTTTTGTTTTTTTTGTTTTTAATAAGCAATCACCTTGTTTTCTTCTTTTTTTTTTTTTAATTTAACAAGCATTATACACACGTTTTTTATATATAATAAGAAATCATTTTTTAGCCTTTTTTTATTCTAAAAAGCAATATACTTTTTTATTTTTAACAAGCAATATACTTTTTTATTTTGACACACAGAATACACACGTTTCTTTTAATAAGCAATCACCTTTTTCTCTATTTTTTATTTTTAACAAGCAAATAAAAACAAATTACGCCTAAATCCTCCTTATATTATTATAATCATGATGCTAATTATAAAATAATAATATTTATCATTACACAATTGCTAATAAAGTAACGTCAATTATTAGATTGTTTGTTAAAAACAAAAAAAGGAGGAAAGAGATGGCTTGCTTTTTTTTTATAACAAACATCATATATTAATTAAGAGCATCTCCAACAGGTTTGGTATTTTTGATTTGGCATTTGACTTGTTTGCCAACTCCCCCATTCCAAATGCCAATCCAAAAAAAGGCTTCCTCAAGAGTTTGTTATTTTTGGTTTGGCATATGACAAAAGTGGGGCGGGAGGGAGCGGTCGTTGGTTCCTCTCTTCCGCGACACTGTACTCGATCGTCCGTCGTCATACGTGAGGGGAGGAGAGCCGCCACCGCTGCGATCGATCACGGCTCCACGGCGCGCGGAACAAGGTTGCCATGGCGATCTCCTCCCCCCAACCGGCCATCACCGCCCCAAGGTCTCCTTCTCCTCCCCCCCGCTCGCCATCTAGTACTCCCCGGTCGTGTTCACCTCCCCCAAAGACGCCATCCCTCTCCCCGTGTCGCCATACCCTACCCCAAAGACGCCATTATGGCTTTGAGTAGATCACTTCTACAACAAAGAATTAGACGATGATTAGTCGATGACGACGGCGTGCTCATATTCTCCACATGCTCAAATTGTGTACCAATATTCCCTGCCGAAAAGAAGACGTGGTGGTTCTCGTCCCTAGACATGTTGTCGCTTTTATCGAGATAGAGAAGGCGGGCATCGAAGGATATTTCAGGATTATTTCGCGGACAATCCGACGTATGGGGCACACTTCTTACGTCGGGAGGTTGTTGTTCTTTCGATTTGGATTTGCGCAATGAATTTGTTGAATTATTATGTGTGTTGTTAAACTTTTGTTTCTTTGGTTCAGGTTCAGGATGAACAAGGGGTTGTTCCTACGCATAATGAATGTTGTTGAAGCACACGATCCCCTGGTTCGTCTGGCGGAAACCAAATGCGGCTGGAGTACTTGGATTGAGTTGTTTGCAAAAAAGGTGACCGCTGCATTTCATATGCTTTCATATGGGATTGCGGTGATGCTGCTGAATGAGTACTATCGTTCTTGCTGAAAGTACTGCACTTGAGAGCCTCTGTAGGTTTGTCCGTGCAGTTGTTGCAATATTTGGAGACGAATACCTGAGGTGCCCCAATGAGGCTGACACGGCACGCTTATTGGCACTCGGTGCGAGGGAGGGGTTTCCTGGCATGTTAGGGGCCGTTGATTGTATGCACCGGGTGTGGAAGAATTGTCCATACGAGCACCGGGGGGCAATACAAGGGACATGTGAACAAGCCAACTATAATTTTAGAAGTTGTAGCTTCTCACGACCTCGGATATGGCATGCATTTTTTGAAATGCCTGGGTCTCACAATGATATCAACGTCCTTCACTGGTCTCCGTTGTTTTTTATAATCTGGCAGAGGGCAAAGCTCCAGCGGTCAACTATACCATTAACGGTCATGATTATAACATGGGTTACTATCTAGCGGATGGTATATACCCCTCATGGGCAACTCTAGTGAAGACAATCCCTGCCCCTATGGGGAACAAGAAGCAGTACTTTGCCAAAGCGCAAGAAGCAGCAAGGAAGTGCGTGGAAAGAGCTTTTGGGGTTTTGCAGGCTCGGTGGCCCATTGTTCGAGCACCCGCTCGCTTTTGGGACAAACAGACACTTGCATTCATCATGAAGGCATGTATCATCATGCATAATATGATAGTTGAAGATGAAGGAGAGGTGGACCCTGATGAGCGATTCGATAATGGTGGAGAAAATGTGGTACCTTCTCGTGGTCGGCCTACTAGAACACTAGCTGAGTACATTGAAGCGCACAAGAAAATCAGAGACAAGGATACACATTCACAGTTGAAGGAAGATCTCATCGAGCACTTATGGAACAATCATCCTGATAAATATTAGCTTTAGTCTTTTTTATTTTCCTATAAATTTATGAATGAGTGAACCTTGCTTTATTTGTTCTATTTATTGTATTTCATGCTCACATTATTTGTGTAATGGACGTCGTTGCTTTATTCATTAAATACAATATGATATATGTGTCTACGTGCATGCTCATCTAGCTCCTGTTAGCACTATCAGAATGTGGTTACCAACAATGATTAGCCGGCACGAGCATCAGCAGCTCAAAAGCCAATGTTGATTACCAGCAGCAGTGAGTCCCATCAGCATCACTTTTCCATGCACTGAAACAAAGATTGGAACACAGTAGCTACCGGTCGGCCATGCAGGACCCAAAACTCGATGCTGGCACAGCTCCAATTATCACCTGACTACAACACCCACAGCAGCTACCGGTCGGCCATGCACGGCAGGAGCATAATCATTGGACAAAAAGAAATGAACAGCAGCCGGCCCGATTGTACGAGGTAGCAGCAGCTTCTGTCGGCAATCACTTTTCTGATTTATAAAAACTCGATGCATCAGCAGCTCAGTGGTTCGAGGTAGCAGCAGCCGCGGTCGGCCACAGCACCCAAAGTACACAGCAGTGGTATGAGGTATCAGCAAAGCACTTCTGTCGACAATCATTTAGCTGTAGCTCCTGACAACCAAAAATCGATGCTGCAGGATCACTGTAATCACCAGCACACATCACCGAATGAACAGTACCCATGCACACGATAGATGTTAAATAAAATTACAAAAACGTGCGTGATATGAGGTTCCGGACTGAACAAACAAATATAGTAGCATCTGATCCATAGTCTGATACAAATAAATAGTTCGGTACTTTAATTGAATTGAAATAAAATTGTGAAAAGAAATAAGTAGAACTAATTTGCCAAATGCTTAGCAACAATCTTCTTCTGCATCACCTCGTACCACTGCTTCTGAAGTGGGGTGAGAGAGCTCATGTCCACTGACATGATATCTTTTCTCTTTCAAGAGGTCAGCTTCAGATTTTTTCAATTTTGCTTCAGCTATTTTATCTTCAGCTTGAGCTCTTCTTTCTTCAGCTTGAGCTTGAGTATGCAGTCGCTGTTTCTCAAGCTCAAGTGCAGCCAAGAACTTCTCATCCTTTGCTTCTCTTTCTCTCTTTCAAAAGCTTCTTTCTTTGTCCACATAGTGTCCACAGCCTCCATGTAATTGTCGGCAGCTACCCGCCACTAGTAACGAAAATGCTTTTTCGTGGCGGGCAAAAAAACATTTTGGCGCGTGGCGGGCATAGGCGCCCGCCACCAATGAAAGGTCGCGGAAAATCGTTGGATTTCGCGTGGCGGGCTACTGAGGCCTGCCACGGTTAATGGATTAACCGTGGCGGGCGTATTACAATGCCCGTCACGGTCAAAAAAATAATAAAAAAAGAAATACCTGAACAGGCCCGTCGAGCCCGTCCCACGGGCCCGCCGAGCCTGTCCAGTGCGGCGCCGCCGCCGCGGATCCGAGCCTCCCTAGTGCTTGGCCGCCGGAGTGGGAGGAGGGGCGCGCGCCGACGGGTAGGGGCCGGGTCCGTGGCCCCCCGAGGAGGAGGCCGGATCCGCGGCTGCCGACAAGGTGGGGGCCCGATCCCGTGGCCCCCCGAGGGAGGAAGAGGCCGGATCCCGCGCCACCGACGATGTGGGGGGCCGGGTCCGTGGCCCCCGAGGAGGAGGAGGCCGGAACCCGCGCCGGCGACGAGGATGGCGCCCGGATCCGCGACGGTGGCGGGGAGGGAGCCGGATCCGCGGCGGCGGCGAGGAGGAGGCGGAACTCAAGCGCCCGGCGGCGAGGGAGGGAGCGGATCCCGCGGGCGGCGAGGGAGGGAGCGGATCCGCGGCGGCGACGAGGAGGAGGCGGAACCCGCGTCGGCGACGAGGAGGAGACGGATCCCGCGACGGCGACGGGAGGGGGCGGATCCCGCCGCCGGAGAGGAGGTGGGGCCCGGATCCGCGGTGACAAGGAGGAGCCGGCCATGGCCGCCGTCTTCTGCGTGAGTCTGAGGTGAGGGAGAGGAGAGAGTTGAGAGGGAGTGAGAGTGGGGAGGGGATGGGCCGGACACCTCAAACCCCTAACCGCCGGGTGGTTATATACTTGTAGCCGCTAACGGGCCTTTTGGGCCGCACGCGCACAGCGACGGGCTCTTGTATTAACGGTGACGGGCCTTATACAACGCCCCCGCCACGGTTGATTGATTTACGTGGCGGGCATTTTAACATGCCCGCCACGGTTAATGTCGATTTTCCGTGGCGGCGTTTTATGTTGCCCGCCACGTGAAAGGGCTGGCCCCCGAGCGCGAGCACGGGCCGATCTTTTCCGTGGTTGGTGGGAATTGTGCCCGCCACGGAAAAGTTCAGGCCTGTGCTCGCAAAAATCGAATCGGGTACTAGTGCGCCTTTGAGCTTCTTTTGCCGCCTTCACTCCTTTTTGGCCTCTTCCGTTCTTACGCAAATCGGGCTGCCATATTTTCTGTTTCTCCATTGTTGTTGGTGCCTTCGTTCGTCGGATTCGAGTCATTAGTTGTCTTCTGTTTCTTCCAACCATTTGAGACTTGTTGTTGCTCAGCTAGGTCAGTCCTCCAAGACCTCCACTTCTCCTCATCCTTTAACTTGTGCCAACAATGTATTAGAGTAAATGGCTTCTTCTTGCCCTCAAGTCCCAGATACACTGCGTATGCTTCAGTAATCTGCACATGTTATCATTAAACAATCTTAGTAATGTGCATATGTAAGAAAAAAAAAAGAACGAACTACGAAAAACGAACCATGTCTTGTATAGTTGCTCCACTTGCATTCCTGCGCTCAACCTTATCGTATGCTGCGCAGAACTTGTTGACACAAGTCTGAATAGTAAGCCACCTGTGCATAATCGCAATCTATGTGCGCGGGCGCGGAGGTTTTCTTGTGCTCATCGAAGAAAAGTTTAAATCTACCCCAAAAAGCACATACGATTTTGGTTAGCCCCAACAATGGGATCCTTGCTAGTGTTCAACCAAGCTGAACATATAGTCTCATCCTCATCTTTGTCAAATTTCTTGGACCTCTTAAGAGTATCCCTTCCTACTGCTAGGGGGGGCTGTTCCTGGTGATGCCGCGAATTCATCATCAGCCTCGGGAAATTGAGATGGATGAACAAAATTTTCCTGAGTGTCATATGTGTCGTTGGAAAGGACAAGTCGTCCAACCCATCTGCATCATCAACATCGCCCATGAGGATGGACGTGTAATATCCACCTTGTTCCATTTGGACGAATCTACAAATTCAAGGAAAAAAACATTGACAGGCATTGGATGAATCTAGAAAATAAAGAAGAACAAAAACTACAGGATCAGTACTGACTTTTTGGAATAAAACACGGCTGAACCCTACGGATCATGCGGCCATCACATATAATCTAAACCCCTAATATGCACTACAGATTAATTAAGCACTATATGTACCATGGAGTAGTAAAAATACAGAAGCATGGATCGTCTAAAACACTGGAATCACATGTACAGGATCAAGACAACTACAGATCAGTAAACCACGTCCATCTCAGTTATCGACCACCACAACCTACTTGTAGTTCGCTAGTGAAAATCACATGAACGCTAGAAAATATCACATGTTCACTAGTGTTTCAGCAATCTCATCCCTCGACAATTCAAAACAAGTTCTGTAGTTCACAACAGATCAGGATGGAAAAGAACCATGATCATCAGGACAAACACGACCGAACATGGATCAAACCCCTACAGCAAAACACTACAGCCAACGTTGAAGAAGGAGAACCGAGAGGAAGAGAAAGAGGAGTTCTCGGTACCTGAAACCCTAGTGTGCGGGCTTCTTCTTCGTCCGGTTCTTCGTCGCGGGCAGGAAGTCATGAGGAACAGGTTCGTCGCGGGCACGACCGATGCCTTGTAGCTCGATCAGTACCTCCAACCCTAGCTCGCGGCTGAAACTGTTCGGTCGATGGCGGCGTGCGGGGAGGGAAAAAGAAGAGCCGGGGAGGGAAAGAAAGACCGCGGGGGAGGGAAGAGTCCGAGCGCGCGAGGGAACAACTACCGTGGGCGAAGTCGCGGATGCCAAGAGAGCTCGCATCCGCATAAATGCGCCAATTGCCGGAGAAATTGCCAACTTTTCCCAAATGGCAAACATGAATGCCAAACTGTTGGAGGGTGATTTTTGAGCTAGTTGGCAAAATATGCAAATGCAAAACCCAAATAGCAACCTGTTGGAGTTGCTCTAACAACAAGAAGCTATTAAGTGGGTAATGTTTATCCGCTATACAAGATCAAGAGCTGTTTGAATTAGACAGCTCGAGATGTGTGATGACAGAGACACCCACAGCTGAATCCAGAGAGTTCCTGACCTGGGAACCAAGAGTATAAGCTGTGGTGGTAAGGTTTCTAGGGATTTTGTAGACACTGTAGCCTTGCTGGGGTTTGAACTTACGGCTAACAAGCAATATACTTTTTTATTTCTAACATGCAAAATACACACGTTTCTTTTTAATAAGCAATCACCTTTTTTCTCTATTTTATTTCTAACAAGCAAATAAAAAACAAATTACGCCTAAATCCTCCTTATATTATTATAATCATGATGCTAATTATAAAATAATAATATTTATCATTACACAATTGCTAATAAAGTAACGTCAATTATAATATTGTTTCTTAAAAACAAAAAAGAGGAAAAAAGATGGCCTGCTGGGTTTGAAATTACGGCTAACAAGCAATAAACTTTTTTTATTTTTAACACACAAAATACACACGTTTCTTTTTAAGGGTTTGCGTGACGTGTGTTCATAGGGAGTGAGTGTGCGTGCGTGTTGTGAGCGTCTGCGTTGTCTTTGTCTAATTCTCAAAAAAAAAAAAAAGAAATCACCTTTTTCTCTATTTTATTTCTAACAAGCAAATAAAAACAAATGCTCGAATTTAACGGCTCCTAGCTCAGACCCACACGCTCTAACCAGCTGAACCAAAGGTTCATTTGTGTACAATGATCGGAACAGTACTACTAATTGTATTTCGAACGCCCTAGAAGAGAAGAAGAAAAACACAACTTTTGCATTTCCCCGTGGATTATGGTGCTGAGCTTGGCGCTGGGATCTGTGGCGCCTAGGAGAAAAAATATAAAATTTGCGATGCCACTCCGTTTAAATTTTTTCCCCACGCCCGTTAACCTCGGCACCATGGATGGTGGCGCCGAGACGTTATAACTTCGGCGCCGTGACCCATGACGCCGAGAAAAGGGTCTAGCTAGATTGTGCACGAATATGGCCAGAGGTGTTTTTGAGAGATTCTTTCGAAAAAAAATGGTTAAAAAACAAAAAAGACGGCTGTCATGTTTTGCTCTCTTGTGTAGTTTTGTGGGTATGTCCTTGTAAAGCTACAACCCTGGATGCATCCTATTCGCATGACACAAGATAGGTTCACGACTATTATAGTTAATATAATATAGATTCTGTTCGGCTGGTGGGTTTCCGGTGATGTTGTAGATTTGTTGTGAGAAAAAATATATATCTTGATAAGCCGGGCTAATAATTTTGTAATAAATGCAATTTACCAACTGCATTTTATGGCTCGAATTAAGCATATATTGTTCATTAACTCATTGATGAATAAATGTGACACCAAGTCGTCAGCATATGGAAGCAGGTTTGGAACCACACCAATAAATCTGGCTTCCTGCATGGTTCTTCAATATTGTGTTCTCGCAAGAGAAGCACCACTATACATTTCTCCATGCTATCTTTTACACACATGTACACATGTAGTGATGTAGATAGTACATATATATTCGTGTAGTAAAAATAGTCGTATAGGTGCCAGTTGTGCATTAACAGTGCCAAGTAGTCAGGATGGAGGAGCATGTGGAGTTGGTACTCCATCGCTACTTCTGTCCACACGCGCCTAACCTACTGCTGTACCTGTACTGCATGTGTGTTTACATACTTTCTCATCTTGTAGGGATCTACCGTGCCAATAATTTATATCGCCACAGCTTTTGTGTCCTTGAGTTAGGACTGGTAGCCCTCAGCAGCATAGGATCGAAAAGCCCCACTGATACTATTGTGCCCTGTAGGAACTAGGCACCAGGGACCCGCGGTGATGGATCTTTGTGATGCTGCTGGCTGCTGATGAGAGCGACCACTCCTAATAAAGTCCTAACTCAACGATAGGAAACTCTGACGATATAAATTCGTCCGGTCTGTCCAAGATCGGAAAGTTTGTAAAACACGTACGTTATGAGCGCGTGGATGACAGGACACAGAAGTAGCGACTACCAGTCCACATGCATGCCACTGCTGCTTATTACACCACTGATGAGTCATTGGCATATGTGGAGATCACTCCTGCCCCTCTGGCCGAGGGGCGAGGGCTTCCCGCAGAGAAAGTGAACCACGGGCTAAAGGATCAAGAACGGGAATGACAAATGGGCCCCCGCTCGGCCTTACCCTCGCTGGAGTTGCCGGGGGTAAGGGCGTTCGGGGGTCGGCGGTACGTGACCGGAGAGTAACGTGCGGAGGTGCGGGAAATTAACTCTATTGAATGGCAATAAATTAAGCCACCAACCCTCTTCCTCCCCTATGCCCGTACTTGGGTATTTATAGGGAGCCAACGGGTCGGGTGGCCGTTTTACATTAGGGTACAGACTCATCATACACTGACATACCAGCCCTCGCAGGGGCAAAGGGGGTATTTTCCCTCGCAGCGGCAGTATAGTAAACACACGCGCGGCCCTGAGGGTGCTTGGGCAGTAGGGTTCCTTGCCCGCCGCCGGCTGCTTCGGGGGTCGTCACACCTCCGATGTCGGGTTCCGGAGGCGGATACGTCGCATGGGCCAAGATCCTACTAGCAAAACAATCAAGTGATGGTGTGTGCCAGCCTCCGCGCATGTCGGGTGCCGGTGAACCTCGAGGCCGTGGGTCCTTCGGGCACCCCCTCGCTAGGACTGCCCTTTGCCGCCCTTCAGGTCGGCTGATTTGATGGTCTGGTTGGCCCTACCGCGCAAGGTCCGCGGGGCTGCCGGGTCCGGGCGAGGGGCTCCCTCCCCAACAGCATCTTCTATAGGATAGCTTCCCTTTACTATAGCATGTGCATATTTATTTTTTCTTGCTTTAACATGATTGAGATGGGTAGTATGATTGTCAGAAAGATTCTTTGGTAACCTATTATTCTTGAAATATTCGAACACATTTATAAATAACTTCTAATTAAACTCCCCGTCCTCTCTATCGAAATTATGAATAAAATGTTTGCACAACCTCTCATATCCATTCTGTCAAAAGCCATGCATATGTTTTTTTCAGCAAAGGCATGCTTAGTCATGGCTGTTATAAAATATTTGCATAACCTCATATGCTGATTGTATTCTTATACCATAATTTTCAATTAATATTAAACATGCCAAGATACATAAAAAAATTAGCTATCTGCATGTTTGCTAATTTATAGTTTATTTTTGTTATGTTATGGTTTATTTAAAATACATGTTTACGAATTTGCGGTCTGCATACCTAGACGGTGTTTCCTTCGAGTAACCACTGTGCATCATGAATCCTCCTCTCAAATTTTAGTATAGCAAATTGCACTAGCTCTTCAGAAAACTGGTGATTTCAAAGCTAGTTGTCCACTGAGCCAAACTGTGTAGTTTCTAAATAGAATTTCCGTTTAGTTCAGTTTACTGAACCAACGGGTATACCATTGAATTGGAGACCGGTAGGTTCGTTGGAGACTTCCGATTCAATATGGATGTACTTTATTTGGGGTCTATTAAACAAAAAAGATATCATTAAATTCATATTTTAATGTCTTAATTACTTTCTATGGTTATACGTTTTGAAGCTACCTACATTTTTAGTAAAAATAACATGTAAAATATAATTGTAGCGTAGGAGAACATGCCTAGTCAATTTCTAAAATACAGGGAGTATATTTTTGTTTGTGTCAGGAATAAGCGATCATTCACAAGGAGAAAGCCGGAGTGTCTTACCAGTGCAGCACTGGCTCACGTCATGTCTTTCGTTCATTTGGTAAACATTGTAGTTTAGTTATATATTTTCTGAAGTTTGACTGGATTTATAAAAAGCAACATTGTATCTCCAAATAAATTTGTTGTGAAAATAGATTCAACAGTCTATCGAATGATACTAATTATAGACCATGAATATTAATATTTTATATTAATATATATATTTAGTCAAAGTTATACCGTATGTGTTTCTTTCTGGGAATGAGAAGGACAGTTAAAAATGAATATCATTTTCTTCTTGCCTTGTAGCGAGGCGGGGTCAGGGTGCCTCCTGTCCACGAAGGTAAGAACGACGTCAACGAGTCTGTGTCAATTATCCCTCGGCTATTATTGTTCTTTCTTCGTTGTTATAGCTGGCATGTCGGCTGTCGTTGTTGTTTCAAATTGTACGAACGAGAATGAGAGAAGGAAATAATTGAACTATCTTGCTTCCATTGATCAGGTTTTATCTTTGAAAAAACCAACTTTCAGGCCCTCACCGTCTATCGGGTCTATTTATTTTCTCAGTGTCTCTAACGGTCACTTGCCTTTTCATTCCTCCTGGACATCATTGCTCCAATGATTGATGTAGTTGGTGCAATAACATTTAATATATTTTTAGATACTAAACGGCATATGTGTAGCTTCTCAGCAAGTGGTCAGTGCAGTTAAGGTTAAGATGCTTAACAAGAGACAGCAAAGTCATTTCTCCTGCTTTCTAGTTTGTTCTAAATTAACTTGTTAGGAATCTATTCTTCTAAGGATAGAGGGAGTACGTAGCGAAAAGATCGCCTAGGGGATAGCCGACACACCCGTCCAGAGGATGTCGGTGTTTTACACAAGAGATAGTAAGGATATGCTTACATAGATGGCTAATACTAATCTTAGTCACTAATATTCCCTGGGTTGAATTTGTAGGGTGAATCCATGGGGATAAGATAACTGACCTGTCGACTTGTTTCTCAACACTGCGCCTTGGTTCAATCCAGTCTTGAAATCAATCAATAGCTTCATCAGTCCTCTAAAACCTTATAGGAAAATATGAGATAATAATATTGTTGAGATGTCACTAAACTTATGAAAAACTCAGAGAGAGAAATCAAGAGAAATGACATATTCCAGATTTATTGATCCACAACCAACAGGTCCATGATATCACTGGCAGATAATATAACCCTGCTACTGCCTGACATTTGCTTGACGATTATCATCATATTCATCTATTTCAAATGCCTCTTATAATGCTATCCTAACTTTCCATAAACTCGTCATCTGTCCAGAACACTCTTAAGGCCATGTACCTAATAACACACAAAAGGTTTTACAATACATTAGCATGCCTGAACTATCACAAGGCTACAAACCTAAGACCTCTTCCATGGTTACAAACCGGCCCTGCTCGATTGATAATTGCCCAGCCACACCGATGGCAACAGATAGTAGGCCGTCACTTAAGTTGACAGATGGTCCAGATGCACCTTGAGCCCTTATAGCAGACAAGAAATTGAGGTGCTCCAAATAGCTAGATCCATGATGAAGACCTCGATACCTATGATACACATTACACACACTTCGTTAAAATACAAGCCAAAACTTGCGGTATGCAAAAACTATGCATTCTGCATCTTAACTTTAATCCCATAGCTAAATTAAATATAAATGTCTTAATTTTTATTTTTATTTTTGGTTCAGTGTGCCTTGATTATCTGGTCAAATAGAATCAGACTACGCTAGTGCAAGCAGAGATATGCAAGCGTTGAAAACAAAGATGGTACAGGTGCAAGGCCAACAACAAAATTATTACTTTCGAGGCTGTCATTTGAATGTACAAATATTCCTTAAATTGTACTCCCTCCGTTCCAAATTGTAGTTCACTTTGGCTTTTCTAGATACATTGATTTTGCTATGCACCTAGTTATACACTATGTCTAGATACATAATTAAATTAAAGAATCTAGAAAAGCCAAAGTGAACTACAATTTGAAACGGAGGGAATAGGACTTATGAAAACTAATGCTAATATGGGACAGCGAAATAGAGCATACTATGGATTTACATATTCCATTCTTTGAAACAGCCCTTAAGGACAATGACTATGGATTTACATATTCCATTCTTTGAAACAAGCAAAGCATTGTCAAGCAGTATTAGACAAGCTTTCCTTCAATTGGTGTACCAAATATATTTGTTAACACTACTTTGAAAGAAAAAAAAGGACATGTCCTTCAAGAGAACATGTACTTCTACAATTGGTGATATTTAAAAAACTTGATCTCTTGGGGGTAAGACCTTATTTTTCCCTCAAGTTTCAGGCCTTTCTCATAAGGATAACATACTTGTATGCTGTACCTACTCACTACTAGTAAAACAGAGTAATCAGACAAGAACTTGTAAACTGAGCCACTTAAGTATAACTAAGTTACCTACAATCACATCTGCAAAAGGTTATAGTTCAGTATGGCAAGATAATCTTATAGTTGTATCTTTACCTTCCCAATGACGCCAACCACACAAATTTCTTGATCGTTTCTACTTCCTTCAGCAAACATGCAGAGATCAAGCATGCCACGAGAACCATTATCAAATTCTACTATCACGTATGCATTATCAATTATATCTGGTACCTGCGTTGGGAGATAATCAACTTTTAGCCACTTACTAGGAAAGTTCTAAGGCTACCTTCAGCTTGTGGTTTATTTACTGTTATGATATACAGCAGTGAGTCTAAATATAAGCACTCAGGCTTTCAGTGGTACATTGATCGCAAGTCTTTCAGTAGGAAGAGAAAGACGAGATAGAACATCTTTATTGAAAATGGCATGAGCACAGAGATATCCAAGCACAGAATATGCATCCAATGAAATATTTTAATCAAGCAGTGAGACAACCAGACCTTTCCATCATACACTTCATCCTTATGGTTAACATCAATGGCTCCAGAAGCCATCACACGAACTGGATTTGCATCTGCAAACAGTCTCATCAAATCAAAGAAGTGGCAGCACTTCTCTACTAGAGTTCCCCACTGTTACAATTGAATCTATTCCAGTTGTTCACCTGCACGTTGTAGCACTGATAATAAATAAGAAGTGAACTTGTATGTATTACAAGTAAACACAGCTACCAGTACCTTAACAAGGAAAGGAAAACGGTGTTCGCGTATTGCCACCATTCTGACTTGTCCTAGTGTACCGCTCTTAACGATGTCTATCAGCTTAGCAACTGGGGGCATATACCTGTACTCTAATCCAACTTGCACAAGTATGTCTGGTCTCTGTTCAGCAGCTTCAATGACCTGTATGGAAACATAAAAGCCACCAGAGATTCAAAGACCTTGAATTTCAAAATGAAACAGAGGACGACAGGTCACATTATCTAAAGTTGGCAACATGAGTACTTTTATCCTGAAAAGCAAGCAGCAAGAGCTGGTTACATGCCACTTTGCCACATTTATGGATACTAACACACAAAAACCTCTGGCATGTCGAGTGAAGCTAAAACTCAATGGAAACACCAAAACAGTTTTTCTCAACAACATGAATCCCAGATTTCCTGATTAGGAGAACAATGATACTGATTTCCTTTTTTTTGGTGGGGTAGAATCATATTCTGCTGCTATTGCAATTACTGAGTAATAGTTTGTTGGTCACTCCAGAAAGATGAAATGTCGAAACTATGGAACAGGCAGACAACAGTGAGGTGATATAAAGAAAATAAACATAGTAGAATGTGCTAGCTAGCAGCTCATGAGTCATGACCAAATCACATTACCAACAGATCGATGTAGCGGACTAACTAACCTTCTTGCAGTCCTACACAGTAGTGCACAGGGGCTTCTCGACAAGGATGTGGTGCGGTTCGCGGCCGCCGATGATGTCCATGAGTATCTCGTAGTGGGTCATGTTTGGGGACGACACGATGATGACGTCACAGAGCCCGCTGTCCAGCAGCTCGCGGTGACCTGAACAGGTCTTGAAATCTTTTGGATGTTACTAAGATTCAGTGATTCAGTAATTAGTACCCGACTAACAACGCACATAGTTGTGCTTTGCACAGTCTAATCATAATTGATTCATTTTCTGTTCAAAATCTGTTTATTTTATTTATGTGCATACTATTTTACAAGAGGAAACATTTGAGAGGTCGGAGTCTAGTTGATAATTACGAGGGTGGAGCTGGGATATACGTATATGCGTACCTGCGGAGGCGGGAGGCCGAGGCGGAGCGACTCCTGACGGGGGTCGGCGAGGCCGGTCGCACCCGGACCTCGGCGGCGAGGTGGGCGAGGTTGTGGAGGTGCTCCCGCCCCATTATCCCCACCCCGACTATCCCATAACTCACCTGCGCCGCCGCCGCCTCCATCTCCCTCGCCGCCGTCTCCTGAAGCAACGATTGGAGTGGACTGGAGTTGGGTTGCGAGCGTCGCCAATCAAACTGAATCGGGTCTCGTCCTGAATCCATTTTTCTCGATTAAAAAAAAAAAAATGGAATGGGCTTTGGCCTATCTGCACCCGTTGGATCTGGGCGGGGGCGCGCGCCGCCTGTATGAAGTGGACTTGTTGGGCCGGAAATTCAGAGTGGGCGGCCTTTATCTTAAACGGGCTAGAGTTACCAATTTTGGGCTTAGGGACTTGTGATGCCGCCAGGAGAAGGAAGGCCTCCGACCTGCGATGGCAGCTCACAAACGCGCGCACAATGCCGGCCCAGAGTATGCACCCGGCCCCACGAAGGCCTTGCTACTGGCCAGCACAGTTGAATTGCTTCAATCTCAATGGTGAGGACCTGATGTCTGTAACCATCTGCACTTCTATATATATCCCTCCCACCTTGAGCTCTAGAGGCAACCCCACAAGCATGTCCTTCCTCTAGCAACGCACGTTGTATATTTTCTAGTTAAATTAACGGAGGAGAACCTGACAGGAAACTCAAGAGATTTCCATGTGCACGAGAAATAACAATCCGAATAGAAAAAAACATTGAACCCAATACAAGACAACAATACAAATACATGAGCCACAACCTTGAGTAACAACATAACCATACAACTCACAGTACAAATTGTACAATCCAATAGTCACACATATAGGGCTTGTTTGGATCGCGGCCTCGCCTGGGGAGCCCCGCCCAGGCAGGTCGATCCAACCCCAGGCGTCCGAAATCGACGGCCTGGAGAGGTTGCCTGCGCCAGGCAAATTTCTCAGGTCCCGATCCAAACAAGCCCATAGACGCATAATAAGGCGGTACAGTAGTATTCCATTGAACAATACTAGTAAATACTGCAGATGATAGTAGACACGATCGGTGGACTCCGATCGAATTTGACGCATCATAAGAGAATAAAAGCACGCATACATGGAAGCCATGCATTCTGATATCGATGAGTTGACTGACACAAACAAGCGCTACGCGTGTGCCGAGCCTTGGTTTTCCACTCTAGTCATCACAGCTGCTTGCTCACAAGGTGTTGCCGCGTCGTCATCTCGTCCTGCCTTGCCCGATCTTGCTCACAAGGTGTTGCCGCGTCGTCATCTCGTTCTGCCTTGCCCGATGTCTCGGCTTCATCTTGCTCTCTGATGCCCCGCCCGGTGCCGCTGTAGTCTCTTCCTGTTGGTGAAAACGGAAGTCAAAGGTGTAACTAGGCCCTTGTTGACGCATTTCCCACTGACTATCTCCTACTGACACTATGGTGCCAGGCTCGGCTATAGTAATATCATCAGATGTCAAAAGGCTGAGCTCCATAGCCGCGTCCCCAAGGCCATGATGCAGCATGAGTAACCAGACAAAGGTGATGAGCTCGCCTCCTTCGCCAAGCTGCCGTGCGTGTAGCTCTCCGCGGCATTTACCTGCAGCATACATTAGCAGCCTCAACCACATCTCCTTGATCTCCTTAACTGAATGCTCTGGTTCAAAAAGGGAGCCCTCTGGTTCGGAGACATCAAACTCAGACCATGTATACTCGTCCAGAATGTTTATCTTGGTCAACGCCCCTTCATGTCCATTGATTCTTTTGCTAATCCATCTGAGAAGTCCGGGTTCAAGATCTTCTGCAGCCGTGCTGATTGGCAACATGGAAGGATGCACCACCATCAGGTACATCATGTAGTTTGAAAGCGTCTTGCATTGTTCCATAAGTCGCATTATTGTCACATCATCACTGTTGGTGTTGGCCAAGTGTCTATTTATATACAAGTCTGTGTATATATGCAGACGATAAATGGCATGCTCAAAGGGCAGGCTCAGTGTATAATTCAGTCTCCTGCCAAGATACCTCAGTCCCAACCACTCAAATCGTTTATTGATTGGTCTGCCAAGAATTTCCATAACACCGTTGATAATCCCCTCCCTGGTGCTGCCGGCATCATCGACCGCGCGGTGGACGTACCATAAGTTTCTCCACTGCTTGTCCAGACCAATAGCACAGATGGCCTTTGACAATTTTGTGGGGTTGTATTTCATAGCCATGCCGTAATCCATAAAATTAAACTGCCCCATTCTCATGGAAGTGGAACTCGAGCTCCGGTGCCTCTTGTTACACTGAACAGCCTTAAAAATGGACCTAGCATAGTTGCAAAGACCATGAAGAAAGCTACTCTCGTTCAAGTGAGCCCTTGTCCAAGGTGATGCCATCACCACAACAACAGAACAGGCTTCCATAAAGATGGCCCCAGTGAATAATGTATAGCTAATCACGACATTAACCTTGTTGTGCTGGGCACCCTTTTGGCTTCTCAGCAGGAAGAGAAGGAAGGCAACGACCATCAAGGTCTGGGAAGCACACCGAAATAGGACACCAGTCCATCTCTGCAGCACATTGGCCTTAGTGTAGAGGAGATCGAACATCATGCCAAGCTCCATCACTACCATCTTCAGCTTCTTCTCTTCTCTGTGTTCACATTTCGTCTCAAAATCATCTTCAAGTTTTTTTTTAGCAAAGTTTCCCTGTCCCAGCTGGAGCACAGTTCGCCCCATAAATAAACCTCGACCAAGAAGCACCATCTGAAGAGCATATGATTCCTTGCTGCTATGATAAACCTCCTTCGTCTCGGCCCTATTGTTTTGTCCCCCTGCTGATATGATCACTTTAACTGACTTGCCAAGGCCATCTCGGCTCGCACTCTTTAATGTCCATACCCTCTCTCCATACTTGATAATCCCAGATACAAACACAAACATTGCAGGAATCCATATACTGGAATTGATCCTGTGCAAGGATTTCCAGAAGATATAGAAAGCTACAACCCCCTGGGTTGCGAGATTCAACAAGTGCCTCAGCCATAGATTGTTGTCCTCGATAGAAAAGGCGGTGATCGAATCTTGGCCACCCAAGTGCACAAGGAGAAAAGGCACCCAGAGAATTGGCAATGTGTCCCCATACGACTCCCTCCCTAGGTTGCATTTCTCATCCTGAGAGAAGAGGCCAAGGGCGAAAAAAAGCGACCATGTCTGCTCCCACATAGCCCAACCATATCAAAGCCCTGAGCACTCCATTGGTGTTGCGGCGACGGAGGTTTCAGTAGCCAGTAGAAATAGCTGTAGCATGAAGCTAAGGAGCACCATTGTCTTAATTTCCCACACACTCCACACGTGCACTAATAACTCTGCCATTGTCGAATTACTCATCTTGTCAATTATTATTCCACCACTACCGTTGACACCTGAAGGAATGTTCCAAAATTTTTAAAATTAGTTAACAGCATATTAATATATGATGCTCTTGTTGTACGATTGGCAAGTACAACTAAGGTTGAAAACGCAACGGAAAAATCCCGAGTTCGACCGCGCCGTTTTCTACTTTTGACCCGATCGAATTCGTATTTTCTTGTCCGACATTTTTTTGTTTTTCCTTTTCGTTTTCGTATTTCAAATGTAAAAGTAGAAAACAATTGAGGAGTTTTTCGACCTGAGTTCGACGGTTTTTCTACTTTTCTACTTTTAATTCCGAATATCCTGAATTCAAAATTCAATTTAAACCGAATTTGGTTGTCGATCATTACTGTACAGCCAACTAGGCAAAGGTAGCTATAGAGCATTGATGCCCATGGTCGTATTATATAGGGATCTCAACCCCGTCGCACCACCCTAAGTCGCCGAGGTGAGATTAATCACCTCGCATGGCGCTACATGGCTGCATCTAGCTTCATATGATGTTGTTGTTGCGTTGTATGTGATTGGACCGACCAAAAGACAGAGAGCTAGATTGACCAAAATGGTAAGTTTGCTCTCCTGCACTCATAATTTGCCACAATGACACTTGTTAATTGTTATGCATTGTGGGTCGGTATTCCGTATTGAATTTTCGTATACCGACCGTGATTCGACGTAAGTCCGCCGAATTGGTTCGCTTTTTGAGATTCCGTAAGTTCGCGCTTCGTTTTCATGTCCGGCTTTACCGTTTTAAACTTTTCGTTTTTGTATTCAAATGTAAAAATAGAAAACGGTTGAGTAGTTTTTCGACCGAAGTTCGACCGTTTTCATCCTTAAGTACAACCTCCTTATCTTACTTTCTTATTACTAATACTAACCGGAGACTCCATGTTAATTCTCACCGGAGATGTTAGGAAAAAAAGAGATAAATTCTAAAAGTTCTCACAGTAAATCTGGTCCTTAATCTGATAGACTCTAATCACCATAGCTAATAATAGTCATTAGATCTGTTCTAACCTATAAACAATTACCCACCTCCCTCATTATATTTAAAATACATAAGTAACCACTAATTTTGTATCTAAATTATCCATCTCTGTCATTATAAAAGATAATTCAAAATAATCCCTTAAATTTGTATATAAATTAGCCATTCGCCATTATGAAAGATAATGATACCTCCCTAAATTTACATGTAAATTACCCACACTTTCCATTATTAAAGATAATGCAAAATAACTACCTAGCATTGCATCTAATTGCATATTCAAGATATAAAATGGTGCCATACAAGGGAAAAACTACGAATATGGATTAAAAACTATATATCTTTCCTTGCAAAAAAAAAAAAAGTAATTGATATGTTTATAATAACTAGATATAGACTATAGACTATCTATTATGCATATTATATTAGAAAATAAACAAAGAAAAAAACATATAATTCATTTTTCAAAAAAAATAATTAGTTAGATGCAATAAATAATAAGTAATGCTTATATCTTCTATGAGATTTGTAGAGGAATTACCTGGACATATTGATATGTATGTTCCATATATAAGAAAAGAAATAGTAATTTTTATTTAAATTTATAGTTCAACTTTTCTATAAAATAAAATTGTTTCCGATTCACCAAACCTATTCTTATCTGTTTCTAAAGGAATTAAAAAACAAAATAAGAAAAATAAAAAATACTAGAATAATTCTGGATTTTTCAAATTTCTCTCATTAAAATATTCCAAAATTGCGTGAGATCACAAGTAATTCATAAACAAATTACCCACCTCTACCGTTATGACAAATACATAAAGTAACCATCCAATCTTCTATTATTATGAAAAAAAATTCAAAATAACTCGCTAACATTGCATCTAAGTTACCTACCATTGCCATAATAAAGATAATTAAAATAACCGTCTTACTTTTGTATCTAATTCAAAATAATAGCATATATATTGTCATTATGAAAAATAATTCAAAATAACCCCTAAGTTTGCATCTAAATTGCCCATGCTCTCCATTATTAAAGATTGTTTAAAATAACCTACTAACATCGCAACTAAATTACACACCATTGCCATTATGAAGATAATTCAACGTTACACTGTAACTTTGTATCTAAATTAATTACCTACGTCGGCCATTATTAATGATACTTTAAAATACCCTGTTGATCTCATAAAGTACTCACCAATATCATAAAGATAATACAAAGTAACACCTTTTATATCTGTATCTATCTTAGCAACTATAAAAAATGAAACAAAAATATATCTCAGATATGCACATAAATATAATATATGCTATTATAAAATAATAATTTAAACATTCGTAAAGTATGCTACGCACGTTTCTAAATTACGCACTTCTATAACTGCGAAGTTAAATGTACGATAATGCTATATCCTACCATATAACCAAGCGAGCATGTATACATTAGAATAACTAGTTCTTTTAATAGCTTATGATACATGGAAAAATGTTCGCTTCACAAATCATATAGCAATTAAACTAACATTTCACCTAAATTTATATCAATACTCCATGATAAAAAAAAATTCATAAGCTATTGCTTCTAGTAAATTTATACATTTGGGGCGGATCAATATTTCATATCAACATTGGTAATCTAATTTTGAGCACTCTACGTTATACTCCTTCATTCTGTGAATAAATCAATTCCTAGAGTTGTGGTAAGTCAAATGTTTTAAAGTTTGACTAAATTTATAGAAAATAGTGTCAAGATTTATGACGCCAAATTAGTACCATTAAATAGGCCATAACTACATTTTCGTAATGTGTTCATTTTGTGTCATAAGCATCTATACTTTATTCTTTAGATTTGGTTGAACTTAAAAAAAAAGTTGAGTTAAGACAACTTAAGAAATTGATTATTCAGGGAATGACATAGTATAAAACAATATTACTATTATACATATAATTTTGCGATATAAAAATCAACATGTTGAGTGCGGGGTACAAACTGAGTTTCAACTTAACACATGGAAAACCTACCAGGACATGAACTCTTTTTAATAAAATAAAAAATTAAAATTTTGAATAAAAGATAAAAAACACTTGACTTTCAGCTTAACAAAGTGAAAAAAATGCAACAACTAGACTAAAAGTTAGAAGCTAACTATAAATTTATGAAGTCATAGAAAGGATTCAACAAAATCTATGCCACGTTAAAAAAAATACTAAAAATGCTACTAGATGCTATCAAGGGAGGCTTCACATTGATCTTCATGAGGCCCAACAAAAACTTCTCATGAAAATCAAAAACATCTCACCATCAAATTGGTATAATCTAATCACGATTAATAATAATTAATAGCTATTTGATCCTCCGAGCATCTCAAGAGTATCCTAAATTTTTCTCCTAAAAAGTCCATGTTTTCCAACTCCTAAAAATATATTGGGAGAAAAAAAAGAACATCTCCAAGAGCATCTCTTGTACATTTGCATTAGGAACCCTTTTCTACTCTTTATTCTTTCCATGCCCTTCCATCTTTAGATACGCCAAGACTCAAAAAGCGCCAAATTTTACGCTGAACAGGGTGACTTTTCCCAAGTTCTAAAAGATTAAGGTGTACTAGGAGTTGTTGGAGATGGGGTTTTTCTCATCTTGCTAAAAACATAGATTAGGAAGGGATTTAGGGAACCCTTGGAGATGCTCTTGCTATTGCGTGAAACAACAAAAGGTAACTCATGACTTTATAGTTAAATTACCACATGTGCCATTTAGAAATATGATCTAAGCTAAATTAACATCTAATCTAATTATCCACCTCTTCCCATAGATAATGTATTTGACCCATGCAATTTGCATCTCGTTATTAGAAAAACTAAATATCCCTTCAAATCTACATATAAAGATCAACATCTTCTATTATAAAAAATATTTAAATAACCATAAAGCATATACATATAGGGTAATTATTTTTTACTGCTAGGGTGTAGTTACTCTCATGTGTAAATCTCCAGATTATATTTGGGATGTATATGGTCCGATTAAGTGTATATAGACGAAGTATATGATCATACTAGACCATGATGAAGTGTATATAGACAAAGTATATGATCATACTAGACCATCCATGGTAGTATATATGTATGTCAACTAAACAAGTATAATGATATATGTTAAAATGTGATTAAACTAAATATACATGTCATACCAACACGCATGACCAATACATATATATAATACAATGCTACATAAAAATATTTTTAACAACTATTGTACCAATGAAATATAATGTATATTATTTTTTAGTAGTTTAGATATATTTATGCATTTTTACTAAAATGTTTGACTTATCTAAAATGATTATCATTACTGCACATAATTTCTTGATAGGAAATTTCAATCATTAGACCGGATCAATTCCGGGTGACACGTGGCCCGGCGCCCGGCAGGGGGCGGCGGCGCGTGGGAGAGAGAGAGAGAAGGGAAATAGATTTTCTTTATTGCTTGTTACCCTAAAAAGATTACAGACCCCTTTACTTTTTATAGCCCGACTAATGAGACTTGTAAACTAAACAACCTCTCTAAAGGTTTCCTTATAGAGTTGGAATACCTTTTACCAAAGAATCCTATTTATTTCCTAATAAGGATCTACCTTATAGATTGGAATATCCCCTTACACACCAAAAGTCCTAAGATAATCCTAACCGAAATCTTACTTTATTAATCCCCGAAAGAGACGCTGAAGACGGCGATGACAAGGGGCTACAAGAAGCCCCCCGGGGGCGCCTGGGCTGGGCCGCGCCCTTGGGGGCACCTCCAGCCGGCCGTGGGCCTCTTGGGCCTGTCATATTGGGCCCTATGTCACGGCATATGACACAATCATTTTCAGAAGTGGGAGAAGCAACCCGCCACATATTTTAAGGGACATGGCCCAGGTTTCAAATGATTGCTTATGCTATCATAGTATTTAAGTATATAGGCTGGGACGAACTAAAATTTATTTATTTAACGTACAAAAAGAAGTGTGAATAAAAGATACGATAAGAACAAGAATTTAAACTTAACCTAAAGATAAAAAAATCTGTAATAGTTCATAGAATAAATTTTATTGAAGAAAAGTTCATAGAATAAATTTTGAAAAAAAAACAAAATTTAGATTCACGACAACATAAGATATGAGATACAACAAAAGCCATCATAATTTATGCCAAGGTTCCAATTAGTTATATATTTAGGATATACAGCATTGTCATAGAACACGCCCGCATACACCCCACGTAAGCAGGTACACGCGCATACAGATCCACGCGCGCACGCACAAACACACCTCCACAAACATGCACACGCACACACAAACAACCCACAACAATGACAAACGAAATTAATTTACTAAACAATTTTATATAATGTACTGACGCACAGCTGACGGAAATGCAATATTTCAGTAATGAAATTGGCTAGTAACATATACATACACTATTTCTTATGTACTACTGCTAGTAATGAAATTGGCTACCGATTCGTTTCAAAACAAATAAAATATAATGTAGAGGATGGATCCGAAGGGGAGGCCGGAGGCCGGATAATGTACACACCTTCAATTTCTCCTGTAGATCGTTGGAGATGGAGATGATGGATAGCAGTGAGTGTTGATTGTGGATCACAGATTATAAGAATAAGATGCTTTGCCAATGGAAGCTAGCCGATGGAATAATGAACCATCCATCCAAGGCGAAGGGTCGTGGGTGGTCAAAGTGGTAGGTATGTACGTAGAGATCGAGCGTGTTTTGCCGTCCTTCCCAGCAACAAAGCAAAAGCACCGGCAACAAAGCAAAAGCACGCTCGATCAAAAACACCTGGGATCGATCGTATACGATCCCTTGCTTGCTGCTGCATAGCTCAATATTCTCCTGGGAGCCTAGGTGGGTGCTTTACTTCCTTCTCTTTCCTGCTTGTCCAAAGCTTAGCATCAGCCCCATTTGATAAGAAACTATTCTGTCGATCAGTGTATGCATCGCGGAGGAATGTGAGCTCTTTATTTCTTCCTCTTGTATAGAGTACAGGGAGCAATAAACTGCGTGCATGCATCTCTCCTAAGGTTGGGCCAAAAACTCGAAGCTCGTTAGGCTCGTGGCGGGCTCGACTTGTTATAATATAAAAAGCCATGAGCTGAGCCAAAGATTTTAGCTCGTTAGATATAACGAGCCAACTCAAGCTAGCTCGCAAGCCGCACATGAGCCAAACGAACTACACTTCCATGGAAAAACACAGCATATAATTTGTATTAGTTATGTATTACTTTATTTCTTGCATTTTACAATTGGTTGATGACTGGTCTAGACTATATAAATTTGGGATTTTTATGACTTTATCATTTTTTAAGTGGATGTATATACTCATGGATGCATTACGTATGGTAAGAAGCATGGACCATAGATGTATGGTGTAATACTATAGTCTATTATTATACTTGTATATATGTTAGCACATATGAATATTTTGTTCGATTTAAGGTTGTTGATGTGTTACTTTTATATTATTACTATTCTCGAGCATTAGATAATGCGGATATTATATTTTGTGTACTTTCTTATACCTGGCTCGTGAACTAGTGTATTAAGTGGTAATAAAAACACTATATCAGTTCCACCACTTGGGAATCCTCACTAGGAGGCATTTGGCAGCGAATAGCTAGTATTAGATGTTGAATGCTTTAAACACTAGGAGAATTCCTCATTACTAGGAGAAAATGCAAATTCTTGCTTGCTGCTGCATAGCTCAATATTCTCCTGGGAGCCTAGGTGGGTGCTTTACTTCCTTCTCTTCCCTGCTTGTCCAAAGCTTAGCATCAGCCCCATTTTGTTAAGAAACTATTCTGTCGATGATCAGTGTTTGCATCGCGGAGGAATGTGAGCTCTTTATTTCTTCCTCTTGTATAGAGTACAGGAGCAATAAACTGCGTGCATGCATCTCTCCTAAGGTTGGGCCAAACATTCCAAGCTCGTTAGGCTCGTGGCTGGCTCGGCTTGTTAATGTTATGATACTAGAGGTATTCCCGTGCGTTGCCGTGGGTATGAATGGGTTAGTGTTAAAGGATTGTATTGTGATCACAAATAAACATTATCACAATTAGGTGTTGAGTAGAATTACTTTGTTTCGGTTACAAAACAGAGTTAGTAATGAATAACTTATATGTATGAAACAAAGTATATACTCAATGGCATAAAGATTATTTAATCTTATGTTTAAACTCCATGGTGAACGATTATCCAATATGAATATTTAGACATTTTGAATGGGTGACAAGTTCGGTAATGTAATAAAACATATATAATAATTCTTTTAATAAAACATATATAATAAAACATATAAAATATGTAAATATAATTGTTTAGTTTGATAAACCCTTGCTAAAGTTGGAGTCTATCACATAAATGAAAAGCCATATATCGATAAAGTGTTATATGGCTTTTCATTTTGACGACCTATCAGATAAATGAAAAGCCATATTTTCACGTTATATGGCTAAAATTAAAAGAGAGCAGTTTAAATTCATCACGATATATTGAAGACATTTTGTACACATTCAAAACACTTTATCTGATATGATAAAGAAACAGTTCACACTCCTATCACAACTTGCAGCCTCAAATAAATAGTCCTTGCAAGGAATTGAACATCCATGATTTCCCCAACAGTAGTATAACTGCACATCTCAGTTGTAAGAATCGACGAAATACTGAAAATAGAAGTTCTCGATATAAGTAGCAAGCCACCAAGAAGCCATGAAGCACAGCACAGCTGCAATCACAACAACGGTTCTCTGAACAGCCGACGTGAGAAGAAAGGGCCCTTTGCCGACGGCTAGGAACCCAACGATGGCGACTGATGCGACCTGCAGTCACTAGTACATAAACCTACTATAGGGGCGGCTGAGGATGGCCTGTAGGGGCGGTTTCCCCGGCCCGCCCTAACTCTCCGTCCCTTAAGTGCAAGACCGCAGGGGCGGTTATTTGAGCCACCCCTACCGTGACAACTCCGGGGCGGCTCGTCTTACCAACCGCCCCTAGAGACAACTTTAGGGGCGGCCGAGAATACAAGCCGCCCCTAAAAGAAACCTATAGGGGCGGCTAATAATACAAACCGCCCCTATCAGTGACAACTTTAGGGGTGGCTCGTGTTACCGGTCGCCCTAATAGAGACAACTTTAGGGGCGGCTAATAAGACAAACCGCCCTATAATTCTGTTCTGTAGGGGTGGCTAAATCCAAAACCGCCCCTACACTGGATTTGGCGCAAAAAAAAATTGAAATTAAAATATATATAACCACCTCTACAGTGCTATTCCCGCCAAAAATAAATCGAATTTGGAGTGAGATAATACACATAATAAACATAACTCACAAAAGTCACAATAAAGTCGCAAATAATTTACATCGCAGCCAGTTAATTTACATAATTTGCATCGCGGCCAGATAATTCACCTACGTCACATCCCTAATGATAGCCCTTCCCCACTCATGAAGATGTCAATACTTTGGACTCTTATGCAACTCGGACAATGTGTCTTTGAAGCTACATTTGTCATGTATAATCTGATCTAATATGAAGTCACAAAGGCCAGCGACGAGATCCAGAAGGTGGTCATCTTTGTAAGGGTCACCTTTTTTAACCCTATCTCTTGTCTCGTCTACACAATTAGGATACAAGAGAGAGACTAGTGAGCATATATAGAGAGATATAGAGAATAGTGAGCATATATATAGAGAGAGAGAAAGTAGTGAGCATATATACCAGGTCCGGGTGTCTCATATAGGAAAGGGTGTTCCTCATCGCCATGCATACGTAATATCCACAGTGTACACTTCCGGGTTTCTACTGGGGGCACTGTATATATAAAATTGTTAGGTAATGCATTTAAGATTATGCAGTACTCAAATAGGTCATACTTACGCAACAATCTGTTTTGACAACCAGTTTATCCTTCCTTTTTGGATTATGTCTCCCCTGGTGCTGGTTAACATACCAGCGGTACGCCCTGTTCGAACCGATTTCACAAACGCAACTTGTTAGTAAGTGTAGGTTAGGAGGTTATATACAAACATATAAGAGGATTGTCGATATGCATACGATTTGACAATCGCTATGAAGTCTTTATATGCGGACACGGGATAGTTCAGTGAATCCAAAACGAACGCTTGGCCATACCCGACATCGACACATATAGCAATCCAGTGATTCCTGCATAAATTCAATCATAGAAAAATGATAAGCTCGTCCACGTATAATATGTATTCAAAAAACTTTATGTACAGGTTGAACTTACCCGAAGTTGTATGGTAGCCATATGTAATTGTTATGTTGGAGATTTTTGAAAGCCATGGCTAGGTACGCCGCCATCCTAATGGCCTCATCCTTGATCGCATCCTCCCGGATTTTCTCTTTCTCTGCCTTGGTCTTTCCAAACTTTTAACTCTTTGCCATTCAAGTCCCAACGCTTGGGATATGCAAAACGGATTGTGCTATGTGTCGAGGGTCCACGTACCCATGTTTCACACTCGAACCTGTTTTTTTTGCAAGGTGCACTTGCATCCTATAGGAGAATGCTCAGGTTAGTTACCGTTATCAAAATAAAGAATAAAACCATATCAAGCGGGCAAAGGACTTACAGAGCGTAGATGTGGACTAGATTTATGTCCATTGAACCGAGGCCATGTCTCCAAGTCGTTCTTTTCCCTAAACCCCTGGTGCGTCCTGGGTGCTCGATATTTCCCAAGGGTAGGCTAAGCTCGTCCCTCTCTCTGGAAGGTACGAATGAGCCCTTCTCCTTTCTTCACCGTATTTGAAAATCATTGATACTACCTCTCCGGTTTCCGGTTTATCAAACTTAAGGGAAGAACCGAACGTTACGGTACTCCTCGCATGTATCCAATTCCTTGAGCGTACCCTCAAATTCTGCATCGGTATCCCACCGCTTGTGCCTCTTCGTCCCTCTTTTCGAAAGACGGTTCGCCGCCGCAGTAGCCACCGTAACCTAAATGAGTAGGGTGTATGTTCCTCTTCGCTAGCTTCATTTACGGCACCGAGGGCCATTGCTTCGGTGAAGTCTTTTGAGCCACAAGATCATCCCATTGACTCTATGTTATTCTTCCATACTTGTGAAACGGAGTTCGCCTTTTGTTTGGATATATTTGGTGTTGGGCTCACTCCTCCAACGCCCAATGACTCCCCCATTGTCCTAAAGGCTTGACGTTTCATGGCCTTCTCGCATTACCAGTTTGAAACCTAAAATTGACCAGCCAGCCTTGTTCCATAGGCCCCTCTTTGTCTCCTCCGTATTTGTGGCCATGACGGACAAATTGGGTTCAACTCATCTCTTACAAGGGCGCCCATCGCATTACGGAATTTTGCTCTCATCTCCGTGGCTCACGAATGTCCCCTTTGGACCGACCTCTGTTATCACATAGACCATGTCCTTGTTAGGATACTAGTTGGGTTTTCTTATCCCTCGTTTCCTCTTGGCACCGAGGTCGTGGTCGTCGGGCCCGGGGTTCCGGAACGCAGGCGTGATTGTTCAACTTCTGTGGCGGCGCCCCTGCTCTTTGTTCCTTTGCTGTGTCTTCTTCATCGAACGTCCACGGACGCCGACGTCGTTTTTTGGAGGAGATTCAGCAGGGACCTATGTACACGGGAGTCCAGAGTGTTAATGGTTCTAACACGATAAAGCATTGGCAAAAATCGATTACTAAGGATTTATCTCTACCTCGTCAAGAGGGTTAAAGTCCTTGTCTAGGTCGTCCTCAGTTGGCCTATGCCTGGGTTCACGTGGAAAAGGATCCTCGGGACTTACATATCCCTACTCATCATCATCATCGTCATCGTCATCGTCATCGTCATCGTCATCGTCATTAGAGTCGTCATCATAGTCATCATCATCTCCTTCTCTTCCATTTTCTCCCTCCTCGAATGGGTCTAGATTATGCATCGCTTCTACATCCTTGTCTACCGCTGCGTTGGACGCCTCCTGACTCATGATGTGTGGTTCTCCCTCTTCTAAGGTTTTCCCGTGCTCAGGGCTTCGGGCTGCACTGTCTCCTGTTGGGGACATTTTCTGATTTAATCTAATTAGAAGAAAAGGATTTAGCGTTAGATATGCTAGAAGGGTACTTGTATCACAAAGGCATAAAATGGCAACATATCAAAAAATAAATAAGTAGTGGGTAGTTCTCAAATTAGCGGGTTGACTGTCAGGTTGTCTCAATACAACCTTTTGTATCATCGAGCAAAAAACGAGTAGTAGTAGTAGAGGCCTCAGATACATGCCAGTCATCATTTGATCATGAACTTGGAGCATAAAGGCATCAAAAGGACGGTGAGAATATAGAAAACACAGTAGGGGCGGCTGATAATGTGACCAAGTTCCTCACAAGTTCATGATCATCAGCTATTGCTCCATATAATTTTTGGAGTTAGACATTTTTCATCATCGGCATGGAGAGAGGAGAGGGGAAGAGGACAAACAAAAACAGTGAGCAACAGATAATAATGGGGACAAGATAGGTCGCCAAGAGAGGAAGTAGTATAGAGTAGTCGATAGTAGTTGAGAAAGGGAAGGGTAGAGAGCAGACCCACATTAATTGCCACCAAGTTCTAGAAGAGAGCAGCCCCACATTGGCACCAACAACAAGTAGTAGATGAGAGCAAGTAGTAGAAGAGAGAGCAGCAGTAGTAGAAGAGAAGTAGTAGTAGTGACCAGCAGCCACCAACAAGAAGTAATAGAAGAGAGCAGCGCCAATAGCAAGTGATAGAGAGTAGAGAAAAGGAGAGATAACAAAAAAAATAGGAGGACAAAGAAAAACAGCCATGTAAGAAAAATACTAGGAGTAGATGGGCTGTAGGCGGCCATACCAAGAATGTAGCTGAAATGAAAGATGCAAACTATTCATGCCAGCAAAAGAATATAAGGAATGACTTAAATCCAATGAAAAAAATAGCAGTAGAACAAAAACCATCCCTACTAGGCTGTAGAACACATAATATATGCCAATCAATTAAAAACAAGAATAGAAGAACAAAAACTCATATAGATGGCGGTAATTATCAACATATGCTTCTACAATCACATGAAATGGTAATTATTAAGTGATAAACAGTCACGACATATACTTCTAATTTGGCTCATTAGGTACAAATTTGGCTCAGATTTGTCCCCTTGTCATCTCATCACTCATAAACTGGTTGCTTATGTAAGCCATCCTAGTTTATAAGGTTACAAGTATAAAGGGACTCAAAATCATCATAGCTACCGCCTCAGCTTAAAAGGGTTCACATCATTGCATATGCCACTGCCTCAGCCCTATGTTTTACAATTATATAAAAGGATCATCATTGTATATGCCACTTAGTATATATAAAAAGATTCATCATATCATTGCACATGCCACTGGCTAAGCCAAATAAAGAAATACTTCATTGCACATGCTACTACCAGCATCTCAATTTAGTCAACATTTTCCCAAAAATCAGCTAGGTATGAATTGGAAGCTGTTGTGGAAAATGCTCAGCTAAGTTTAGAAAATTTCATCCCTTTCCATCACATATAAGTATGGCAGTGGCATCTAAAAATTTCATAAAAATTTAGCTAAGTATGGCAGTGGCATCATAGGCAGTGGCATAATAGTGCTCAGCTAAAAAAATTCAGTAGGAATCACAAGGAGCATGTTCTTCACTGGTAGTATCACAGGGACTCACCAAAGCAATACTTAGTGCATCTGAACAGAACAGTAGTGAAGTTCCTAGAGAAGCAAACAAAAATTGGGGTTTGGGGCTTTAGACAGCTCACTGGTTTAGTGTATGGTGCCGGGCACCGCCGTTGTCCGTGGCGGGCGGCGAGCTGAGGTCGCTGGCTCGATGCTACGCCGCGTGACGAGAGGAGGCGGCGGGGCGGGCGGATGGGGGCGTGGACGGAGATGGGGCGGCCACGACGGGGGAAATTTGGGCAGCCTGACGGCGTCCAAAAGTAGTTTCGCCCAAATGAGTTAGCCGATTCCGCCCGGTAGTATATATATACCACGCTGAAATAGTAGGGCGGCTGGCGAATTAACCGCCACTAATGTGGCGTTACTAGTTCACCAACCATCCCTACATTATTTTTCCAGTTTTATTATTTCAAAAATTATATTAATCTTTAATAAATGTATTTGATGATTAAATGATACGTAATGAAATTTTGAAAAATGAAAATTATTCAAATTTTTAAGATAAACACTCTATATAGTCGAATTTTTTGAATTTGACAGATTTTAAAACAAGTTTGACCTAGTCAATTTTTTGAGTTTCAAATAAAGACACCTCCTCACTACTTTTTTTGAGCCCTAGATGGCTTCAATTTGAAAAGTCACGAATACCACTTTTATTTATATTATCAAAATCTACATTGTATGTATAGGACATTTTTGGATTCAACAGATTTTGAAACGCTCAAATTTTAGGTTTCAAAAAAATAGAGAATTTTTGATTTTTGGAACCCTAGATGGTTTGCAAATGAAAAGTCATGAATACCAACTCTACTCACGTCGTCAAGATATACAATTCACATGTAGGACATTTTTGCATTTGACAAAGTTTTGATAAACATTCTTCACAAATAGACACATACATGCATAAATGTAGTCTCGCGCACATACATAAAGGTAGTCTCACTCTTACATTAATAAAGTTTTGCGAGACACACACGTTCAACAACTATTTAGCTCGCCGTGACGACTTTCCCCTTGACACCTTTTCGCTCCCATGGCAATATGTCTTTGGGTAGTTTTTTTTTTTCAACTTCACCGATTTTCTTCAAAAAGTCCGTGAATAGTTGTATTTCAGCATAACTATTGTACTCATCAACATCGTCCACGCCATCAACTCGATAATGCGCTATTTCCCAGGGATAACGACATGCTTTGTCTTCTTCTTTGGTTTGTTGGGATTGATCGCATCGGGTAAATAGAAAACTTGTGCGACATCGAAGCGGCGCCCGTGTGGTCATCTCCGTGGCCTACATCACCGAGGTTAACGATGTCAACCCGATCTCGTTCGGTTGGTGTTCTTTCATCCAACGACATTTGAACACGCCACCTGCACTTCCATTCCATAGTCAAGTTCCCATATTTCTTCAATGATTCCAAAGTAATTGATCTTTCGGTTCTTTTCATTGACAGCTTCTATTCGAACCCCGCTGTTTTGGTTCACACATTTACTATCCTTCGCATAGGTATAGTATGTGTACTCATTGATGTCATATGCTTGCCACGTTGTGAGTTGTCTCGATGGCCCTAATGCTAACCTGTTCTTGGTAATATCATCCTTGGTTTCCCCAGACGGTATGTCTTGGTCCCTCAACCATGAAGTTAATTGTTGCCTGTGCTGTTTCGTGACCCACTCATCTGAGCGGCCCTTCCTCTCCTCCGTAATGATAGCTAAGTGCTCATCAACGTAAGGTCGCATAAGCGCTGAACTCTTTAACACACTTGTAATGCGCCTGACTCACTTGTTTGTATCCTTCATCAACAAAAACTTTTCTCCCGCTGATGCCTTTCCCAGCCAAACCTACCCTTGTGACGTGAATCGCGTTTACCAATCCCTATCTCATCTACTTTTTAGCCACTCTTGACAAAGACTCAATGACTTCTTCAGTATTGTAACCCTCTATCATGGAGCCCTCTGGGTATGCTCGAGTAAGCACGAATCGGGTTAGAACCGACATGAATTGCTCGATGCACCACATTTCATGCAAGTAGTAAGGGCCCAGTGCCTCTATCTGATGAACCATGTGAATCATGAGATGTGGCATTATATCAAAATAAGCGAGCGACATACATATCTCTAGTTGGTTTTGGGTCTCCACCACGAAATCATGTAGTTCAGCAAGCTCTTTCCTATCAATCGCCTCATGGGATATCTTCAAAAAAGAAGTAGCACATGCGGGTGATGGCCATTTTCAAGAATTCGGCTTTATAACCCCGATTACAATAGGTAGGAACACCGTCGGCATTACATGACAATCGTGAGCCTTACGAAGGTGTTATTGATGGTCCTTCATGGACACTAGCTTCTTGACGTTCATTTGAAAACCCGGTTGGAACTTTGACTCGCCTTTAGGTACGTGCATATAGCCCTCCTCTCTTCTAGGGTCAAGTTGAAGCTAGCCGCGGGCGGTGTATTTTCCATTATTCTCAGGAAGTACGGTGAAGCTCGGGGCTTCACTTTTAGGCTACACCATGTCTTTTCCTGAATTCATACCATCCTTCAACTTTTTCGTGTCCATCAAGAGACCCATGGTACTCTCAAAGACATTCTTCTTCAAGTGCATAGCATCAATTGCATGGGGAACCCGGAACTCTGGCCAATATTCCAAATATTGAAAGAAGATCGATTGTTTCTTGAAAGGTACGCCTTCGATAGGAGGTGTACTTCGATCTCTGTTTGTCCCATCTAGATTCTTCTTTCCATAGACGACGTGTAAGTTTTTCACCATTCTGAACACATGTTGCCCATTATGACGTCTCTCTGGAGGTGGTTCAGTCTCTACAGTGTTGTTGAACCAGTGTTTGTATTTCACGCTTCGGTACTTGTGAGTTGTCTTTAATTGGTGTCGATTCACCAAGTAAACCACCTTTTTGGATGCATTTAGATACACCCATATAGTACCATCCAAGCGTATTCACGATCCGGGTCTTCCCTTTGATCCGTCCCGCACAAAGCAAACAACGCTGGGTAGTCATTGATAGAAACAATGATTATGGCTCGACATATGAACTCCTCCTTTCTAACGCATCATATATCAACACCCCTTTCTTCCATAGATTCTCAATTCTTGCAACACAGGCTCGATAAACACATCAATGTCAATGCCCGGTTGTTTTGGACCCGAAATGAGAAATAAAGAAGGAAAAGGTACTTTCTCAGTGGCATAGGTAAGTTGGGATGTTGTACATGGTCAAGATCACTGGCCAAGTGCTGTGGTCACTCATCCTCTCATTGAATGGATTCACTCCATGGGTGCTCAATCCAAACCGTACATTCCTTGGGTCTGTGGAGAAGTCATTGTGATTCTCATCAAAGTTTTGCCACTGAGTACCATCGGCCGGGTGTGCAATCTTATTATCATCTATATTTCGCTCATCTCGCCACCATGTCATGAGTGCGGCTTCTTTGGGGTTTAGGAAGATTCGCCTCGGCAGATGGGTCACCGGCGGTACCACATTACCAAGGCAGAATCCTTCTCTCCGCTTGATCAATGCCTAATGGAGTGTCCTTTTGGACATGAGAATCTCAGACTGCTTTTTCCCACCCTTCTTCCTTTTGCTCCCTATGGAGGCTTCGTCCCCCTTCTTCCTCTTGCTCCCTATGGAGGCTTCATCCCCGTTGTAGAGATTGTTGTTCTTGTACTGACTGGCCCCACACCTAGGACATTTATCTAGACCCTTGAATGTGTCACCACGAAAAAGGATACAATGGTTCGGGCATACATGGATTTTTTCAACACTCATTGTTAATGGACTTATAACCTTTTTCGCTTGGTAGGTATTGATGGGTACTGAGTTTGGCTGTGGGAGCAACCATGACGAGGAGACGCAATAGATCATTGAAACTACAACCGACCAGCCGTTTAGCCTTCAAGATGAGTAGCTCAAGCACAAAACGCAAGCGTCGGTCCAAAGGTGTCGGACAACCCTTTTCAACACCATACATAGTTTTCTTTGATGCTGCTCTCACCCTCTCTAGGTTCTCTAGACCTTTCATGCCCTTCCGCATTAAGCATTTCATCCAAATAATCATCGTCATCTTGATCCCCTTCACGTGCGACGGCGTCATTATCAACATCACCAGCTCCCCTACCATCCACGACATGTGATCCGTCATCATTATCAAAGACATCTCCGTCCATACCATACCAACCATCAGCACCGCGTAGTTCACTATCAGGATCAGGGTTCCTTTCGCTTGAAGCTCTTCTTGAATACCGAGACAAGCGCTCTAGGGTTTCGGGGTCATCTCCTAGATCATCAAAGTCGATGTCGCCAACAACATTTTTCACCATGATGAATCCGGATCATGTAATCCGTAACAAATCCTCGTGTAATCAAATGTTGTCTAATGGTCTCTACGTCTCTCCATGCTATCTCGATCTTGCAATCGCGGCACGGACATATTATTGAATCATGTGCCAATGTCTTCGCATGATTCTTAGCGGCTTCAATAAATTTATCCAAATCTTCATGAAAAGTCGGCTTCCACCTTAACGTGCCATACCTCCATGCATTCCCTCGTACTTCATCCTTTAGTACAACAATAAAAGAAAATACATCAATAGACTAGTTAGCTAGTCGGATATATAAATGCATGTAGCACAATAAATGGTTACAAGTAATAACGTCAATAATATCAAAGTTATACCACACACTAATTGATTATAATTTTAGAAATTATTAGAAAAAATCATAGCATTTGGACATCATATGAGAGAGAAAAACTTGTTACAAATTTGCACTAGAAATTAAAAAAAAAAAAACATGTTCATCAACCATGAGCACATGAACCCTAGCTATTTAACTAGTCCACTAAAACAATGTAAAAGAGACTAAAAATATGTCTAATCGAACACATACCACTGATCTACCCTACTATCTCCAAACTTAAGTCGTAGTTTGCTCCATACAAAGCTCAAGCACCACAAACGAGGGAGAAAAAGCAAAATCCAAATTAATCACTAACCAACCAATATAACTTGAATTAAAGGGTGTACAAATAGCATTTTCTTACCTTTTTTGAAGCTTCCTACTAAAGGATTTGAGTTGAAAACCTCCCCTTAGTAGAGCAATTTTGGGAGGAGCCCAAGGCCTCCCAACCTTTTTTTTTGCGCGAGTGTGAGTGAGTGACCTGAGGTAGAAGAAAGGTGGTTGGTTCCCCCTGTAATGGATCACTTTGTAGGGGCGGTTGTATCAAGAGCCGCCCTGGCGATAGTCACATTAGGGGCAGCAGTATATCAAACCGCCCCGGTAGTGTTAGGGGCGGCTCGTACCCGGCAGCCGCCCCTACTGTGACTTCAGTAGGGGCGGCTGGTCTCCCGCAGGCCCTGGCCGCCACTGTAGGGGCGCCTGAAAATGAACCACCCCTACTGAAAATCCCAGCTGTCCTTACAGTTGGCTATTGTACTAGTGAGTGCGCCCTCGAGCGCCCTCATGGACCTCAGCGCTGTGCTGCAGCTCGTGCACTGCGCAATGTGCGACCAATACCTGCCACCAAGAATTGACTTCCGTTGAGTTATGAACGAAGCTAACAACGAACTGTGGCGTCTATACATCTATGTTGTCAGGTGGTGCTCCAGGTCGTCCCCGGCCGGCCTACATACCCCTCTAGAAGAAGATTCTTGGTAGAGCTAGAAATTCATATCAACTTCCTTCGGCCTCTTTTTGGCCATTTTCTCTTGCATTGCAGAAAGTTATCCAGAGCCAACAGCTGTTCCAGTTTTGGTATTTGTGGTCTTCTCCTCTGGTTGTGATGCACTACAACCATCCATCCATTTTCTGCTGCACGGGCTTCTCTTTCTTTTCTGTACTGAAAATATTAATCAGGTAGGTATCAGGACTAAATGACTTACCTTTTTGGTTCTTCAGAAGATATATCATATATATCACCAAGCAAACATTCACCTTCTCTTGTTGTTGTTTATATGCAACAATAAACTCATCTATTCTTTCCTGCAAGGCTTTCAAGCCAGGGCTCTTCTGTTTGTACTCCAAGTTTTATTCTGTGAAAAGTAAAGATATCACATATAAGCTGTCATATTAACATTGGTGCATGAAGCTGCTAATTCTAACAGATTACATATGACCTACTCTAGAACCTATTGCAGACTCAGCAATTTATAATTTGGCTTTGATCATATGTTGGCTTTCTTTTGAGTGTTGGCAGGCACACCTGATCGCTGCACCTTCTCAGCCCCAGCTCAATCATCTTTCCTTTTACCTGATCTCCTGCAGCCCAAGCTCGTGCGTTAACAGTGTTTCCAGCTGCATTTTTTCCCATGCATTACTTGGCGAGGATGGGGATGTTGGTCTACCCCCATCAACCGCCTGCCTGACAGCACTTCAAGCGGCGGCAGGCACACCCGATTGATGTCCCTTCTCAGCCCCAGCAGGATAATCTTGCCATTATCCTGCGGACACCAATTTCGTTCCAGCTGTTAATTACTACTTGAGATTATAAAGTGAGACAACTTATCTAAACTTCAATGCAAAAAGGATGACCTTTTCATTAGTGAAATTCTGAAATACATTAATACAGCAGCTCTTGGTCGTTATTCTGCCATTCTTAGTGTATAATGTAGAAAAATAGTTCACAAGCGAGCCCATTATCTACTTCTTCAAATTTCAAGTAACCTGGATTTGATGAAACTTGATGGACATAATACCAACGTAACTGACTAAATTATAAAAGCTCCTTAAATATCCCATATCTTAAAGGAAAAAAGACCTCATTCAAATGAACTTACTGGAGATTACGCCTACGGATGGTAGACTCTTCACTACCCCCAGAAGAAGTGCCCTCTAGAGAAAAAAGACAATTAGAAACTGATAGTCAAGTTATAATTGCATCCGCAATGCTTTAAAAAAAAGTGGTAGGGTTCATACAGGTAATTTTCTTTATAATTTTGCGAGGGAATTTGCAAAAAAAAAAAAAAAAAACTAAAGCAGCAATCATTTCAATGGTGCTCTGAATTAGTGAATTTAAATGAGTTCATAAAAACTCTGAGAAGAGATACTGCATATAAAGAATAGATCCTTAAAAATAAAAAATGAATTCTTAATCTTTCACATTGCATTGGCGACACTATAGAAACATGTACCGCTCACACAGCTAATCATTTGGAACAATATCATCAAAGTCCGTGAAAAATCACATACCTCCTCTTGAGCAGCTTGTCTTATGTTTTTTTTTTTTTTTTTTTTTTGCTTGTAAGTTAGCAATCCTCAAGCTAACACGAAGCCTGCAAAAACGTTCAAGATTTTTTTTGAAAAATAGCAGGCTAAGAAGGAAGATAAAAGTAAACAAACTCCAAGACTACCTTATGATGACCTGCAGTCAGAGAAAAACAAAAGGTGCATTGCAGGTTGTCCAGTTGCCTCTGCCTTTAGGAGTTGAAGACTGCGACGACGATTCAATAAGTGACATCTATCAATGATGTGTGTTTCAAACCCCTCTATCAATAAGAGACCATAAAAAATACCAAAAATAAATAATTCAATTTGCCCCTTTTTTAAAATTTGTATAAGATTTATAGTTACCAATTGGTACCTATAAATAAAAGTGGTGGGGCCAATCTTTTTCTGTTTTTCGCATAATTCACATGCCCCTATCAACGATGCATGTTTCAATGGACCACAAAACAACTACCTAATGGAAAACGTACTTGAACCAAACATCGAGAGTCTTTTGGTTTGTTCAGGGGAAACATGGCCAGTGTGTTCCCAATGTCCAATCTACAGAAGCAAAAAATTCCAAAAAATAAATAATTCAATTTGCCCCTTGTTTAAAATTTGTATAGGATTTATAGTTACCAATTGGCACCTATAAATAAAACTGGTGGGGCCAATCTTTTCCTATTCTTCGCATAATTCACATGCTATTTAATGTAAATAAAATCCAATTATATTTTTTGATACAACCATGCTGTCATGGTGATTGACACATAGGGTTTGGAGACAAACCTGTTTTGAAGAGTAAAAACATCAATGATTATCCATGGGCCAATTCCTCAATCCATTGGCTCAAAATGAATATGCAGAGCTACCAATTAACCAGCATAATACTATGTATGATATATGATATAACCTGCATCCAAATACATCGAAATAGAGGACAACATAAGAACAAAACGAATTGGTACCTGTGTGGGAAGAAAAGAAGAATCTGGTACATGTGCCTGCGATGGGGACAATAAAATGAGACGATGTGGCTAAGAAGTGTTCCATATAAATGTAACTGAAGAGATCGGCCATCAATGGAGACACAAATGCTGTGGAGAAGAGGAAGAGGTAGGCGCCAAGGGACTGAAGGGGAGTCTGATAAAAGCCTCAGTCAGCAAGGAGGCATGGGAAGGGAATCTCATGGGGTTGTATCCATGAAAAAATGCAGGATATAGATGCACTAACATGAATCTGGATCCACCACGGGCTTAGACGTCAAGCATCCTGATTAGCTTCTGAAGCGTATTACACAACAACAATAAAAAAACATCACGTAAGGATGCAGCAGGAGATGAGCAACAATGGAAGCTTTCAAAATCTGAATTAAATTGGGTGGAATGGTCAGTAAAAGAAAATTTTGGTTGCTATAACATTATGTTCAGTTTATAAAATGAGTAAAATAAAACTACCAAAGCATCGTGAGTAATAAAAATACATCATATTTGGGAGCATGGGATTAATTAATTTACTCGTAAAAAATCCAGGGAAACCCACCGATTGTGATTCCAGCCAGTACTGTTGGGGGCGATTCTAGTCAATTCTTGGTAGCGACCCTCTGGGTCTTCTCAGTATAGGAAACAGAGATGCATGTAATCGGACCCATGGTCTGCTCCGGGCCTGCTTGAGCATCGATGCAGATGAGATTCAGGTTAGCACGGGAACCTGGCTAGAGCACGGAACGGAGCGTGGTGGCGGACCTGAATGGCATACCTGGCTGGAGCACAGGAATGAGCGAGCGAGGAAGAGTCGACAGACCGAGCGGGCAGAGCAGAGGATTCGATGCCAGGCAGGTCGCGACGCCGGGGACGGCCGCATCCGGCGAGGGCGGGTTGTGGCAGGAAGCGTCCTGCACCGGAGCAGATACAACAATCAAAATAGAGAGCAGCGCATAGGAAACTCACCGATGGAGGCGGGGAAGACCGGCGATGAAGAATCGTGACGGCGGGGCAGGAGCAATGGCACAACGGGGCGACCCCGTCGCTGACTGTAGAGGGAAATGAGAAGACCTCGACGGGAAGGGAGCTCGCGCCGGCAAGGGAGGAGGGAAGGTCGCGTCAGCGTAGAGGCGCAACCCCTGCCCCCCTTGTGGCCTCACGTGCTGGCACCGGCGCAGGAAAACGGAGAGGCAGAAACGACGGCGCGCGGAGGATACGGGCGGCGAGCGGCACGGGTGACAGCGGGTGGGCGGGCGGCCGGGCGGCGGCAGTCTCCTGTAGAGGCGGATGGACGGGCGGCGGCTCTCCTGTGGCGGCGGGTGGACGGGTGGCGGCTCTCCTGTGGTGGCGATGGAGGAGGATTGGCGGCGTCCGAGGAGCGTGCGGGACGGGGAGACGGACTGGCGGCCTCGAGGGGTGTGCGAGATGGAGATGCGGATGGCGAGTGCACTGCTACTCTTAATCATGTGCACGGGCAAGGGAGGAGGCGGCGCGAGGGAGGGGAGGAGACGGCTGCGAGAGGACACGGGCGGCCACGTGACGGAATCTACGCCGCGGTGGGCGACGGAATTACGAAGGGGGAGAGGCCGCGGTGGGGAATATACATTACTGTTGACGTGGCTTCACTAGGGAGCAGGGAGCAGAGACCTCCCTAATTGGGGTTTTTGCATGGGTGTAGTAGATAAAATACAGCAAGTTGAGCCAAAGATTTTAGCTCGTTAGATATAACGAGCCAAAATCGAGCTAGCTCGCAAGCCACACCTGAGCCAAACCAGCTACACTTTCTTTGTTTTGGCCCGAAGACCCAGTGAGCCCAGCTCGGCTTTCCTTCTCCCAATATGCAAGCCAAGCGCGCCCTCACCTTGCATGGTCCAAGGACCAGGACAAGCCCAGTTGCAAGCCAAGGCCCACGTGGAGCCTCCCCCCTCTCGCTCTCTCACCGCCAGCCATGCCCCGCGCCCTTCACCCCCACTGACCAGTGGCCCGGCGTTGTTAGTCTCTCCCCTTCATTCTTGGGCCTCTGGCGCCTTCAAAAATAATGGATGGCGATGCTTTATCCTTCCCTAGCCGAGATCGAGCTACCGCCGCCTAGCTAGGGTAAAGTAGTTTCCTAGTCAAATTAGGCGTGTTCATATGATTCAGACGCTAGACGACCTTACGTCTACATACAACGCTGCTCCTAGCTAGTGATAGCCTCACCTAGTAATTTTCTTAGGCTCTAGGGCTGCTAGAATCTGACTGATAAGTCAAGGGTGGGGTTACAGTTTTCCATGCAACCCGAAGCACAACAGTCCGACACGAAGCACGTATTTTTGGCCCGGCCCAAGCACGACACGGCCCTGTTTGTGTGGGTTCGGCCAAGACGCCCGATGCACCGGCCCGTGCCTAGGCTGCACCCCAAGCACGCGAGCTGGCACAACACAGCCCGATAATCGAAAATAGGCCTGATAGCGGCCCGATGACCAAGCCTGTAAAGATGAAAGAGCCCACCAGCCTGTCTAAAAAAGAAAGCCCACCGGTAAGGCTGGACGAAAAGCTCGCAGCTCGATAGATTGCTCGACTCGGCTCGCTAGTGGCTCGGCTCGTTTGTATTTTTTCACGAAATGAGCCAAAGACTTTAGCTCGTGCGGTTAACGAGCCAGCTCGCGAAATGGCTCGAGCTAGCTCATGAGCCTAATGAGCCAAAATTATTAGCTTTAGTGCTTTCTTGGTTTCCAATGACTTCATGTATTACACTTTACAATTGGTTGATAACCGGATCTTGACTCTATAAACTTGGAAGTACTATGACGATTTGTTTTAAATAAATGTATGGATAATCAATAATAAATTCTGGGTGCATTATGTATGATATGGAGTATGAACAATAGATGGTGTTTGATGTAGAATTATAAATACTAGTACATATTATTTTTGTTTGATTTATTAAGTCTTATAAATGGGCTATTATTATATTATTTCTGTTCTCAAACTTTAAATAATATATACATTATATTTTTATTTTATGGCCGGCTCATGAGCCTAACCTGCCAGCTCGAGTTAGTAAACGAGCCAAGCCGAGGCGTCCTTTTGGTTCGTTAAGATAACGAGCCAGCCGAGCGAGCGACCGAGCCGAGTTGGCTCGTTAGTCCAGCTTTTACCCACCAGTCACCCTAACCCTAACTTCTCAATCCCCACTCCAACGGATACCCATCCTACCACTACCAAAGACAAGCACCGACCCCGAGCCACGCCGGTACTCCTCCCTCCGCTCTTCCCCTAACGCGCGACGCTACTCCTCCGGTCCTCCCTCCGCTCTTCCCCTGACGTGCGACAAGGTGCGAGCGGCCGAGCGCTTTGCTCTCCGGCATGGGTGCCGCTCCTCCTCCACTCTTCCCCTGAAGAGCGACGGCGTGAGCGGCCAAGCGCTCCGCTCTCCGGCATGGGCGCTGTCGCAGCCAGCTCCGACTCTCCTCTTTTCTCCTCCCTCCCCGTCATGGTGCTGTGGCGCCGTCGAAGCTCCCCACACGGCCGGCTGAAAACCCTGTGCTTGTCGGGCCAGCCCAGCCTGAAAATCAGCCCGACGGGTCATGCCTGGGCTGCCAGTGAGGCATGAAGCCCGTTAAGGCACGGTCCACAGGGCACGACGTGCCTTGTCTGCCGGACCCCATCGGCGGCCCGATGGAAAACTATAGGTGGGGTTGACTAGACTACTCTATGAGTGGTCGCAGGATCTGACGTTAGTCTGCGGTAAATGGTCAGACGAACCAATGGTTGTCATACTAGTATAACAAGTAGTACTATATATTGATCTCGACAACGCGTGTTTGGCTATTCTAATGATCTAGACGCTAGACCTACGTATACGGTCGTCGGCCTAGGTCAGTAACACGTCCCTAGTAGAGTAGCGACACTTGTGAAACTGATTGCATAGATAGATATCGTGGGTGGGATTGACTAGTCTACTCTATAGTGATCTTTGTGGGTTTTTTTTTTTTTTTTTGAGAAAATGGTCTTTGTGGGGGTTGCCGTGTTGTCCTGGTCAACGGTGACGAACCCGTCAGCGTTAGTGATTCAGACAACCAATGGTGACAAATCTGTCAGTTTTTTTTATTTCTTTTGGTAGAACCACGTGGATAACCTAACCTCCTAATTCACCACCCACACGCACTTGCCATTGTCCTAAGGACCTCGACAGCAGTGCAGCTACACCCACAACTTCAGGGAAGCACTGGGTGTCATCGAAAACCCCGATTACACCTCATACCGTGATCAACAAAGGAGTAGCTACAGCATTACAACATTTGTTACAAAAATATAGATCGAGTCTTGGAAGGATAATAACATTATTTTTACAAAATATAGATCAGAGTGCGGTTGATATATGCAAGCTTAAGTGCTACATATGTCGTGTGGTTAGGGATCCCCAGCTGGGCTTTAATCTATTCGCGAGTCGCCGTTGCTTCTCGGAGAACGAGACCCGATCCCTTGCCCCGACATCGTAGTTAAATGATGGAACAAGAGATGGTTTTGAAAAGAAGATGGAAAATCTAAGAAGTGATTGCTCTAGTATATAATCACCTAAATTCTATGATATACTAATATGAATTAAAAGATTGAAAGTAAGGATTCACTCTTAGTAAGCTTTTCCGCACTCTCGATCTATATTCCCCAGAACAAATGTTGTAATGGTGTAGCTACTCCTTTGTTGATCCTGGTATGAGGTGTAATCGGGGTTCCCGATGACACCCGACAGTGCTTCTTAAGTTATTGAGTGCATCCGAGCTGTCGAGGTCTTTGGGATAATGACAGTGCAAGTGGGCCCAAGTAATTAGGAGGTTCCGTCACGCACCAAATCCATCAGTGTCGAGGCGTATGCATAGTGATTCGCACAACCGTTGCATGTAGAATTATTCTATGGCACAGTCATAAACAATATAATAGACAAATCATTATAAAAAATGTCTACAAGTATTTAAATACTATCCATTTCAATTGTTAAATGACATGATGCCATATATATAATATATAACTATCCATTGGAAACTCTTGTGTGTCCATATACTCCCTTCGTCTCAAAAAAGAATACAATTCTCACTGTTCAAATAGTCAACCAATTTTAATTTCGACCAAAGTTTTACAAAAAAAAGTACTAACATTTACGATACAACATAAGTATCATTAGATTAATAAAAAATATTTACATATTAAATCTTGGTTAAGACATAAATACTAATCATTATAAACTTGGTCAAACAATAGCAAATTTTAATAGCACGATTCCCATAACTGCATTCTTTTTTGGACGGAGGGAGTACAAGATGCTCTAGAACCATCCGTTAATTATGACGGCATCTTTCCCTGTCTAATATCTCCCACATTTCCTACATGTCCTGTCGCCTCTCGAGATCCGGGCAACGCCTTGTGTCTATGCCCGCACTACCCCAACCACCCCGTGCCCACACCCGCACCCTATCAAAAGGGGGGGGGGGCGACGACGGCAGCAATGATGGCCTCCCTCTCCATCCTCTTCCCCCTCATTCTTCTCCAACACCGGCAGTATAGAAGTTGTTTTCGAGGGAGGGAGGTACGCTAGGTAGTAGGGACGGTGACCAAGCCATTTCGAGGCCCTGGCGGTCTTTGGGGCGGCCAGCTGTTGGTATTTCTAACGCCACTATAACAAAAGGTGGAGTTAATCTCACCTTAGGCTATATGCCGTCGAGACACTTCAAGTGTGGTTCATCTCTTAACACTACTATGTGCTAGGTTGTCATCCCCAAGCAGAATGCTAGGAAATGCATAGGTGATACTGTGAATGTGTTGTTTGCAATCTAAGGAAAATAAATATAAAAGGTCTATCCGCTAGCGTACATGTGATATATAAATACCACTTTGTACCATTTCACCGAGTAATCCAGGGTTTGTCATTTATATTCTACCACGAGGGAGGAATAATTAAAGATGGGGAAAATATAATTTGATAAGTGGCATACTTATGAGAGATTCTATCACTAGTGCTAACTTTAGCAGGGGTAAGCCAATAATGATAAGAATATAATAATGATAAATAAAGGCAGAGGCATCACACACAGAGATGGGAATAGACTACTATAAGTTAGACTTAACATTGGACTACTGTAAGAGACAGAATTCTTCTATAGCATTGAATCTACTAAGTCATTACATCTACTCTAAGGCATATGTTATCATATATAGCATAGTAAACTCTAGATCATGTATCCGGATGACTATCAAGGAAAATCAAGAGCGAAACAAGATATTCCCCATACTCATTGTCCACTTGTCTTATAGACGGAGGGTGGATTCCAAAGGACTCAACAGGACTGTCACTCCCGCGATCTACCACACGACCCGGAATATAAGGTGCACTCGCAGGTAAATCATATATAAGCACCACGCTTACATAAATATTTCTACCACCTAACCCACTCGAGTACTGAATTAGGCGCTCTACGAATAGATACATAAATCTATCATAAACTACATCTATATCAAGCATACTATTAGAATAAAGTAAGAACAAAGCAAACAAACACATAATATTATAATAGGGCAAAGTCATAGATACAAGATAATATCCGTACCGTAGAACTTGAAGATCTAGAACTCTGGGTAGGCACACCCAGCTCTACTTGAATCTGACTTGCTAATCAACTTAGACGAACTAGAACTAGATGAACTAGAACTAGAACAAGTAGCTAACCCTAATCTCTGGTGGAGATACTCTCTTCTACTACGCCCGACTTGGGCCGATAATGAATTACAACTGAATTGATATGAATTAGGGTTTTAACCCTGGGGGCAGAGGTCTTTCTTATATAGGCCTTGGCGATGAATGATGACCATTGGATCAAACCGACCTTCAATAACGGTGTAGATACAACCTCAAAGTCGGTTACAAACCGACCTAGAAATCGAGGCCGACACTGAGGGTCCCACCCGGGCCGGCCAAAATGAGCCCTTGGCGGCCACCGGGGTTGGACTCCCCTCGGCCTCTCGGTTCCTTCCGTGTCTCCCCGGTACCTTCTAGAGTGTTTTAGTCCACATTTTGGGTCGAAGTTACTTCACGGTTAAGTCTTGTCATCATATGGGATGTATATTCCGGAACTTTCTCCATTCTTCTCTGCATTTATCTGTTAAGTCCCTGAAAATACATAAATCACCAAAACTCGTGGAACTTATTAGTATAAACCTCTAAACTAAGTATTTATTCAATTTATGTCCTTATTTCATATCTTGTTGACATATAAAAGTATATCATAACAGGTGTCAACAAGCTCCCCCAAGCTTAACCTTTGCTAGTCTCTTAGCAAAGCTTTTCACCGAGTGGATCAGAGTTGCTACAATGAATTATCCTCTCACAAATACACATGTCATCAATTTAGAATTCTCCTCAAAAGAAAAAGTGAAACATTCTCGATCTTACAACTCACTTTTATTACCCGAAAAATATGGGGCTTTTACACGCACTTAAATCTTGGGTGATTGAAAGATAGAACAATCAAGTCAAGCACTATGTCTCAAACTCTTTATTTCACCTCTGTTTTGGAGTTTTTATAAATTTTCAAAATAAAACTCAGAGTTTCCATTGTATGACTCTTTCAAATCTCTCATATGTGGTATTTTTGGATTCTTACCAAGGCAATGATGTTATGCCTTCTCTCAAGATATATGGTATTTATGGAACATGGCAAATATATCAGGCCTTCTCTCAACCTTTCTACTAAGACTTATATCTGGAGCTCATAGGTGGGAGACAAATATACATACTTGCAAAGCATATATTGTAAAGTCAAACAACGGATCCAAAGGAACAAGTCATACAATGTGAGTGTATGGGATGTATTTGTGAAGTGGATGTATGGTAATGGGATATAATGATCCTAAATCTACTATGCTCCCTTGAAGAAATTGATATCTCTTTTGAAATTTAAGAAGACATAAAAGAGAACTTGGGCTAGCTTTTCTTTCTTTTTATTTTTTTTAGGAGGCGGGCATCTAAGTACCCATTGTTTTTATTTGGACACTTGTCCATTTTTTTTTCATCTTTTTCATTTTTTCCGTTTTTTTTTTTTTTTTAGCATTGCCCCAAGTTTCTTCTTTTTGTCAAATGTTGAGAGATAATAAATGAAACACATGGAGCATAAATGGGGTTTTGAGAATAAATATAGGGATGAGAAATATTTTTGGTGTTTACTCCCGGGATAGGAGTGAAACATTTTTGATGGCTAGCAAAATGGATGAAGGGTTTGTACACTTCCAGGGTAGAAGTGGTACATAAATGAGTGGTGTGTATATATATAAGGACTAATATGTGGAGATGTATGTGGAATTGTATGACAAGTTCCCGAGGGTCTCAAAGGTTGACAAAACTCAACACTAAGCAAGTAGTAAATGATAAAAGAGTTTTCCTATTCTAAAAGCATGTATATGGCTGTGGTAGGAATTTAGAACTCTCTGTCATATAGGAAACTTATCATGCAACTTTCAAATTTTCACAAAATAAATCTCCAGAATTTAGTGCAACTAGGAGTAAAATAAATAGCAGCTCAGACTATCTCATATCATATCCGTCAATTACCTAGATTAGCTTAGATGTATGCTCCCATAAAATTTCAAGCTCAAAGCAAATTTTCAAGTCTAAACAATTTTATTCATAACATGGGAGAATTCTAAACCAATGATAGGTACTTGTAAGAAAATAAAATAGAGCAACTATTCATCATCTCCAAACACAAGAGATAGCTACTACTTTATTTATTTAAAAACAAACTTAAAACAAACTAATTATACACACTCTTTTTATTTGGTTTTTCATGGTTATTCATTTATTTTTATTTTTTTTTAGCAAACAAAATAAAACTTAAACAAAATATAGATAAATATAAAATAAAAATAGAAATAAAAATAGATAACCCTCCCCAAGTCTCCGAGACTTTACCCAAATGGGGGGGCAGCTCCCCAAGCCGGTGTTGATTCGGGGTTCAACGACGTTTCTCTCATCTCGGTGATGTTCGATCGTCCCGGCAAGGGCACCGATCCCTTCATTCTGCTCATGTCTTGGATGGTGTTGTATAGTCCTTGAAACGAGTACGCGTCTTGCTGTCCGTAACCTGCAAAAGAATTGCGAGCTGGTTCGGGAGTAGGTTGTTGCGAAGTACCTGGTATATCATGGAAATAACCACTTCCACGATAGGTTTCTCAACGAATATGTGCATCATCACCCCTGCTCACTTGGGCCTCCTTGTGTAAACCTGGGTGACCGGTCGCGCACGATCAGTATGTCTGCTTGTGAAGGTGGGGGGGTAGGTCCATGGTCGGTACCCTCCAAATGCTGGTTCTTGTGGGACTGGATCTGCACCTGTCCAAATTGGATCATGGGTATGTGTCTGACGAGTTGGCATGGTTCTCTGCATGTTAATTGGTTGTGCCTGCACATTCAACAGATAAGATTGCACACGATATATAGAGAGATCGGGGTTAGGCAACCGAATCTCCCCAACAGTAGCATGGGTCATGACATAAGTACTTTCTCTTTTCTTCAAAATGTGTCCCTTGCTAAAGAAATCAAAACCAATAACAGGTCTTTCTTCCCTTAAGTAAGTAACATGAGCGTTATCATCCAAGAGTCCTAAGTGGTTGGCAATACGTGTGATAAGTGATGTGCAACTAATTGTTCCTAGGATGGTTGGCAAACCTATCCAATGCTGAACTAACATATATACTGGTGAAACTTGCCTTCTCTTAATAGCTGCATAGATCAACTGTAACTCTCCTACTCTAACATTGTGCCCATCCTTCTTAGGGAAAAGAGTGAAAAGCATCCATTTATGGAAGAAGCGAAAGGTGGGTAAGTGTAAGTCTCTAGCTTTTGCATCCAAAAATGCGTCTACGTTGGTCAAGTCTTTCCAAACAGTTGCTTGATTGAAATCGTTTAGAGCTAAATCTAAGTCCATGGTGCAAGAGTGTAGAAAACCAAGTGCATCACTTAGATTTCTCCAAGTGAGAGAATACTATTGTTGGAAAAATCTAAATGTGACTCCTTCATTAGTGCAACGAAGGGTGCAAAGAAATTCCATGGTCAAGAATTTAGAACCTCGCTCTGTGATGTTTGAAAAATTTTCCCACCCCAAGAAACGGAAAATATGAGCAAATTCAACATCCATACCTGTTTGTGCTAGAAGATCGGGGTCAATCTCAGGAGTGAGAGTGAACTTACGGTTCTTCAACTGGTCGTACCTTGTTCTCTCGTACTGTCCATGAAACTTGAGGTGTGAATCAGAGGTTAACCTTCTTATTGCAGCAGGGGCTGGATGTGGTGGCACATCTTGCTCCGGCTCATAACTTGTCTCTGATGGACCTCTGGAAGATGACTCTCCAAGTTGCTGAAGACGTCTTGATCTTCTTCCGCTGAACGATTTCCAAAAACTCATCCTGCAAAATGTTAATACACACAAGAGAAAACAGCAAGAAACTAATGGAGGGGTTAGAATAAAAAGTTAGAAGTCAGCCGTCCAAAGTTAGTCGTCCGGGGGGTTAGTCGTCCAAAAAGAAAGAAATGATTTGTTTTTATTTTGACAAAACTTCCCTAACAAAGTTTTATCTTGATTACTCCATTTGGACAAAGACCTCCACTAATTACTCTTGATTATTTTACTACTCTTAAGAACTTCTCCTCTCTCAAGAAATTTTTCTATTGCTACTAAGAACTTCCTTTCTCCTTCTCACTTCTCCTTCTCTTCACTACAAAGCCTAAAGCTTTACGGATACTAGAACTTCAAGATTCAAGCTGGAATGTTGAGCAAAGCAATGTAGGTGTGATGAAAAAACGAGGAGTGAAGGGGTTTTTATAGAGGAGGTGGTGAGGGTCGGCGGCGCCGCGAAGTGATGGCGGCTGGCCCATGGTGGTGGGCCCTCTCCCACTCACCTTCATGCTTTGCATAATGCTCACTCCAATGCCATGGTAATAGGTGGGTTTTTCGGTGGAAAAGAGTGGCAGGAAGTGGTGCATGGTGGTAGGTGAGGTTTGAGTGGTATATGTCTTTTCCAAGTTAGGTGAAATATGGCATTTAGTGTATGACATGTAGGACCCATCACATAGTGACTATATTTTTGTATTTTCAATGTATAAATGCAGGAGTAAAAATAATAATGCAAGAATAAATATTTTTGAGCCTCCACAATAAATATTTTCACGGGTTGTGATACACCGTAAAATTATTTATATGGGGCATAGATTTTCTGTAAGTAAATGCATAGTAAAGTAAATATAGATAATTACCGACTTACCTTCTGATAAAGTCCGTAGTTAGAGTCCTTGAACTGGGATTTCCCAAATTTTATTAATTATCAGGTGCATTCTCCGTTTCCGGAGATGGTACCGATGATGACTCTTCTTTAATTTTTGATTCAATCTTATTTGCTGTTAAGCTAAGCTCTGATCTGGGTTTGAATGCGAACTTCTCTTCCTTTCCATTCAAGTTGAATGTAATTTCTCCAGCCGTGACATTGATATGTGCATTGGCTGTGCTTAGGAAAGGTCGTCCGAGAATGATTGACACTCTGGAGTCTGGTGGCATATCCAAAACTACAAAATCCACAGGTATAAAGAATCCTCTGATATTAACTGGTACGTTCTCTACAATTCCTGAGGGGTATCTGATTGATTGGTCTGCCAGTTGTAAAGATATTGAAGTTGGCTCCAGGGTTGTATGCTTAAGTTTGTCGAAGACAAACTTGGGCATTACACTAACACTTGCTCCAAGGTCACAAAGTGCTGTAAAATGATGATCTCCAATTGAGCAATTAATTACGGGGTATCCTGGATCTGTCATCTTATGTGGCAATATATTAAGGATAGCCGCACTGCATTCTTCTGTTAGCTTGATCACCTCCATAGTGGGTAGTGGTCTTTTCTTATTCAAGATATCTCTGAGATACTTTGCATAGGTTGGGACTTGAATAGCGTCAAGTAGAGGTATGTTGATGTATAATTTCTGAATTACCTCCACAAACTTTCCAAACTGCTCATCCACTTGGGTTCCATGTTTTCTTCTTGGATATGGTAAGAGATTTGTATCATGAAAGTCTTGCGTCATTTGAGGTTCTTGAGTCAAATCTTCTATGTCATCATTTTCTTCTTCTCTAATTGGTTGTACCACAGGTCTTGTTGTTGCTGGTGCTGCAGGTGCCATAATTGGTGTCCTTACTGATGTTTCTATTATCCTTCTTGGATCAACGGGATCACGTGTAGATTTACCTCTTCTTGTAGTAACATTATTTACCTGCTCATGGTTAGTGGCAACAAACTGTGCAGCAAATAACTTTGCTAATTGAGTTTCTATCTTTCTATTAAAAGCAAGTTGATCTTTTAAAGCAACAGAGAAATTATCCATTTTAAGATGTATGTCTTGTAAAACTTTATCATTAACAACAAACTTCTCAGAAAGTGTATTATAAAGCTTAGTTTGCTCCTTGATTAATTCTCTTAAAAATGGTTTTCTAGGAATATTACCTTGGTACTTACCTGGGTAGTTGGATCGCTGTTGTGAACTTCGTTCTTGTGATTGAGTTGATGTTGAATGGTTAACAGCCAGGCTTGAATTTGATGCGGAATCAATGTAATCTTGTAAAAGCTTGTTGATCCTTCTTGTTATTGGCTCGTTGTTCAAGCCAATTCAATAACACATCCATCCCGGTTGATATTGCTTTTACTTCTTTTGGAACGTCTTCAATCGATGGTAGTGTTGAGTGTCTTGAATCCAGCTTTTGATTTTTAACATTATCTTATTCATGAGTGCTTCAAATTTGTCAAGAGTGAGTGATAAAAATGATCCTTCAGCAGTTGCATCTAGTTACTCTCGTGCTCTTTGTGTTAATCCATGATAAAATCCTTGCATAAGCAACCAATCTTCTATTCCATGATGAGGGCATTCGATATGTATTCTTGTAAACGTTCCCAAGCACCGAATTGATTCTCCTTTCTGCTGTTGGAAATTGGTGATTTTTCCTCGTAGGGCATTGGTTTTACCCGTGGGAAAGAACTTTGATAGGAAGGCTGTAGAACATTCATCCCATGTCTTGATTTCTTCTTTGTTGGCGTAGAACCATAACTTCGCTTTTTTTCTTTTAATGAAAATGGGAATAGGCGGAGTAATATGATATCTTGGGGAACATCCTTGGGTGAGAAAGTGTTGGCAATCTCCAGAAAATTCTGCAGATGTAAGCGTGCATCTTCGTGAATCCTTCCACTAAATGGAGTAGCTTGTACCATGTTGATGAGGCTTGGCTTGAGCTCAAACTCAAGATTGTTAGTTTGAAGTGTTGGTCCTGTGCGAACGTTCTCATTGCTTGGAGCAGAGAACTCTCGTAGGGATTTTCCAGCCATAGCTTCAAAAACTGATGTATGCTCTCTTGATTGATTTGATTCTGATGAATGAAGTGGAGTGAATCACAATCAATTTCCAATTTGATAAACCCTGTATAAAATAAACAAAAGACAAACAAGGGTAAGCCTGCTAAAGCAGCTTCCTAGTTTTAGATTCTCATCATAAGTTTCCATTTATCAATATATCTAGCTAACTTCTATTTCCTCCCCGGCAACGGCGCCAGAAATGCTTGTTGGTATTTCTAACGTCACTATAACAAAAGGTGGAGTTAATCTCACCTTAGGCTATATGCCGTCAGAGACACTCAGTGTGGTTCATCTCTTAACACTACTATGTGCTAGGTTGTCATCCCCAGCAGCAATGCTAGGAAATGCATAGGTGATACTCGTGAATGTGTTGTTTGCAATCTAAGGAAAAATAAATATAAAAGGTCTATCCGCAAGCGCACAGATATAAATACCACTTTGTAGCATTTCACCGGGAGTAATCCAGGTTTGTCATTTATATTCTACCACAGGGAGGAATAATTAAAGATGGGCGCAAATATAATTGATAAGTGGCATACTTATGAGAGATTCTATCACTAGTGCTAACTTTAGCAGGGGTAAGCCAATAATGATAAGAATATAATAATGATAAATAAAGGCAGAGGCATCACACACAGAGATGGGAATAGACTACTATAAGTTAGACTTAACATTGGACTACTGTAAGAGACAGAATTCTTCTATAGCATTGAATCTACTAAGTCATTACATCTACTCTAAGGCATATGTTATCATATATAGCATAGTAAACTCTAGATCATGTATCCGGACGACTATCAAGGAAAATCAAGAGAAACGAAACAAGATATTCCCATACTCATTGTCCACTTGTCTTATAGACGGAGGGTGGATTAAAAAGGACTCAACAGATCATTGCCACTCCCCGCGATCTACCACACACACGGAATATAAGGTGCACTCGCGAGTAAATCATATATAAGCACCACGCTTACATAAATATTTCCTACCACCTAACCCACTCGAGTACTTGAATTAGGCTCTCTACGAATAGATACATAAATCTATCATAAACTACATCTATATCAAGCATACTATTAGAATAAAGTAAGAACATAGCAAACAAACACATAATATTATAATAGGGCAAAGTCATAGATACAAGATAATATCCGTACCGTAGAACTTGAAGATCTAGAACTCTAGGTAGGCACACCCAGCTCTACTTGAATCTGACTTGCTAATCAACTTAGACGAACTAGAACTAGATGAACTAGAACTAGAACAAGTAGCTAACCCTAATCTCTGGTGGAGATACTCTCTTCTACTTCTGCCTGACTTGGCTGATAATGAATTACAACTGAATTGATATGAATTAGGGTTTAACCCTGAGGGCAGAGGTCTTTCTTATATAGGCCTTGGCGATGAATGATGACCATTGGATCAAACCGACCTTCAATAACGGTGTAGATACAACCTCAAAGTCGGTTACAAACCGACCTAGAAATCTGAGGCTGACCTGAGGGTCCCACCTGGCGGCCGGCCAAAATGAGCCTGGCGGCCGCCAGGGGTTGGACTCCCCTCGGCCTCTGGTTCCTTCTGGTGTCTCCTGGTACCTTCTAGAGTGTTTTAGTCCACATTTTGGGTCGAGTTACTTCACGGTTAAGTCTTGTCATCATATAGGATGTATATTCCGGAACTTTCTCCATTCTTCTCTGCATTTATCTGTTAAGTCCCTAAAAATACATAAATCACCAAAACTCGTGGAACTTATTAGTATAAACCTCTAAACTAAGTATTTATTCAATTTATGTCCTTATTTCATATCTTGTTGACATATAAAAGTATATCATAACAGGTGTCAACACCAGCCTAGGTCGGGGTGAGGGCCTCACGTCCATTCTCACCTGTAGAAGAAAGCAGTAGAGGAAAGGGATGCAAAGAGGGGGCCACCATTGGCGCCATCATGGAGCTCCGACGAGACCCTACTGCAACACAACAGGGGCGGTGGAGGCGGCGGGGAGAGCGGGCGGGCAGGATGCGGTTGGAAGAAATAGCAAGGAAGAAGGTGAACAACAAGTGGATCAACTTGGGGGCATTGGATCTTGGTCCAACAGCTGAGATCATCGCCAGAAAAATAAAATGACATGATGCCATATATACAATAGATAACGATCCATTGGAAACTCTAGTGTGTCCATATACTCCCTTCGTCTCAAAAATAATACAATTCTCACTGTTCAAAGAGTCAACCGATTTTAATTTCGACAAGTTTTACAAAAAAAAGTACTAACATTTATGATACAACATAAGCATCATTAGATTAATAAAAAAAAATTACATATTAAATCTTGGTTAAGACATAAATACTAATCATTATAAACTTGGTCAAACATTAGCAAATTTTACTAGCATGATTCCCATAACTGTATTCTTTTTTGGACGGAAGGAGTACAAGATGCTCTAGAACCATCCATTAATTATGACGGCATCTTTCTCTGTCTAATATCTCCCACGTTTTCTACATGTCAGTCGCCTGAGATCTAGGCAACGCCTTGTGTCTACGCCCGCACTACCCCCACCACCCCGCGCCCACACCCATACCCGTACCCGATCGGAAACGCGGACAAGAATGGCAGCAACGGTGGCATCCCTCTCCAGCCTCTTCCCCCTCATTCTTCTCCAACTCCGGCAGTATAGAAGTTGTTTTGGAGGGAGGTAGGCAGGCTAGGTAGTAGGGATGGTGACCAAGCCGTTTCGAGCCCCTGGCGGTGCTGGAGGCGGCCATGCTAGGTCGGGGTGGGGGCCTCACGTCCATTCTCACCTGGAGAAGAAAGCAATAGAGGAAAGGGATGCGAAGAGGGGGCCACCATTGGCGCCATCATGGAGCTCCGACGAGACCCTACCGGAACAAAGCGGGGCGGTGGGGTGGCGGTAGAGCGAGCGGGCAGGATGCGGTTGGAAGAAATAGCAAGGAAGAAGATGAACAACAAGTGGATCAACTTGGGGGCATTGGATCTTGGTCCAACAAATGAGATCATTGCCCGAAAAATAAAATGAAAAAATCGGGCGCCTGGATTTTGGCAATTCCCCAGTATTTCCTCTCTTCCATGAACAAAACCATAATTATGTGCCATACCACTCTTATGGATGGCTCATATATGTCACTATGTCAGTGAACCACTATTGACTACATATACTTGGGAGGATCTATAGGATTTATTTGGCCTCAGCCGAGCTAATCTATTGAGGTAATCCAACTCAACTAGACACTCCTAGCTTAGTTGATAGGCTAGTTGATAGGATTAGAACCTAGGTTGCATAACTCTCTTTTACGATAGAGATAGCAACACACCTAGCAAAACTATAGTTGCACATATAGATAGTTTACTTTCGTGCAATAGGTTTTGATTTGGTGAAGTTAGAGACCATAGTTAGAAGTAGCATTTTACCTCAACTCCTTAATCCACGAGGCCGACTGCCAGGTGCAGCTCACTCCCCTCCCTGGCCACGCAATCAAATTCCATGCTTTGTTGTACGCCGACGACTTGGTTATCTTCCTCGCCCCGTGCGCGTTGGACTTCACCTGCGTGCGCCGCATCCTGGAGATCTTCGCTGGGGAATTAGGCTTGCACACCAACATGGAGAAGTGTTCTATCACGCCCATCCGCTGCTCTGATGAGGTGGTCGCGGGCGTCCTACAGGTGTTCCCTTGCCGGGTGCTACCCTTCCCGGTCACTTACCTGGGAGCGCCACTATCTGTCACCAGGCTTCACCGTGTGTAGGTGCAGGCCGTCGTTGACAAGGTGGCCACCAGGATTCCAACCTGATAGGCTAGTTGATAGGATTAGAACCTGCATAACTCTCTTTTACGGTAGAGATTGCAACACACCTAGCAAGACTGTAGTTGCACATATATATAGTTTACTTTCTTGCAATAGGTTTTGATTAGGTGAATTTAGAGGCCATAGTAAGAAGTAGCATTTTAAGTTGCCTAATTATTCTATAGAATTATTCCATGGCAGTCATAAATAACACTCAGGCGATGCCCCACGCCCACACTACCGTCGCCACCCCGCTCCCGCGCTCATGCCCACGCCGCACTCCACTAGAGACGAGGCCTCCCTCTCTGACATCTCCTCCTCTTCCTTCTCTGACATCACCTAGTAAATTTCTTAGGCTCTAGGGATGCAAGAATCCGACAAATAGGTCATGGGTGGGGTTGAGTAGACTATTCTATTAGTGGTTGCAGGATGTGATGTTAGTCTGCGGTCAATGGTCGATCAGAGGAACCAATGGTTGTCATACTAGTATAAACTAGTACTATATTGATTTCGACAACACGTGTTTGCCTATTCTAATTAGGTGCCTTCATATGATCTACTCCCTCTGTCCCTAAATATTTGTCTCTAGAAAACCGTGTTTCCCTCACAGACACGCTTCCCGGGCGACATACATAAAGGGACGGAGGGAGTAGCTGCTTGACCTTACGTATACGGTCGTCGGTCTAGGTCAATAACACGTCGTCCCTAGTAGAGTAGCGACACGTATGAAACTGATTGATAGATACTCCTATATATCATGAGTGGGATTCACTACTCTAGTGGTGTTTTTTTCGTGGGATGCCGTGTTGTTCTGTTAAGCGGTGACGAACCCGTCGCATGGGTGTATTTAGAGTGATTCAGACAACCAATGGTGACAAATCTGTCAGTTTTTTTTTCTTGTTGATGGATCCAAATCCGTCAGTGTCAAGGGTATGCATAGTGATTTAGACAAATCGTTGCCTGTAGAATTATTCCATGGCAGTCATAAAAATATAACAGACAAATCAGTATACAAAATGTCTACGAGTGATATAAATATTACCATTTCAATTGTTATTAAATGGCATGATGCCATTATGTAATAGACAACCAGAAACTATTGTGTCCATATACAAGATGCTCACGAACCATCCATTAATTACTAGACGACGTCTCTCTCTGTCTAATATTTCCCACATTTCCTACATGTCAGTCGCCTAAGATCCTGGCCACGCCCCGTGTCTATGCCCACACTACCGTCACCACCCCGCGCCCATACCCACACCCAACAACTGCGATGGCAGCAGTGGCCTGCCTCTCAGGCCTCTCTCCCCCTTGTTCTTCTCCAACTCCGGCAGTATAGAAGAGGTTTTGGAGGGGACGGTGGCCATGCCGTTTCGAGTCCCTGGTGGTGGTGGAGGCGTCCGGGCTCGGTCAGGGTGGGGCGCGTCGTGGCCATTTTCACGTGAGCAGGAGAAGAAAGCGCTAGAGCAAGGGGATGGGAAGAGTCAAGCAAACATTGGATGAGGCCTCACATTACACTCACTAACAAGAATATCATTTTTCCATTCACCTTTTCCACTCGTTCAAATGACTTGTAGTTCAAATTTGGCTTTTGAAAAAAATTCAAAAAAGGAGATATAGTTTTAAAAAATAGCAAAAAGTACCAAAAATTTTCAAATTTCGATATGTTGTGAACAGTACTGTAGTAACGCATACAAAAAATTTGGGGGCGAAAATAATAAAAAAATTTACCGAGCACCGGCTGGGGCACTCGGCAAAACAAGTCGTTGCCGAATGCCAGGAGGCGGGCTCGGCAAAGTACCCACACTTTGCCGAGCAAGACGGAGGAGCGCTCGGCAAAGCCGACGTTAAGAGCGGTCGTTTCCCTCCGTCATCCTTTGCCGAGCTAGAGTTCCCGAGCTAGCACTCGGCAACGAGTTGTCGCCACCGTGAGTTTAGTTTCACCGAAGCGCCGGGTTTCGCCGGCTCACCTAGCGGCCATCGGCAAAGTGAAGCATTGCCGGCGCCGCGTTTCGGTGTGCTCGGCAACAGCTGCGGCGCTCGGCAGCAAGGCTGGCTCCTGTAGTGGCAGCAGGGTCTCACTGGAGCTTTGTCATTGCGGCCGCCATTGCAGAGCTCCGGCGAGATCCTACCGTGCCGTAGCGGGGCGGTGGGCGGAGGAGGAGCGGGCAGGCGGGATTCGGTTGGAAGAAATAGCAAGGAAGAATATGAACAACAAGTGGATCAACTTGGGGGCATTCGATCTTGATCCAACAGCTGAGATCATCGCCTGGAAAATAAAGTGAAAATCAGGCGCCTGGATGGCTGATTTCCCAATATTTCCACTTTTCCATCAACAAAACCATAATTATGTGCCGTACCTCTCTTCTGGATGGCTGATATATGTCAGTGATCCACTACTATTGACTATATATACCAGGGAGGGTCTATAGGATTTATTTGGCCTCAGCCGAGCTAATCTATTGAGCCAATCCGACTCAACTAGACACTCCGCCCCTCCCCACCAGTCCACCACACACACCCAAACAAAAATCCAAAAGAAAATAAAGAAACCCAACCCCAACCTCCTTTCAGTACTCTGATCCGATCCACAACTAACTGTAGAGAACAGCTTGGTAGCAATGGCATCCCAGGCGAGGGCAAGGGCATCAGCGTCGATATGCAGCTCGGTGACGGACAGTGAGATACACACGTTGGAGATAAGCGACTACAGCCAGCACACCGACCTCGGCGATGGAGGATACATCTGCTCCACCAGGTTCACTGTCGGCGGCCATGACTGGCGCATCCGCTACTCCCCTGACGGAACCGGCAACGGGGAAGACTGCAGAGACTACGTGGGAGTACAACTGGAGCTCATGAGTGAGTTCACCAAGGTGAAGCTGGCGTACGAGTTTAGGCTCGCTGAAGACGAAGCCGCCATCAAGTCAACGACCGTGTTAACAGCTGAAGCTACATCCATCTGTGGAACTGACAAATTCAAGAAGAAGAGTGATCTGCCTAGGTATCTTCGGAACGATTCTCTTAAGATCCAATGCTTAGTCACTGTTATAAAAGAATCACAATTGAAGGAGACTGCTGTCAGTTCCAATCCGTCGTCGACGTTCGAGTGCCGCCCTCAAACTTGTCATCTCATCTTGGAAAGTTGTTGTCCCCTGAACGGAAATGGGGATATCACGTTCAAGGTTAAAACTGAGGAGTTCCGTGCCCACAAGCTCATCCTTGACATCCGTTGTCCGGCTTTAAAAAACTACTGCTACTTTTTTTTTTTTCGGAATCGTACACCTTGGTACCTATTATATTAAGAGAAGTTAGAGTTTTTTACACGGAGTGGACGCTAGCCAAAACAATTGGCCGACGCGCACTCAAAACACATGACACAAGTCGCCGGCTTGAACGGCGCTGCAAGAACGGTGTAACTTAAAGGTAACTAGGTTTTGCTCGTGAAGACCGTAAGAAGGGGTGGGTCGGCTAGCTCGTCCCTTGGGTGATGGCCGCAATTAGCAGCGCCAGGTTGGAGTAGCCCGCAGCTGCCCACACCTCCGCCTCAACGCGGATGTGGATCGATAGCTGTGCCGGAGTGCGCAAGATGCCGTCGAAAGTTCGCTGTTGCGCTCCTTCCGGATCTCCCAAGTCACCAGCTGCACGAAGCGAGTCGAAACCCTTCCTGAACGTGCTCGGGACTTGACGACGCGAAGCTAGCCACCAAAGTACCAGCGTGTCGTCAAGCCAAAGTGCAGAGGTGGTCCAAGCCGGCCAGGTGGAGCAGCCGGTGCCAAACCTCTCTGGAGAACACGCAGGCGGCGAAGAGGTGGTCGGAGGTCTCTGGGAGCTGAGAGCACAAAACACAATCATCGCTTGGCTGTAGCCCGTGCCACCTCCGTCTCTCCGCCGTCCACAACCGACCATGGAGCCCCAGCCAGAAGAAGAATTTGACCTTAGGAGGGGCCGCCGTCCGCCACAGTTCCTTGGCCCCAAGCAGCTTGGTGGAGCCTAGGAAGAAAGCTCGATAAGCCGAGGCCGAGGTAGACACCCGAAGCCGTCCATCGCCAAATGAACCGGTCCGGCGTCCCAGGCTGTAGCTGGATTCCTTGGATCTTGTAGCAAAGCTCGGCAAACTCCACCAGACCCGCGAAAGAGAGCGACGCTGTGACGTCTTGGCTCCATCTTCCATCGGTGATCGCCTCGCGTACCGTTCATCCTCCGCCGCTCTCCCACCGGCGGAAAAGGTGTGGCGCCGTTTTACGAGATCGCCCCATCCGGCAGCCAGGCGTCTGTCGAGAATCTGGCGCATTCCCCATCGCCGACGACCACCAACACCGGGCGGCAAACATACTTTCAACGTTGCGTTACGGGCGCGCCGGTAGCAACGAAGAGAGCGCGTCGGGGGCAGGTCCTCGCGCGTCCACTCCCATCTCAGCCTAAGGGCGAAGCCGAGGATGGTCAGGTCCGGTAGCCCAAGGCCACCACGGTCCTGTGGTGAGCAGACGATAGGCCAGGCAACTCTGCACTTCCCGCCAACCACAGTGTTGGTCCCAGCCCACAAAAAGGCTCTGCGCACTCTCCCCGTGGGCGATCAGACACATTGACAAGAACCGCAAAACTACTGCTACTCAGCCTCATCTTGATGGACAAACAATGAGGGACAGGAGGACTGGTACTGACACAGTTGTTGTTGAAGACATGGAGCCCAAGGATTTCAGGGCCCTGCTTCACTTCATCTACACAGATTCATTGCCAAAAGAGCACAGAAATAATGAGCAAATGGCTACAAATTTATTGGCGGCTGCCGACAAATATGACCTAACAAGGATGAAGTTGTATTGTGGAAACATCCTTTCCAAGAGACCAACTGTTGAAACTGTGACAACCACTATAGACCTAGCTCACAAGCATCATTGCACGGAGTTGAAAGATGCATGCATCAAATTTATCAACTCTTCTGAGAGAACAAGGGATGATGTACTCTCAAGTGAAGGGTACAAGAAACTCAAAGCCACCTGTCCTGAAGTTGTTCTAGAGATACTGGAAAATTCCGACAGTAAGCTCACCGTATCCTTGCGTTAACTTTTTTTATTAAAAAATATCTATTTGTTTCCTGCCATGAAATCCAAAAAAATATCTTTTTTTTTTTTCCGAAATGATCCTTATCTTTATTTTCTGCACTTAATTCTTTTGGTAAATCTTCTGTTTCTTCTCTAATTCAACTCTCTGCTTTTAATATATCCATGTGTAAATTTGTCCAAATGTACACTCTATATATCATACTACTAATAATTTCTTAATTTCATCAGTTTATAAACTTCTGTTTGAATTTATTTTATCAATTTATACTTATTTGGATGCTAACTCATGAAATTTCGAGGAAAAAAAAAGTATTCAAGAAGGCAGTCAATGAAACGCAACAAGACGTCCCTGAGGAACGATTGATGGGAAATCACCGTGGTGAAGGCAAGTCCTAACACAACCATATTGAATTGAACCATAATTTTCAATTAACATTAAACATGCCAAGACACATAAAAAAATTAGGTATCTGCATGTTTGCTAATTTATAGTTTATTTTTGTTATGTTATGGTTTGTTTAAAATACATGTTTACGAATTTGCGGTCTCCATACCTAGACGGTGTTTGGTTCGAGTAACCACTGCATGTGCATCATGAATCCTCCTCACAAATTTTAGTACAGCAAATTGTACTAGCTCTTCAGAAAATTAACGATTCCAAAGCTAGCTGTCCACTGAGCCAAACTGTGTAGTTTCTAAATAAAATTTCTGTTTAGTTCAGTTTATTGAACCAACGGGTATACCATTGGAGACCGTTAGGTTCGGTTGGAGACTTCGATTCAGTATTGATGTACTTTAATTGGGATCTATTAAACAAAAAGGATATATCATATATATAAATTCAAGTTTTAATGTCTTACTTTCTATGGTTATACGTTTTGAAGTTACCAACATTTTTTGTAAACATGTAAACTATAATTGTAGTGTTGGAGAACATGCCTAGTGGAATTTCTAAAATAGAGGGAGTACATTTTTGTTTTAGTGTCAGGAGTAAGCGATTCACAAGGAGAAAGCCGGAGTGTCTTAGCAGTGCAGCACTGGCTCACGTCATGTCTTTCGTTCATTTGGTAAACATTGTAGTTTAGTTAAATATTTTCTTAAGTTTGACTGGATTTATAAAAAGCAACATTGTATCTCCAAACGAATTTGTTATGAAAATAGATTCAATAGTCTCTGTCAAATGATACTAATTAGATACTATAAATATTAATATTATATATATAGACAAAGTTAAATATGTTGTTTTTTGGAAGTGTGAAATGACGGTTAAAAGTGAATATCTTTCTTCATTTCACCGGTCTTCTTTCTTATGGTGGTTTCTTCCTGCCTTGTAGGGAGGCGGGGTCAGGGTGCCTCCCGTCCACGAAGGTACCCCCCGCAACGTGGCAACTACTCATTGGAGTAGTGATGACGAAGAATGAAGAACGACTGAACGACGTCAACGAGTCTCTGTCAATTGTTATACCTCGGCTATCATTGTTGTTTCTTTGTTGTTACAGCTGGCATGTCGGCTGTCGTTGTTTGAAGTTTTAAGAACTAGAGAATGAGAGAAAGAAATAATTGAACTATATTTGCTTCCATTGATCAGGTAACAGGTTTATACTCCTGTATCCTTGAAAAACTAGATTTCTATGATAAATTTATCTTTCAAAATATCAACTTTCACGCCCTCACCGTCTATCGCGTGTCACAGATTGGTTGGATTCCGGCGATCGAGACACGCGTCGGCGAACTTGACGGGCGGCGGTGATGGTGTAGGCGGTAGTTGGGGCTGTTGGGAGTAGTAGAGAGGGGAAGAAGAGGAGGAAGGCAGCGAGGGCGACGTAGATGGTGGGGAGCAGCGGGCGCGGCGCTAGCGGCGGCGGCGGCAGCGGCGTGGGGGCGGCGGACGGGCAGGAGGACGGCGGCGGCACACGTGTGGACGACAGGCGGCGTTGGTGGCGGTAGGGCGGCGCACGTCTTGCCAAGAAGAAGGAAGATCGGGAGCTGGAGAGCTGGAGAGTTTTTGGGTGTTACCCCTTTAATTTTTCTCGCTTAAGATTCAACCCACTACATGCCCCTTGTATTTATAGTCCGAGGGAGACTTGAATGCTAAGAAAGATGTAGAGGTTTCCTTATAGATTGGAATGCCTCTTTTACAAGCAATCTGTTTATTCCCTATTTTATTCCTATCTTTATTCCTTAAATATTCCTTACTTAATTGCGAAGCAACTGACGTGGCGTGTTTACGGCGGACGATGGCGGCGGCCGGCCAGGAGGCGTCGTCGCGCCAGGGGCCTTGGCCCCTAGCCGGCGCTTTGGGCTCCCCCTTGTTAGGCCCTTCTCCGGTGCTCCTTTGGTTCATGACATCGCGTCTATTTATTTTCTGTCTCTAGCTGTCACTTGCCTATTTATCCTCCTAGACATCACTGCTCCAATGACTGATGTAGTTGGTGCAATAACATTTTATTAGAAATACCAAACAACATATGTAGTTATTTCGGGGGAAAAAAGTAGTGTAGCTTCTCAGCAAGTGGTCAGTGCAGTTAAGGTTAAGATGCTTAACAGGAGACAGCAAAGTCATTTCTCCTGCTTTCAAGTTTGTTCTAAACTTGTTAGAAATCTAATCTTTTAAGGATAGAGGGAGTATGTAGCGAACCATAGCCTAGGGGATAGCCGACACACCTGTCCAGAGGATGTCGGTGTTTTACATAAGAGATAGTAAAGGATATGCTTACATAGATGGCTAATCCTAATCTTAGTCACGAATATTCCCTGGGTCGAATTTGTAGGGTAAATCCATGGGATAACTGACCTGTCGACTTGTTTCTCATCACTGCACCATCCAGTCTTGAAATCAATCAATAGCTTCATCAATCATCTAAAAACCTTATAGGAAAACATGAGATAATAATATTATTGATATGTCTAAACTTATCAAAAATCAGAGAGAAAAATCAAGAGAAATAATATGACATATTCTAGATTTATTGATCCGCACTAACCACAACCAACAGGTCCAAGATATCACTTGCAGATAATATAACCCTGCTACTCCATGACATTTGCATGAAGATTATCATCATATTCCTCTATTTCAAATGCCTGCTATAATGTTATCCTAACTTTTCATAAACTCATCCGGAGCACTCTTTAAGTCCGTGTACCTAATAATTCTCAAAAGGTTTTTTACAATACATTAGCATGCCTGAATTATCACCAGGCTACACACCTAAGACCTCTTCCATGGTTACAAACCAGCCCTGCTCGATTGATAATTGCCCAGCCACACCGATGGCAACAGATAGTAGGCCATCACTTAAGAGCATCTCCAACAGTTTTGCAAAATATATTTGGCAAAAGTTGTGATTTACTTGAAGTCACAAAAATATATGCAAAGTAAAAAAACTGTGGTTCTCCAATAGTTTTCCAAATTTAGTTTGGCAAAAAAAAAAAAAAAGCAATATTTAGCATGCATGTAGGGAGATGATTTTATTTTCGCGGTCAATACGCAACATGCAAGCAAGGAGAGGATTTGCCAAGTCCCTTCCGACTTGGCATATTTGCCAAGTTGAGGATGTTTTATGCCAAGTTGCCCAAAATGCCAATTCAAATTGCAAAACTGTTGGAGACCACTTTTTCATGTTTTTTGGCAAATTTAAATAATGCAAACCATGTTTGCAAAACTGTTGGAGTTGCTCTAAGTTGACAGATGGTCCGGATGCACCTTGAGCCCTTATAGAAGACAAGAAATTGAGGTGCTCCAAATAGCTGGATCCATGATGAAGACCTTGATACCTAAAAAAACACATTACACACACTTCGTTAAGATACAAGCCAAAACTTGTAGTATGCAAAACTATGCATTCTGCATATTAACTTTAATCCCATGGCAAAACAAATATTTTCTTAACTTTTTTGGTTCAGTGTGCCTTGATTATCTGGTCATATAGAATCAAACTATGCTAGTGCAAGAAGCAAATATGCAAGCGCTGTAAACAAAGATGGTACAGAGGCAAGGCCAACAACAAAATTATTACTTTTGAGGCTGTCATTTGAATGCACAAATATTCCTTTAATTGTAGGACTTATGAAAACTAATGCTAATATGGGACAACAAAATAGAGCATACTTGATCCGTTCATCTTCCGCCATTATTGTTACAACTCCATCTCTGCCTTCTGTTCTCTTTCCAAACCTGACAATGCTCTGGAACAAAAAGCTTCACCCTGTTTGAATAAAAAAACGTATCATGTTCACTAGAACTGAATTTTAAGCAAAAAAACAGGATAGCAGAGACTCGTTAGGAGACCAGGTTCAACAAGAATAAGCCAACTTCTTGCATCCGAGAAAACACTCAGAGATGACTTCATCTACCTGTAGTCGACTATGAACAGTGGTACGATAGGGAGTCACAGTTCAGACTTTGAATAGACATTTAGCTCTCCCTCTCCCTCAAAGGAGGAAAACTAACTGATCAAGAATATTATGAAACTACTGTATCCCTTAGGGCTCTTGTAGAGATAATATGGTTGCAGATTTTCAGGGACTCCTATAACAATCCAGTCCAGATGCTTCCCTTGCCTTATTGGTTCAACCAGATATCAAGCTAATCAGAATCACCAGTTTTGATTTTCATCCTCAACTTTGTTTTCATGCAACAAAGTGCATGTTCATGCATTTTATCACCAAGCTTTTTGTGAACTGACTCACACATCAATGGTTCATCCCAAGATCAGTGTTTGAAATATGGCAGGTAGCATTCATGATATCTCAGCTAGACTCTAGAGGCTACCTTATTGCCCAAAATGAACCAAGACAAGGGGAAATATTTTGGTAGATTTTCCTAGACCTCCAGCTAATACAAGAAGGTGATCATTCCAGCATTACTGATTATATACAGTACAGAAAAGCACAGCTATTTGTTGGATTTGTGAGGTCATGTTTGTATGGTTAGTTTGAGCCTACACAATTTATGGTTCTGTTATGTGTTAGACATACCCGAAATAAGTCATAGTTAGCTGTACATTTAAATTTTACAAAGGTGCCAGAAGCTAATTCAAGAGCCCAGTGTAGTTTTACCCACTTGAATCACATTGTCTATCTCAAGATTTACCTACAACAACAATGGTATAAAAGTATAAATGCTATTATCAAATGTAATAATATCAAAAGGATAACGCTAGGCCAAGGTTCTTCAGGCACGACGCTTTCTAATTTCCACGGACCCATATCTCAGGACAATTATTATGGATATACATATCCAATTCTTTCATATGTCCAAAGCATTCTCAACTAATATTAGACAAGCTTTCCTTCAATTGGTGTAACAATATATTCATTAATTAACACTATTTTTAAAGAAAGAAACATTCAAAGACATGTACTTCTACAATTGGTGGTATTTTTTCCATCAAGTTTCAGGCCTTTCTTCTAATGATCACATACTTGTACACTGTAACTACACACTACTAGTAAAACAGAGTAATCAGACAAGAATTTTGGGGGTACCAAACTGGAAACTGATCCAGTTAAGTATAACTAAGTCCTCTAGAATGACATCCACAAAAGGTTACAGATTATATAGGCACCACTTGGAAAATAAAATTGTAAGAGAAACATATAGCTGTATTTGTACCTTCCCAATGTCACCAACCACACAAATCTCTTGCTCATTCCTACTTCCTTCAGCGAACATGAAAAGATCAAGCATGCCACGAGAGCCATTATCAAATTCTACTATCGCATATGCATTATCAATAATATCTGGTACCTGCATTAGGAGATAATCAATTTTGAGCCACTACTAGAAATGTTTGAAGGCTTCCTTCAGATTGCGGTTTATTTACTGTTATATGGTTTAGGCGTTCCAACTGCAATATTGCACAAATGCTAGATGAGTGAATCTAAATATCAGAACTCAGTCTTTCATTACATTGATTGCAAGTCTTTCAGTAGGAAGAGGAAGAGGAAACAGAATATCTTCATTGAACTTGGCATGGCATGAACACATGCACAGTATGCATCAAATGAAATATTTTAATCAAGCAGCGAGACAACCTGACCTTTCCATCATACACTTCATCCTTATGGTTAACATCAATGGCTCCAGAAGCTATCACACGAACTGGATTTGCAGCTGCAACAGTCTCATCAAATCAAAGAAGTGGCAGCACTTCTCAACTAGAGTTCCCCCACTGTTACAATTGAATGTATTCCAGTTGTTCACCTGCATGTTGTAGCATTTATAAACAAATAAGAAGTGAACTTATATGTATTATTACAAGTAAAAATAGCTACCAGTACCTTAACAAGGAAAGGAAAAACGGTGTTCGTATTGCCACCATTCTGACTTGTCCTAGTGTACCGGTCTTAACGATGTCTATCAGCTTAGCCACTGGTGGCATATACCTGTATTCTAATCCAACCTGCACAAGTTGTCTGGTCTCTGTTTTGCAGCTTCAATGACCTGTATGGGAACATAGAAGCCAACCGAGATTCAAAGAATGTGAGTTTCACAATAAAACAGAGGACTGGTCATGTTGTCTATAGTTGGTAAGATGGGTCTTTTTTTTTGAGAAGCAACCTGCAATAGCTGGACATATTTTTGGACAGAAAAAAACCCATGTAAATCTGGTTACATGGAGCAACATAGATATTAAGACACAAAAACTGAATGTCTGTGTCATGTAGAGTGAAACAGTGAGGACAAAACTCAATGGAAACAGTTTTCTTCAACAACATGGATCTCATGTTCCCTCATCAGGAGAACCATGATACTGATTCCATTTCTTGGTGGGTACAATCATATTGTGCTATTAGAGAATAGAAGAGAGTATGGTTTCTTGATCTTTCTAGGAGGATGAAATGTGAAAAATCGAAAACTATGCAACAGGTAGGTGATATATCAAGAAAAGAAACAGAGTAGTATGCGCTTGGTAGCAGCTCATCAATGAACCAGAAGCTCAAATTACCGGACTAACTAACCTTCTTGCAATCCTGCACAGTGGTGCACAGTGGCTTCTCGACAAGGATGTGGTGGGGTTCGCGGTGGCCGATGATGTCCATGGAGTATCTCGTAGTGGGTCATGTTTGGGGACGATACGATGATGGCGTCACAGAGCCCGCTGTCCAGCAGCTCGCGGTGACCTGAAAAGGTCTTGAAACCTTCTGGATGTTACTAAGATTCACTGATTCAGTAATTACTAATTAGTACCCCGACTAACAAAGCACATAGTACTGCTTTCCACAGTCTAATCATAATTGATTCATATTTGAGAGGTCGGAATCTAGCTGTAGCTAATAATTACGAGAGTGGAGCTGGGATATATACGCGTACCTGGGGAGGCGGGAGGCCGATCTCGGCAGCGAGCTGGAGGCCGAGGCGGAGCGACTCCTGGTGTGGGTCGGCGAGGCCGGTGACCCGGACCCGGACGGACTGCTCCCACTCGACCTCGGCGGCGAGGTGGGCCAGGTTGTGGAGGTGCTCCCGCCCCATCATCCCCACCCCGACTATCCCATACCTCACCTCCGCCGCAGCGGCAGCCGCCATCTCCCTCGTCACCGCCGTCCGCCGGCTACTGGAGCGGATGATTGGAGTGGACTGGACAGAGTGATGAAGTGGGCTTGTTGGGCCGGAAATTCAGGGTGGCGGCCTTTATGTTAAATGGGCTGTAGTTACTAATTTCGGCCTTTATTTTGAGAGAAATCAAAGTGATCGACGCACGGGTGCACGGCGCCATCCAGTCGCCAGGTCGCGGCATCGGTGATCCAATCTTGAATCCTGATCGGCAGCCGCCAGGACTGCCACTCTGCCAGTGACTGCTAATCGCCATCGGGCATCGTAGGGCATCGGCGACCTTCTGCTCTACTGGTTGCACCGAACCGCTGACAGGGAGCGGCTTGCAGGTTCACCTGTTCTGCCCAGGGCATTGTAAGCATCCACATTCTGCTACTTTTGTTTTCCTTCATCTATTTCTGCTTTCACTTGTCAATTCTTAGCTTCATTCAAGTGAAAGCAAATTATGAGCCGTTTCTCTCTCTATCTCCCTCTGAAAAAGAAAAGAAGAACAAATTTCAAGTTTGCAAGATTGTCCAGAAAAAAGACATAATGTAAAAGAACATACTCATATCTTTGTTCTTTTTGGCTCAGTTAGATATCACTATTCCATTATTCCCTTAAAAAGATATCAATTCTGTTATCTAAAGGAGAAGAAAAAAAAATCCAGATCAGTAGCTGGTCATGTTGATGAATCGAAATTTAGGGTACTCTGCATTCAGAAAACTCCTTCAGAGTCTAACTGTTCTGGCCAAGCGGAAAAAACATACTCATTTCTTTTCTTTGGCTTAGTTACATAGATATCAATATTCCATGATCTAAAGGAGAAGAGAAAATCCAGAACAGTAGCCTGAAAACTGTAGGTGGTCATGTTGATGTTCCAAATTTCAATGTTCTCTGCATTCTGCAAAATCTTGTTTTTTTATTGAATTGTGCAAAATCTTTTCTGAGACCAACTATGCTAGCCAAGTGGACAAAGAAACCCATATCCTTTTTTTTTGGGCTCAGTTACTTAGATATCAATTTTCCATTATGTAAAGGAAAAGAGAAAATCAAGAACAGTAGTCTGCAACTTTAGCTGGTCATGCTGATGTTCCAGATTTTAGGGTACTCTGCATTCTACAAAATCTTTTCAGAGACTAACAGTGCTGGCTTTTGTCCTTGCCTTCGTGTGCAGATATTTCTGTTTTTCGTTTCGTTCTTGTTTTCCCCTCTTCTTCTAATACTATAATCATGCCAGGGCGCTGTCTTTTCGAAAAACAAAAGCATTAACAATACTGCCATGAGTGATGGACTTCTGGAGCTCTCGCAGGAGTGCCTAAGTGTTTAGCACCAACTTGCAGAGATGTAGCCCTGTTTCACACACACATATGCCCTCTCAGATTTTGTCTAGCTGAGGTTTTGCCGTCAGGAACCACAACCCTCAGATCATCACTATTATCTGTCCGACAACATCTACGGAGCGCCTACAGTTAGCATATCCTCAGTTTCACTACTCAAAACTCATGACTATTACCTGTTGAACCATATCTTTCCTCTACACTATTATCACTAAATTATATAGACTAGAGTATTTATAGCCTTGCTAACTAAATACTAATCCCTACGTAGTAGAGATTTCAATGATGGACATAATAATTGTCGTTGCAGGTACGTGACATTGTCTAAAAACACGTCAGGCGCAATATCATATGTCTACGCCACAGAAGGGAGGAAGTCAAAGGCATCAAACATAGAAGGACAGAAAAGTTTGATAAAAAGCGCACGTTTGGTTTCTTGCAAACATATAATATCACAAGCACTTTATACAATACGATCTCTAATGACATTCCATTTTTCATCAGAGTTAATGCCGCAAACATTCCAACATAGAACTTTACAGTTTCTACAATCCATAATTAAACAAGATTATACCAAAAGCCCAGTGCATCCTCCTTATCTTCTTTCTTTGATGAGCCTTTCTCCACTGCTATCACCTCCATGTGGGGTCTTGTCTTTCTTCGCTTTTGGTTTGCTGATGGCCTTTTCTTAGGAAGAGATGATGAAGGAATTACCAGCAGATTGCACAGAACAATGAGACCAGGCTAAAGACTTCCAGAATGTGACCCACTCGTGAGAAGAGTCATTAGAAAGCATCATGATGAGAAAATTCATCCACTGTGCAGGGACAGTTACAAGTGCAAGCCCGCCCATTTTCTTTGTCTGAAAAGAACTTGACCCACGTACGAATAGTTGCTGGGCTTGGGCCAGTATTGTTCCTTCTCGAAGGAGTCAGGGTTGGCCCAATTAAACTTAGAGAAGTCAAAAGCATCATAGGCACGCTGAATGATGGGTTGCTTTCCTCTTAGAATTTCCTCTAGTTCAGATGTATTTTTCACATGTTTTTTAAGCCAGCTATTAGGATCACAATCAGCCCAAATGGTCTTAGTCATCCCCACATGCAAGATTTCGCCCTGAGCATTATTCTGGCGAGCTTGAGCAGCATATGCTGATCAATTTTTTTCATCTAGACTGGCACATCATTCGGAATATTACTGTCATTTGGGTTATTACCAACATACCCAAGAAGATCCTCTTCATGTATTTCCAACTGCTCATCCGCTTCAGTTTGTGGGCTGTTTTGTTGGTTTGGCAAAGGCAGAGCAACAACTAGATCATGTGCTGCAGACCACAATTGGTACGTGGCCGGTTACAGAGATCTAGCGATCTTACTCCTCGCCAATGAACTTCGTTCTCCCCTACACGTCATTTGGGTCCCATTCTGTTTCATTTTTTGCTGTTTGGGTGCTCTTACATGTGGGCCCAGGCAATGATAAAGTCTCAAATAACACCCCCCTCCTCTCACTCTGTCCCATAACCCTGTCCTCTTCTCTTCTCTCTGTCTGGTGGGTCAAGCTGTCAGGCACTCAGGCATCTTCTTCCTCCTCAAGTGTCCGGTGCGAGGGGGCAGGATGGCCGGCAAGAGCATGGGCGACCACGCTATGCTGCGCCCGAGCACCGGCTGCGATGTCGAGTCACAGCGTGGGCCGTCAAGCCGAGGCGGGAACACGGGGCAGCAACGGCCTCAAGTCGTGAGCGCCGGACACGAGCGAAGGCCAGTCCGCAATGCAGGGGCGGCGTCGAGTCGCAAGCGTGGAGCACGATGCAGAGGCGTGGCGTCGCGTCATGAGGGCGGGCCACGACGGCGCCAGTTGCGACGGCGAGGCGCAACGAGGGCGGCGCGGGGAGGCCAGCGCGAGCGCACGCTACTTCCTGTCCACTTTGAAGCACCGCTCGGGGATGTTCGGTGATGCACCAGGTGGGGAAGATGGGGCGGCCGAGGCTAGCTAGCAGGTGCTCGAGCGGCACACAGTTCGGTTCTGGTTGCCATGGTCATTAGCTGTAGCATATGGTGGATTTCAGCAGCTTGATCTTCTATAGAGTTGCTGGATCTGCTTGCTAGCAGAGGATAAGCAATGGAAGGATAGGTGATCTACAAAGCAACATTCTACCATTTGACAAGTTGTGGTTCATGGTGTTTAGCAGCCATGCTGACTGCCAACATCCACGGCTCTGCCCTCATCCACAAAGAAATTAAACAAATTTCCGTCGTTAATGGATCCCCAACAACCGGCCACCACAATTCGATTGCTACAATAATAGTGAGCACCTCTACTGTCTTCCCTTCCCTTCCTCCTCTGTTTATCTATATCTCCCCCTGCCCTGCCCTGCACCACAGTTCAATCTCACTCTTGAGCACCTCCCTCACCACCTGCATCTCCCCTCCGATATATCCCTCCTCTCAGTAGTTCGAAGGTGAACACCTCTTTAACCATCTGCACACACCTCTCTTTCTGGTACCCTAACCCACCTAGCTCTAGAGATAACCACAAGCATGTCCTGCCCGTAGCAATGCATGCACGGTGTATATAAAGTCAGCAGAGAACAAGATACGAAACTGAAGAAATTTCCATGCGCACCAGAAATAACAATCCGAATAGAAGAAACATTGAACACATTATAACAAAACAATACAATACATCAGTTAGAAACCTACTGAGCAACGACATAACCATACAAAACTCTCAGTGAAATCCAATAATCTAACATATAGATAGATGCATAATAAGGCAGTGCAGGAGTGTTTTCTTGGACAATATTGGGATGGCAGGAAACACGATCCGTAGACTACGGACTACAAATTGGATATACATGGTAAGAATAAGAGCACGCATACATGCATGAAACAATACAGTATTAATATACATCCTGGTCCTGAATGCATCGATATATGGATATATTAGTCTTACGAATCAGCAGCAGCCAACTCCGCTACAGTCATCACTTTCTAAAACCGATGCTATGCCATGGAAGTTGCCGCCTCGCAGGATGTCCTGGCTTCATTATGCTCTGATGGCCTGGGGCTCATAGGCTCATCATGGAAGTCGAATGCGTAATATGAAGTTTGCGGCTTTGGCGGGAGTGTATACTGACCATATTCAGCTTGATAAAGGCCGAGCTCCGTTGTTGAAACGTCCCCAAGACCTTGATGCAGCATGAGTAACCAGACAAAGGTGATGAGCTCACCTCCTTCGCTAAGCTGCCGTGCGTGGTGCTCTCCGCGGCATTTACCAGCAGCATACACTAGCAGCCTCAACCACATCTCCTTGATCGCCATAAGTGACTGCTCCGGTCCAAATGGCACGTCGTTAGCCTCTGGATCGAAGGGGGGGCGATGTCTTCGGCCAGGTGATGCTCTTATGTGTTCTACGAGCTCTGACCTTGTATAATGGTCCAGAATGTCAAGCTTGGTCGCCCCTTCACGTTGATTATTGATGCGAACCCATTTGAGAAGATCAGATTCAAGATTTTCTGCAGAAACCGTGCTGACTGGCAACATGGATGGATGCACCATCATCAGGTACATCATGTAATTCGATAGCGTCTCGCATTCCTCCTTAAGTCGCAAAGTTTCATCATCCGTGTTGGTGTGGGCGAAGTGTTTAGTTATATGCAAATCTGTGTATATTTGCAGAGCATAAAGGGCACTCTCAAAAGGCAGGCTCAGTATATAATTCAATCTCCTGCCAATATACCTCGGTCGGAACGATCCATAGCTTCCTCTGCCAAGAATTTCCATAACACTGCTGATAATCCCCTTTCCTGCTCTGCTAGAATCATCAATGTGGTGGACGTACCATAAGTTTCTCCATTGCTTGTCCAGACCAATACCACTGATGGTCTTTGACAATATTCTGGGTTTGGATTTCACAGCAATGCAGTAATCCATCAAATTAAACTGCCCAATGGACGTCTGGTGCATGCTCTTGTTACAATAGTGATGAATAGCCTTAGAAAAGGACGTAGGAAAGTTGCAAAGGCGATAAAGAAAGCTACCCTGCTTCAAGTGTGCTCTTGTCCAAGGTGATGCCATCACCACAGCAATAGAACAGGCTTCCATAAACATGGCCCCAGTGAACAATGTGTAGGTAATCACGACATTGACCCTATTGTGGTTGTGGGCACCCTTTTCGCTTATCAGGAAGAGAAGGAAGGCCACGACCATCAAGGTCTGGGAAGCACACCGAAATAGGACACCAGTCCATCTTTGCAACACATTGGCCTTAGTGTAGAGGAGATCTAACATCATGCCAAGCTCCATCGCTAACATTTCGAGCTGCTCGTCTCCCTCTCCACCATACCTCTGGAAACATCCTTCAAATATGTTCATAATCGGCTTCTCTCTTTTGTTGAGCGGCAATTTTTCTGAAAGTCCTAGCTGGAACACAGTCCGCCCAGCAAAGAAACATCGGGCAAGAAGCACGATCTGAAGAGCATATGATTCCTTGCTAGGATACACAGACTCCAGGTCTGAAATGTTCTGTCCTAGATGAAACTTCAACCTAACTAACTCTTCAAGGCCATTTCGGCTCGCACTCTTTAGTGCCCATACCCTCTCTCCATACTTGATAATTCCAGAAACAAACACCAACATTGCAGGAATCTGTATACTGTAATTGATCCTGTGGAAGGATTTCCAGAAGACATACAGGGCTAGAACCGCCTGGGTTGCGAGATTCAACAAGTGCCTCAGCCACAGGTTGTTGTCCTCAATAGAGAAGGCAGTGATTGAATCTTGGCCACCCAGGTGCACAAGGAGAAAAGGTACCCAAAGGAAGGGCAGTGCGTCCCCAAATAACTCCCTCCCGAGATTGTATTTGTCCTCATACTGAGAGAAGAGGCCAAGAGCGTAAACAGCAACGAAGTCTGCTCCGATATAAGCCAACCATATCAAAGTCTTGAGCACTCCATTGGTGTTGCGGCGACGGAGGCTTCCAGTACCCAACAGAAAGACCTGTAGCATGAAGCTAAGGAATACCATTGTCTGAGTTTCCCATACATTCCACTCGTACACTAGCTCCACCATTGTTGAATTATTCCTGGTGTTGTTGACTAGTCCAGTACTCCCATTAACACCTGAATCAAAGTTCCAAAGCAAATAAAGAATTAATTAACAGTGTATTAATGTTTAATATAGTATGATGCCATTTTTAAAAAAATCAAGAACAAGGTGCAGCTATTTTAGGGCACTCACAATACAGAAATTATCTCATAATTATAGTTATATACCACGTAGACATTTTGCTCATGCGGTGAGTCTTTTAACAAGGGGTATAGCCACTACTAATCGAAACGATTTTGCGTGATACTGTAAAATCTTTACCGCGACGGGCACACAATTTGCCCGCCACACTAGCAGAAAAATAAAAAGTATAAACCGTTCCTAAACAAGTTATGACACATCACAAAGTCGATAAAACTCTCCAGCAGCACGTTGGGGACGTGTCTGTTGGAAACATAGAACGCAATTTCACAGGATTGGGATTGAGATAGAACTGCTAGAGGGAAGCTTTGGCCCTTGGCCACTTGGGTTGAATTGAAAGTTGCAGGAAAAAATGTCTTCAAGCCTTGGATTGCTGCCCTTGCTCTTATAGGCAAGTGCTCAACCACTCCCCCTAAACAACATATTCTAACTACCCTAAAGCGGGTTCTTTGATTCCTTACTTGGTTTCCAAGTTGTCTCATATGATTGACAGTCAAGGAAACATTACAGCCAAGTAAGCTACTAGTTAAGCAAAAGTAAAAAATAACTAGGCTATGCTAATCAAGGTAAAGATAAGGGTAAGTCTATCAATTCTCCCCTTAGCCATGTCTTCCCTTGAGTTGATCAGCTTCCTTCCCCTCATCTCTTGGAACTTCATCTTGCCCAAGGACTTGGTTAGAATGTCGGTCAGCTGACTAGTGGTAGAAATATACTCAACCTTGATGCTTCCATCTTCCAGGAAGCTTCTGATAAAATGATACTTCATCCTAATGTACTTGCTCCTTTCATGGAAGACAGGGTTCTTGGCTAGAGCTAATGCTGATTTGCTATCCACCTTTAGTTCAATAGTCTCAACAGCCCTTCCAAGGAGCCCATACATTGCTTGTGTTGCGATCGTGGTGGTGGCAACATACTAAGCTGCAGAGCTGGAGAACGCCACTACTCTCTACTTGACTGACTACCAACTGATCGAGATAGTTTTCCAAGAAGAATAGAACGTCGTTGCTACTCTTGCTATTATCCACATCTTCGGTGAGATCACTATCGCGAGTGGCCGATGAAGCGGGCTTTGCCTAGGGCCTTGGTGAAGTGAAACCCATAGCCCAAGGTTCCAGCAAGATAGCGGAGGATTTTCTTCACCGCCACATGATGCTCCATTGTCGGTTCTTCTATGAACCGGCTGACAAACCCGACAGCAAAGGCAAGATCGAGGCGAGTGTGCACCGGTAGCACAAATCTGGCGATCAACCACCGGTAGTGGGTGGAGTCGACCACCTTGGTCATGCTCTCCCTGCTCAGTCCTAGCCGCTCCTCCATCGGGGTGTGCGCTAGATTGCAGTTATCCATGCCCTCAAGCTCCAGAATCCTCTTGGCGTAATGAGTTTGCTGAAGAGTGATCCCGGAGTCGTCTTGATTCACCTCTATCCCTAGGTAGAAGCTCAGCAATCCGAGGTCGCTCATGTCGAAGGCTTTCTCCATCTGAGCCTTGAAAGCCTCAATTGTGTGCTTGCAAGCGCTGGTGATAATCAAGTCATCGACGTAGATGCCGACGAGCAGAACAGAGTCGCTGGTGCCCTACCAGTACATCGTCGCCTCATGAGCGCTCTGCTGGAAGCCCATCTTCTTGAGTGTGGCGTCCAGCTTTGTGTTCCAAGCGCGTGGTGCCTGCCACAAGCCATAGAGGGCCTTGCACAAATGGTAGATCTTCTCTTCTTCTTCAGCAACGGCGTAGCCTAGCGGCTGCTACATGAAAACTGCTTCCTTGAGGTTGCCGTTGAGGAAGGCGGACTTCACGTCCATGTGGTCGATACGCCACCCTTCTTGGGCTGCGAGCGTGAGGAGAACCCACACAGACTCCATTCGCGCCACTGGAGGGAATGCATCTTCGTAGTCAATCCCCTCCTGCTTTGCAAAGCCGCGCGCCACCAGCCATGCCTTGTGTTTGATCACCGTTCCCTGCTGATACATCTTGAGCTTGTAGGCACACTTGAGTGAAATTTGGTGGTTACCCATAGGCAAGCGCACCAACTCCCAAGCTGCAGTTCTTCTCCACCACCTTCAGCTCCTCCTTTATCGCTGCCCACTAGGCGGGATCGTCAATGTCCAAGGCAAAATTTCTCGGCTCCCGACATGTGTCGGTGCAGCCCGACGAAGAGGCACGGGGAGCTAGCGGTGTTGGTTGCTAGCCAAGGATGTTGGTGACGGTGCGCTAGCATAGTGGCTCGTCGTCGTGAATGCGCATCCGGTCACTCGTCATCTTCCTCAAGCGGAGTGGCAAACTCCACTTGCTCTCCCGCCTCCGCTACTCTCCGCTACTATTTGTGGCGAAACAGGGGAAACAGCCGGGGACGGAGATCACGACCCTGATGTCATCGATTCGGGTGCTGCAGGAGCCACCGCCGCCGATGATCCTCCACGCTCCCCCGAACTTGGTGACGGCGTAGGCGGCTGGACAGATGGCGATGGTGTAGTCGCCTCCATAGTGCTCCGTACTTTCTCTGCTCCACCGCTCCAGAACTCGATAGTGAACTTGCTTGACACTGACTGAGAGTCGTTGGCATTCGGGGTGGACCAATCCCAGCCGTGCCCCTCATTGAAGATGACATCACGGCTGATCTTCACCTGCTGCATCCCGGGGTGGAGCGCCCGATACGCCTTGGCTCCCTCCGCATAGCCGATGAAGACATCGGCCTTCCCGCGGTCATCGAGCTTGCGGGGCTGGGTGAGGTCCTTTGTGTAGGCGATGTAGCCAAAGACACGAACATGGCCAACAGTCGGCGCTCATCCCTGTTATGCCTCGTATGGGGTCTTGCCCTGCAAGCTTTTGGTCGGCGATTGATTGAGTAGGTGAACTGTTGTCATCACTGCCCCCCTCCCTTTCAAAACCGAGCCGGTAGCCGCCTATATATACTTGAGCGCGCGCGCGTAGTCGCCATGACGATCCCGGTTCGGCGCTCAACCACGTCGTTCTACTGCGATGAGTGCGGGTCGAAAAAAATGGTGCTTGATGTCTTCCTGCGCACAGAAGTCGGTGAGGGTGGAGACGTGAACTCTCCCCGTTGTCGGTCGCGCAGCACCTTCAGTTCATGCCCGCTCTTCGCTCCGCCTCACCGTCGGCTACGGCGTCCATGGCCGGTAGAAGTGCGACCCACATGTAGCGGGTCACATCATCCACCATTAGTAGGAAGTAGCACCGCCCGCCTAGAGTCGCTGGAGTGACCGGGCCATAGAGGTCACCATGAGCCCGGTCTAGAGAGTGCTCGGCGCGGTACTTTGCTTGCTGCGAGGACGAACGCCGATGCATCTTGGTGGTGATGCGGGTGTTGCGGACTTGCTCTGCGTGCTCGATCACCGGCATCACACGTGCCATGGCCTACCCCTTGGCGAGCTGGTGGAGCGCCTCGAAGTTGAGGTGTCCATACCGCTCATGCCCGGCCCACACATCGTCGTCCTTCCTAGCGGCGTCTGAGTAGTTGTGCTGCTTCCAAGTGGAGGATTTAGAGGCGAGAGGCGCTGCGGTTCAACTTGGCAAGAAGACGCCTGTGGCGATCCTAGATTCGAAGCACGCCATTCTCGATCTCCACCTTGGAGCCTCCCTCATCAAGTTGTCCTAGGCTCACGATGGAATTGCACGACTCCGGGATGTAGTAGACGCCATGCGGGACCCGGTGCTCCTCATTCTTCGCCCAGAATACGATGGAGCTGACACCTTGTATATGCACCTAAGACACATCGCCGAACTGCACCATTCCGTGGAATGAGGTGTCGAGCTTCGGAGAAGAAATCTCGGCGGATGGTCATATGGTGGGTGGCGCCCGATGTCGAGGTACCCGCCGTGGAGCTTCTCTTCGTCGGCGTTGGTGTTGAGAAACACGGCGCATGGGGGCTCGTTGAAGTCGAGGATGGCGGCAAACGTGGACCACATGGCAACCAACTCCTCGTCTAGCTCCTGGAAGCCGTGCATGAAGAAGAGTGTGTTGTCATCGTCCTCTATTTCCTCAACATGCACCATGCCGCCTCTCTGCCCGCCTCGACCACCAGCTGCGGTCTCCTCCGCGATCACGACGCGGCCGTGGGCAGATCCCGCACCTAGTTGCCCGCCCAATTGCAATTGAGGCGGGTGTCATCGTGATTCGCCAAGCGCTCGCCATCCTCATCTCCTCTGCCACCTCCATCGTGACTCTACTCATTGTGGTCACCACCGCCATGGTCATTCTTGGCCTTCTGTTTCTTGCCATCACGAGGCCACCGACGGGGATCCTTGGATCCGCTCCCAGCTCACAGTCCTGGCCACCCTTATTCTTATCCCACTGGCATGTGATCCACTTGCTCCTCCGTGAGCTGAGCTTGCCACCGGCGGTGATGGACTCGAGCGCCGGATCATCAAGATCGTCCACCATCTTTAGCCCGCCCGGCAAAGTCCTTGATGGTGAGGCCCTAGAAGTCGTCAAGGAGTGACTCCATGGCGATCTTCAACTAGGCATACTTGGTCGGGACTGTGCGTGGAACTTCTCCACCGCACATTGCTCGTCGAGGTCCCTGGTCGGTTGTAGAGCGCCATCTGGCCGCTTTGGCATGGTCGGGTGGAGAACAAAGTCCTCGACTTGCTCACCGGGATGGAACACGAGCAGCTCCCACTCCTTACGTAGCCTTTGTAGAGTGGAGCGGCGCGCACGGTTGGCAGCTCATGTGGGCTGCGGCGATGTAGTGCCACGCCTCTTTTTTGCTGATTGCTTCTCCGACAAAGACGTGTTATAGCTCCACCGGACGGCGGTGATGATGGCTTATAGCCCGCGCCGATCTTCATGGCACGGGATGTCGTCGAACTCCTCCATCCCATATCTACCGCACCTAGATCTTCAACTTCATCCGTGAACTCCACTCATGGTAGTTCACCTTGGTGAGCATCGGCCAAGTCCCGATGTCCGAATCCTTGTACATCGTCGAACGACGGGGGGACTGCGGCGGCCTCCCGGCCACAGCGCTCTCGGACTAGCGGCGGTGCACGGGGCGGCGGCGGAAAAACTGGCGCCGCTCGGGGACTCTCGCGCCCTTGGCTTCCCTCTACATCTCCTCGCACATGTGTTGATATTTACTTAAGCGTTGTCACTAGAAGTAGATCTTAGAACCTATCTCAGCAACACGACCAGCAATATGTAAGGGGTATATCTTATTGCTATTGGGATTTCATAGCGCCGCAGAAAATACCGTTGTAGCACTTCACCGGGAGTATTCCAAGGTATCGTTATTTATATTTAGCCCAAGGGAAACAATAGCTAGGAAATTAATAAAGGAATGATCTGTTTGTCTACTATAACTTTAATTCAATTAGCGTGAGGGGAATAATGGAAATTTATAGGAAGGGATGATGATATCACAAGACAAAAGCAGCTCTAATTGATAAGTGAGGTAAATCTTTGTGGGGAGGTAGGAAAAAGTATAGGATTCTTGTATAACTTTACTCTACTTTTATGAATCTAGTCTAATCAAATGTGGTGTTCACACAAGTTTGGGGTTCACACGACTGTATGCTAGGCAAGAGGTAAGCAATGGTGAAAAGAAACACCACCGACCCTGCTACTATGTTCTTGAAGCCTTATCTTTTGAGAACTTGCCTATAAACACGTGGTGGCTTACACAAAGACCGTAAGGGCTGTCACTTCCTTATCGGGCTACCACAATCCATCCGTGCGACAAGCGATAACCACGGGTAAGATTGAGTCTAAGCACCACGCTTATACTTCCTCTTACTACTCTAGTTGTGTGCACGAAGATCAACTAAAGCACCTCTTGCGAGACAATGATCACACACAGGCGAGGGTCCAATATGAACCAAGACCGAACCGCAACTTAAATGCACCACTATGGAAGACTATATCATAACAACTATAGACTAGAGAACTAGACTAAAGTCGTACTAAGTTAATAAACTAAAGTAAAGGAGAGCAAGGTTTATATATGCATAAATGAATAAAGTCTTACAAGAGAAAAGATACAAGACTGTATGCGGAAACTCTAGAAGACCGGCTCGAATCCCGAAAGCGCTCACTACTCAACTCTTCTCTCCCACACTAGAAATACCTACACTACTAATACAAGTGGAACTAAACTACTTGAAGCTTGCAACCATCATGAATGGAGAGGGGGTGTGGCCCTCTATTTATAGTGGAGGTTGAGTAGGGGCTACTCCACGCCATGTCATCGATCCGCGTGATCCCACCTCGTAGCCCTTGGATAAACCGCCTTAGAATCAACGGATGGATAAAATAATCACGTGGACAATGTGGTAGGCGTGGGGGGGCGTCGGTGGCCAAATGGGCCATGGTCGGCCGATGCTTGCCCATTGGGCCTTGACCTTCCCAGACCCTTCTAGAAGCTGTCCCCACATGTCGGGATGTCTTGTGACGAAATGTTGATGGTCGGCCGATCTTTGGTCTTGTGGCCAAATGTCTTCAAATTTTGTGTAGAGTCATCCTAGAACATGGAGATCATGATGGTGATGGTATTTTGCCCAATTTCCATACTTGGGTCACTTGGCTGGATGGCGACTCTACGTGTTGTTACGGCCGGATTTCCTCCGAATTCACATCTGCAGAAAAAAATAATGACATCTACAAGTGGAACTAGGTTATTGGATAAAATATGTTCATGAAATGTTGTTCTTCCTTTCGAAACAGGGATATTGACAGTGTTTTTATGGTGTAAATTAAGGGTGTTTTCACCGTCAACAAAATCCCCCAAGCTTGCCTTTTACTCGTCCCGAGTAAAAAGATTTTATTTGGTTTTGGTGGATCAGGAGTTGCTACAATGCTTTGATATAATTTCAAGTGTACCATGCTTATGTCTAAATATTCTTCCTTTGTTTAAATAAGTTGGCATATTTAATTTTCCTCCCTCAATCATGTGGGGCTTTTAACTTTTTCCATGTTCTTCAGCGGTTGCAAGATCGAACGGTTTGCTCTGAGAGACACTACACATTCATTCTTTTGATTAACCATCTATCCGGGATTAGTGTTATTTAGAGAGAGTATGGGCTCTCTTTTTTTTTTTTTTTTTTTTTTTTGGAGAGGTGGGCTTTTCTCGCCCTCGGACTTGTGTCCATTATTTCCTCTCTATTTCTCTAGAGATGTGGGCTCTTCTCGCCCTCGGACTTGTGTCCATTTTTCATCTCTTTTTTTTTATTATTATTATTATATATATATATATATATATACATATGTGTATATATATAGCCCATATCTCTTATTATATTATTTGAAATTTCCCGGATATCAAGTTTCTCTAAGAATGAATTTATAAGCGAGAATCTCTTTTGCACCATATCATGTCTAGCAACAACTTTGGAAACAGGATCGTGTATTTGCAACCCACAATATTTAGGATGCGATATGTTTTAGCCAACAAACTTAAACATTGGGGAATACGAAGGCATAAACTAGGTACAAGAGAAATTATAGACAGCAACTATTCATCATCTCCACAATTTTTTTTTTTTTTTAGGAAATGCATGTAATAAAATTGCGGAAAAAGTAAACTTACCTTAGTGGGGAGGGAACCTCCCCAAGCTTGCTTTTCTTGGCCTTCTGGTGGTGGTGGTGGTGTTGGGTACCCATAGTGTGTGTGCATGTATTGCTTGCATGGCCCCTAAAGTGTGTCTGTATCCCCGCATTGTATTCTCAAGAGCATCGTGTCTTACCCGGGAGGTTTCCAAACTGGTCGGTGAGCAAGGTCAAATCTCTTCGTATCCCGCTCACATCTTCCGCTTGTGCAGAGGAAGCACGAGCTCTTCGTGTGCGTGACATATCACTTGAACTTGGAGCCCAACTGGAGGAGGAGGTAGCCATGTCCTCCTCTTCCTCGTTGTCATCCTCATAGCTCAAACCCCTAGAGGTGCCAACATGAGTATCTTGTGCATCTCTTGTCTGGCTCCTGGTGGTCCTCCTTCCTGCACCAAAACTAGCAAAACTCCTTCTCCCATATGTTGGGTCCAAGTTTAAGAGTAAGGGACATCCGCTATACAAGCGAAGTTCCTCGACGGGAGAGGAATCTTAAGTGTGTGCCCATAGTAAGTCATGTACATGGTGCCATTTCGTTTTCTACACAAACATGTGACCTTGCTTGAAAGATTCATACCCAATCCATACCCTCTCGGTGTTTATGTAACTAATACCGTCTATGTCCAAACACATGGTGTCAGCTATCCTAGTGATCAAAGAGGTGAATTCAATTGGCCCCAACCTTCCAAAGGCGGATTCCCAATGTTCTACTAGGGCTTTAACAGGTGAGATATGAATTTTATGGATCATGGCGTATGCAATTCTCATGCACTTTAAGGTCACTAGCCTAGTGTCCGGTCTTGGGAAAAAGGTCATGCCTATCCATTTATACAAAAGGCGCAAGGTAGGATTATGAAAATGATTAGTCCTAGGTCTTGAGCTATCATGTAAACCGGTTGTTTGATACCGTAAATCATTTTCTCGAATTCTCTAGTGGCACCTTCTAAATTTAAATTGCAAGTTTCAGCAAATCCTAGTGCACAACTAAGTTGTCCCCATGTGAATTTGTACTCTTGATCGCGCATGCGAAACACAATTTTAGTTTCAGATGTTTTTAATGTGCTTAAAAATTCAAGAGTGAGTTCTTTGCTACCAAGTTCATTTTCAAGTGTCCCTAATGCCTCCCATCCTATGGCAGAAAATACCGTTTTGAACTCTTCATCCATACCTATTTCTTGGAGAAGTAAGGGATCGTATACCTTAGTGTGTTCGAATTGGCGATTCTTTAGCTTGTTGTAGATGTGGAGCTCATCCGGGGTGAAGTGGAGACCCGACTCGGGCTAGAATGTTCTCACCGGGGGTGACTCCGATCCTTCGACATTGCTTCATATTCTTCATGTTGATGCTCATTACCTATGAAGGCAAAGGCATCCTCTTCGGGTTGCTCGTAGTCTTGGCCATCGGATGAGATTATCTCCGTGGCGGTTGAACCGTGCATTGATGCTTCCTCTAAATCGGTCATCTGAATGGTTCTTGAGGAGGCATCACGGGATGGTGCACTCCCTTGGGAGCCTGAATGGTGAGATCGGCTTCACGATAATGCTTTGCTCCTAACTTCTTCTTCGCTGATCTTAACACTTTTTCATCCCGCAACACTTACAAAAAAGCACTAATAGGACAAGGATTATGGTAGGGGTTAGTCCAAATAAATATAAATGGACCCGTGGGTGACTTACCTACTTACCATGTGGAGACAACCAAGGTGGTGGTAAAGGAGAAATATTTTTGGGGTTTTCTTAAAACTAATAACAAGAACTAAAATCTAAGAAATATTTTTGGCTTTTCTTCTTGGGATGGAAAGTAAATAAGAATAAGGGAAAATATTTTTTGTTTTTCTCTTGATGAATACGAGAGCAAGGAGAAAATGGGAGAGAGGGCTTTGGTTGAGTGAATGAGTTGTGTGATGGAGGGGTGAGGAGAATGTGCATGCCTTGCACCCCTATTTATAGTTGGGCGGCACCTCAACTTCTTCCCTCCTTCAGATTTCAAATTTTGGAGTGTGCATGGTGCTTGGTAGAAGTGAGAGGAAGGGAGGCAAGCCCAACACTATGGTCGGCCGACCACCCCCTTTCACCTCCTCCACTCTCTCATGCATGGCACTTCTTCTCATGAGACAAGAAAGTGAAAGAAAGGAGAAGGGATCAAGTGACATGACATGAGGATGTCTCCTACTTTGTCCATGAGTATGTCATGCTTCCACTATGTTGGTTCCCCAAGTACCAACCTTTGTTGCATGGAAAGGGATGAAAGTCAAGTAAAAAGGAAGTGTGTTGGCTTTTTGTTCATGGGAATCTCAACAAGGACAATATGTGATGGTGCATATGTGAGAGAATGAGATGGGGAGGAGTGAAAGATGGCAGCCAAGGGTGGTCGGCCGACCATCAACTTTACCCCTCCTTTGATTCCATGCATGCACATGCACATCATGAGATGCCTAGATGAGAGAGGAGAGGGGAGTAAGTGGGCGTGGGTCCTATTTGGGGCATCGGCCGATGTGGCCAAAGGGGCCCACTTGACTCCTTAATTACTTGCTAATCCTCCCTCTTAATGTCCTCTAATGTTTTGTGAAGTTTGGTTGAGAGTTAGGTTCAGAAAGTTCAAAGAAAAAGAATGAAAATAAACCGAGAAAAATATTAAGTGAGATTAGAGTTGGAATATATACCTGGCTTACCTGTGTCGGTTCTCCGGGTTTAGAGTCCTTGGAGTTGGACTTCTCAGTTTTGTTTAATGCTTTGGTGCTACAGTCCCCCATTCTTTGGAAGGACGCTTGAGGTTGTACCACTTTCTTCCGCCGAGACTCTCTTGACTTTCGGTCGAGGTTTTCTCTTTGCCCCTTTCTTTGGAAGAATTGTGGCAATTTGAAAATCAATTTGTTTTACCTTAATTATAGAGCATTGCTCTAGCTTGGGTCCGAAGGCAAACTTCTCTTGGGATCCATTGATGTTGAATTGGATCTCTCCCCGCTCCGACATCGATGTGTGGATTGGCGGTGCTCAAGAATGGTCTTCCAAGGATGAGTGGGACTTTCTTGTCTACTTCCATGTCCAGTACTACGAAATCTACTGGGATGAAGTAGTCTCGGATTTTGATCGGTATATTCTCGGAACCCCGCAGGGTGCGAATTGATTGGTCCGCTAACTGCAAGCACATTGATGTAGGGGACAAGGTAGTTTTACAATTGAGTTTGTCGAACACTACCTTTGGCATGACATCGACACTTGCTCCCAAGTCACATAGTGCTTGGTCAAAGTGTTGTGTGCCTATCGAAAGCGGTCGATTGTTGGGCATCCCGGATCCTTCTTCTTTAACGGGGGCCTGATTTAGTATAGCTGCGCTACACTCTTCTGTCAGTTGAATAACCTCCGTTGTGGATATTGGACGTTTGTTGTTGAGGATGTCTCGTAAATATTTGGCATAGGTGGGTACCTGCATTGCATCGAGTAATGGAATATTGACATATAATTTGCGTATTACCTCAACAAATTTCCCGAATTGTTCGTCGGCAGATTGCTTCCTTGACTGAGGGAATGGTAATAGTACGTTGGTGTCGTAGTACTCATGCGGAGCTATCTTTTCGTGGGACTTGCTACTGTCATCTTTCTTGGGAAGTTCTTCTTTCTCCGTGTTTTCCTCCCTTGCCTTGGTCGTGGCCTTTCTGTCATGTCGGGATATGGCGGATCTCGAGTGGTCTTACCCCTCTCGTAGTTACCGCATTAATATTTGCAACACTCTCAAGACTCTTACCATGTTGAGGAACAAAGGGTTTCAACTGAGCTAACTGATTTTCTATCATTTTATTGAAACTTAGTTGATCCGTAATGGAGGCAAGAAGACTATCCATATTTTCATGTAATTTTTCAATTATTTTAGTATTAGCAAGTAATTTGTTACTCATATTTTCATTAATTTTTACTTGTTTCAAAGCTAACTCTTTTAACGAAGGCTGATTGTTGAAAGTATTCAAATTGTTACCTCCGTTACCTTGGTTGAGGGGGCGTGAAGCGCGCTGTTGGATTAGGCGCTCATATTCGTTGATGAAACTCACTTCCTCCTTATTCCCAAGGTTTTGTTGGATCAGTTCTTGAGGTGGTTGAGTTACCTCTTCCATTAAGAGATCCATCTTTGCTGAGAGTTCTTCTACTTCCTTTGTTGTGTTAGTGACTCTCTTTTTGATCGGTGACTGTTCCTCAATCCATCCTTGGTTAGCTACCATCTTCTCAATGAGATCTTTGGCATCCTTGACCTTGAGTGAAAAGAAAGCTCCTCCAGCAGCAGCATCGAGGTGGCTTCGGGTTATGTTTGTTAACCCGTGATAGAACCCTTGAATTATCAACCATTCTTCTATTCCATGATGAGGGCAGTCCCGAATGTATTCTTGGAGACGTTCCCATGCTTCGGGAAGAGTCTCGTCTGTCTGTTGTTGAAAGCTTGAGATTCTTCCTCGAAGAGCATTGGTTCTACCAATCGGGAAGAATTTCTTGAGGAATGCATTTGCACACTTGTCCCATGTGCCAATATCTTCACGGTGGGCATAGAACCATTGCTTTGCTTCTAGGAAGTGTTGAAGGTGTGCATTGGCGTCCTCACCGGGCTTTCCATAGAATGGGTTTGCTTGCACCAAATTGATAAGTGCCGGCTTGAGTTCAAAGGAGGCATCCCCCAAGTTGACGTGTGGTCCTGTGGCTATGTTAGTAGCCGATGGGGCAGCATAGTCGGAGATGGTCTTCTGAGCCATGGCTTCCTTAACAATGGGTGTGTCCTTGAACGGGTCCGATTCCGAGATGAACCTTTGAGGAGGAACTAGACGGCGTCTAGTATTTCTCAAGAGTTTCTCTGGATTTTCGAAATTGCTCGGTAGTTGGAAACCGCTCATGCAATGCCCGTCTTCACAATAAAGTGGAAACAAAGCAAGGATAAACCCTACAACTAATTGGTGACTAGATTGATGGTAGATTCCGGATCAAGTTTATCAAAAGTCCTAGGCGTATGCTTCCGCGGCAACGGCGCCAGAAATGCTTGTTGATATTTACTTAGCGTTGTCACTAGAAGTAGATCTTAGAACCTATCTCAAAGAACACGACCAGCAATATGTAAGGGTATATCTTATTGCTATTGGGGATTCCGCAAGCGCCAGAAAATACCATTGTAGCACTTCACCCGGGAGTATTCCAAGGTATCGTTATTTATATTTAGCCCAAGGGAAACAATAGCTAGGAAATTAATAAAGGAAATGATCTGTTTGTCTACTATAACTTTAATTCAATTAGCGTGAGGGGAATAATGGAAATTTATAGGAAGGGATGATGATATCACAAGACAAAAGCAGCTCTAATTGATAAGTGAGGTAAATCTTTGTGGGGAGGTAGGAAAAAGTATAGGATTCTTGTATAACTTTACTCTACTTTTATGAATCTAGTCTAATCAAATGTGGTGTTCACACAAGTTTGGGGTTCACACGATCTGTATGCTAGGCAAAGAGGGTAAGCAATGGTGAAAAGAAACACCACTGACCACTACTATGTTCTTTGAAGCCTTATCTTTTGAGAACTTGCCTATAAACACGTGGTGGCTTACACAAAGACCGAGAAGGGCTGTCACTTCCCTTCGGCTACCACAATCCATCCGTGCGAAGCGATAACCACAGGTAAGATTGAGTCTAAGCACCACGCTTATACTTCCTCTTACTACTCTAGTTGTGTGCACGAAGATCAACTAAAGCACCTCTTGCGAGACAATGATCACACACACGGCGGGTCCAATATGAACCAAGACTGAACCGCAACTTAAATGCACCACTATGGAAGACTATATCATAACAACTATAGACTAGAGAACTAGACTAAAGTCGTACTAAGTTAATAAACTAAAGTAAAGGAGAGCAAGGTTTATATATGCATAAATGAATAAAGTCTTACAAGGTTTATATATGCATAAATGAATCTCGGCGGATGGTCATATGGTGGGTGGCGCCAGTGTCGAGGTACCAGCCGTGGAGCTTCTCTTCGTCGACGTTGGTGTTGAGAAACACGCGCATGGGGGGCTCGTTGAAGTCGAGGATGGCGGCAAACGTGGACCACATGGCAACCAACTCCTCGTCTAGCTCCTGGAAGCCGTGCATGAAGAAGAGTGTGTTGTCATCGTCCTCTATTTCCTCAACATGCACCATGCCGCCTCTCTGCCCGCCTCAGCCACCGCTGCGGTCTCCTCCGCGATCACGACGCGGCCGTGGACAGTCCCGCACCTAGTTGCCCGCCCAATTGCAATTGAGGCAGGTGTCATCGTGATTCGCCCTGCGCTCGCCATCCTCATCTCCTCTGCCACCTCCATCGTGATTCTACTCATTGTGGTCACCACCGCCATGGTCATTCTTGGCCTTCTGTTTCTTGCCATCACGAGGCCACCGACGGGGATCCTTGGATCCGCTCCCCGGCTACGATCCCCGGCCACCCTTATTCTTATCCCACCGGCATGTGATCCATTTGCTCCTCCGTGAGCTCGAGCTTGCCACCGACGGTGATGGACTCGGCGCTGGATCATCAAGATCGTCCACCATCTTTAGCCCGCCGGCAAAGTCCTTGATGGTGAGGCCCTAGAAGTCGTCAAGGAGTGACTCCATGGCGATCTTCAACTAGGCATACTTGGTCGGGACTGTGCACAGGAACTTCTCCACCGCACATTGCTCGTCGAGGTCCTGGTCGCTGTAGAGCGCCATCTGCTGCTTTGGCATGGTCAGGTGGAGAACAAAGTCCTCGACTTGCTCACCGGGATGGAACACGAGCAGCTCCCACTCCTTCTGTAGCCTTTGTAGAGTGGAGCGGCGCACTCGGTTGACGCTCATGTGGGCTGCGGCGATGTAGTGCCACGCCTCTTTTGCTGATTGCTTCTCCGACAGCACGTGTTATAGCTCCACCGGGACGACGGTGATGATGGCTTATAGCCCGCGCCGATCTTCATGGCACGGGATGTCGTCGAACTCCTCCGCATCCCATATCTACCGCACCTAGATCTTCAACTTCATCCGTGAACTCCACTCATGGTAGTTCACCTTGGTGAGCATCGGCCAAGTCCCGATGTCCGAATCCTTGTACATCGTCTGAACGACAGGGGACCTGCGACGGCCTCCCCGGCCACAGCGCTCTCGGACTAGCGACAGTGCCTGGGGGCGGCGACTGAAGCTGGCGCCGCTCAGGACTCCTCGCGCCCTTGGCTTCCCTCTACATCTCCTCGCACAGTGTGTTGATATTTACTTAGCGTTGTCACTAGAAGTAGATCTTAGAACCTATCTCAAAGAACACGACCAAAGAATATGTAAGGGTATATCTTATTGCTATTGGGGATTCCGCAAGTTTACTGAGAAAATACCGTTGTAGCACTTCACCCGGGAGTATTCCAAGGTATCGTTATTTATATTTAGCCCAAGGGAAACAATAGCTAGGAAATTAATAAAGGAATGATCTGTTTTGTCTACTATAACTTTAATTCAATTAGCGTGAGGGGAATAATGGAAATTTATAGGAAGGGATGATGATATCACAAGACAAAAGCAGCTCTAATTGATAAGTGAGGTAAATCTTTGTGGGGAGGTAGGAAAAAGTATAGGATTCTTGTATAACTTTACTCTACTTTTTATGAATCTAGTCTAATCAAATGTGGTGTTCACACAAGTTTGGGGTTCACACGACCGTATGCTAGGCAAGAGGTAAGCAATGGTGAAAAGAAACACCACCACCCTGCTACTATGTTATTGAAGCCTTATCTTTTGAGAACTTGCCTATAAACACGTGGTGGCTTACACAAAGACCAGAAGGGCTGCCACTTCCCTTCGGGCTACCACAATCCATCCGTGCAGACAAGCGATAACCACAGGTAAGATTGAGTCTAAGCACCACGCTTATACTTCCTCTTACTACTCTAGTTGTGTGCACGAAGATCAACTAAAGCACCTCTTGCGAGACAATGATCACACACAAAGGCGAGGGTCCAATATGAACCAAGACTGAACCCGCAACTTAAATGCACCACTATGGAAGACTATATCATAACAACTATAGACTAGAGAACTAGACTAAAGTCGTACTAAGTTAATAAACTAAAGTAAAGGAGAGCAAGGTTTATATATGCATAAATGAATAAAGTCTTACAAGAGAAAAGATACAAGACTGTACCGGAAACTCTAGAAGACCAGCTCCAGAATCCCGAGCAGCGCTCACTACTCAACTCTTCTCTCCCACACTAGAAATACCTACACTACTAATACAAGTGGAACTAAACTACTTGAAGCTTGCAACCATCATGAATGGAGAGGGGGGTGTGGCCCTCTATTTATAGTGGAGGTTGAGTAGGGGCTACTCCAATTTGCCATGTCATCGATCCGCGTGATCCCACCTCGTAGCCCTTGGATAAACCGCCTTAGAATCAACGGATGGATAAAATAATCACGTGGACAATGTGGTAGGCGTGGGGGGACGTCGGTGGCCAAATGGGCCATGGTCGGCCGATGCTTGCCCATTGGGCCTTGACCTTCCCCAGCCCTTCTAGAAGCTGTCCCCACATGTCAGGATGTCTTGTGACGAAATGTTGATGGTCGGCCGATGCTGGTCTTGTGGCCAAATGTCTTCAAATTTTGTGTAGAGTCATCCTAGAACATGGAGATCATGATGGTGATGGTATTTTGCCCAATTTCCATACTTGGGTCACCGACCGGATGGCGACTCTACGTGTTGTTCTCGCGCCGTTCCTCCGAATTCACATCTGCGAAAAATAATGACATCTACAAGTGGAACTAGGTTATTGGATAAAATATGTTCATGAAATGTTGTTCTTCCTTTCAAACAGGATATTGACGGTGTTTTTATGGTGTAAATTAAGGGTGTTTTTCACCGTCAACACGTCGCGATGGTCGTGTTGGTCGCAGACGGATGCCGAGCGCAATCATCCTCTAGCTTTATGCCCCGCACCTCCAGTGCACGCAGAATCGCTTCTGTTGCCCGACGAGCACGCTTGGAAGGGGTGGAAGCCTTGGCCTTTGCAAGATCTCGACCTGGCTCTAGATACCAATTGTTGGAAACATAGCACACAATTTCACAGGATTGGGATTGAGATAGAACTGCCGTGGGGCAGTTTGGTCCTTGGCCGCTTGGATTCTTACTGCCCTTGCTCTTGTAAGCCTTGGAGGGCTGCCCTTGCTCTTATAAGCAGGTGCTCAACCACGTCCCCTAAACAACATATTCTAACTGCCCTAAAGCAGGTCCTTTGGTTTCTTACTTGGTTTCCAAGGTGTCTCATATGCTTGACAGCCAAGTAAGCTACTAGTTAAGCAAAAGTAAATATAATTAGGCTATACTAATCAAGGTAAAGACATGGGTAAGTCTATATAATTCAAAGAAGAACGTAACTACACATGTTGCTCGTTGCTTTACAAGGAAGCTTGTATATGATGCTGGGTCCAATTAAATATTGGGAGTGCCCCCACAGCGCGTTTGGCGGAGCTACACATGTTGTTAATATTTAATATATTGCCGACTGGAATTAATAATCCATATAACAAGTACTCCCCTCGGTTCCTAATTGTAATTCACTTTGGCTTTTCTAGATACATTGATTTTGCTATACATATGTCTAGATACATAGTAAAAAAAACGAATCTAGCAAAGCCAAAGTGAACTATAATTTGAAACGGAGAGAGTACTTATCATATGGCGCGTCCTTGTAGCAAGTGTAGTTGAGACTACTTGGAATGCCAACATTTTGGCAGCATGTGATGGGACTAGTTGGGGATTCGGATCTCAAGAACTTGCAAAGTTGCAAAACAAACCAGAAAATAAGGAGGGTGAAATAAACAGAAAGAAAGTTTTGTCACCGGCCTCATGGAAAAGTTGAGAGACAAGGGCCTTCGTACCTTTGATGGTGATTCCAAGTAGCCGCATCGTTGCCCTCTTGCTTGTTGTCCGGCCACTCGCTCACCTCGATCGATCAACGCACTAAAAACTTAGTAAGGTTCCCTTCTTCCTCAGTCCTCACGACGTGCTACTGCAGCTGCAATTGCAGGTGGTGTTTGGAGTTCGGTTGTGTTTTCTGAGTACCCAGCAGGCTAGTGCTCCAGCACTCCGAATCAAAGTATAGTAGGTAGGTCTCCCATCCCCTTGTTCTTTGGACCTTGCAGTGTTGATGCAGATGCCAGAAAACGTGAAATGCATAGCCGAGCACATAAAAGCTAGTAGGAATCCATGTCTTTCTTGGCCAAAAGCAGAAGGCATCACTTCTGGGACCGCCACCACCACTGCCTCCAGTTTACTCTGTCCATGTTACTTCAACATTTTGTGGAATCCATGATAATATATATAGTTAATGAATATCTCATGAAAAAAAAGGGGGTCTTCCGTCTACTCTGTTAAGGCTTCTAAGAGCACCTCTATCCGAACCGTGGCAGAACCTTATCAGTAGAGTTCGATTCACGTTTGCTCTCCTCTCAGTCTTCACAGTGTAAACCTATCATGCTGGAAGAAAGCTGATTATTTTTGCAGTGTGGAAGAAAGTCTTTTGCTGGAATAAAGGCGCTTTTGCTCGATACATGCTGGAAGAAAGCTACTTCTAATACATAATCAGATTGATACTTTCAGTGTGGAACAATACTTAATCATTGGCAAACAAAAAACAACCAAAACTCTATATTTTACTTTTTTTGCAAGGGGTAAAATCGTTAGCTGCCCAAAATTGACACAAGACCATAAAGCTAAAAAAAATAAGTCCATAGAACAAAGTTAAAAAAAAAAACTGACCGAAGACAATAAAACTAAAAAACTTCTAAGGAGAACAGTTCGGGGAAAAAAACCATACACCTATGACTCTATTTTTTTAGAGTCATGCAACTAATTCTTCCAAATGACTGTAGCACTTCGAGAAGGGCTCTATTTTACGAAGCTTCATGAGAGAAGATGGCCGACGGAGCTGAAAAATGCTGCTTGCTCCAGCTCCGTGCTCAGATCCGTGGGTCCCGAGCGAGATTGCCCCCCCAGCGTGGGTGTGCGCCGGAAGGATGACGCTGCCGCCGAGCATGGAAGAGGAGAGGCGCTGGGCGTGGCCGCCAAAGCAAGTGCCACTACTACGTAATTGATTTTTGGTTGCGCTTTGGGTCTAGATCTGGGCTTTTTCCTTTTTTTTTTTTTTTACAGGATTAACCGTGGCGGGGCCGCCCGCCTGGGATCCGTCGCCCGGGGTTTGGTGCCTCCCGCCGGCGGATCTGGAAAGGGGAGGAGGTTTGACCGCTGTCGGGAGCTCCGCGCCGCCGAGCCTTTACGCCGTATGCATCGGGGAGCTCGGAGGGAGAGGGGAGCGCCGCGGGCGCCGGATCCGCCGCGGTGGAGGATGCGCCACCGTGCCGTCAACCCGCGCTCGGCCGCCGCCGAACCCGCCGCCGCCGTGAGGAGGCCGAGAGGCGCGACCGCCGCTGCCGCCGCAGCCACCGTGTCGGAGGAGGAGAGGCGCCTCCACGCAGCGCCGCCGTTCGCGGCCCCGGAGCAGCACACGCCAGCCGCGAGATCCACGCGCGTAGGGCGTTGTCGCGACCGCCAAGGCGAAGGGGATGCCGCTAGCCGCCGCGAGATCTTGCGAGGCCCGGCCCCTGCGCGCCGAGGCCGCGAGCTTTGAGAGAAGTGGAGGAGCCAGTTGGGGGAGAGGAGGCGGTCGATTGAGAGAAGTGAGGGAGGGGTGAGATGAAACCCTAGGAAGGAGAGCTGCTCGTTTTATATGATGAAGGTGTTATTGGGCTCGTCACACGGTAATGGGCTTGGAAATGCTAGCGGAAGCCGGCGGCGGCGCTTTTCTGGCTGGTAAGATCGACCGTAACCGCTTGCTCGGGCTGGTGTACAAGGTTTCCGTCGGCCTTCAGTCCATCACCTTACACGGCGGCCTCGATCATAAACCGATCGAACTCGGATGGACGGAGAAACAACCGAACAGGGGGAGGCAAAAGCGAAACAGCTTTTAGATACGAGGTGATGTGGGAGTCACACGAGGAGTTCAAAGATAATCTTACTCGGATGTGGAATGACCAACCGAGAGCGATAGTCTAGCGTGCCTGTTGGGTAAACTACAAACAGTTTCTAGACGCCTCGGTGTGTGGGAAAGAACAACTTTTGGCAATGTCAAAAAAGAACTAGCCGATCTTAATAAAGAGCTCGAGTTCCTTGATGCCCTTGCCCGATCGACTGGGACCTTCTTATGAGGAGTCCAAGATTGTTGAAAGGATCATTGAACTAAATCACCAGGAGGAGATTATGTGGAGGCAGCGTTCTCGGATTACGTGGCTGTCCGAGGGAGATAAAAACACCCATTTTTTCCATCTCAGGGCATCTCAATGTCGAAGAAGAAATAAAATTTCCAAGTTAAAGCTTGCGAGATGGATCCTATACGGAGGACGAAGAGATGATGGCTTCTATGGCCACGAAATTCTACGATTCTCAGTATACGACGGAAGGGGTCACAGATTGTGACCAGCTTTTGGAGACGGTACCTGTTAAGGTTACCGGTGACATGAATGCGATGCTTTCAAAGCAAATCACTCCGGAGGAAGTGAAATCTCATGTTTGGTTTTGGAAATTGATGACACACTTGTGGACTAATCCTTGCTCTAAGTGTATGACTTGAGATAGGATTAGGTTGATGACAAGGAGCATGATGATCATGAACATGGACAATGTCGGTGGACTTAATGGATCATCAAGCTCGATGATCGGCTTGAGAGGAACCCGGAGATCAAGGCAAAGGTATCTTGATAGGGTTTTCCTTTCGGTGATCAAGACACGATAGAGCGTGTGATCACATTATAGGATAGATAGCCGACTATCAAGAGGGAATGCCGCGACAATCCTTTGGTGAAGTGCTTCTAGGTCCAATTGACTTGCATATTGCATTTAGGACAATGAGAGCACTAACTTCGATCTTGCCTAACTTATCGACGAGCTAACATGCATGATAACGTGGTCATCTTGACGTGTTGGCAACCCTTGGCGAGAGGCGAAGCAAGGTTGAAGCAAAGAGCAAAGAAAAAAGATGAAGAAGTTGCCGCCACGCAGGGTGACCGGACGCCGTCCCCCTCGACCGACGCGACCGACCGGTGGCTCCGGTCCGGGCGTCCGATCAAAATAACGAAAAAGGGTGTAATCCGCTCGGCTCGGGATTGTGACCGGGGCGCTGCACCGGAAGTTGGGCCGGATGCTTCCGGTGTCGGCCGAACCTCGACCGGACGCGTGGAGATGCTTTGTCGACCATGGGCGAGACCTTGTCGCTTGTGGCCGAAGCGGTGACCGGACTCGCGCGCCGGACTCGCCGGTGAGTCCGTCGGGTGCGTCCGGTCACCCCCAGAGAGCCCATTTTGAAGACCAACGGCTCTATCTCGTGAGTGGGGCTATATATATTGGATTGGCCGGTTCCTAGCCTTCTCTCTTGCACATTTGAACACTCTAACTTGCTAGTGAGCTTGTGAGACTCCTCTCCACTCATCTCTCCATCCATAATTCGTATTCTTGGTGAGATTGAGAGTGATAGAAGTGCATTGCTTGCATCGGTTGCATCTAGAGGCACTTCATCCTTGGAGAAGCCGCGGGATTCTTGTTTTCTTGAGAATTTGCCCGGTTCCCTAGCGGCTTGGAGCAAGAGGCGGTGTTGAGCTCAAGTGGAGCTTGTTTGAGGCCACACCGGTGGTGATTGTGAGGGGTCGTTCCTTACCCCCGCGGGAGATTCGCGAAAGGAGCACTAGTGAATTGCTCGTGGCTTGTTGTACCCTCTCTTGTGATTGTTTGCTTGAGCTCCCATAGGGGATTTGGCACCGCCATTAAGCTTAGCATACGTCAAGTGAGTGTGTCGCCACAACGGGGACTTAGCTGTAACGCCCCGGCTGAAAACACCACCGGGGGCTACCCTCAACACATATATACTAGGATTAAAACAAACCTATTACAGCTTGCTATGTAAAAAGATTACGCGTTTGTAAACGAAAAGTGGGTACTTGTGATGATGGTGCTACTCCCAGTTCCCATGTAAGTCGTGATGGTTTAGCACCTAAAAATCAAATGAACACAAGGGTGAGTGAAAACACTCGACAAGTACATTAAGAACCGAAAGAACAATCAAACCATGAGAATACATGATCGACCATCGGAACTCCAACTAAATAGTAGTTTCCGCCACGAAACGGACAGCACTTGAATACTCCTTAGCATTTACCGGTAAAGCCGAGCAAGTGGAGCCAAAGACTTACTCACGAGGCACCTGAATATAAGAACCAAATTGCACCTCCCGGATAAACCGGCACGAATTGAATGTAAATGAAAACTTGAATCTCATGAATAAGAAACTTGAACTTGAACTAGAAATACAATACTTGAACATTGAAAAGCAAAGAAAAATTCGAATAATAGGCATAAAGTTGAAACAAAGATTCGTCATGCACTTGCCTTAATTTCGACGAGACCAAAGCATCACACGCTTGGTACTTGCCACTTCTAACCTTTCTCTTTCTCGTTTACTTTACAAAACTAACTTGTAGCACCACTCATAAGGTAAACATGATCCTCATTATTACTAAAGGAGTTCTCAAGGACCATTTGATGTGGTATGATCCAAGCTTCACAATCAACCCAAAGTCACTCAAACCCGAGTCATTAAGACTAATTACTTGATTTATTTAATTGAGCATGAAATAATAAATCACTAAAACTTTTCAAAGTTAATCCAAACTTTTTGTGGAGGCAAGTCATACCCTAAAACAGTGCCAAAACAAGTTTCATGATTTTTGGATAATTATTTTAATTACTTTGGAAATCATGGAAGACATATTTTTCAATTAAAGAATGTAATTTTTACTCATGCCAGAACGATTGATTTTCATCATCTCATAAATTTCATGTGTAAACACCATCACATAAGAGCTACACAAAAAGTTTCATGAATTTAGCATGCACCAATAAGTAGTTATGAAATTCACAAATTCAGCACTATTCATCATAAAGGAAATTGATAAAACACATAATAAAAAGAAAAAGAGCACTTGGGCTCAAAGTAGCCCACTAAGGCCCAACAGCGTAAACAGGCCGGCCCATGCGGCCTGTTTAGGCCTGCCTTGGCACTTTTATGAAAGACCCTACACTTTTATGAAACTGCAATTAAATATAAAACACTATTTATATGAGTTAAGAAATTTACATCAGGAATCCTCGAAAAAGCTTCTATTTGAATCTGGGTCCTTCTTCAACCTCACGTACGCAGACCAGAGCACGAACCGAGCAGAGCACGAACGGGGCTTTTTGACCGGCGTGGGAGCGCACGGCAGCGAGGGACGGCAAGCGCGGTTAGGGCACGGCGATGGCGCGGCCAGCTTGGCCCAGAGCGGCCGGTAACAACCCTGCCACACGAGCAGTGGCACGGTGGCGTCGGCCATGGTGAACGCGCAGCCGCGGCGACAACGGCCGAGAAGGACAGCGCGACTAAGCTCAAAAAGAAGCGCAAGGACAGGGCGAGGCTAGCTGCGCGATGGAGCCGGCGGAGCAGCAGTGGCGTCGGCGAATTTTGCAGGCGAACCAATGGAACGCGGCAGCGGCAGCAGGAACAAGAAAAGAAGAAGACGGCTTCTAACTGAGGCCTTGAGGACGGGCGCGCAGCTTCCAGGCGTTGCCAGCAGGTGCTTGGACCCGGCCACGCAGGTGTCCGCGCGTCAACGCCGCGACGGTGGCCAAACGGTTCACGACGACAGCACGGCAAGCAAGCACGTATGTGCAGCTAGGCTGTTTCTCGAAGTAGTGTACTAGTTCATCTTCCTCTCTTTTTTTTTAAAAAAAATCTCCCAAAAATTGAATAGAAGTTGAAAATCTTCAAGAACGAAAGTTTCTCAATTTAACAAGATCTACACTTTTGCTTTTGGGCTCATCGCCAAATTCTCAATAGTTTTGAAAGTAGGTTTTCCACGTTTAAATTTAAAATTAGGATTAATACTTATTTCATTTCTAAATTCTGTATTTAATTAGTAAACAGACATTATTCAAACACCACAACCATTAACATTATTTTAAAGCTCAAGCACACACCAATTCATGGAATAAAAGTTTGGAAAGTTTATTCATCATGAAAAGTAAATTTATTAATTCACCAAAACCTTAATTATTAACATAAATAACATTTCATGAAATAAATGAAACATGGCATATGCAACATTCATACGATAAAATTTGAAACATGAAATGCAATATTGCCATGATACTTGATAATCACACATGATAATGATCACATTTAAAATTTTAATTACTTTTTAATATTTGGGATGTTACATTAGCGTCTTGGCAAGCACGTGAACCTCGGTGAAAAATCATCGTGTCTATTGTCTTGAGCTCGTTAGAGATTTCTCATTGTACACGGTGATTGGCATCATCCTCTACACTCCACCGTCGATATATCGATCACCCTCTCTAGCATTTACTTTGATATACTTGTGTAGAATTGCCTAGGTTGTTTAGTTGTTTAGCTTGCTAGAATTGTTTAGCTCCTAGTTGTTGCTTTAGTTAGACTTGCTTGTTCACCTAGGAGTAATCTAGCGACATAGCCTTTATTGTGATTAGAGACATTAGAATTTGACTTGTGGCTTGCGTAGATAGCTTGTAGCATTGCTTATTAGCTTCGCCATCTTATTTACTAATCCGTGTGCTTAGTGTTGTTACAAGAATTTTTAATAGGCTATTCAAAACCCCCCTCTAGCCATTAGGACCTTTCAGGAAGTTAAAAAGCTTTGTTCCAAATGTTCCCGACCAAAGCGCCGGGCCCAGACGGTTTCCCAAAGACATTTTTTTTCGGAGACACTGGGATGTTTGCGGTGAAGAGGTGACGACAGTTGTCCTCAAAATTTTGAAGGGAGAAGAGGATCCATCGGGGCTCAATAACACGAGTATCGCCCTAATACCAAAGGTGGAGGCCCCGGAGGAGTTGGGACAATTCAGACCAATAAGTCTGCGGCAACGTGATTTACAAGATAGCTTCCAAGGCGGTGGCCAACAGACTTCGCCTGATTTTGCCGAGAGATCATCTCGGAAGAGCGGTCGGCCTTTGTTCTCGGGCGATGGATTACGATAATATAATTACAGCCTATGAGTGTCTACATTATATGAAGAAGAAAAGAGCTTTGGATGATAGATTCTGTGCTCTGAAGCTTGATATGCGCAAAAGATGCGATAGGTGGAATGGGAATATTTACGTAAGATTATGACCAAGTTGGGTTTTTCACGAAATTGGGTGGAGATGATCATGAGGTTGGTCAGCCTCGCCTCGCTTCTCTGTGATGTTTAATGGTAACAAGCTGGAACCTTTCACTCCAACCCATGGCATTCGTCAAGGTGATCCTATATCGCCCTACTTATTCTTATTAGCGGCAGAGGGCCTTTCGTGCCTCTTAAAATCATGTACTTTCGGTCATCGAGCTCAAGGGTATAAAAGTGGCTCCATCAGCTCAATGGTGAGCCACCTTCTCTTTGCGAGATGACGACCTGCTTTTTTTCAAGGCTAATAGGGAGAATGCGGAGACATTGAAGAATGCTTTGGATCTTTACTGTCGAGCTTCAGGACAGCAGATTAATCTTGATAAGTCGTCTGCTTCACTTTGCTAAAGGGTGTAGCAATGCTACTCGAGAAGAGATCAAGAACATTCTCCGTGTGCATACGGAGGCTTTAAAACGAGAGATATCTAGGTCTCCCGTCCGGATGTTGGGCAATCTTCATCGGGGAGCTTTTTTCGTATATCAAAGATAGAGTTTGGAAGAGAGTCCAAGGATGGATTGAGAAATGCCTTTCGGCGGGGAGGTAAAGAAGTGTTGATAAAACAAGGGCCCAAGCCATACCGACATTTTCAATGTCTTGTTTTTCGTCTTCCTCGTGGTTTATGCAAGCATATCAATGGCCTCATCCGGGATTTTTGGTGGGGTAGCAGCAATGGGAAACGGAAGGTATGCTGGGTGGCTTGGGATGAAATGATCAAACCCAAGAATTCAGGGGGGCTTGGCTTTCGGGATATAGAACTTTTCAACCTGGCATTATTGGCTCGTCAAGCATGGCGGCTGTTGACAAATCCGGACTCTTTGAGTGCACGGGTTCTCAAAGCTGTTTATTACCCAGCTTGGGATGTTTTAAAGGCAGAACTTGGGTCATCACCATCACGAGTTTGGCGTGCTATAGTGGATGGAATTGAAGTCCTGCAAATGGGGCCTTATTAGGAGGATCGGGTCGGGGAAGCAACCAGGATATGGGACTCACCTTGGCTGCCGAGAGAAGGAATGATGATGCCGCTCGATGCGTTGAAGGAAAATACACCCACACTAGTGGCGGATCTCATTGACGAAGTCGACGAGGAGCTGGAAGACACAAGTTCTCGGAGAATTTTTTCTCTCCTCCGGACTGGGAAGTGATAGAGAATATTCCAATAAGCACAATGCGTTGGACGATTTACGGGCTTGGAACTATGAGAAATCGGGCAACTTCTGCCGCCTTCGGCGTATCGAATGTTGGTGAAAGACAGGGGAAACCACTAATGCGTGGCTGGACAGCAGGCCTGGTAGGTCTAATATCCGAGCTCGGGAGAAGGAATGGAGTGAGATTTGGAAAGTCAAGGTGCCTTCAAAAATTAGAGTTTTCTTATGGCCTCGCTAAACATTCGATCCCTACGGAGGATGTCAGACACCACGTAAAACATGGCTTCTAGCAACGGATGCTCAATCTATGGAGGACTGGATTCTTGGAGGCATGCTCTCCTTGAATGCAACCTTGCTAGATGTGTTTGGGCTCTAGAAAGAGAAGAGAGATTGTTGAATTTTTGAGCCACAATGATCATACTGATGCCAAGGCATGGCTAGCGGAGGTCACAAAGGGCCTTAAGCATGAGGAGTTGACGAGAACGGGTGCGTTTGTGGGCGATTTGGCATGCTCGTCGGCAAGCGTTGCACGAGGGTAAATTCCAAAGCCCGCTCTCAACTCATGATTTTGTTGAAAGATTTATTTCAGAGCTGGACATGACTGCTCCAAAACCGAAGATAAATCAGGCAAGAACCTCACTAGGAGTGAGATGGATTAAACCGTCGGAGGGTATGTTCAAAGTCAATGTCGACGCTGCCATATCCAAGAACTCGAACCGGGCCTCAGTAGCAGCTGTGGCCAGGGACGGGGCAGGTCAGTTCCTGGGGGCGTCGGTGTTGGTGATTGTTGGCTGCCATGACCCAGAGATTGCTGAAGTGGCAGCATGTCGAGAGGGTCTAGCTTTAGCTAGTGACCTGAATTTCCAGTCCTTCCGGGTGGCAAGCGATTGCTCCAATGCAGTCAAAGCTATCCACGGTGAAGGCTTAGGCGTCCATGGGGCTCTAATCCAGGAGATCAGCAGCACAGCGAGAGGCTTTCCTAGAGTGGAATTTGTTCATGAAAGGAGAGAGTCTAATGGTGATGCTCATCGGCTGGCTAGGAGTCCTGTTAATTCTTTGATAGGTAGATATGTTTGGTTTTTGGGTCCTCCTGATGGAGTCTGTAATTCATACAATGTGATATAAAGGAGGCCAGCTATTCATTCTCAAAAAAAAAAAGTAGTGTTTTTCTATAAAACCGTTATGGTTAATATATTAACCGTGGCGGCTTTTCAACCCTTACGGTTAATTTCAAAAGATCGCCACGGTTAATCGTAGCATTTATCGTGGCGTTTTTCTAAAAACCGCTATGGTTAATAAAATCCAAGTGTCTTGTAAAAGATTTTTTTTTTTTTACTAGTGCGCAGAGCACGGAGAGGGAGCCGCCGGAGCAAGTGCAGGTGCATCCACCGGGCACGGAGGAGATGACGCCGGGTTGGGGCGCGCGCACGACCGCCGGGGACGTCGGAGCGCTGAGCCCACGCGGCCACCGGGGTGCCGGCGCAGTGTCAAGCACGCCGGGCTTTGGGGTGGCGACGCGAGGAAACGCGTGTGCTGGAGGTTCCAAAATCCGAATTATGGATCAGGATGGAAACGGATGTCTCAAAATCCCAATTATTCGAAACCGTATTTGCTAATACGTGTAATAAATACACATATCCCTATCTGTAACCGTTTCTATGTGGATACTAAATCCGAATTTATTTCTCAGTATTTTTTCTCTATTTGTTTCCCGATCCGTTTCAACGGAAATATGAAATATCTGATATTTATCTGGATCCGCAAATATTCAAGAGTTTTATTTTCAGGATTAGTGGCTGATTATTTAATTTCATTCAATAGTATTTATGGTGCACTGAAACTATTTAGTATTTATGGCTGATTATTTAATTTCATTCAATAGTATATATTTGTGACCTTTAATATTGCTAATGACTCATAAATATAAATTCATTTTAGTGTTTTTTAATTTAGTTTGAACCTAATATATTTGTTGTCACAAATACTTCAATAACTTAATTTATTTTTATTGTTGATGTATATTGTTTTATATAATTTATAGTTTCATGATAGATATTATATAAATAAAATGATTGTTAATTCATATATTTAATTACTGAATATTTATTGAGAACTATACTATTTTGTATGGGCTATTCTTGTCTATGTTATATACATAATAATTTATTCTCAAAAAATTGTGTAATAGTTTTGTAATTAAAGAATGAGATAAAGCAAAATGCTTACTTGTTGCCTACCATTATTTTATTTTTCTTCACTTAATCTATCATTTTATTAAATATTGTCTATTATGATTAAGTCTCCTTCAACATTGGAGATTATTAGAAGTGTACTTTGTTTTTTTATTTCACTTTGTTCATGGACAAACTTAGTATTAAGAAAGTTTGTAACCTCAGATTTATCTTAAAAATAGAAGGTTTCAGTTTAAGTACATTTCATCAAAAGATTAATCTGACGAAAGTTGTGTGCCCTCATATTAAATCTCAGGGGCGTACGCCTATACAATACAAAAATGTCTGCACCCAAATATAGCTAAGGATTTGAAAGCATTATAGTCCACCTTGACGGATCAAATGATATGTAAGGCTTTATAGTCCTCGTTATATAAAAATTCAGTACACTAGAAAACCATACATACAGGATGCTTCATTGGAGAATACGTGGACACAACGTTTTAGACTTCAAACATCTGGAAGTAAAGAAAAAGATACAGCCCAGATAACAGAAACTTCATTTGATCCGTTAACCACAACCAACATACCCATGATATTTCCATTTCTTGGAATGGAAATGGGGCTTGCCTCATGTGGAAAAAAAAATGATATTTCCTTCAAGATTATCACCATATTCCTTTATTTCAAATGCCTGTTATTGTATATCTTTGCATAAGCTCATACGTGGAGACAACGTTTTAGACTTCAAACATCTGGAAGTAAAGAAAAAGATACAGCCCAGATAACAGAAACTTCATTTGATCCGTTAACCACAACCAACATACCCATGATATTTCCTCCAAGATTATCACCATATTCCTTTATTTCAAATGCCTGTTATTGTATCTTTGCATAAGCTCATCAGTCTGGACTCTAAATCACTCTGAGTCCATGGACCTAATACACACAAAAAGGTCTTACATAGCCATGTCCAACTACGGTTTCACCTAACTTATCATCAAGCTAAGAACCTAAGACCTCTTCCATGGTTACAAACCGCCTTGCTCAATTGATAACTGCCCAGCCACGCCGATGGCTACAGATAGTAGACCGTCACTTAAGTTGACAGATGGTCCAGATGCACCTTGAGCCCTTATAGCAGACAAGAAATTGAGGTGCTCCAAATAGCTGGATCCATGATGAAGACCTTGATACCTATGATACACATTACACACACTTCGTTAAGATACAAACCAAAACTTGCGGTATGCAAAAACTATGCATTCTGCATCTCAACTTTAATCCCATAGCAAAATTAAATATAAATGTCTTAATTTTTTTTTTTTTTTTTTTTGGGTTCAGTGTGCCTTGATTATCTGGTCAAATAGAATCAGACTACGCTAGTGCAAGAAGATGCAAGCGCTGTAAACAAAGATGGTACAGGGGCAAGGGGGTTGGTTTACAGGGACTACTTTTGTAACTTCTTGGTATACCCATCGATTGGCTAGTTCCTATTTGGAAGGTTTTCGAGGCTGTCATTTGAATGTACAAATATTACTTAAATTGTAGGACTTATGAAAACTAATGCTAATACGGGACAGCAAAATAGAGCATACTTGATCCGTTCATCGTCCGCCATTATTGTTACAACTCCATCTCTGCCTTCTGTTCTCTTTCCAAACCTGACAATGCTCTCTGGAACGAAAGTTTCACCCTATTTCAAGAAAAAAAATATGTATCATATACAGCAGAACTGAATATTAAACAGAGACATGATAGCAGAGATTCAAAGTCCTTGTAGGAAACCAGAATCAACTAAGAAGTAACACAATAAACCAATTTCTTTCATCTGAAAAAACATTCAAGATGAGAGGAACCTGAGCTACCTGCGGTCGACTATGAACAGTGGCACAATAGAGACTCACAGTTCTTACTTTGAATAGACATTTAGCTCTCCCTCTCCCTCAAAGCAGGAAAATCTAACTGATGAATATTATAAAACTACTATATCCATTAGGCCTCTTTTTAGAGATAATACTTTTGCAGACTTTCAGGGAGTCCCATAACAATCCAGTCCAGATACTTCCCTTGCCTAATTGATTCGACCATATATCTAGCTAATCAGAACCACCAGTTTGATCTTCATCCTGAAGACCTCAACTTTGTTTTCATGCAACAAAGTGCATGCTCATGCCTTTTGTCAGTCTGATTTGTTTTATGTCTTTTATCACAAACTTTTCGTGAACTGATTCTCTCATCGATGATTCACCATCCAATATCAGCCTATGGAATACATGGCAGGTACCATCCAATATCAGTCTAGAGGCTACCTTATTCCCAAAAAGGAGCCAAAACCAGAGGAAATATTTTTGGTAGATTTTCCTAGACCTCTTGGTAGTACAAGAAGGTGATTGATCCAGCATTAATGACTATACTTAGTACAGAAAAGCAGAGGCATTTGTTGGATTTTCGAGTTCATAATTTGTGTGGTTAGTTTAAGCCTAACAGCTTATGGTTCTGTTATGTATTAGGCATATCCACACACTATGGAATTAGTCACAGTTAGCTGTACTTATTTCACATAGGTATGTGCCAGAAGCTAATTCTAGATCCAGTCTAGTTTACCCAATTGAATCACATATTGTGTATCTCAATATTTACCTACAACAAGGATATAAAAGGATAAATGCTATTGGCAATAATAATACTAGTGAAAGGATAACACTAGTAATCAGACAAGAACTTGTAAACAGAGCCACTTAAGTATAACTAAGTTACCTAGAATCACATCTGCAAAAGGTTACAATTCAGTATGGCAATACATGGAAAGTAAAAAGTGTAAGATAATCTTATAGCTGTATCTTTACCTTCCCAATGTCGCCAACCACACAAATTTCTTGCTCGTTTCTACTTCCTTCAGCAAACATGCAGAGATCAAGCATGCCACGAGAACCATTATCAAATTCTACTATCACATATGCATTATCAATTATATCTGGTACCTGCATTGGGAGACAATCAACTTTTAGCCATTTACTAGGAAAGTTTTAACGCTACCTTCAGCTTGTGGTTTATTTACTGTCATGATATAGAGCAGTGAGTCTAAATATAAGCACTCAGGCTTTCAGTGGTACATTGATCGCAAAGTCTTTCAGTAGGAAGAGAAAGACGAGATAGAACATCTTTATTGAAAATGGCATGAGCACAGAGCTATGCAAGCACAGAATATACATCAAATGAAATATTTTAATCAAGCAGTGAGACAACCAGACCTTTCCATCATACAATTCATCCTTATGGTTAACATCAATGGCTCCAGAAGCCATCACACGAACTGGATTTGCAGCTGCAAACAGTCTCATCAAATCAAAGAAGTGGCAGCACTTCTCCACTAGAGTTCCCCACTGTTACAATTGAATCTATTCCAGTTGTTCACCTGCACGTTGTAGCACATATAAACATATGAAGTGAACCTGTATGTATTGCAAGTAAACACAGCTACCAGTACCTTGACAAGGAAAGGAAAACGGTGTTCGCGTATTGCCACCATTCTGACTTGTCCTAGTGTACCGCTCTTAACGATGTCTATCAGCTTAGCGACTGGCGGCATATACCTGTATTCTAATCCAACCTGCACAAGTATGTCTGGTCTCTGTTTAGCAGCTTCAATGACCTGTATGGAAACATAGAAGCCAACCAAGAACCATAGAATGTGAGTTTCACAATAAAACAGAGGACAGGTCATGTTGTCTATAGTTGGTAACATGGGTCTTTTTTTTTTTTTTTTTTTTTTTTTTTTTTTTGCTGATCCACATCAGAATATGTTCAACAGATGGTTGACTAACAATCTTAAAGATCAATGGGATCATATACTGCAAGAGGTTAAGAAACATGGGGTTTATTCTAGGGATGACATAGTATCTTGGAAACTTGGAAAGAAAAAGCAATTTTACTGTAAAATCTGTTTATGAAGCTTTGACCAAAAATGAAGAAGGTTGTTCTCATAAGAATATTTGGAAGGGGAAAATCCCACCAAAGATCAAAATTTTCATGTGGCTTTTAGCAAACAATGCTGTCTTGACAAAAGATAATATGATTAAAAAAGAAAGTGGCAAGGGGATCCAATGTGCTATTTTTGTAATCAAAATGAAGACTCAAATCATCTATTTTTAAGATGTAGCACTGCAAGGTCTGTATGGGCGATTATTGCCATATCTTTGGGTGCAAATGACTATCCAGGTTCTTTTGAACAATGTTGGCCCTGGTGTAATAAATGGTTACCGGGAGGGGAAAAAATTTATACTTTTAGAATTGCAGCAATTTGCTAGGCCATATGGAAGAGCTGAAATAAGGCTTGTTTTGATAATATCATTATCCATGACCCTTCGCAAATAGTATGTTATGCGTGTTCTCTAATGGGATACTGGGCAGGTCTCTATTTTGATGGTGACAAGGAAACCTTGCTGGATGGGATCAACACAGTGCTTAAAATCGCAGTGAAGCTATCGAAGAAGAAGCCAAGACAGAAGATCTCAAGGCATTGAAGGATGGTAAAGGCGAGGACTCTCAGTGAAGATCGGCGTCACACAGTTAAACAGAAAGATAAACAGGAGGCTGAAGACTCAGCGAGGAAAACTCTATCTTTTGAGAAATCATGTCGGTTTATCTGAATGAAATGTATGAAAGTGGCCTGTTTTGCTTTCAGTTATGTTAGTTCTACATTAGCTCGTAGGTCTTTTGAGGCTGGTAACCTGGTAGTCTTATGGATGTCATGCAGTGGGTCTTAGAACTTGGTTACTCTTTTCTCTGTCTAAGTTTATGTTTGCTGTCTGTAAAACTCTTGGTTTCCGTTATGCTCAGTAATGGAAATGGGGGATCCCCCTCTGTTCGAAAAAAAATACATGGGTCTTTTTTTCCAAAAAAAAAACCTGCAATATCTGGACATGTTTTCGAAAATAGAACACCCATGCAAAGCTGGTTACATGGTACTTAGTAACATAGGTATTAAGACACAAAAACTGAATGTATGTGTCATGTAGAGTGAACAGTGAGGCTAAAACTCAATGGAAACAGTTTTCTTCAACATCATGGATCCCATGTTCCCTGATCAGGAGAACAATGATACTGATTCCATTTCTTGGTGGGTACAAGCATATTATGCTATTAGAGAATAGGGAGTATGGTTTGTTGATCTCTCCAGGAGGATGAAATGTGAAAAAACGAAAAACTATGCAACAGGTAGACAACAGGTAGGTGATTGATATATGAATGAACCAGCAGCTCAAAGTATCGGACTAACTAACCTTCTTGCAGTCCTGCACTGTGGTGCATAGCGGCTTCTCGACGAGGATGTGGTGCGGTTCGCGGTGGCCGATGATGTCCATGAGTATCTCGTAGTGGGTCATGTTTGGGGACGATACGATGATAGCGTCGCAGAGCCCGCTGTCCAGCAGCTCGCGGTGACCTGAAAAGGTCTTGAAACCTTCTGGATGTTACTAAGACTCACAAATTCAGTAACTACTAATTATAATAAATAGTACCCCGACTAACAAAGCACATAGTTCTGCTTTCCATAGTATAATCATAACTGATTCATATTCTGTTCAAAATATGTTTGTTATGTGCATACTACTGTATTTTAGAAGACAAAGATTCACTGATTCAGTAATTACTAATTAATTAGTACCCCCACTAAAAAAGCACATAGTTCTTCTTTGCACAGTCTAATCATAACAGATTCATTTCCGTTCAAAATCTGTTTTTTTTAATATATGCATACTACTGTATTTTTACAAGAGGGAAAACATTTGAGATATCGGAATCAAGCTGCAGCTAATAATTACGAGGGTGGAGCTGGGACATACGTATACGCGTACGGCGTACCTGGGGAGGCGGGAGGCCGAGCTCGGCGGCGAGCTGGAGGCCAAGACGGAGCGACTCCTGGTGTGGGTCGGCGAGGCCGGTGACCCGGACCCGAACGGACTGCTCCCGCTCGACCTCGGCGGCGAGGTGGGCCAGGTTGTGGAGGTGCTCCCGGCCCATCATCCCCACCCCGACTATCCCGTACCTCACCTCCGCCGCTACCGCCATCTCCCTCGTCGCCGGCAGCCGCCGTCTCCTGGTCCTGGAGCTTGGACTGAGGAGTGAAGACGAGGTGGCTGCTGCGTCGCCAATCAAACCGAATCAACTCGTTTCTTTTTTTTTTTCGACGATAAAAACAAAATGGGCTTACACGTGCGATGGTGGGCTGGAAAGTCAGGGTGGGCCTTTATCTTTAAAAATGGGCTGGAATTACTAATTTGGGCTTACAGACTTCTGATAAGTCGAGACTGAGCTTCTTTCCGATGAGTCCTAAGTGTGTCTTTCAAAAAAAAAAAAGTCCGAAGTTGTGTGCTGATCCCAAATGTGGTTAATGTCATCCACTAAAACTATGCATGTGGATAATGGGGTCAAGGGGATAATAAGCTTATCTGTTAAGAGTCCATTTGGTTGAAGTCATCGAACTATTAATTTTACTATTGTTTTGACAATTATTAAACTCTAAAATGAGATATGTTTAGTCATCTATCTATTAAATCCACATAACTTTAAGCTTCAATAGGTTTCAAATTTGGTTTTGCCAAATGTATTTTCTAAAAATGATAAAATATGGTTAGTGTTACAAATCAAGTTCTTCCTATTGATTGGTACATAAGCTAGTGCAAGAATAGAGACGGCGGTAACGGGAGATGGAACACAAGTTTATTGTTTTGTTGGTGATTTTGAAGATGTTCCTTTCATCTCTCCATACATTTCATTTTACATAGGGAAGAAGTGTAGAACGTGGCTACTTCGATTTTTTTTCATTTCTACATTCGTCTCGTTACCATCATTCGAAGTCGTAGTTTCACATTGCTTTTTAACTTCACAATAGTTAAATCCATACAAATCCAAAACCAAAAGCAAGTGAAAAGCAACCACGAACAATGCATAAGTAGGAGGGCACAAGCCCCCTTAATATCCCACCACCCCCTCCACAATGGTACTCCCTCCATCCCACAAATAAAAATGCATCTTGCTCCTGGCACATAGATTAAGGAAGGTGGCAAATTACACTAATTCAGCGCCTCACTCCATCTCCACTCCACCGACGCCTCACATCCGCTCCCGCCCGGCCTGGCTGCATTCCTCCACCCCTGCTCCGTCGTCCGGCGGCCTTCTTCTGCAGGGATCGTGGCCCACGAGGCGGCTCCGCGGGCAGCCCTAGCTCCCTTGGTAGCTCTTGTCGCCTCAGGCCGGCTGCGTACGTCACGGTGAAAAGCAAAAGCAAATAGTTACCACGGGTAGTCACTTCAGGTAGGGGGAGCACAAGCCCCCTTAATACCCACCACCCTCCACAATGGTACTTCCTCCGTCCCCACAAATAACAATACATCTTACTCCTAGCACACAGATTAAGAAAGGTGGCAAATTACACTAATGCCCCTATAAAGACATCTGACATCAGAGGAGTGCCTACCACAAAGTAGAAAGTTCCAGAGGAGTGCCTACCACAAAGTAGAAAGTTCCAGTAATCTAAACATGGCACATCCTTGTTCGTAGCTACCAGCGGCAGTCACTTCAGGGACCTGGTCCACAACGCACTAGGGCCTCAGTGGTACAGTAGCCTATATGTGACCATTAATTTGAGGGAAAAAATGAACCACAGATGTATTTTTATTAGTGGGATAGAGGGAGTATTGTTTAGCTTCATGCTACATTGCTTTTTTAACTTTGACTTCACAATAGTCCATACAAATCCAAAATCAAAAGCAAATTAAGTGAAAAAGCAACCACAAACTATCCATAAGTAGGGAGGGCACAAGCCACCTAAAAAAGCTCATTTGAATTTGGCCTGGCAAACAAAACTGAAGCTAAACTATCAATATTGTTGCGAGACATCGTGTGCTTTTTTTTCGCCACAAGTTGCGGACACCTACCCAAATCAGTATGCGTGTTGGGCGTAGCGCAAAGGAACTCAAGTTGCACCGCCGCCCCAAAGGGCCCAAACCCTAGGGGTGCCGCCGCCGGTTCCCGCCTTCCACCACCGCCGGGTCCCCTCCCTTTTCCTCCCGCATCACGCCGAAGTGGTTGAAAAGAGGAGGATCCATCGTTTTTAATAAGTTTTTCCTAGTACATCGAGTCTTCAATGTTCAAGGTTTCTCCGAGAGATCCAATTGAAGAGATTGGCCCACGGCGTAAAGGCGTCGTCAAGATCATCGATGGAGCAATGGAGAATGTCGTTCCTCGGCGGTGATGGCAAGGCGAAGACATCACCATTGATGGAGAATAAGGTACTCCGGCCCTTTCTTTGTCTCGTTGTGGTTCTATGCGGCCATGGCGATGGGCTAGTGAGATTTAGTTTTCCAACGATATCTATCCGGATGTCGGTTGGACTTGTGTTCTCTCGTGATGAATCGGTGAGAAGGCAACGACGATGAGTTCGGCGACGTAATCGGGCGCGCCAATTTCATTATGTTCGCATGTGGAGTTTTTAGCGGTTTACTTCTCTTTTACAAAAGTGATGGGTATGAGGATGTTGGCGGTGGATGGTGAGATGGCCCTGTTTGCTTCGGATCGGAGCTTTGCGTCCGTGGCATATCCGTTTGGGATGATGATCCTAGATGGTGGAATTTATGGCTTTTTCAAGGTTTCTTGTCTCCCATCAATGGAGGTGTAGTAGTGTGGTTTACTTTTGTAATGAGAGGATGTAAATTGCTTTAGTATCAATGGAATTTTTCCTTATCGGAAAAAAAAAGTTGCCGGACACCTTATTTATACATGGGCCAATGATCGAATGAAGATCTCAAATCCTCCCTGAACCGTTGAGGACTGTGCCGTGTGGGGTGTCTTGATACTTTGCAAGAAGGGCATACCATTCATGGTTCACGCCACGCACTCCATCATCACGCAAGCCGCCCTACTACCACTTCTCCAGGCGGACCCCTACTCCCCATGTGGCACACTGTCGTCGTTGCCCAACCTTGGGTACCCGGTGCTCGAGATTTAGTGTTTAGGGTTTCGTGTCACCATTCTTGTCCTCGCGTCTCACTAGCCCATCAATGTCGCCTCCATGCTCCATACCTCAACAAGACCAGAAATAACCACGCGGACACTGGAACGTCCAGGCATACATCAAAAAGACCACTATCCTAACCAAACATCTAGATTGCATCTTCTAGACATCACCAAACATGGTTAGATGAAGCCACTTTTTCACCAAAACTGTTTCCTCTAAATTCGCAACATCCACCAACAGATACCTAGCTTTTCTTCAGGGACCGATGAGCATCTTTAATTGGTAATCATCTGAAATAAGAACCTCTCCTACTTGGTTACCGGGGCTTTAGTCGCCGGCTTTCCTGTCATCAGTTCACCAACTTACTTGACCTTCCAGCACTGGGTCTCAAGGCCTTGATGAGATGCATTTTGGTCTGTCTAGCTGAGGAATGAATGAAGTCTATGGATCCTCTTGTTTCTCCTTGGGGCTGAGAAAGAAGAGACACATCATTATACCAAGATAAATACATAGCAAAATAGATTGTATGAAAGAAGTCACATAATTTGAAACGGATGAAGTATAATTTTGTAGTATTCACTACAAGGAAAGGAAAACTTTAAACAGTGTGGGAAAAAGCATATATATATATATATAGAGGTAAACAAAAGTGTTTTCGGGAAGATGTAGTTTCATTCAACCAATAACAGTTGTCCATCCCGCCAAAAGATAGGGACGAAGGTTGAAAAAGGAAAAAAACCAAAAGAGGGTGTTCGTTCCAGCCATGACCGCCGGCAGCCAAGATCGACCAGCTAGCAGGGGTACTACAATGCAACGCAAATTAAAAAAGAAGCTCTTTTCGGTCGCGCGGCTGAGGCGCCTAAATTTCCGAGCTATCAGAACAAAGCGGCAGCCGCCATCGATTGCCTGGCGACGTACGGAAAAGCAGCCACCACCAACCGGTGGTCCGCTGCCGGCCGGCACACACCCAATCCCGGGCGTGTCTCATGCAGCACCATCGATCGGACGCTTGCACGCGTCCATCCTGCATGTTCCTCCAGGGTGCCCTACCACTCCTATGGCCCTTCGGCCTCACTCAGCCTCCCCTGCTACTACGTTTGGCGCCCACGCCGGCCTCCATGCTCGATCGATGGATTCCACTTCCACCGCGCGCGTCCAAAGGCTGCCACAATCCCATCATTCCGTTCCATTTTCCATGCCGATATATGCCGGGCCTGCCGGTTGAAAATTTGCACCACACACAGACATTGCCATTCAATCAGTTCTGCCTGCAGTTAGGCTCTGAAACACATGTAGATGCACACAATGCAACACACAAATGACAAATGCAAAGGAGATGAGAGGAGGATCATGCATGCCTGATCGATGATGATGATGATGAACGTACAGTTAAGTTCATCAGCAGTAGTGAGTGAAACACACACACACGCACAAATGCTCCTGCCCTGTAATTGCCGCCATCAGTGGCATTGATCGATGATGCATGATGATGCTGGCACGCTAGCTCTCTGAGTTTCCCCTGCCTGCCTCCGATGATTCCGATCCCATCCGTCGCTTGGCTCAGCAGCCTCTGCTTCAGCTGTTAATTATATACGCGCACATCTGTCATATTACTCTGCATTACATCGTACGTCATGCTTACTCGGTGATGATGATGACCGATTGCTCGATCTTTCGATGCAAAACAAAATATAATCAACCATGCTACACTTTGCCCGCATTGGGAATGGGAATGATGAGGACACTACTACTATGTCCTATAAACTTGGAGAAGTATATTATATGCATAACGATGCGCATTTAGGACCGTCTTTTTTTATTTGTTTAGTCTTGACGCTCACGGGATGGAAGCCAAGAGATGGATCGGGGAAAAGGCTGGTACGTACAGCATGAGCTGCTAATCATCACCTTGTATTTTAGGACCTAGCTCCCATATATATATATATATATATTAATTATTCCAGCGGTCTAATCCCTAGCTTTTTCAGAGATAACTACCTGAGTTTGTTAGCTTGGGCCTACATGTATATACAAGTATATACTGATATACAGTGTGGCCTAATGCAGAGCACATGCATTGCAGTAGAAAGGCAAAAGAGTTGCAAACAAAGGTCAAGGGAATATAAGAAAACTGGGCCTACATCCAAAGAAACGGTAAAGACTAAAGAAAGGGCCAATCAATCTGAACAAACCTTGTGCACCATGCTTTCGAGCTCTTTTCTTTTGGAAGAATAATATGTGTGTGTGTGGCCCACACACTGCACTGGGCCGCCAGTGAGAGTGAGACATAGCTTTGCTCTCTGAAATCCATGTGAATCATATCCCTGGCTAATAAATAAATTTCCTTTGTTTTCGTTCCTGCATGCATATGCTTCATATATGTAATATATGCGTGTAGTACAACATGACGTTTCAGGTAGTATTAACATCTATCTGACTTGGGTGAAGGATACTGCTGTGTGTGTGCTCTACAAACATTTGTACCCTAGTACTCCTATATAAAGCTAGATTTCTGCATTCATGGCCGCCGTTCTACTCTTATACTTCACTAATCAAACATGAGTGCAAAATTAAAGGTTTTCCATACAACGTCGTACAAGCACACTGAACATTGTCATCCTCAAAAAAAAAAAAAAAAATACTACATTAGCATATATAATATCATCATCTATCTTGGTTGTAAGCACCAATTATTTTACAGTGTAAAAGTTTAGATCATTGGATAAGTAACTATGATAAAACATTTTCACTCCATGCATGTTTTACTGCTACTACTAGTAACTACTAGCTCAGTTGAAAAAGTGGTCAGGTCAACTCTGCTGGCTCTGTTGAGGGTCATGCATGCGTGTCTCCACCATGAAAACTTTGATGCTTCTTCCTCCAGTGCTAGCTCTGACTCGTTCGGCTTTTTTCGTCTTCTCTGCCGCAAGCATGCATCCTCCATTTTGCCGCGCATGCACCATGCAGATCGACTGCTTGCATCAAAATAAGCTCACAACATCAGTTCGTAATGCTTAGTTTACTTTAGGCCCTGTTTGGGACCGTGTATCTGGAACTCGCTTATAAGCTGAGCAGACTTATCTGATAAGCCGCGATCTGAATAATCTACTGTCCAAATAAGCAAAGTGTTTGGTTGTTCGATTATTTCGGTAGATTATCCGTTTTGGGTGTAAAATGTCGAATATACCTAAGTATGGTAGCAAAACATTTATGCAACGGGACCCTGCAGGTATCACAAATCAACTAAGCCCAGATGTAAGAAAGTTTGTCTCGACACTTTTGCATCGTGAACCAAAAAGAGTTTCTAATTCAATGTTGCTCTATCTTATCTTCCTCACGGAGACGACGCCGAGGATGACAGGGACCGACGGGGGGCGGCTCCAAGCAGCGTGAAACGAGCGGGTATCCAGCAGCGTGCGGGCGGCTCGAGGACGGAGGCGTGCAGGGACCGGGACGGGCGGCCCACGGGACGGGACGGGCGCGGTCGGTCACCGGGAGGAGGCAGCGTCGGGACGGGATGAGGCCGCGCGGCGGGCGACGGAGAGGAACTCGCCCGACGATGTAGGAGACCGCACTGGCCGCCGTGGGGATGAGGGCGGCGCCGGCTACCACGGGGGATGAGGGCGGCGCCGATCCGGATCGGGAGGAGCGTGCTCAAGGAAGAGAGGGGTGGAGCACGGAGGGAGAGGGGCAGCTGCGGAAAACGCCGCTTTTTCGAACGCTGGGGTTGGAGTCGCTATCAAACGCGCAGTTGCTGGAGGGGGCTTATTGCGCGGTGGCGTTCCGAGATCGCAAAGAAAAAAAAAGCAAGCCGTTTGGAGGGTTTATTAAACTTATTTCGCTCATAATCTAAACAAACGCTTGTCCCAAACAGGGGCCTTACTCGGTTTGCAAATTTCTAGGAAACAGAGATGAGTGTTTTTACGATGAATAGATCTCTCTGCTGTTTTTGCTCCTGGTTAGATGCTTTCAGTTAAGTCCCAATGTAAGTATCTGTAAACTCCTTTTAAAAATTTTATAAAAGTTTGATGATACTGTGGGGATCTCACCCACAGTTTTTGCCGTCAAAAAAAAATAGATCTCTCTGCTTGTTTGTTTTCTTGGATTCATCTAGAGGTGCCCCCACAGTAAGCTGAGATATATCTGAAGGCATAATGATTTGCCTTCATTTCTACACCAATCTTCATCGACAACGCGCTCAGCAGGACAGTTGATACAGTTCGTACATACACTCGAGTGCTTCATATCAGCAGGATCCTATCGGCAGCCAAGAAGCCGACTGGGACGACATTATGGATCGGACGGCAAGTAAAAAGCGGCGTCTAGCGGGCGGCGTCGAAAAGCTGAACACCTGCATGCTCCCCCTACACAATCTAGGTTAGGCTACCACAAATCCAGCCACCCGACCTCCCCTGCTTTAGTTTAGATTCGCCCACGCCGGCCTCCATGCTCGATCGTTTCCACCAAGGCTGCCGCAATCGCATCATTCCGGCTGTTCCGTCTCCATTGCCATGCCGGAGCCGGGCCTGTCGAAAAGTTGCAGGTATATATCACTACGTCTGTATCATGTTCAGTCCTGCCTGCAGTTAGGCTCTGAAACACATGCATGTCGTAGATGTACCCACAATAAAAATGCAAGGAGGAGACGAGGATCATGCACGGCATGATGATGAACAAACAGTTCATCAGCAGTGAGTAGCCAGAGATAAACACACGCACGCAAATGCTGATAGCTCCTGTAATTGCCGCCGCCATCAGTGGCATCGATGATGATGATGATGCTGGCACGTACGTTCTCTGAGTTTCCCTTACCTTGAATTCAGCATCAGCTGTTACTTATGCGCAGATCTTACTGCATTACATCATGCTTACTCGGTGGTGATATATGATGATGACCGATATGTCTTTTTGGATGCAAAATAAAATCAATCAATCATGCTACACTACACTCTATCCGCATTGGGGAATGATGAGGAGCACCATGTCCTATGTAGAGACTAGGAGTAGTCTATAAGTATACTATACTACAACATAATGATGTGCATTTAGAACCGCCTTTCCGATTTGTTTAGTCTTGACGCTCACGGGATCCATCGAAGCCAATATATCAAGGGCTCGATTGGGAGAAAAAGGCTAGTGCATGAACATGAACTGCTAATCATCACCGTGCCTACGTACCTAGGTTTCCCTTATATATTATCTCGCTCAGCGCGGTCTAATCACTAGCTCTTTATCAGAGATAACTAGCAAATTAAATGATGATACAACTATATATATACTAGTAGTACGTACTAATAATATAGAATGGCCTAATGCAGAGCACATGTAATGCAGCATAAAGGCAAAAGAGTTTGCAACAAAGGTGAGATGGGTTCGCATGCATCCTCACACATGATGCAAACTGGGTTAGCATATCATCTACCTTTTATCTTCATTGTAATCGCCAACAACCGTACAATTTTAAGCTCAGTCATCGCACAAGGTAATGATAATAATACACACATTCCAGTCCACGCAATATACTTCCTGGCATGATATTTTTCACTCCATTTTATATTGTACCCTCTCTACAACAACTTGTAACTCAGTTGAAATTGAAAAAGTGGTCAGGTCAACTCTGCTGGCTCTTGAAGTTTCAGCAGGATCATGGATCATGAAGCTTTGCTTGTCATGCATGCCATGTCTCACCTTCAGTGCTAGTAGCTCTCTGACTCTGACTCGGTTCGGCTTTGTCTCTCTCTGCGCAAGTAACAGGCATCCATTTTGCCGCGCACCATGCAGACAAGGCGTATCAAATCAAAATAAGCCGAAAACTGCACTTGGTCATGCTTAGTTTACTCGCTCGGTTTTCAAGAAAACAAACAAAGATGAGTGTTTTTACGATGAATAAATATCTCTCTCTCCTTGCATGTTGGTTTTCTTGGATTTATCTAGAGGTGCCCCGGCCGGCCGGACCACAATAAGCTGAGGTCTGACTGAAGGCATGATTTGCCTTGATTTCTACACCCAGTCACCATCGAAAGCTCTGAGCGACGACAGTTGACACAGTTTTGTACCTACACTCGAGTCTCGACTGTTTTTTTTAAGGAAAACAGGAGGGGTGTAAGCCCCTACTGTGCTTTATTGAAACTTAAACATACAATTGTGTTCAAGACACAAAAAAGGAAACAAAGAAAATAAGGAAAATTACACAAGGGCTTCTAGCCATGTCACAATTGCCGGTTGATATTTTTGCTTTGCTTTTAGAATAACTAAGGCAAATTCTTCTTTGAAGATTGCTCGAAACTGATGAAGGGATGGAGGCATTCCTCTGAATATTATGTTGTTTCGACATGCCCAAATGGACCAGCAGGTAGTAAGTATGATCTCCATAAAGAAAGGTTGGTGGATCTGAATCTTGAGAGCTTCAATAATATCCTCAGTGCTATGAGTATTTGGAATTAAAGCATTCAAAGAGTACCAGCATGCCTGGGCAAAAGGACGATCAAAGAAGAGGTGATGCAGGGTCTCTTCAGTCTCATGAAGACAATGAACACATGAGTAGGAAGGTAAATACATATTTTTCCTTCGAAGTAATTCACGTGTGCTCAATCTGTCCTTAAGTAATAACCAGAAGAAGATTTTCCTTTTGTTTTGACAGGAGCTTTTCCAAAGCCATCTATAAACTGCATGTACCGGGACAGATCCAATGAGAGAATTATAGGCCTTTTTTGAAGAGAAATGAGTGGAGCCCCGGATGTATGACCATTGATCGGGATCTTGAGAAAGCTGCAAATCGTTGGATAAGATTATGTAGGTGCTCATACTTGATTGAAAGCTTCAAATGACAGAGGCAAATGGAAAAGATCCGGATCAAGAATTTCGGTCTTAACTCACTGACTTGACAAAAAAAGCATTTTTGCAATAAGAGAATAACTGGGGATAAGTTTGTTGCAGGGTCTGACCACTCCAAGAATCAAGCCAGAAATAACAGGAGGATCCATCATAAATATGTGGAATTGCCAATTCCTTGAATTTCTGTAGCAATTTCAAATTGTCTCTCCACCGAGAATGAACCTCTCGAAGCTAACACCGAACTTTGGTAGTTTTCCATTGGAATAATATTTTTCCCAAACCAGTTGAACCCGTGGTACGAAGCTCTATTGAAGAACTTGTGGAGATGCTTGAGCAAAGAAAGCTTCATTCTCGTGTTTCTAGATTCGAAGGCTCCCAATCCACCTTGTGGTTTTGGGATCTGCACCATTAGCCAAAATCGCTTTAGGGGGTTTTTGCTTGCTCAAATCGATCCTCTCTAGAAATAGTGCCTTCTATACTTATCCACTTGCTTGGTGATTGTTTTGGGCGAGAGAGAAGATGCACATAGCAAAAGTTGGCGATCTTTGTGATGACAAAGCATTGGTCAATTCCAGTCTTCGGCTTCATTCGGAATTGTGAGAAGCTAACAAGCCTTCTTTCATATTTTTGTCGTAAGAGGCCGAAATCAAGCTTCTTGTTGGTTTGGATATGCTCGGAGGTAAGCCCAAATAAGTGAAGGGAAGTGTAACCTTGGCACGACCAAAATGTCTCTGCTAATTCATTGACTCTATTCTCGTAAATGTTTATGGGCACCATGAAGGATTTGTCAAAATTGACCTTTAAGCCTGTAGAGTTCCCAAAAAGTGTCAAGCAAAGATTTGAGAAAACCCAGGTTGTGCTTTGGTCCCCTTGCATAAAGATCGAGTGTCATCAGCATATTGTAAGATTGGGAAATCATGATCATGATTGAGAGGTATAGGCAAACCGAGGTCTCCTGCAGATCTTGCGTGAAATTAAGCGGGGTTTGAAGAAAATCTGCGGCTAGCACAAAAAGGAGTGGTGAGAGGGGATCTCCTTGCCTCGACTCCTCTTAAGCGATGGAAAACTTTGCCAGGTACTCCATTAAGAAGGACAACAGATGTTCCTGAGTTGAAGATGAGCTTCATCCATTGCAACCATTTGTCCAGGAAACCCTTAGCTGCCATGACTTCAATCATCAGTTGATGCTCTACCTTGTCAAAAGCTTTCTCAAAATCCAAATTAAGAATGAGAATCTCTTTCTTGGATTGATGACACATATGAAGATATTCCAATGCCCAAAGCTAGACAATCTTGTATAGTTCTTTTTTTTTAATAAAACCATACTTGGTTTTTATGTATCAACTTAGGCAGAAGATTGTAATCTGCTTTGCGGCACCTTTGTAAGGACTTTAATTGAAGTGTTGAGCAAAGAAATTGGTCTCGAAATCTAAGATTTTTTCTCGGATCATCCTTCTTTGGTATCAAAGTAATGTTTGACCCATTTATACTCTGTAGGCAAACATCTCCAAAGAAAAAGCATCAAATAGTCGTAGAAATCATCACATACAACCGACCAACACCTTTTTGAAAAAATCTGAATTAAAACCATCGTGCCCGTGTGCTTTATAAGAGGGGAGGTTTTTAACCACTTGATCAATTTTTGCTTAGAGAAAGGTTGAATCAAGTGATCCGTGTCTCTGTTTTCAGTGATCAATTGAGATAAATCAAACTGAATACCCGAAAAGTTGGTAGAGCCCAATCTGCCTTTATAGGAATTCCACGAAGTTGTGCCTTCGGTCATGATCATACATCTGATTTCCATTATCATCCACCAAATAAGTAATTAAATTCTTTCTATAATTGATAGAGGCATGAGCATGAAAGAAATGGGTACCAAATCCCCCAAAGTAACCCAGTTAATTTTGCCTCTTTGCTTCCAATATGTTCTTTTTCTTTAACCGCAACAAAGAAATGAGATGTTGTTCAATAATTTTCCGAAATTCTATTCCACTAGAGATAGGTCCCTCGCATTCCTCCAACATATTCAAGAAATCCAAGAATAATTTGCTCTGTCAATAGAAACTTTGAGGTTAGACAAAGTATGACTCCAATCTTTCAATGATTTCACGAGAGCCTTGAATTTTGCAAATCAAGTTCTTTCTTTGCATCAGCAAGGTTAGGTGAAGAATGCCACCATTTGGACCTGCTCAAAAAATCTGCATGATCCATCCAATAGTTTTCAAACCTAAAGATAGAACTTTTAGGAATAGATGTGTTGATGGATACAACACAAGGAGTATGGTTAGAGGTTTCCATACTTAGGGTAGAGACAAAGCAGGTTTGGATAAGCAAAGTAGTCCGGGAAGGTGAAGTGAAAAACCAATCCAATCTTTCCAAGAGGGGAGAAATCTGCTTATTAGTCCATGTAAATCTTTTTACCTTTAAGAGGTAATTCAATCAAGCCCGGTTGCTTATTGCTTCATTGAAAAGCAACATTTCATTGTAATCTGCACCGGGCTTATTCCCTGTCTTCGAGGATTTTTGTATAGGTTAAAATCTCCAACAATTAACCAGTCAACATAATCGGGCATCTGAATATTTTTGAACCACTTTGCAAAAAAGATCTTTTCCCATTAGGAGAAGGGGCATAGATATTAGTAAGCGTACCAAGTAGCATTGTTATGAAGAGAGGTGAATTCCACGTAAATAGCATAAGAATTTTGAAAAACACAATGTCCTCGAGAAACGAGAGCTATTCCAAAGAATAAGAGAGCCTCCGTAAGCACCATCGAGGGTAAATACTCAAAAGAATCATAAGAAGCAGGACAAAAATTTTTGATAAAGTTCAGATCAAAATGACTTCTTTTAGTTTCCTGCAGACATATAATGTCACAAAGACTTTCCACAATCTTATTTCTTCAGTTTCCATTCTTTGTCCAGGTTAATCCCTCGGACATTCCAACATAAAACTTTCCAAGACCTTCTATCCATAAACTTAACCAATTACATAGCAAAAGGACTACTTACATAACTAAGAGTCAAGGATGGATAAGCGGGTGGGTCGCCAGATGGCTCAAGGGCCCCGTGAGGCACCATCTTCTCGGGCCATGGTCATCATGTGGTCCTCGGGCTTGGTTTTCCCCGTGCGGCTTCTTCAGATCCTGCCATGGAGGTGCTTGGAGCATCTTCTCGCCTCTCCACCGCTTGAACCAGTTTGAGCAAATCAACTTTGGCTTCTTTGGTCTGCCGCTTCTTGATTGGCTTCTTGTGGGCGGCTTTTTTGTTCAAATTCTCATCGAGTAAGTTTAGCCCCGATCAATGTTGCGTAATTTGGTTCCCAACTCCTTACTACGTAAGAGGAGATTAGAGGGGTTTAGATTCATAGCCGTGACAATATTTCTCGAGCAAATGGAAGGCTTGAATCCTTTATTAGTAGCACTCAACCTGTCACTTCTTCTCAATTTAGATTCGAGAGATAACCTTTTTCTTACCTCTTTTGTTACCTTTTGCGGCGTAGCTACTGCATTCTTGGATTCAGGGGATATCCAGCAAGGAGGTAAGGAGGTTCTGTTCTGGATCCTTCATACTCAAGGTTCTTTCAGAGCTATTTGAATCTTCATCATTGCCTGCTGTAATATCAGTTTCAGAGTTTAATTCAGTGATAATGATTGATGATTTTTTAGAGGGAATGGAGAGGGGAAAAGAATTACCGTGAGGATTGATTGGATATAATATTCCAAGCATCAGAGACTAGGAATTTGGAAGCCCATTCATTAGAGGCCATCCGACTCGGCAGACTTAACAAAAAAGTCCAACCACCGTGCGGAATAGTGACAGCTTGGGCCCCGATTCTTGTCGTCGAAAGAATTTGGCCCACATTCTAATAGTATCTGGGCTTGGGCTGTTTGCTGGTGATGGGCTGAAAGACTCATTACTGTTCCAATTGATTTTGGAAAAATCAAAAGGATCTTCAATCAACTTTGACATTGGTTGTTTCCCTTTTAGAATAGCGGTAAGGGTCACGCGCAAAGAAAAGCGATTTTTTACCATTCCAATCAAATATTTTGGTTGAAGCCATTCATTTCATTATTGGGGTCATTAGGTGGAATGACATCTTCATGCCCATGACCTAGATCGTGCGGGGGCATTTAGAGCCTGATCAGCATTCTCTGGATTTTCAGGGACATAACCCAAGAGGTCATTTTCATGAATTTTCTCAATTGGCTGGAACTGTGGAATGTTCTGCAGGTTGGGGAAAGGTGCAACATAATTATTATCTGTGGGGTCAACAACAGGAGCAGGAACAGGAGCAGGAATAGGGCCATGTGGTTGAACTAGTCCCTTAGCTTCACTATCAGAGGAATGCATATATATAATTTGATCATCCACATCCATGCTTTTCTGGTCTGTCAAAGCATCATCTTCAGCCTCAAACTGAATCACTTCTTCCCAATCTTTTGGGGCTATCTGCTGGAGTGGAACCAATATGGGAATATCCTCCTCTTGCTGATTATCTTGAATGGGCTGTGCTTGCTGTGGTTGTTCCTGCTGTGGACCATTCTGCTGAGGCCATAATCCCCAACCAAGAGGGCCCAAGAAATTGGGATTGGGCTGCACTAGAGGTTCTGGTGCAGGATGAGGTGGGTGAGGTCCCTGACCCAGCTGACCATATCCATGATAGATGAATTGATTAGGATCAAAGTCACCCTCATTAGGAGGTAAATCTTCATCTTGTGGATTGGCACCCAACATGTTTGCTTGGAGCACTTCACATTGTACAGCCCAGCTATTTGACTCAAAACCTGTTCCTTCAGTAAAAACAAATATCCAAGGTATCTCTTCCAAATCAGTCACTCTGACTCTTACTAAAGATCTAGCCTTGTTTATTCTATCTTCAACCCACACTAGCAACCTCCCAAAAGATGACACAGCTTTGTCAATCAGTTGATGAGTCCATAGATCAAGATTTAACCCAAGCATCATTAGCCAAACCTCATGGTTCATCACAGCTATGCGGTTGTTCCAAGCACGATTGTGAGGGATGAAAGAGATAATACCATTACCATAGGGATGTGGACTTTGTGGATCGGATGATCTCTCTCATGCATGAAGTTGAACCTCACATAAGCTTGTCCAAAAGGACAAGGTTGGAGCGACCGGATGCCAATGTCATGATCACCCAAGAAATCCTCCAGAACATTCCTGATATCTTCAAAATCCACTACATGTGCCGGCATAGGGTGTAGTCGAACAATAGCCAGTCATTGTTCTCGCTTTCGGGGGCGTGACCCACCACAACACGGCGCATGATCGGTCCCCATGGATTACTTGACGTTGCATTCCGGGAGGAAGGAAGGGGGTGGGATCAATCATACGGAATGCCATATTGCTCTGTAAAGAATCAGGAGGAAGATGTTACTGTAGCTTGGGGAAGAGGGGTTTTTTGCTGCCAAGGGATATGCATAGTAACAGGCGAAACATCAAGCTTGAGACCAATGCGAGCAAACTCACCAAAGCCGAGAAAACCGGCGGTTTGGAGGGTTGCTCCGACGAGGAAGGCGGCGGCACCACCTGCGTCACCGCCGCTGTCGCCAACAAACTCCGGCGCACGGATACTCCAAGAAGTAGTACTTTTGGACTGAGAAAGAATCAGAGGAGGAAGATGTTACTGTAGCTTGGGGAAGAGGGGTTTTTTGCTGCCAAGGGATATGCATAGTAACAGGCGAAACATCAAGCTTGAGACCAATGCGAGCAAACTCACCAAAGCTGGAGAATACCGGCGGTTTGGAGGGTTGCTCCGACGAGGAAGGCGGCGGCACCACCTCGTCACCGTCGCTGTCGTCAACAAACTCCGGCGCACGGATACTCCAAGAAGTAGTACTTTTGGACTGAGAATGAGAGGCAGCTGCCGGTTTGCTCGCGCATTGCGCCTGGTAATTACCGGTAGTAATGTGGCAAGGAGCATTTTGAGGAGTGGGCCCATTATTCACCGGGCGGTGTATCCGGTGATCACCGGAAGCGGGTGCGCCGCGTCGTGGATTTCTCTGATACAGGGAAGTAAATGCCATATCTACCCGACTTTGCTGCTGAGAAGGGAAGGTTCGAGATTGGGCCAGATTAGGAGATGGGCCTTTTCCAAAAGAATGCATTGGGCCTGGTCCAAGTATGCCCGGTTGATTGAAAGGCAGAGGCAGAGGCAGAGGAGACCGTTTGGTCTTAAATCTAATAGGTAGATTAAGACGAGTAAAGACTGATTTACGAGCATTGAATGTATGATTCAAATTGGAAAAATGTGCACCTTTTGCATATCCCAACGGCACTGAGTTTGCTCCGGTGAACGGTGGTCGGAGCACCGGACGAGAAGATGATGAAGCTGATTTTCTGACCACATCTGTCCAGAGAGCATTTTCTTCAGATAACCATTTCCTGTACTCCGAGACATGATCAGGACCTCCTCCATGCCAGAGATGGAAGAAAATCTTGTAGTTTGAACACTCATAAGAACGAAGATTATAGATATGTAAACCGACAGATCGAGAACAGACAGAGAATCTGAAAACTCTATCACTGAGCATAATCACATTGAAACGAACAGCTTCTCCACCAATGGTGGCTTGGAGGAGCTGAGCAACAGAATCTTCAGTCAATCTGTACTTGCAACGACCAACCGAGACGACGAGATGGAAAGCTTTGGAAGAGAAGAAGGGATGAACACAAACCGAAGTGCCATAAGCATGGAGAGTGGCAGATGCAACTGCTTTTCCAGGCTTGGGATTCAGATCGAGGAGCGCCATGAGGACCAGGGAGGCAAGGCACACCTCACTGAATGAGTCATCTTACTCGTTCAAGAGTCTCGACTGTTGAAGCAGAGTGTCATTATGATTAGGAGGATCTTGCTGTACCTTCAAATTACTGCGATCCATTCATCTAATTAGATCGGAGGGTTGCTATCAACTATTACTTCCTAGGAAAATACGAATGCTTAATTTGCTCTTCTTCTTTAAAAGTCTAGAGCGCTGACTTGTTTGTCTTTGCCCCGCGGCCGCATTCATTTTGCCGCCCACCACGCAGACAATGCGCATCATAATAAGCTCAAATGGAAGTCAGTTGGCAATGCTGTTCAATTTTTTTTTTTTTAAAAAAAAAACAGTACGTCCTCGCCCCTCCTGTTTACTAAAAAAAACTTGGTTGAACCAAACAATGACATATAAATACCTGCTGAGTTACAAAAGACACAGAGTTGCTTCACCCAGATGCATGATGCTTTTATTGATAACGAAGAATTTACAGCCCCTACCCCTAATAAAAGGGAAAGGCAAAACACAGGGATCAGTTACAGGACAATTGCAGAGAACTGGTCATTCAGAGCTAGAACAGCAAACAAACTGTCAAGAATAATTCAGAGCTCGAGGGCCGAGCAGAGCACCAACAGAAAGAGCAAGCTTTGACACACAGTCGCTCGCTTTCGCACAGGCTGCCGGCCGGCCGGCGGCCCCCAGTAGCCACTGGGCGTCCATGGAGCAAAGCAATTGAGCTTGAGCAGACACGCTCACTGTCCATCACAGCTTATACTCCTCCATTGCATTTGCACGCATCAAAGTCACAAAAAGAACACGGCTCTGCCTCTGTAGGGCAGCAGCAGCAGCAGCAGCAGCAGCAGCAGGTGCGTCTGTCTCGAGGTTGAAGACGATCGAAGGATATCGATCAACGCGTTGGCACTTGCAGCAGGCTCTCATGCTCATCGAGTGCACTCCTCTCACTCACTCCCATGCATGCAATCCTGCAATCCATGCAATGCAATCCTATAGCTGAAACCTTGGGTTGGGCCCTTTCGACACGGCCTTTAATTTGTCCGTTAGCTGTTGTAGCTCTTTTGAGAAAAGGGAGAAAAGGGAAAAAAAAAGGTTGCCAACCCAAAAGATAGCGAGGTATAGAGCTAGATCATCGTCTGGATGGAATATATGGGAGGAAAGTGAAAGAGACAATGCCGGGCAAAAGAGATTTCTATGAGATTTCTATGTTGCCGTGTTGTCGCGTACAACAACACACAAACACAAGCACTGTTCAACTTCAACATGCGTTGCCACAAAAACTCCACTAAAGGCTAAAGGCCATGAAATCTCCTTAGTCTCTTGTCTCTCTTACTATTATTTTTCGGTGTTCTTCAGCTCCAATTTAGATGTTCATTTTTTTTTTTCTTACTCCATTTTGACCCTGAACAAATGTCATTCTTACTTTTTTTAAGGAGTCAATCAGCAATCTTAATTATTAACCAAATATATACAAAAAAAAAAAAAAATCTAGCTAAAATTCAAAAAGTTTGACTTACTTCAAACCTAGGATAAAAGCTTTTACCGCGATCTCTATTAGACGAATAAAGAGAAAAAAAAAGCAAATGCCCGCCTAGTTTTTTTAATACAAACTAGGCCCCAAAATCATACAACTAAGCAGAGTGTTCCACTCATCCTTACAATTTTGGTACAACAACTCACAACTATCACAACACATCCATTACTTGCTCCAACTTGGTCAACATGGCCCAACTCGCAGCGCAACTATCAACAAACTAAGGACCAAAGAAAAATGACAACATATTGGGCAAGCTAGAGCCACCACCATGGCCAGACAACAGGTAGCAAGGCACCCGTGGCGGATGTGAGACCCAGTTGGAACCTGATGATGGGCTGGGCCTCAATCGGGTTATTGTAGCGATGAGCCGCGAAAAATAGCGGGATGTTTAGTACCACCTCGGGAATTCAGAGTTCACCAAACCAACTTAAAAACCCAGGCCAAGGACACGTAGTAACCTTCGGGTTAACCGCTTTGAGCGGCGGACGAAAAGCTCAAGCGGGTTGCTACGTAGGTGGGGTCCGCTCCTCGGTAGAGTGGGTCCGAGCCGTGTGCCGGGTCGGGCGTTACACCGCACAATAGGGAGCTACTACGGAACTGAAAGCCTAACAATGCCTCCGAGGAAACGACGCTAAAAAACGCCGACAATGTATCCCACTAAGGAAAGGTCTTCACATGCAAAATCCACGACGCTAAAAAACGCCGACAAAGTATCCCACTAAGGGAAGGTCTTCACATGCAAAATCCAGCACGGTACCAAAACGACGTTCGCGAGAAGTCGCCGCTCAAGCTTTCACCCGACCTCGAGCACACCTCCACACCGTCCGCTGCCGGAGGCCCAATCCTACCATGGCTCCACAATGTCCCTGCCTGTCGGAAGGAACCACCTGGAGAATCAATCTTTTAACCTCTAACTTGCACAATAACCCAATTTTAAATCATGTAGCATGAAATTGGGTATCCAATACCCTCTTATACTACTAAAACCTAAAAAAAAATCACCATAATAAAGATATCATTTTTAGAAAAATGATATTGGTTTCACATTTTTAAAAAAATAAATTACTTATGATTTTGTATTATTCTCAGAAAATATAAAACCACCCTAAAACCATGGGGGTGTTTGATACTGAGTTCTATAGTTGATTGGTGGAAATACTACGTGTAAGTTGAAGATTGAAATATATGTACTTAGACTCTATCTATGGCAAACCCGGGTGATTTGGAGGCTTCCCGAGTGAGAAACCAGAAAAAATCACTTGAATTTGGCTGCCAAGAAAATTCGAGTGAAACAATAGAAGTCATCACCCGATTTATAATGCATATTACTCACATAAAAAAGCAGATTCCAAACAAAGGTCAAATTTTATCTATGAAATGCAAACCTGAATATATTAAAAATTTCAAATTAAGCTTAAATACAAATTGCAAAAAAAAAAAAAATCTAAATGCAGTTCCTCTTTGAAAAAAGTTCAGAAACGCACTCGGAAAAACAAGCAAGGGAACACAGAGTGGTAGTAGCTGTGATGAGAGGCAATAGGCATGTGCATGCACGCCACAGCCAAAAAGCCTATCCGCCATTGCCGCCGGAGCGCCTGCAATGGTGAGAGGGTAAGAGAAAAAAGCTTTCGAAGCCATCCAGTCTCCAGCAAAGTCTCGCCGCCACTCGCCCACTGCCCGGCCCGACCAGATCACCACCACCATCATCACCTCCTCCACCACCATCACCATGCCCCTGCTCGCGCGCTCTCCACTCAACACTTCACTCCTCATGTCGTCCACCACCACCTCTTGCTCCTCCTCCATCATGACCTTCGCCAGTGCGCCACTACCTTTCTCCTCTCCATTTTACCACCCGCGCCATAGCCTCCTCCTCTCATTCATGCCACCATCGCCGCCGCGCCTCCGCCAGCATGGCCGCCTCCACGGGCACCTCCTCCTCCACGCCGCCGCGGCCACCCACGGCGGCCTCTTACTCCTGCTGCCACTCCTAACCATCACCACCGCGGCCTCCTCAGCTCCCCTCCCCCTCCTCGCTCTCCTCTCCCTCAAATCCTCCCTCCACGACCCATCCGCCTCACTCCTTCCCTGGACATACGCCGGCGCCGCCTCATCAGGCGCGACACGCTCTCCGACGCCACCATGGTGCTCGTGGCCAGGCGTCACCTGCGACCCATCCACAGGAGACATCGCCGAGCTCGACCTCTCCCGCCGCAACCTCTCCGGCACCTTCTCCCCCCACCGCGGCCAGACTCCTCGCGCCCACGCTCACGTCGCTCAACCTGAGCAGCAACGCCTTCACCGGTGCGTTCCCGGCCACCGCGGTGTTCCAGCTTCGGCGGCTGCGGGCACTCGACGTCAGCCACAACTTCTTCAACGGCTCGCTCTTCTTCCCCGACGACGGCGTCGCGGAAGCGGCGCTCGGTGCCACGCTCGAGGTCCTCGACGCGTACAGCAACTGCTTCGTCGGCCCGCTCCCGCGTGGCCTCGACGAGCTCCGTCGGCTCCAGCGGCTCAACCTCGGTGGCAGCTTCTTCAACGGGAGTATCCCGCCTGACATCGGCCAGCTCCGTTCGCTGAAGTTCCTTCACCTCGCCGGGAACGCGCTGACCGGGCGGATCCCGTCGGAGCTCGGCGCGCTCGCGTCACTGGAGCAGCTCGAGATCGGGTACAACTCGTACGACGGTGGCGTTCCCGCCGAGCTCGGCAACCTGACGCGGCTCCAGTACCTCGACATCGCCGTCGCCAACCTCTCCGGCCCGCTGCCGCCGGAGCTTGGGAGCCTCGCGCGGCTCGAGAAGCTGTTCCTGTTTAAGAACCGTCTCGAGGGTCCCATACCGCCGAACTGGTCCCGCCTCCGCGCGCTGCAGGCGCTTGACTTGTCGGACAACCTGCTCGCCGGCGGCATCCCGGCGGGGTTTGGGGATCTCGGGAACCTCACGATGCTGAACCTCATGAGCAACTCCTCTCGGGACCATCCCGGCGGCGATCGGCGCGCTGCCGAGCCTCGAGGTGCTGCAGCTCTGGAACAACTCGCTCACCGGACGGCTGCCGGAGTCGTTGGGCGCGAGCGGGCGGCTCGTCCGCGTCGACGTGTCGACCAACTCCCTCTCCGGCCCGATTCCTCCGGCGATGTGCACCGGCAACCGTCTCGCACGACTCATCCTCTTCGACAACCGCTTCGACTCTGCCATCCCGGCGAGCCTCGCCGCCTGCTCGTCGCTCTGGCGCGTCCGGCTCGAATCCAACCGCCTGTCCGGCGAGATTCCCGTCGGGTTCGGCGCGATTCGGAACCTGACGTACCTGGACCTGAGCTCCAACTCGCTCACCGGCGGCGGCGTTCCTGCTGACCTCGTGGCGTCTCCGAGCCTCGAGTACATCAACATCTCCGGCAACCCCGTCGGTGGCGCGCTCCCGAACGTGTCGTGGCAGGCGCCGAACCTGCAGGTGTTCGCGGCGAGCAAGTGCGCGCTGGGCGGCGAGGTCCCGGCGTTCGGCGCCGCGGGGTGTTCGAACCTGTACCGGCTGGAGCTGGCAGGGAATGACCTCACCGGTGCAATCCCGAATGACATCGGCACGTGCAAGCGGCTGGTGAGCTTGAGGCTGCAGCACAACCAGCTCACCGGCGAGATCCCGGCCGAGCTCGCCGCGTTGCCGTCCATCACCGAGATCGACCTGTCCTGGAACGAGCTTACCGGCGTCGTCCCACCGGGCTTCACCAACTGCACCACACTCGAGACCTTCGACGTGTCATTCAACCATTTGGTGACCGCTGGCTCGCCGTCGTCACCAGGCGGCGGCGGCGGCGGCGGTGACCTCCGCTCGACGCACCGCGGCAATGTGGGTCTCCGCTGTGGCGGTGGCCATGGCGGGGATGGTGGTGCTCGCCGTCACCGCACGCTGGCTGCAGTGGCGCGACGACGACGCGCCGGGCGGCGGGGTTGGCGCACGTGCACGACGCCCCAACGTCGTCGTCGGGCCGTGGCGGATGACCGCGTTCCAGAGGCTGGACTTCACCGCCGACGACGTGGCGCGGTGCGTCGAGGGGAGCGACGGCATCATCGGCGCCGGGTCGTCCGGGACGGTGTACCGCGCCAAGATGCCCAACGGCGAGGTCATCGCGGTGAAGAAGCTGTGGCGGCAACCGTCGGCGCACAAGGAGGGAGTAGGGAGAAGCTTTGCCGGCGGCAGAGCCACCGCCGAAGCCGCGGCGGAAGGATCCAGCAGCCGCTGACGCCAACGGCGGCAACGGCAACGTGAACGGTAACAGGAGCGGCGGCATGGTCGGCGAGGTGGAGGTGCTGGGCCACCTCCGTCACCGCAACATCGTGCGACTACTGGGGTGGTGCACCGACGGCGAGACGACGCTTCTTCTCTACGAGTACATGCCAAACGGCAGCCTGGACGACCTCCTACACGGCACCGGCACCGGCGCCGCCGCCATGGGTGGAAAGGAGAAGGCGGCGGTGGCGCTGGACTGGGACGCGCGTCACCGTATCGCCGTCGGCGTGGCGCAGGGCGTGAGCTACCTGCACCACGACTGCGTGCCGGCGGTGGCGCACCGGGACCTGAAGCCGAGCAACATCCTTCTCGACGCCGACATGGAGGCGCGCGTGGCCGACTTCGGCGTCGCCAAGGCGCTGATCCACGGCGGCGTTGGTGGCGCCGCGGCGCCGCGGCCATGTCCGTCGTCGCCGGGTCCTACGGCTACATCGCTCCAGAGTACACGTACACTCTGAAGGTGGACGAGAAGAGCGACGTGTACAGCTTCGGCGTGGTGCTGCTGGAGATCCTGACGGGGCGGAGGGCCGTCGGCGACGCGGAGTACGGCGAGGGGAGCAACATCGTCGACTGGGTCAGGCGCAAAATCGCCGCCGGCGCTGGCAGCGACGTGATGGACGCGACGGCGTGGGCGGCGGACCAGCAGCAGACGGCGGCGCGGGAGGAGATGGCAATGGCGTTGCGGGTGGCGCTGCTGTGCACGAGCCGGTGCCCGCAGGAGCGGCCGCCGATGAGGGACGTCGTGTCCATGCTGCAGGAGGCCAAGCGCGGCCGCCGGAAGCAGCAGCAGCAGCTCCTGCCCAAGAAGCAGCAGCAAGCGTAACCAACAAAGATTAATTAGCAACGACGTCCACGTGTTACGTGTAGGTGTATTGTATTACTAGTCACTAGTAGGAGTACTAAACTGTGTGCCTTGTGTTGTATAATGTCTTAGATCACTCATCATCACTGTATGAGTAAACTTTGGAGATTTTCAGAGGTCACATTTCAAAGGCAGCCCAAGTAGTCCATCTAAAATATTTCAATTTTCTTAGACTGCAAAACCATAGGGATACATGTGCATGATGCAACAGAAACACTCATGGACTTAAAAGCCAACCACTGGACTCTATCAGACACAAAAACACTACAATGTTTCTCGGAAGCTGATGATACAAAAAGAAATTTTCTGATGGATGTTCATGAAAATTCTAAGCAAAGTTGCAGCATTCTCTAAGTAATAATATAAGCTATGAATTTCCATGGACATCAACAGCAAAAGGAACATATAATATTTATTAAAATTAAATGAAGCAAATAGCAGATTGTTTTTTTAAAAAAACATGATGAAAAACAAAGGCCTTGATTGCTCTTCAAAGCTCGGACCATGGGCCATCAATACTAAGCAGGCCTAAGATTGTGGGCTTTGCAGCACCTGGTATTGGGCCATGGTCTCTGTTTCGGCTCTGGGCCGCTCGGCTTTCTGTCCTCTGCAGCTCCCTCCGCTTCGGACTGTGCCTCTCGAATTCGCAGCGGTGAGGAGGTCGCCTCCGGCTGGCGGCGTGAACCGGTGAAGTGGTGAGGCGCCGGCGGAGGTGGCGACGGGCTCAGCGAGATGGGATTGGCCCGCCGTCTCTTCGGCTATGTCCTCCGGATTCCTCTGCCGAAGGCCAGATTGCAGCGGTTGGGGGGACCGCCTGCGCCTGATTCCGAGGAGACGCGACGGCGGCGAGGCGACCGCCGGACAGCAGCGGAGACGACGCTGCTCGCTGCTGTCTGCAGTAGTTCGAGGTAATCGTGATTCCTGAAACTTGTTTGCGAATGCAGATTAGCGCTTGCTCGCTCGGAGCCTATCTAGATGGATTCACTTCATTTTGTCCCAAAACAGATAAATTGGTAATCAAATCCGAAGGAGGCTGCGGAGACGACGCTGCTCGCTAGTCGCTGCAGTAGTTCGAGGTAATCGTGATTCCTGAAGCTTGTTTGTTTATCGCGATTACCGCTTGCTCGGAGCCTTCATTTTGTTCCAGAATCAAATCTGAAACTGTGTGTCTGTACATTTTTAAATAGTAATTTGCCACAACTGAAATACAGAAAACACATATTTTCCCTTTTGTAATTTTTTAATTTATAATCTGTTACATTTAGTTCTTGATGTCAGATCCGTATGAGTCTGGTATATTTTTTGTCAGGTGAAAAGTTCTTGTTATCCTTTTTTATGCTGATTTTGTTCTTCAGTTTGCTTGTGTCTTAGCATCACTAGTACACTATTGTGTTATTAGGCATTAAAAACGTTGCTTGTGGACAATTCCTTGTAATGAAAACAAGACAAAGGTTCCCTTATTTTTATATAAGAAAAAATGCTGCCCAAAGAATTCATCAAAAGGTAAACATACATACAGACATCTGAAACATACACAAGTTGTGAACACCTACAACAAGAAGATAGACAGTAAATCTGATCATAGGCATATGAGTATTTCTAGGACACACAACAAATGTGCCCTGTACTAAACAGCTTAAGTAACCAACTACATTAAAAAAAAAGAGTAAAAAAACACCATAGATATCATCTTCCTCCTGAGAGGCCAGATATTGTGCAGAAGCTTGACGATATTTGAGGATATGACATGACCGCTGAGTTCAGTCCACGGTTTTTCATCAAGGCAACAGTGTTCGAGCTCAGTTCGGTCGGTCTCAGCTCTGGTAATGGCATATCGCCATCGAGGTATTGCATAACTTCTCGCATCCTAGGCCTTGAACTAGGAAGCGGGTGTGAGCACAAGAGACCTAGCTTCAACACAAGCTGGGCCTCATCAATGTTGTAGTCACCCTGAAGCCTGGAATCCAGTGTGTTTGTAAGCAAACCATTGTTCCACTGCTCTAGTACCCAGTCGACCAAGAAAAATTCATCTCCCTCTGCATTTTTCTTGACAGGTCTTTGCCCACAGGCAACCTCAAGAAGGAACATGCCGAAGGCAAAAACATCTGTATAAGGGGATGCCTTCCCTGTGCGCAGTAGCTCTGGTGCTAGGTAACCCTTTGTGCCAACCATATGTGTTGTTTGTGGGTCAGTCCCATGATCATATAGCCTTGCAAGGCCGAAGTCACCAAGGCGGCCATTCATTTCACCATCTAAGAGTACATTGCTTGCCTTGATGTCTCTATGGATCACTATCTTCTCCCATTTCTCATGGAGATACAACAAGCCTGTAGCAATGCCTTTGATGACTCGGAATCTTTGATCCCAATTCAAAATAGCCTTGTTCTCGTCATAATGTAGATATTTATCGAGGCTACCATTGTGCATGTAATTGTAAACCAAAAACAGTTCACCTTTTCTCCTGCAATAGCCAAGTAGCTGCACAAGGTTGCGATGGCGGAGTCGACCGATGCTAACGACCTCAGTGACAAACTCCTTCATTCCCTGTCTTGACTCATGAGACATCCTCTTCACAGCAACCTCTATGTTAGATAATGGAAGCACTCCTTTATATACTTTACCAAAACCTCCTTCTCCGAGCAGGTGTTTATTCTTAAAGCCCCCTGTAGCATGGAACAAATCCTTGTATGAAAACCGGTGTGGACCAAACTCACTCTCCCAATCCTCACGCACCTCAGCATACTTCAGCCGCCTTCGCACAACGATAATGACAATAGTGCCTATGGAGAGGATCAATGTTGCAGTGGCTATCGGTAGGACAATTGCCAAGACCTTGAATGGGCCTTTGGACCAAGAGAAGGCAACTTGGGAAGCTTGGAGACATCAAGGGGCGGAGCTGGCTTATTCAGGCCAAAGCTCCAGCCCATCACATACTGGCGGGTGTTGAAGGGAGCAGCTACGGATGAGAATCCAATGTAAGAAGTTGAGTTGGAGAGTACAGTTGAGAGATCATAGGTTGTAGACAGCAGTGGCCTTGATGGCTTGTCCATGTTGATTGGAGCCAAGGTGACATTGATCTGTGTAGTAACCTCATCATAGTCTACCCACAGTTGTGTTCCCCTGTTTCCATTGAGTGTCAGATTCCTGAAGGTACCACTATCATCTTCATAGAAACCAGCTGTGTTGGAATTGAAGGAGATCACATTGTTGATATTGATGCCTACATGGTTGTCATTGATGTCTTGCAGCTCAGCATTTTTGTAGGTGTCAAGCTCGATCATGAATATGTGTTTGCTTGGGTCACCATTGTTTTCTTCATTGAAGAGGCCGAAGTACTTGGATGCCCGCGCATCCGAGAAATTCTTGGTAGGGGCGATGAAGAAGGCCATGCCATCAGCGCTCAAGTCTTGGTATGTGATGATGATACTGAAAACAACATTGACCGAAAAAGGATTGAACTTTACCATCAGGTGATTTTATGGAAGTGCAAAGGGTTGGGGTAGAATGCGTGGGTCGTTGAGAATTGCAGTGCCGTTAGTTAGATCAAGCAGGCCATTGTTTGTGATGGTGGCAGAGCCATCAAGGTTTAAGCTGGATTGGGTGAAGCCAGAGAAGAGAAATTGATCATCGCAGGAGGCCAAAGTTGTGAGGAGGATGAGGAGCAGGTACTGAAGGATGGATGGATGTTTTGTTGCCATTGCAAGTATGCTGTGTGGCCTGCAAGCTAGAAGCATGGAAATCGACTGAATAGCAAATAAGCAAGCAGCAAGTGTTAGGTGGGCAACCAATGTTTGTATTAGATTTAATTTGCAGCCTCTGAATTTTCAACACTTATCATCATCTTCATCTAATTCAGTAGTTGATGTAGACACCTTTGTTTGCGCAAGAAGAATAAAAATTTCCAAGCTTTGATCTAGAACCTGTTTGTAGCTTGAAGCTTAATTAACCAAAAAAAGTCTGTCCACAGACTTTTGCAGTCCTTTCAAGTCAAATGGACTGGCAAACTTACAAATTGCCTTCAAAGATGAACAACAACTGAATTTTGAGATATATAGAGTTGCAAACAGGGATAAGCATCCCTATGCTTGAAGTCTTGTTTCTTTTGAAAAGGAAGCTTGATGCAACGTTTGACGATTTGGCGCAATTTGTCGTGGACAATATTGTCAGATGTGACTTGTGGAACTTACCTAACTAGTTCCAAAGAAACAAGCCGGCATTTGATTATTCAGATGTGACTTGTGGAACTTACCTAACTACCTCGGAATGCCTGGTCAAAATACTACTTCCGAAAAATATCTTAGACGAATCCAGATATGGACTTCATTCTGAGTATGCCTGGTCAAAGATGACACGACCTGATGTTGTCCTTCGAACCCATCTATGCTGCAGTTTGAATACTGAATCAAATTAATAATAGTTTTAAATTTGAACCCTCAGTTATAATAAATAATAGCTAGGTGGCGCATAATTTGGCAAGAAGAGGGATTGAATCAAAGCAAATTTGTACTTGGTATGATGGGCCCGCTAGTTAGTTTCATTCTTGATTTGCTAGCAAATGTAACTATCCTGAATTAATAAAGCTCACCATGTGTTTCAAAAAAAAAAAGCACTGTTCCAGGACTAGTATTTTATGCATGAACATTCTAAACTCATTTAGGCCTTGAATTTCAACTGCTCTGGTTTCTATTGCCTACCTTTATGGGACGAAATATTCAACATCTCGCGCTCTTGACTTGGATTTATGTTGCCACTGAAGTGACAACCTGACGTTGTCCTTCGAGCTTATCTATGTAGCGGTTTGAATCCAGTGTTAACTAATGCTCCATTCAGGATTACAAGTCGCTTTAATTTTTTTTGGTACATTTACTTTGCTATGTATCTAGATATAGCAATATGTCTACTAGATGCATAGCAAAAATCGATGTATCAAAAAAAGCCTGATTTATAGTTTGGAATGGAGGGAGTAATATGTACTCTCTCACTCTATTAAAATAATTTAGGTTATCTCTTTTTTTTTAATATAATCCACTGTTCTTTCTCGCTTGACCTACTAAAACAATATCTAGAAATATAAATGTTGATATTGTTCTATAAATTTTCAAACTGTAAGAAAACTTTAGCTCAACTCAAATCTAGAAATGTATTCTTTTAGAACTGTGTGAGTATATTATTTTAATTTGAAACCATCAAAAAATAATTAGTACTCTATTCGCTTTTTAAATTATAAGTTGTTTTGATTTTTCTTTTGTAAATTTACTTTGTTACGTACTCCCTCCATACCCAAAAAAGCTTTTACGTTTAGGACAAGGTTTGGGTCAAACATTGGGATTATAAATCATCAATAACTTTTACGTTGTTGAGTTTGCAAATGTGAAACCTATATGAATAGATTTGTCTTGGAAAATACTTTCATAAAAGTATACATATATCACTCTTCGATAAATATTTTTAAAATAACAAGAGGTCAAAATTGTGTTTTGGAGACCGTTTTTGCTGTCCTAAACATCAAGTTTTTTTTTTTTGGGTATGGAGGGAGTATCTAATCAGGTGGGAGTATCAAGCAAGTAGCTAAATAGTGTTCCAGGACTACTATATTTCCAACATATTTAATATGCATGAAGCCGTGAACTTCAACCGCTCCGGTTTTCTATTGTCCACAGTCCACACTCAAAACATTCAAAGTTTCCTGCGCTGGCCTTGGATTTGTTGCCACGGCAGTCAATATGTCCAGTGAAAAACGACACGTCGTTGTCCTTCAATGCAATCTTTTTCGCAGCCGGTTTGAATTATTCGACGGCTAGTATTACGAAAATATTTAATATACATGAAAATTTTAATCTTGTTTAGTTCATGGACTTTAACCGCTCAGTTTTGTTTTATGACGACTGTGTAGTTAATCTATACCTTAATAATACCCCTTAATTCAGAAACGATAAATGTATTTGATCTGAAAAAAGCAAATAAAATGAATTTTGACACTTAATTTCTTATACAACAATACCATTTTAAAGGTACTATAAATACAAATACACTTATTCAGAAGTCGGATACATGGGGTTTTGGTTGTGATGGCTTTCGTGTAGTACTTGGCACAGGTGGCCAAGGTTATCTTCTCCCAGGCGCATTAGTGGTGTTCTAAGACTGTATTAACTTGATGCACTTGAAAATTTAATAAAATATTTCTTTATAAAAGAAACAAATACAAATATATCGATGTAAACTCTAAGTTCTAAACTTGCATATAATGTGATTGATTGATTGTCAAAATCTTGCAAAATAACTGTGGCTCAAAACACTCCATTGCCTACTAGACATCCCCTTATTATACGGTGAAATCTAGTGAATTATGACCACCATCAATATTTGATAGGAGGTTCAACAAAACAAAGGCGATGTTGGAAGTTTTTCACCAGCATATAACAAAAGATGTCCTGATGCAAAGAGAAGAAGCAAGCACATAATCTGTTTATAGAAAAATTATAAGCAATATCCTTAATAAGTACATGTAGGCTTGCTATAACAATATCCATAATATATGTATTTGGATTGACAAAAACGCCATGTTCACCTTCCTACATTAGAGATGTGCGACGACATTGTGCCAGTGCTACTTGTTGCCAATGGATATGCAATGATGTATGGGTCGAACCCTTCACTTTGCATGGAGGCTAGTACCTCGAGGCTTAAATCAGGAGGCTCAATCTCCCCATCCAAGTATTGCATGACTTGCCGCATGGTAGGCCTTTCACTGGGGAATGGGTGTGAGCAGAGCAGGCCGATTTTTAGCGCCAAGTATGCTTCACTAACATCATACATCCCTTTGAGTCTAGCATCCACGGTATCACAGAAAGATCCTTTTTGCACCTTGTCAAGCACCCAAGCTGTCAAGATCAGCTCACTATCTTGTGTTTTGTGGTGATTGACAGGCCTCTCTCCACAGGTGACCTCAAGGACGAACATACCAAAGGCGAAAACATCTGTAGGAGGTGTGGCATTCCCCGCTGCGTGCTAGCTCAGGAGCAAGGTAACCTATGGTGCCAACCACATGTGTAGTTTGTGGGTTGACGCCATGATCATACAGCCTTGCAAGCCCAAAATCACCTAACCGCCCATTCATCTCATCATCAAGGAGCACATTACTTGGTTTGATGTCTCTATGAACAACAACCTTCTCCCACTCCTCATGGAGATACAACAGGGCAGATGCAATTCCCTTGATGATCTGAAACCTTTGAGTCCAACTCAACACAGAACTGCCCTCTTTGCTGTTGTGCAGATATTTATCCAAGCTGCCATTGGCCATGTACTCATACACCAAGAGGAGCTCACCCTTGCGGCGGCAATAGCCAAGCAGTTGGACAAGATTACGGTTCTGAAGACGCCCTATGCTGATAATCTCTGCTATGAACTCCTTCATGCCTTGCTTGGAGTCATGAGACACCCTCTTCACGGCTATCTTCAATCTTGATCTCGGAAGCTCCCCTTTGTATACTCTCCCAAATCCTCCAACCCCAAGAAGGTTTTTGTTCTCAAATCCACCTGTCGCATGGAACAGGTCCTTGTATGAGAACCGGTGTGGGCCAAACTCCAATTCCCAGTCTTCTCGTACCTCAGCATACCTGAAATGCCTCCTCACAAACAAGAAAGCAATGGCACCTAGAGACAGGAGGAATGCTGCAGTTGCAATGGGCAAAACTACCTCTAACAACCAAGATTGTCGACCCTTTTCGTGACGTCGTGGAAGCTTCGGAAGCATGGTTAGATTAATGGATGGAGCAGGGCTGTTTATGGCAAAGCTCCAGCCAAGCACGAAGTGTTTTGCACGGGTCTTGCCTGTTGATGACGAGAAGCCGATGTACGCCACATCGATGAGCACATCTGAGAGGTTTTGGATGGCCGACACTGTTGGTCTCCTAGGCTTGACCACTGCTAGAGGAGCCAAGGTGACGTCGATCCGTGTCTTCTCTTGATCATACTCCACCCACACCTGCATCGCCTCTTGGTTATAGAGAGTCAAGTTTCTAAAGGTTCCATCCTGATCATGGAAGAAGCCAGCTGGGTAGGACTCCACAGAGGTTAGGCTGTTGATGTCGACACCAACGTGGTTGTTGTTGATGTCCCCAAACTCGGGTTCTGGAAGGTGTCAAGTTCAATGGCGAAGATGTGGTTTGTCGATTGGCCATTGTTGGAACCATTGAAGAGGCCCATGTATTGTACTGGCGCAGCAGAGATATTCTTGCTTGGTGCAACCAACATGGTGAGGCCATCGGTGCTCAAGCCGTCAGAGATGGAGATGATGCCAAACACGGCGGAGACAGAGAAGGACTGCACCGTAGTGTTGGGCGAAGTCAGCGGCGCAGTGGATCAGGGTAGAAGGCATGGCCCATGCTCGCGGGTCGTGCCATTGGTGAGCTCCAGCAATCCGCCTTGTGTGATGGAGGCTGTGCCGTCGAGGGTCAGGCTAGCATTGGCAAAGCCGGAGAAGACGAACTTGTGGTCGCCGTCGTCTCCAGCGCTGAGGGGTGCAGTGGCAAGCCCAAGGCCGACTAATAGGAGTTTTAGGATCATCAAGGAAGCAGGCTTCATGCTTGAGAATGTCGAGAATAGGAGTTTGTGTGCTGCAGCTGCAGCAACTCGGATGGAGTTTGTACTTGTCATCACTCAATTGACAACTGGGGCGAGGCAGAAGCTTCCGGGAATGAAGTCAGGAAATTGACAGCTCCAATTGACATGGTTTTTCTAGCGGGAAATTCAGTTTTGATTTTTTTAACATTCTTTTAAAGAAGCACTTTTCAGTGGAACGTAGGTGCTCCTCCATCTCAAATTATAAGATATATTTTGGCATTTCTAGGTCATAACTTTTTTTTTTGAGCATAGATCATAACTTTTTATGCACTTACATATGCATTATATCAAAAAACATTATATCTACAAAAGCTAAAACATCTTATAATTTGGAATGAACCAAGTAGCAGAGAACTGGACGGGTCTTGAGAATGGTGTGGCTGTAAATTAAGAGGTGTTTTATTCTCAAATTAATATTTGTATTGCCTAGGAGATGAGATGTGAAGGTCTTATGTTCACATCAATAATGTCAGATATGTGATGTTATTACTACTTATGTTTGGTATAAACAACCGGTCAAGCTTGATCTGATTGACCAAGAGATTGCTGTGTTCACAAGGGCAGACAGCCGGTCCCAATCAACCTTTTTTTTTTCTATTTTCTTTGTCATTGCTCTTACTGCGTTTGAAGATGGACAATAACAGAAAATGACACAACGATTTGTCTACAAAATTTTTTGGGCAGCAGCTTCTGTAGTCTGCAGCCTCTATCTATTCTTATTTAGTGACCGCATGCGAAATACATGTGCATGACGTACCTCAAAGTCTCATATGTTAGCTCCCTTCAAGTGACTGTGTGGTTGATACATTCCTTTTGTATGCACTTGAGTAATTATTGTAACGTATTTATATTGGAGACTCTAAATGAATTTAAATGCAAAAAGGTCTGAACTGAAAAAAGTTTTAGTTTTTTCCGAGTAACTTTAATTAAGGTCGTTACTACATTCGAGGTCATTTAAAAATTCAAAGAAAATATACAGTTTAAAAAATCTGAAACTCATAACAGGATTTCTAGGTCCTGAATGATTTCAAATGAAAAGTTTGTCAGCTATAAATTTGCATATCTTTGAGTACTACTGCTTTAGTTTAAATGTTTCTTCATTCGAGATACTTTGAAAACTTAATAAAAAATGAATTTTAAAATCTAAAGAACTTGATGATTTCAAATGAAAAAGTAGTACTGGCACTGTAGCAAACCCACTAGTACTGTAGCAACCATGGTTACTGTAGCAAATCCACCTTCAAAACCGCTCGAGGGAGGTAATTTGCATGGTTTGAAAAGTTGAGGGAGGTGATATGTCCCTTTTTCGAAGTTGAGGGAGGAAAAGTAAACTTTTTGACATGGTTGGGGAGTGAATCCGACTTTTTCCATTTAAATTCATCTTAACATGGGCCGGTGGCCCAAGTAGGCTTTTTCGTGTCAGTCATCCGACAATTTCGAGATGGTTCCTGAAAAAAAAAAAAAACAATTTTCGAGATGGTTAAAAAGAGTGAAATGCACCGTAGGTCCAAAGACTTTGGCCCCTATCCCAAATAGGTCCAAAGAATTCAAAACCGGGATATCTCGGTCCGGTAACTTTCGTAGGTGTTCCATCTGGGTCCAAAGCGGTATTTCGCGCGGTTTTTGCTGACGTGGACTCGCCACCGTGGCGCGTGTGGACCTGGCGGCTGCCAATTTTGCAAAAACACCCCTTCGGCAGGATGTCCCTCGCCGCAGCGCGCGCTCCCCCCAGCGGCTTCGCCAGCCGTAAGCGCTGTCGGAGCCAGTGCTTCCGCCCGTGCGCTGGAGCCGCCACGCCGCTTCAGGAGCGGCGCCGCTTCATGAAGCCGCCAAGGCTTCGCGCTGGAAGCCAGCCGGGCGGCGCCCACGGTCGCCGCGCGCGCTTCCCCGCCCGCCGCCGCGCCGTCGCGCTGAAGCCCGCCAGCCTCGCTGGCTCATCGCTGCGAAGCTCTTTATCACATGCTGGCGCGGAAGCGCCGCACGCCGGTAGCGCCGGACATCTCGCTGCGGGTTGCGACGTTACGCCGCGCGCTGACGCCCGCGGGTCGCGCTTCGAACGCTGAAATCGGCGCTGCGATTTCGCCGCGACCGCCGCAAGGCTTCGCTGGGTCACGCTTTGCCGCCAAGGCCCACCATCTCCATCCGCCTTCCCGCTCTTCCCATCGCCGCCGCCGCTCTCCCACCACCTTGCGCCGCCGCACCGCTTCCGCTCCAGCGGCCACCACCGAATCCATCCGCTCCCACCCCGCCATGCCTCGCTTCCAACCGCCGCCGCGCCGCATACACCTTTCCCACTTTGCCGCCCGGCTCCACCACCACCGCCTTTGCCAAGCCCAAACCCGAACGGGGAGGGCGAGCTGCGAGAAGGATTTTTGATAAATGGCGCGGGCCCGGTCCATGGTGGACATGACGTGGCGAGTCCACGTCAACAAAACCGCCCCAAAATACCGCTTTGGACCTAGATGGAACACCTACGAAAAGTTCTTGGACCCGGATATCCGGTTTTGAGTTGCTTGGACCTATTTGGGATAGGGGGCCAAAGTTACCGGACCTACCAGTGCATTTTCACTCTTAAAAAATGGACAATCCTCTGCAGCTCCCTCCGCTACGGGCTCGGTGGACGACGTTTAGCCGGGGCGCGGCGTGAGCCGGCGAGGTGGTCCGCCCGAGGTGGAGGCGGGCTCAGAGTTCGGACTGGGCGGCGTCTCTTCGCTACGGCCCTCCGGTTCCTCCGCTGAGTCCAAGGAGATCGCGGCGCGCGGCGGCCGCGGACTGCCGCGAGACGACGCTGCAGTAGTTCGAGGTAACCGTGATTCCTGAATCTTGTTTGCGAAATGTGATTAGTGCTTGCTCGGAGCCTATCTAGATGGATTAGTTATTGAACCGTGAATGACTTCATTTTGGCCCTAAAACAAATCTGAAAACTGTGGGTACTGCTGTGTACGTAGCACTTATTTGAAGAGGAACTTGCAACAAATTCTAACAAAACTGCCACATGAGAAAATCACTGACGCACTCTAGGACTTAGCTAATAGCCCTTTACATAGTTGAAACAAATAAATGTTTGTTACTTTCCTGATTTTCCGAACACTTTCTGTAAAACTCACTGAATCGAAGGTTTGGTGAAGATCATGATTTGGGCTGGCAATTGGCATAGTAGTCATTACCTTTGCAATTGTGGTCTGGGAAGTTTCTCTTTCACGGTATTGGGACCCTTTGATCGATTTCCTTGATCGCTACCTGTTGGGTGCGCTCAAATGATACAAACAGAGATTCGTAAAGAAAAAGAGTATTCAAAGTCACTTTTTCCTGTGGCCCATAATTCGATTAATCCGGCAGGCATGGGCTACATGAGGTCCAAGTAGTTTACTAGAGAAATCAATAAGTCTGGTATTCTCAGTCCACCAAGGTTTTGTACTGGGATTCAGATCCGTATGAGGCTATGAGCCCAGCATTCTTTTGTTAGGTGGTAGAAAAATCACGTTATTCTTTTTGTAAGCTGATTTAGTTCTTGTTCTTTAGTTATGTTGTCTCTCTCCATCACTATTGTGTTAGATATTGAACAGGGTGTGGCTGATCCTTTGTAAAGAAAATAAGGAGAAAAATGATCCCTTTTTTTTCCTCCAACCGAGAGACCTTCCCACTTCCATTACTTATCATAATGGAAATACAGAGTTTTAGAAGATATCATAAAGCAAAACAGAATATAAGGATCCTGTGTCCAGGACAAGCCAAGCGGGTATCCTAAGCTCTACTCAGAGCTAAGATAAATTACTACAGACCTAACGAAAGTTTCCAACAGAAGTGGTACCACACCAGACTTTTAGGCAAGTGTGTCAGAAACAAGACAATTATCAGGTAAAGAAAGCTAAACTATCAATGCTTGAAGAACCAATATTTTCTAAAAATATTAATTGGCACAAAAGGATTCATCAAAAGGTAAACAGACAGTAAAACATAAAGCCATCTGGTGCATACAACTTGTGAACACCTATAGTAAGGGGGACATACAGACTTTAAACATGCAAGCCTCATCATACTGTTATGAATATTTCTGTGACATACAATATATGTGCCACGTACTATGCAAATACAATGGAAATAACCAACTTACAAAAGAACACCGCACATATCATCTCCCACCTGAGAGGCCAGACATTGTGCAGAAGCTTGATGTTATTTGTGGATATGACATGACAGATGAGTTCAGTCCACTATTTTTCATCAAGGCAACCATGTTTGAGCTCAGCTGGGTTGGCCTCAGCTCAGGTAGTGGCATATCGCCATCGAGGTATTGCATAACTTCTCTCATCCTAGGCCTCGAACTAGGAAGCGGGTGTGAGCACAAGAGTCCTAGCTTCAACACAAGATGGGCCTCATCAATGTTGTAGTCACCCTGAAGCCTAGAATCCAGTGTCTTTGTAAGCAAACCATTGTTCCAGTGCTCGAGCACCCAATCGACCAACAAAAACTCATTTCCCTCTGCATTTTTCTTGACTGGCCTTTGCCCACATGCAACCTCAAGAAGGAACATGCCGAAGGCAAAAACATCTGTGTGAGGATGCCTTCCCTGTGCGCAGTAGCTCAGGGGCTAGGTACCCCTTTGTGCCAACCATATGTGTTGTTTGTGGGTCAGTGCCATGATCATATAACCTTGCAAGGCCGAAGTCACCAAGGCGGCCATTCATTTCACCATCTAGGAGTACATTGCTTGCCTTGATGTCTCTGTGGATCACTATCTTCTCCCACTTCTCATGGAGATACAACAAGCCGGTAGCGATGCCTTTGATGACTTGAAACCTCTGAGCCCAATTCAAGAAAGCCCTGTGCTCTTCACAGTGTAGATATTTATCAAGGCTACCGTTGGGCATATAATTGTAAACCAAAAACAGTTCACCTTTTCTCCTGCAATAGCCAAGTAGCTGCACAAGGTTGCGATGGCGGAGCCGACCGATACTAACAACCTCAGTGACAAACTCCTTCATTCCCTGTCTTGACTCATGGGACATCCTCTTCACAGCAACCTCTACATTAGACATTGGAAGAACTCCTTTATATACTTTCCCAAATCCTCCTTCTCCAAGCAGATGTCTGTTCTTAAAGCCCCCTGTAGCATGGAACAAATCCTTGTATGAAAACGTGTGGGGACCAAACTCGCCCTCCCAGTCCTCACGCACCTCTGCATACTTTAGCCGCCTGCACAACGATAATGACAATAGTGCTATGGAGAGGATCAATGTTGCAGTGGCTATTGGTAGGACAATTGCCAAGAGCTTGGACTGTGCCTTCAGACCATCAAAAGGCAACTTGGGAAGCTTGGAGACGTCAAGGGGTGGAGCTGGTTTATTCAGACCAAAGCTCCAGCCCATCACATACTGACGTGAGTTGACGGGTGTTGCTCCAGCTGAGAATCCAATGTACGAAGTTGAGTTGGAGAGTATAGTTGAGAGATCATATTTTGTAGACAGCAGTGGCCTTGGTGGCTTGTCCATGTTGATTGGAGCCAAGGTCACATTGATCTGCGTAGTTCCCTCGTCATAGTCTATCCACAGCTGTGTTCCCTTGTTTCCATTCAGCGTCTGGTTCCTGAAGTCTCGACCGTCATCTTCATAGAAACCAAATGAATTGGATTTCAAGGAGTGTACACTGTTAATGTTGATTCCGACGTGGTTGTCATTGATGTCTTGGAACTCAGCATTTTTGTAGGTATCGAGCTCGACCATGAAGATTTGGTTGCTTGGGTCGCCATTGTTCTTTTCATCGAGGAGGCCAAAGTACTTGGCTCCTAGTGCATCAGAGAAATTCTTGGTAGGGGCGATGATGAAGGCCATGCCATCGGCACTCAAGTCTGGGTATGTGATGAAGATACTGAAAACGGCATTGACTGAAAAGGATTGAACTTTACTATCAGGTGAGTTGCGGAAGTGCAAAGGTTTGGGGTAGAATGCATGACCGCTGATAGTTGCAGAGCCGTTGGTTAGATCAAGGAGGCCACCATTTGTGACGATGGCAGAGCCATCAAGGTTTAAGCTGGAGTTGGTGAAGCCAGAGAAGAGAAATTGATCATCACAGGAGGCCAAGGTTGTGAGGAGGGAGGAGCAGGTGCGGAAGGAAGGATGTATGCTTCATTGCCATTGCAAGCATGCGTGTGACTTGCAAGCTGCAACACAACAAGGATAGCAAGCAATAAGTGTTTTGTGGGAAACTGATGCAATCTAGTTTCAGATTGCACTGAGTGGTGCAGTTTATATTAGATTTAACTTGTAGCTTCGTATCAAGTCTATTTCTGGATTTTCAACATATGTTATTGTCTAAGCTTTAATAGGTTACGTAGACACTTATATTGTTAGGTTTATTTGCTACCACGTCTTTGGATTGACTTTAAGGAACAGTCTAACAAATATTTAGGTTTCCAGAACAAGCCAACATCGAACTAGTAACACAATGACAGCTAAAGATAGTCCAGCTCAACTTTCATATCATCATATCAATTTTCTGTCATGAAAGGGAAATGTGCACATGGCTGTATCCGTGGATTGTGCAAATAGCATCTTTCAACACTTCAACAGGTCAAGGGACTGGAATAACTTACAAAGTTGCATTTAAAGATGGACAATAACTGAAAGTGAAGCTTGTTGAATGTGTGATGCTTTGATGCAAACATATGTGTGGTCATTAAAAACAAAACAATTTTCCAGTCAACATAGTGTGAATTGTGGAGAATTCAGCATAGTGTGATTTTTCTAAGGTACTTGGCATCTGGTTATTCAGACTTCACTACTTCAGAATGCCTGGTCCAAATCCTACTTCCTAAAAATATCTTATATGAATTCAGCATGGAGTTCTGTGTTCCCTCATGGTGGTAAGAGTCCAGAATCTAGAGTCCAGACACATTATTATTCTTTGTCTGACTGCGATGCAGAGATTGCCTAGGATCAAAGGGGCCATAGTCCAGACACATTATTCTTTTGCCTGACTGCGATGTAGCGATTGCCTAGGATCAAAGGGAACTTTGGCACTTTGCATTTGAGACTTCAGACTTCAAAATGCCAGTTCCAGAATCCTACTCGGACACATTATGTTTATTCAACAGACTTGGGAATATGCTTCTGGTCATATACTAGTATAATTTATAGAGATTACCCATACCTCAGGATCAAGGGAACTTATCATGACAGGATTCAGTCTTCAGAATTCCAGGTCCAGAATTCTACTTACCAAACTCATGTAAAATTCTGCACAGATTTGGAAATATGCAATATTTCTTGAAGAAAATGCATAGAGAACACACATGTGGCTGCAGTTTAGAGCTGTTTTGTGCACGGTTGGTTGCCACGTGTCTATTTGGCATTCAATTGTGGTTGGGTTGGTCCTTTATGTTTGAAAATAAAAGGGTCGTGATTGAGTTATTTTCTCATTAATTTGGCAGTTAAATTGAGGTTGGGTTAGTCCATTTCCCCGTTTAGAACAGGCTACATGAGAAAGTATTTTAACATTATTGAGATGTTATTTTATTTGTATTATGGAGAAATCCTGTGCAGCCTAGTACAATTTTTTTTTTGGTTTCTAGTGTCCACCCTTGTGGAAACATATAGTCACAAAGAGTATACATCTCAGTTTATTACAAAAAAAAAAGTCTGGACCAAGTGAGATCGCACCACGTGATCTTACTGGACAAGCTTATTCTGGCATTGACCACAACTACGTACAAATGATGTGCGGCCGATTCAGACCCAGATGATGCCTTTTCGTAGAGGCAACAAACTTTCTCACATGATTCAGGCATAAGATGGCTCGAGGCTCGATGTCCAGTGCATTCATTCATTCCTGTCCATGCCCGGGAACTTTGCACACACAATGTAAAGAGGCATATAAGCAGAGCCGTATTAAAAAAAGTCACGGCTGGGGAGCCCTAGATCCATTCTCTCTCTCCTCCATGTAGATCTAGATTTAGATAAGAAACACCCCAATGTTACAAAAGAGAGAAGAATGAGGATTGGAGAGCGAGCAGCTACCTCTTCTGCGGTGCCCTCCTTCAACAAATCCAAGTTTTGGGGGTTTTGGAGCTCAAAACCATAAAAATGGAGGAACAGGTTGGCATCTAGCTTAGTTTTTCTTATGGATTTTTGTATCTATCTGGCCTTAGGATTCTCATGGATGAACATATGAATAGTTGTGAAAAAAGAACAAGCATGAATACTATTGGTACTCCATTCCAAATTATAAGTTGTTAAAGCTTTTCTAGATATGTTTTTACTATGTATCTAGAAAACAACTATATATCTAGGTCTTGTAACAAAAGCTATGTATCTTAAAACTTCGGAACGACGTATGATTTGGAATGGAGGGAGTAGAAGATATTTTTACAGGGAAAGGTAGTGAATTTTGGCACCAGTGAGCACTGTCAATTATTTGATTGGAGGTTCTAATGCAAAACCAAGTTGCTACGAGGAACTGAGCAGGAACACAATATATCCGGATGCAAACAGAAGAAGAAGAAGCACATGTATTTTACAACCAAACTATAACAATATCCTTAAGTTAATGTAGGCTTCCTATACATGCCTCATTACGTTGCAATGCATATTTAAGTTCTTACAATATGTAATAAACATATATATTTGGGCCCATTCATGACAAAACACCATTTTCATCTTCCTTCAAAACTATTTTCGACATTGTGTTGATGCTTCCTGTTGACAATGGATGTGAAATGATGTATGGATCCATCCCTTCACTTTGCATAGAGGCTAGCACCTCAAAGCTTAACTCGAGGCTCAATCTCCCCATCAAAGTATTGAATGACTTGCCGCATCGTAGGCCTTTCACTAGCGAATGGGTGTGAGCATAGTAACCCTATTTTTAGTGCCAAGTGTGCCTCACCAATATCATAGTTCCCTTTGAGCCTAGCATCTATTGTATCACCCAACGATCCTTTCTGCACCTTGTCAAGCACCCAATCAACCAACATGAGCTGGCTATCTTGCATATTTTTGTGATTGATGTGGCCTTTGTCCACGGTGACCTCAAGGACTAACATACCGAAAGGCGAAAAACATCTGTAGGAGGAGTGGCATTTCCAATTGTGTGCTAGCTCGGAGCAAGGTAACCTATGGTGCCAACCACATGTGTAGTTTGTGGGTCAACACCATGATCATACTGACCTTACAAGCCCAAAATCACCTAACCGTCCGTTCATCTCATCATCAAGGAGCACATTGCTTGCTTTTATGTCCCCATGAACAACTACCTTCTCCCACTCTTCATGGAGATACAACAGGCCGGATGCAATCCCCTTGACGATCCGGAACCTTTGAGTCCAACTCATCACATAGTTGTCCTCTTTACCATTATGCGAGATATTTATCCAAGCTTCCATTCGGCATGTACTCATATACCAAGAGGAGCTCACCTTTGCGTCGGCAATAGCCAAACAACTGGACAAGATTACGGTTTTGAAGACATCCTAAGCTGACAATCTCTGCTATGAACTCCTTCATGCCTTGCTTGGAGTCATGCGACACCCTCTTCACGGCTACCTTCAATCTCGATTTAGGAAGCACCCCCTTGTACACTCTCCCAAATCCTCCTACCCCAATAAGGTTTTTGTTCTCAAATCCTCCTGTTGCCTGAAACAAATCCTTGTATGAGAACCGGTGTGGGCCAAACTCCAGCTCCCAGTTCTCTCGTACCTCCACATACCTGAAATGCCTCCACACAAGGAAGAAAGCAATGCTTGCCCGAGAGACGGGAGGAGTCTTTGCGAGTGGCTATGGGCAAAACTACCTCTAACACCCAAGATCGTCGACCCTTTTCGTGACGTCGTGGAAGCTTTGGAAGCATGGGTAGATCAATGGATGGAGCAGGGCTGTTCACGGCGAAGCTCCAACCAAGAACATAGTGTTGTGTGTGGACCTTGCCTGTTGATGATGAGAAACCGATGTATGCCACATCGGTGAGAACATCTGATAGGTTATGGATAGTGGACACTGTTGGTCTCCTAGGCTTGGCCACTGCTAGAGGAGCCAAGGTGACATTGATCTGTGTCTTCTCTTGATCATACTCCACCCACACCTGCATAGCCTCTTGGCTATAGAGAGTCAAGTTTTTAAAGGTTCCATCCTCATCATGGAAGAAGCCGGCTGGGTAGGACTGCACAGAGGTTAGGCTGTTGATGTCGACACCGATGTGGTTGTTGTTGATGTCCCCAAACTCGAGATTCTGGTAGGTGTCAAGCTCAATGGCAAAGATGTGGTTGGTCGACTGGCCATTGTTGGAGCCATTGAAGAGGCCCAGGTAGGCTACTGGTGCAGCAGAGAAATTCTTGCTTGGTGCGAACAACAAGGTGAGGCCATGGGTGCTCAAGTTGTCATAGATGGAGATGATGCCGAACACGAAGGAGGCAGAGAAGGACTGCACTGTGCTGTTGGGTGAGTGGCGAAGGCGCAGTGGATCAGGGTAGAAGGCATGGCCCATGCTCATGACCGTGCCGTTGGTGAGCTCGAGCAACCCGCCTTGTGTGATGGAGGCTGTGCCATCGAGGGTGAGGCTAGCATTGACGAAGCCTGAGTAGACGAACTGATGGTCGTTGTTTCCAGTTGTGAGGGCTGCAATGGTAAGTCCAAGGCCAACTAAGAGGAGTTCTAGGAGTATCAAGGCAGTGGAGTTCATGTTGAACATGGCCATGATGAACAATGGCAAGCGTATGCCTGGGAATATATATAGAAAATTTGTAGCTTCTGCAAACGAAAGTGATAGCACCTTTTGACAGTTACTTTTTAGTGGGAAAATTTAGTTTAGATTTTTTAATACACTTTTAAATATGGACTTTTCAATGGAAAGGAAGGGTGTGGGAGTAAATTAAAAGGCGTCTTATTTTCAAATTAATATTGCCTTGCAGATGTGATTTCATTTATGTTTTGCAAATTAAGGTGTTGTTTGGTTCCTAGAGACTAAACTTATTTTAGTCCTAGAGACTAATAAAAAAAAAGTCCCTCCAAGAGAGTCTTTTTAGGTGCTGTTTGGTTCCTAGGGACTAAACTTTTTTTAGTCCTAGGGACTAATAAAAAAAGTTCCTCCAAGAGAGTCTTTTTAGGGACTAGTAGAGGAAAAGTCTCAAAAAGACCCTCCTGTTTGGTTTGGTAGGGATTAAAGAGAGATTTTTTAGTCCCAAGAACTAAAAAGTCCCTAAACCAAACAGCCCCTAATAATAGAGGAAAAGTCTCAAAAAAAGTCTCTACTTGTTTGGTTTGGTAGGGATTAAAAGAGACTTTTTAGTCCCAAGGACTAAAAAGTCCCTAAACCAAATAGACTCGAGGCGTCTTATCTTCACATTTATATGGCTGAGAAGATGTGGTTGCTATTTATATTTTTTATATTTTGTAAACAAAACGGGTCTGACCAAGAGATTGTTGTTGCGTTCAACAGGGGCAGATGGTCCCAGTCAAGATTTTTGTATTTTCTTTGTCACGTTAAATGGACCAGAAAAAAAGTAAACAACTGCATTTAAAGATGGACAATAGCAGAAAATGACACGGCGATTTGTGTTCGTCTAGACGACATTTGTATGCATTGGCAACTCCAGCAGCTTCTATACGCTAAGCAATTATGGTTGAATTACATAATTTCCAGCTATGGAAAATAAATGAAAACAACGTTCCATGTCTTGTTGAACGCAACCATTTCCTGTAGCGACATCTCTCCATCAGCAGTTTGCCGATGCTGTTGATTTCGGCATGCTTGGTTCCTGATTGTGGCTAGCCTTACCTTGCCTTACCTCCTTGGCCGAGCAATGAGAAGCTGCCCACCTAGGAGAGCCAATGAGCCTGTTTGTTTCCCCATGGTGACCTGTCGTCTGCTGGCTCATGGTGACCCCTACACATACATTTAGAAGAACACCGCACCACAAAGCAGCTCCACCAGATCCGGCTGCGAGGCCGTTGTATTGGGTGAAGGGGGAGCGACAAACTGCTTTGTCGGTTGAACAGACACCTAGCCCATGCTTGAGAGCACTGCAATGGGGAGGTCGCGCCATGTTGAACTATCACATGCCCATGTCCGGTCGTGGGGCGCCACGCTTGGGGATACCACTGGGCCAACCACCGCCACAACGTGCATGTCGGCGGTGGAGTGATAGATCCAAGCCCCTGGGGCGAGATCCACCCCATCCAAAGACCCCAATATGCCGGATATGATAGGGAAGAGGAAGGAGACAAAACAATTTGGAAAGGGGGGGCGGGGAAGGAGCGGGGGGTTATGCTCAAGGATGTAACCACGTTAGGTTGTGGTGTGCCGCGCAGGGAGGGGGGGCGTGGGCCGCCATCACACCGAGCCCAACAATAGATCCGGGCTAGATCCACTGTCAAGCACTCGAGGACCCTGAAGATGATGGGGAAAGGAAGTGGAGGTAGTAGATCAAGGTTTTGAGGGAGGTTTGTGGGGAAGGAGGGTAGTTGATCAATAGCGGTGGGGTCCCATTTTTGGGCCTGCTAGAGGGACCCCCCCCCCCCCTCCCCAAGTTGCCCATGGGAAGCTCGTGGTGGAGCGACTTGTTTCCCCAAAGGGATCTTTTCTAAATGTTCAAGTCTTCTAGTACTAGTGTGGTGTTGACATTAACGATGGTGTTTGTGTGAATATTTTGCATCCCTTGAGGTGTTGTTGATGGTGCCTTACGTGTAAAGTCGGTGGTCCTTCAGGTGTGAAAACCCAACTCGGCATGCTAGAGCGGTAGTGTTGGGGCCTTTTTTTTTTTTTTTTTTTTGAGATTACACAAAGACAACGCAGGCGCTCAACACGCACGCACACTCACCCCTATGAACACACGTCACGCAAACCCTACCCCTATGAGCACCTTCGAAGGACTGAGCCGACAAATCTTGAAGTTCGAAGTCACCACTGGGCGCCTCGCTATCGACGGGGGCGTCGCCTACCACTTAATGCATAGCGTCGGAAAATCCTGAAATAAATCCGGGATAAAGTGTCGCACCCGGGATTTGAACCCTGGGTGGGAGGTAACACAATGTGGCATCAACTTCCTTGACGGCCTGCAGTTACATGATTTAATTAGTAGAAGATGGGAGGCTCTAGTTTGATGGGCCTTTTGTGGATAGAAGAATCACAAGTAGTAAAAGGATACCCCACGTTGATGCGGGATTCTTAAAAATATAACTATTGTATATAGGAGTTAACCATCTACACGTTCTTACATCCATTTGTATCAAAATTGGTTGCATTAAGATGTTGGAAGTTAGTGAGATGACATAGCTATTATTGGGAGATGATGTGGATAGTTAGTGGAAGATGATGTGGATGACTTGCATGTTGAGGTAGAACTTGTAGTGGCGATTAACTTTATAAGAGATATAGATATAGATAGATACTAGATAGATAGTGGGGATTAACTTTATAAGAGATATATATTACTCAAGGGAATTGGTTAGGTCATTTGCATTACCATCATTTGAATGATTGGTCATTTGCTATTGACAAGTTGGAAGGGATGTACATGTCATTTTTGGAGACATGTTATATGATTTCTATACACTATTCATCACCTTCTTTTGTAGGACGATAGAGTTTTGACACTTTGATCATCTCACTTCGTGGTGCAAAACAATAAGAGCAACTGCTGTTTCTCACCATAGACATGTATATATGTTATGTAGTATGGACCATGGATGTATGGTGTAATATTATGTTAGCATATATTATTTTTTGGTTCAATCTTTTTATGATTACTATTCTCAAGATTTAGATGAATGTAAATAATAAATATTATATTTTGTGCACAACAAACCTAGCCGATGTACATGATTACCTGTTCTAAGCTCTGTAGGACGCTTGCCGTTGCTTGGCTGGTCATCCTTCCTACGCACCTCATTCAGATTGGACAACATTGATATTGGCGCCATGGTTGAGACTTGCTTGTCGGGTCGTAGCGTCGGTGATGACATCCAGCGTTGTCGTTGTGGAGTCGACAATCATGGCGTTGCCTGCGGTGTCGTCGATTACGTTGTCGCTGACGTGTGCCAGCTTCTCCTTGAGGGCAAGCTATTCCATGTGCAGATCGGCATTTTCCTGGTTGGCGTTCGCCATGCTGGTCTGTTGTCTCCGCCAAGGATCACGGCCCGTGCTGAGATGTGTAATTTTTAAATAAATACATCAGATTGAATGGATATCATTGAAAAATTATAATTATAGTGTATCAAATTAAAGAACAAATGTTTATAATTATTGTGATAATTTATTGGATTTATCTTTTCTTGGCGAGCCTAGTAAAGCTCCGCTAGAGCCTTAAATTAGCTATCATCGACATGATGGTTCTACTCTACAGAATTAAAGGACCGATATGATGTTCTTGATTATTGTTAGAAGTTTTAGAATTTATGTTTTGTTTTCTAGTGCTTGTGAGAAATCGTTTTAGAAATTTTCTAGTGTTTCAATTCACAAAGAAATTTTAGAATTAGCTATCATCGACATTGTTAGAAGTTTTAATTTATCTACGAAATTTGAGTACTCAGCGCCTCGCCTTCGGTACATCCACAACAAAAACATGGGAAGCTCTATTGCGTCTTCTACCCAAAAACTTCCAATCGAAATCGCTGAAATTTGAACTAAAATTAAGAACTTATATAAGCTCCTCGATCAAACAACCAAGGCTGTGCTTTCGGCTCAAAGTACTGACCATGGCCCGGTGGCCCATGTAGCCGCACCTGGCATTGGGCCATGTTCCCTGTTTCGGCCGGCTCTCGGCCTTTCGTGTTGCTCATCCAACAATTTCGAGAATTTCCACTAAAAAAAGGAATTTCGAGCGGTTAAAAAAAAAAGATGGACAATTTCTCTGCAGCTCTCTCCGCCACGGGCTCTGCCACGAATCGAGTGACGAGGTTGCGCCGGCGGCGGGAGCCGGTGAGGTGGTTCGGCCGAGGTGGAGGCGGGCTCAGCGCGTGCGGATGGGGCTGGCCGGCGTCTCTTCGTCAGCGGCCTCCTGATTCCTCCGCCTGATTCCGAGACGCGGCGGCGGCGGCGGCGGCGGCGGCCGCCGGACTGCCGCGGAGACGACGCTGCAGTAGTTCGAGGTAATCGTCGTTCCTGAAGCTTATTTGCGAACTGAATTGCGATTAGTGCTTGCTCGGAGCCTATCTAGATGGATTAGTTACTGAACCGTGAATGACTTCATTTTGGCTCGAAAACAAATCTGAAAACTGTGGGTACTGCTGTGTACTCCCTGTAGCACTTATTTGAAGATGAACTTGCAACAAATTCTAACAAAACTGTCACACGAGGAAATCAGTGACACACTCTACCACCGAGTTAATATCCCTTTACAGAGTTGAAACAAGTAAATGTTTGTTACTTTCCTGATGTTTCCGAACACTTGTGGTGTGGGAAGTTTCTCTTTCACGGTATTGGGACCCTTTGATAGATTTCCTTGATCGCTACCGATGGAGTGTGCTCAGATGATACAAACAGGGATTAATAAAGAAAAAGGGAATTCATTGTCACTTTTTCCTATGGCCCATAATACGATTAATCCGGCATGGGCTACATGAGCTCCAAGTAGTTTACTGAAGAAATCGATAAGTCTGGTATTCTCAGTCCACCGAGATTTTGTTCTGGGAGTCGGATCCGTATGAGGCTATGAGCCCAGCATACTTTTATTAGGTGGTAGAAAAATCACGTTATTCTTTATGTAAGCTGATTTAGTTCTTGTTCCTGTCTTAAGTTATTTTGTGTCTCGCCATCACTATTGTGTTAGATATTGAACAGGGCGTGGCCAATCCTTTGTAATGAAAACAGAGGAGAAAAATGATCCCTCATTTTCTATAGATATTAATTGGTACAGAAGGATTCATAAAAAGGTAAACAGACAGTCAGAATAAAGCCATCTGGTACATACAACTTGTGAACACCTAGTAAGGGGGACTTACACTGTTATGAATATTTCTACGACGTGCAATATATGTGCCACCTACTATGCAAACGCAATGGAAGTAACCAACTTACAACAGAACAACAGAACAACACACATATCATCTCCCACCTGAGAAGCCAGACATTGTGCAGAAGCTTGATGATATTTGTGGATATGACATGACAGTTGAGTTCAGTCCATGGTTTTTCATCAAGGCAACCATGTTTGAGCTCAGTTGGGTTGGCCTCAGCTCAGGTAGTGGCATATCTTCATCGAGGTATTGCATAACTTCTCGCATCCTAGGCCTTGAACTAGGAAGCGGGTGCAAGCACAAGAGTCCTAGCTTCAACACGAGATGGGCCTCATCAATGTTGTAGTCACTCTGAAGCCTAGAATCCAGTGTCTTTGTAAGCAAACCATTGTTCCAGTGCTCGAGAACCCAATCGACCAAGAAAAACTCATTTCCCTCTGCATTTTTCTTGACTGGCCTTTGCCCACATGCAACCTCAAGAAGGAACATGCCGAAGGCAAAAACATCTGTATAAGGGGATGCCTTCCCTGTGCGCAGTAGCTCAGGGGCCAGGTACCCCTTTGTGCCAACCATATGTGTTGTTTGTGGGTCAGTGCCATGATCATATAGCCTTGCAAGCCCAAAGTCACCAAGGCGGCCATTCATTTCACCATCTAGGAGTACATTGCTTGCCTTGATGTCTCTATGGATCACTACCTTCTCCCATTTCTCGTGAAGATACAGCAAGCCGGTAGCGATGCCTTTGATGATTCAAAACCTCTGAGCCCAATTCAACATAGTCTTGTGCTCTTCATAGTGTAGATATTTATCAAGGCTACCATTGGGCATGTAATTATAAACCAAAAACAGCTCACCTTTTCTCCTGCAATAGCCAAGTAGCTGCACAAGGTTGCGATGACGGAGTCGACCAATGCTAACAATCTCAGTGACAAACTCCTTCATTCCCTGTCTTGACTCATGAGACATCCTCTTCACAGCAACCTCTACATTAGACAATGGAAGCACTCCTTTATATACTTTACCAAAACCCTCCTTCTCCGAGCAGGTGTTTATTCTTAAAGCCCCCTATCGCATGGAACAATTCCTTGTATGAAAACCGGTGTGGACCAAAGTCACTCTCCCAATCCTCACGCACCTCAGCATACTTTAGCCGCCTTCGCACAATGAGAATGATAATAGTGCCTATGGAGAGGATCAATGTTGCAGTGGCTATTGGTAGGACAATTGCCAAGACCTTGGAATGGGCCTTTGGACCAACAAAAGGTAACTTGGGAAGCTTGGAGATGTCAAGGGATGGAGCTGGTTTATCCAGGCCAAAGCTCCAGCCCATCACATACTGACGGGGAGTTGACGGGAGAAGCTCCAGCCGAGAATCCAATGTACGAAGTTGAGTTGGAGAGTAGAGTTGAGAGATCATAGGTTGTAGACAGTAGTGGCCTTGATGGCTTGCCCATATTGATTGGAGCCAAGGTCACATTGATCTGAGTAGTGCCCTCGTCATAGTCTACCCACAGTTGTGTTCCCTGGATTCCACTGAGCGTCAGATTCCTGAAGTTACCACTGCCATCTTCATAGAAGCCAGCTGTGCTTGAATTTAAGGAGATCACACTGTTGTTGTTGATGCCAACATGGTTGTCATTGATATCTTGGAACTCAGCATTTAGGTAGGTATCAAGCTCCACCATGAAGATCTGGTTGCTTGGGTCGCCATTGTTCTTTTCATCGAGGAGACCAAAGTACTTTGGTGCCCGTGCATCAGAGAAATTCTTGGTAGGAGCGATGAAGAATGCCATGCCATCAGCACTCAACTCTGGGTATGTGTTGAAGATACTGAAAACAATATTGACTGAAAAGGATTGAACTTTACTATCTGGTGAGTTGCGGAAGTGCAAAGGGTTGGGGTAGAATGCATGACCGCTGATAGTTGCAGAGCCGTTGGTTAGATCAAGGAGGCCACCATTTGTGATGATGGCACAGCCATCAAGCTTTAAGCTGGAGTTGGTGAAGCCAGAGAAGATAAATTGATCATCACAGGAGGCCAAGGTTGTGAGGAGGAGGAGCAGGTACTGAAGGAAGGATGGATGCTTCATTGCCATTGCAAGCATGCGTGTGACTTGCAATCTGCAACACAACTGGGATACCAAGCAGCAAGTGTTTTGTGGGCTACCGATGCTATGTAGTTTCAGATTGCACTTGGTGGTGCAGTTTATATTACATTTAACTAGCAGCTTCGTACCAAAATCTATTTTCTGGATTTTCAAGATCTGTTATTGTCTAAATTTTAATAGGTGGCATAGACATTTGAATTGTTAGGTTTATTTACTACCACATCTTTGGATTGATTTTAAGGTAACACATTTTTAGGTTTCCAGAACAAGTCAACATGGAACTAGTTAGACAATGACAGCTAAAAATAGTTTAGCTCAACCTTCATGTCAATTTTCTGTCATGAATGGGAGATGTGCACATGGCTGTATCCGTGGATTGTACAAGTGGCATCTTTCATGCTTGTTCATAAACTATGAATCCAAACTAAGGTCCCGAAAGGAAACTTCCATTGTTTGCACAGTAAGGTAAAATTTTTCACGCAAACACTGTTAACATAAATATCTGCTTTCATCTACAATTTGTGGACACTGTTTTTAGCTTAACAAAAGAAAAATATCTACCCTCTGAGACACTGACTAGTGAAGATCACTGGTCCATCGCAACTGGCATTTAAAAATGGACAACAACCTTTTGTAGACCTTGAACAGTTCAAGGGACTGAAATATACAAAATGGCATTTAAAAATGGACAATAATGGAAAACGAAGGTTTAACATGTAATAAAAGCCGTGGCCTTTTCGTTGGTGGAGGTTACAAAAACCGCCACGGTAAATAAAAAACCGCCACGATTAATATTTTAGATAGTAGTGTAATAAAATTTCTAAATACTAAGCTTAACCAAGAGACAGAACATAGCTTCATCTAAGTAGACCAAGGAAGATGTAGAATTGCTAGTAACAGGGATATGGATCCCTATAAACATTCGAAGTCTTTATTTTTTTTATGAAAATGGTAGAACTAGAAGTAAATAAATGCATTTAAAGATGGACAATAACTGAAAAGGAAGCTTGATGCAATGTGATGCAAACACATGTGTGGTTGTAGAAGTACAAAACAATTTTTCCAGTCAATATTCTTTGTCATAGTGTGGATTGTGGGGATTACCTAGGGTTTCTAAGGTACTTGGCATCTGGTTATTCAGACTTCACTACTTCAGAATGCCTGGTCCAATTCCTACTTTCTAAAAATATCTTATATGAATTCAGGATGGACTTCTGAGTGCCCTCATGGTTACGAGTCAATTTGTCTAGACTCCGAGTCCAGACACATTATTCTTTGTCTGGTTACGGTGTAGAGATTGCCTAGGATAAAGGGAACTTATGTTGGCAATCTCACATTGGTAATCTATATAAATTGACTTATGCTAGGAATTGGTAACCTCTATAAATACCTAGCATAACTTCTGGCCATACTTCTAAGTGCCCTCATGGTCATACTTCTGAGTGCCCTAATGGTTGTAGGAGTCAATTTCTCCAGATTCCAGAGTCCAGACACATTATTCTTTGTCTGACTGCGATGTAGAGATTGCCTAGGATCAAGGAAATTTTGAAGACTGAACCAAGAAGTTGTTTTCCATGATAATGGTCTGATGTTATCCTTTGGGCCCATCTATCTTGCAGTTTGAATCAGGCATTGAATAATAATTTTCAATTTCAGTCCCTCAGTTAATAAACAGTGTCAAGTATCTAAGTGGTATTCCACGACTAGTATTTTGAACATGAACACATTTTTTTAAGGAAATGGAAGATCCCTGCTGTAACACAGAACCCCGGTTTTAGGCCCTGTTTGGTTGTGTCATGTACGGCCGCCCCTACGTCAGGCAACGGCGCGCCCGTGATGTGCGGGCGTCTTGGCGTGGCCGCGCCGAAGCGCCCAGGAGGCCACAGCTGCCGAGTCTAGTGGCTAAGTTTGTAAACTAGATAGTTAGTTGGAAGGTTAGTTTTGCATGGCTGAAATTAAGGAGCGATTGGCTCCATGCATGTGCGGCCGAGAGGCCATATATTCTTGTAACCGGACCTGGGATCAATCAAGCAAGATCATTATCCTAATCTCCCTTTCTCTCTCAACTAAGCCTATGGCTGAGGGGCATAACCTCACCGGAGAAGACGACGGACCGCGACTACGACCTCCGTAGCCGAGGTCCTCCTACCCTAGATACTAAGGCCCTTGGCAGGTTGAGCTTTGGCTATTGCAAAAGCTGCTGTGCGCCGTGACTTTTGCAAAAGTTATTGTGGAAAAACTGTTGTAGGAAAGTTGAAAGCCGGTTTGGTTGAACAATTGTGGCTTTTGAAAAAGCTTCTCTCACTTATGAGTGGACCCACTTGTCATAGACAACAAGTGGTTTCCTGGGACAGGGAAGGAATCGGCCATGGAACATGAGGGCGCTCCGCTAGGGGTGGGGCATTCTCTGTGGTGCACAGGATGTAGGTGAGGGAGCGTGGCCGTGATGCAGGGGACACCACCGACTGCCACCGACGGGATGCAAGGATGTGCCGGATCCGGGAGAGGGCGCGCGTTATGGATGTAGTTGGAATTGAGGAGGAAGAGGGCGGCTGCTACAGTACCCGTGGCGCTATAGTATCCGTGGGTACTGTTCATGAGATGGCGGCGGTGGCTAGGGTTTGGGGCTGTAGGGGTGCTAGGAACGCTGGCCGCGGGGCTCTGCCCACGGCCGGCAAGAGGGGAGGGGTTTCCTTCTAATCTCTTGCTTGATTAGATTGATATCTCTCCCCTTCCTATATAGAGGGTATTACTTAGCTTACAAGGAAGATCACTAATTAACCCTAACGGGCTATGGCCCAATAGGCCCCTGACTACTCTAACAGTGCGAGACACGACAACTGAGATGCAGGGTTGGGGCCAGGGCTGGCCATGCCGTGCCCACCGGACATGAAGGAAGGAGAAAGCAACGAATCGATATCTATGCAACCAGTAGCGGGTAATGTTTTGGCCCAAAAGCAGGGGGAGTGGTGCTTTTGGATTTGTACTACAATGAAATATGCTTTTGGGCAAAAACAGTTGTGGCTTTTGGGTCCTTTAGTTGGCTTTTGGCTTGCAAAAGCAGGTTCAAAAAACCTAACCAAACATTGCCTTAGGTTTTCTCTTTGGTAGGCGAGTATATACTCTTGTGGTGATGCAAAAACCCATTGCCTACCAAAACCAAAGACTGAAGCTGAGGCTTTTCTCATGTCACTGGCAGTATTCAGCAGATAGAATACATGTTGACACATGCAACATATATGTTTTTTTATAACTGTGTTAAGGAAAATAGGAATCTTTTTTATGAATGAATAGGTTGGCATCTAGCTTAGTTTTTGTCTTGTGGATGTTTTTCATCCAACTGGCCTTAGGGTTCTCATGGATGTTTTGTGAAAAAGAACAAGCATGAATACTTATTATTGGTACATCTTCGGTTCCAAATTATAAGTTCTAGCTTTTCTAGACATGTATTTATAGTATATATAGGCAGCTATATATCTAGGTGCATAACAAAAGCTATGTATCTTAAAAAGTCAGGACAACTTATGATTTGGAAGGGAGAGTACAAGATAAATATAGTGAATTTGGCACCAGTGAGCACTGTCAATTATTTATTGGAGGTTCTAATGCAAAACAAGGTTGCTACAGGAAGTTCTGATCAGAAAACACAAGATATCTGGACCCAAACAGAAAAAGAAGCACATACATATTATTTTACAACCAAATTGCATCAATATACTTAGGATAATGTAGGCTTCCTATATATGCCTCATTAGTTACAATACATATTTAATTTCTTAGGGTATGTAATAAACATATTTGGATCCATTCATGACAAAACACCATTTTCATCTTCCTCCAGAGATTTTCGACATTGTGCTGATGCTTCCTGTTGACAATGGATGTGAAATGATGAATGGATCGATCCCTTCACTTTGCATACAGGCAAGGACCTCAAAGCTTAAATCTGGAGGCTCAATCTCCCCATCAAAGTATTGCATGACTTGCCGCATGTTAGGCCTTTCATTAGCGAATGGGTGTGAGCATAGTAACCCTATTTTTAGTGCCAAGTGTGCCTCACCAATATCATAGTTCCCTTTGAGCCTAGCATCTATTGTATCACCCAACGATCCTTTCTGCACCTTGTCAAGCACCCAATCAACCAACATGAGCTGGCTATCTTGCATATTTTGGTGATTGACAGGCCTTTGTCCACAGGTGACCTCAAGGACGAACATACCGAAGCGAAAACATCCGAGGAGGAGTGGCATTTCCGCTGCGTGCTAGCTCTGGAGCAAGGTAACCTATGGTGCCAACCACATGTGTAGTCTGTGGGTCAACACCATGATCATACAGCCTTGCAAGCCCAAAATCACCTAACCGTCCGTTCATCTCATCATCAAGGAGCACATTGCTTGCTTTTATGTCTCTGTGAACAACTACCTTCTCCCACTCCTCATGGAGATACAACAGGCCGGATGCAATTCCCTTGATGATATGAAACCTTTGAGTCCAACTCAACACAGATTTGTCCTCTTTTACATTATGCAGATACTTATCCAAGCTTCCATTAGGCATGTACTCATATACCAAGAGGAGCTCACCTTTGCGCCGGCAATAGCCAAGCAACTGGACAAGGTTACGGTTCTGAAGATGTCCTATGCTCACAATCTCTGCTATGAACTCCTTCATGCCTTGCTTGGAGTCATGCGCCACCCTCTTCACGGCTACCTTCAATCTTGATTTAGGAAGTACCCCTTGTACACTCTCCCAAATCCTCCAACCCCAAGAAGGTTTTTGCTCTCAAATCCTCCAGTTGCATGGAACAAATCCTTGTATGAGAACCGGTGGGGGCCAAACTCTAGCTCCCAGTGCTCTCGTACCTCCACATACCTGAAATGCCTCCACACTAGGAAGAAAACAATGGTGCCCAAAGACAGGAGGAGTACCACAGTTGCTATGGGCAGAACTACCTCTAGAACCCATGATTGTTGATTCTTTTGATGATGTCGTGGAAGCTTTGGAAGCATGGTTAGATCGATGGACGGAGCAGCGCTGTTCATGGCGAAGCTCCAGCCGAGAACATAGTGCTTTGTGTGAATCTTGCCTGTTGATGATGAGAAGCCGATGTATGCCACATCGGTGAGAACATTTGAGAGGTTTTGGATAGTGGACACTGTTGGTCTCCTAGGCTTGACCACTGCTAGAGGAGCCAAGGTGACGTCAATCTGTGTCTTCTCTCGATCATACTCCACCCACACCTGCATCGCATCTTGGCTACAGAGAGTCAAGTTTCTAAAGGTTCCATCCTGATCTTGGAAGAAGCCGGCTGGGTAGGACTGCACAGAGGTTAGGCTGTTGATGTCGACACCAATGTGGTTGTTGTTGATGTCCCCAAACTCGAGGTTCTGGTAGGTGTCAAGCTCAATGGCAAAGATGTGGTTGGTCGACTGGCCACTGTTGGAGCCATTGAAAAGGCCCATGTAGGATACTGGTGCAGCAGAGAAATTCTTGCTTGGTGCGACCAACAAGGCAAGGCCATGGGTGCTGAAGTTGCCATAGATGGAGATGATGCCGAACACGAAGGAGGCAGAGAAGGACTGCACTGTGCTGTTGGGTGAGTCGCGAAGGTGCAGTGGATCAGGGTAGAAGGCATGGCCCGTGCTCAGCATGCCACTGGTGAGCTCGAGCAAGCCGCCTTGTGTGATGGTGGCTGCGCCGTCGAGGGTCAGGCTAGCATTGGCAAAGCCAGAGTAGACGAACTGGTGGTCATCGTTTCCGGCAATGATGGGCACAGTGGCGAGGCCAAGACCAACTAAGAGGAATTCTAGGATCATCGAGAAAGCGGGCTTCATGCCAAACATGGCCATGGTGGGCAATGGCAAGAGTAGTGCCTGGAAATATATATCTATGTGAAAATATCTGGATTCTGCGAACGAACGTGATAGCACCTTTTGACAAGTTATTTTTTTTAGCGTGGAAATAGAATTTGGAATTTTAACCCACTTTTAAAGACGCACTTTTCAGTGGAACGTATGTAGCTGGGAATCGGACTGGTACCCTGAGAAGGGTGTGGCTGTATAAATTAAGAGGCGTCTTATTTTTTTAAATTAAAATTGCATAGCAGAAGTGATTTCATTTATGTTTTGTAAATTAAGAGCTGTCTTATCTTCACATTAATGTTGCCTAGCAAGAGATGTGATGCTATTTATGTTTTGGTAAACAGGTCAAGCTTGATTGGCCAAGAGATCACTGTTCCGTTGCAACAAGGGCACACGACTGTCCCAGCCAAGCTTTTGTATTTTCTTTGTCATGTTAAATGGACCAGAATAAAAGTAAACAACTGCATTTAAAGATGGACAATAACAGGAAATGACACAGATTTGTGTCCATCTAGACGATATTTGTATGCATCGGCAACTCCAGCAGCTTCTATACGCTAAGCAATTAATTAAAGCAGAATTACAGAATTTTCAGCTGTTCCTATGAAATCGAAAGCAACGTCCCAAGCTTTGTTGAACGCAGACATTATGCTGCACCAAGATCCATCCATGAGCAGCTTGCCGATGCTGTTGATTTCGGCATGCTTGGTTCCTGGTTGTGACTAGCCTTACCTTGCCTCCCCTCCTTTAAGTAATGAGAAGCTTGCCCACCCAGGAGAGCTAATTTAGCTCTCTCAAAAGAAACACAGTTGGCTCCATATCCTTGGTTAGTGAGTCAACACGTACAGTTGGTAGCTAAGGAACCAAGCAGCCTCAGTTATCATCTATGTCCAGAAGTTTGACTTGTCTCGTCATTGAGTAACAGTAACTGGCATAGTGCCGTGCTACCATCTTACCGTGTGGTTGGATGCGGGGTCACTAGGTTGTGATGGCTCTAATCCTCGTTTAGGGCACAGAGCCGCTTCATTTTGTGTTTGGTTGCGATCTTGATTTTGAGATGCAAACTATATGGTGATTTCTAGTATTGGGAGCCTAGTTAAAACCATGGAGCCTACGAACAAATTAATGGCCGAAATGTTGGGTGCAGGGTCAGTACCGAAATCATTGAGCCAGCTGGTCACCCCAAACAAACATTGTCGGGACTCAGATAAATGCGGTAGATAGTGGTTTTCTCGTCACATGGGAACATAAATGCTCGATCGTACCTACCCCGGTTCATCTAGCAGGCCACTCGATGTGGGTGCGACCCCGTCGTCTACTCAGATCCACCTCCTGCCCCACCGCTTTCGTCTTCCCTGCACCCTCTTCCTTTGCTCCCTTCCCTGTCATTGAGATTGAGCACCACCCGACACCCGTCATTCTAGTCCCCGCCCCACCCACTTTGGTTCGCGCTCCAGCATGACCCGATCGCTTATTAGATTTTGCACTGGGGTTTGGTTCGGGCCGCAGATCGCCAGGCCACCAAAGTGTGACCGCGCCACAGTTATGCATGCATGCGTTTGGTTTATGACCACAGTTCATTTTCTGACCGGCTGTTTTCTTCACCGCATGTTAGGCCAGGTTCACCACAGCGGCGTGGCAGATCCCATCGTGCTCCATCATCGCCATCAATCCCTACCTGCCAACGGATCGGCAGAGAGAATTAACCGTCTGTTTGGTGGTGGAATGAGTCCACCCTGGATGGGTCGAACCCGTTTTTTTTCTGGGTGTTTGGATGGGACCGGCAAGGGGAGGGAGGGTTTGGTCCCGGGAGCGAATACTCGCTCGAGATGCAGGTCGACTCCATCCACCAAAATCTGGCGGACGGAGCGAACCCCGGTTTCTCCGTCGAGAACCGTGAGAGCCGTTTTTAGTCCGCGTCCCGGGGCGTCCTCCGGTCAGCACCGGCTCTAGGTCGCTTCCGCCTCGCGCTTGTAGCTCGCCCCCGCCGCACGACCTCAGCTCCGCCGCTCCAGCGGCCCGTCTTCCACGACTAGCGGATGCGCGGCTCCGCGCTTCGACAGCGGCGGCATACGGCTCCACCGAAGCGGCGTGGTCACGGACCGCGCCGGCCTCGTCGAAAGCACAGGTGCGGTATGACACCCCCAAAATTTCTATTTTGGGATGTCATTCGAAAACACTAAATAAAATCAAGGATTTGAAAAAATTTCCTAAAATTGACCAAGATTTAATTTTTGTTATCAATATAAAGTGTGAGAAATGGCTTTATAAAATTTTTGCTAAGTTAAAAAAAAGTGTTTTGTTTGTTAGTTGTTTATGTATGCTTTTGCCTTGTTATGCTTGAGTGACAAAAAGAATTTATAAAAGCTCTCGCTAACCTGAGTAGGTTCTGTTTGTTTGTGAAAATACAACCTCCAAAAAGCTATGTTTGATTTTTTTTTTGAAAGCAAATGTTTATTTTAGAAAGGTATTTCAATTTTCTTCAAATAGTCTTGAAAATCCTAACACCAAAAGCCTCTTCATGTTTGGTCTGAAAATCATTTGCAAAAGTGGTTTCAATCTAGTTTTATAAATTGAAAAGTGTTTTCTTTTCTCCCTCCTACTTTCCTTTGTTTTTGGCCTAGCCCAGCAGCAGCAGCAGTAGCGCAGCCAGCAGTAGCAGCTTGGGCGGCCCTGCAGGCCCAACTTCGCCAACACGTGCGCCGCGTAGCGCGTAAGCGCCCGCCACGCCAGCGCATCTTTGGGGACCCACAGCTCTGGGGTCATCTCTTACCACCGAGCCGGTGTGACTCCGCCCGCGCCGCTGGGTCCGTGGGCCCGTGCCGGTCGCGCGCTCCACCGAGGATGACCGCAAGCTATAAAGCCCGTACCGCGGCCGCCCGGCGCCCCTTTTGAACCCTAGGGCCAACCGCCGCCACCCCGCGCCAAACCCTAGCGCGTCTTGTGTCGCCGCCCGAGGTCGGTCGGCGTGCGCCGCCGCGCGTCGATCCCCGCCGTCGTTGCCTCCCCCGCCGACACAAACACCGCCACAAGGTTCCTTGTGAGGTAAGGAAAGCGCCGGTACCCTCCTCGTCCTACTTTTCACTCTCTTGGCGTCATTCCAGCGGCCATGGCGCCGCCGCGTCCGCTTAGCGCCACCGCGCCGTTTCCCATGTCCCTAGCCCGTCGAGACCGTAGCCAAGCCGTGCACCGCCTCACTCACTATCCCATCGCGGCGTCATGCACATGCCCTCGCCGCAACCTAAGCGCGACCCGTAGCCTGACCGTCGCTCCGCCCGAGCTTCGCCGCTGCCGCGCGTCGGCGATCGTTGCCGCCCGGCTGTCGAGCCATCCCGTCACCCTTAGCGTGTTCACCGCCCGCGATCGTCGCCGTGCCACCCGCATGCTTAGCCGATCCCGGGAGCTCCATTCCGGCGAACACCGACGAGACCCACCGCCACTCTCCGGTGGTGCGCCCGCGTGACCCGCGCCGCCGCCCGGCGACTCTATTCGCCCCTTTCGTTCCCAACCGTCGGATCCAAAGCGGACGCCCCGGACTTAAAGCCGAGGAACGGGGAACATGCCCACGTTCCCGTTCGGGAACGACGTTCCGGTTCGTGGTGCGGGAACAAAGTGGAATGTCGTTCCCAATCACGATGGAACGGCGTCCCGGGATCACGACCAATCCGAGGAACATAGAGTCCCAAACATAGGCGGAACGTTGAGCTATTGAAGCGTCTCGTACTATCATCAAGTGTCTTAAACACTTAAGTTTGAGATCTATCCATCCACCGACAAGAGAGAATAGGAAATAGGCTCAAGCGAGCCATCGGAGCATCTCGTGTACTTTGATTTTGGGAACGTTCGGAAACATGTTCCGGGAACACGTTCCATCTTGACTAGGCATGCTGCGTTCCATTTGGATTTGGTACAAGGTAAAGCTATATACCCTCTTCGTTCCATAGTTTTTGAAAATGTCGCACCACGTACCACGTTCCCGCACCACGTTCCTCACGTTCGGGAACATGGCTTCTAAGGCCCCGTTAGATCCGGGGATATCGATCAACCGCCGCGTGTCGGCACCGACGTGGCTGCCGCGCCACCGCCATGTAGGCGCCACATCAGCCCCATGCCAGCACGACCCGGTCGGTAGCGGTGAAACCCCGATCCAGCCCTAGCCTTTTTGCAGAAAAGCCCCTTTGGTTTACCGATTTTCCCCCGAGGTCCTGACCAAGTTCAAAAGTATTTAGATATGAGCCCCTGCCCGCCGTCTATTTTGTTAGTTAGCCCTCGGTGGCTATGGTTAATTGCAATCTAGCCCCTAGTTTCTTGCTTTTATGCCCCTGCAACCTTGTTTTAGCCTTAACTTGCCCGTTCTAGCTCCGTTTTGGTCCGTTCAAGTTGCGTTAGGTTTGTATAAACGTAATCTACGCCGTAGTAGTGTCGTTAACCTTGTTTCATGCTTTTGAAATTGTAACTCTTCTATAGTTCTAGTTAAAGCTTTGTAGTGCTCTTTTTATTTCAAAAGCAAACATATGTTTATGTGTAGACTTTTATAAAACAAAGTTAATATGCTAAATGTCTACAAAAATGCCTTTTCTTTAATGACCTGTTTAGATCAACCTAAGTTATATAATAGCTTGTTTTATGATCTCTCAAGCGAGTAGCTGTTCCCGCTTTGTTGCTTCATCTTGTTAGTGTACCCTTTATATTGATAGCTCGTTTCTTCGACATTCTTACATTATCGTGTCCATAGTACCAAGTCTTATCACTAGTGTGCTCTCTTTTGTTTCTCTTTTATGACTGATGCCTGTTCTTAGTCTTGTTCGTTGTTTGTCTGTTTGTGTTGCTTGGTTGCTACGAGTAGACGAAGAGCTGCTCGTTTGAGCCGAGGGTTGACAAGAGTGCAGAAGCTGCTGGAGACTAGAAGATAGAAGATAAAGACTTCTGAGCAGCTAGACCTTGGATTAAGGCAAGTGCAGACACCATTTGATCATTTTGTACCTATTCACTTTAATCATGAATTTACTATCTTGCATGTGTCTTAAATGGAATGAACCCTAAGGACATTGATTAGCCACCTTTATCAAAATAGTACCATGGGATGGTTTTGGTAGATAGGTTGCAGCATAACTGTTTAGCTTGCTCCACTCATCCACTTAATTATTTAATGAAAGTAAAACTTGCTTCTTATATAATATGATATGGATGGTGATGACTAATGACTACGGCCATGATGACAAGAAGATGAGGATGCGGACTGCATCGTTGGTTGGTGATGGTTAAAGAGGGAATGGGTATTGGAGCTTGTCCGGGTTTGCCGGAGCGTACCCATGTCCACTCTCCATAAGGACTTGGTGCGGACCGGCCACCTAGGACAACCGTACAACTTCAAGCCACATGGCTTTGGCTTGACTAATTAACCGGTCCCTCGTGGTAGGGGGAATCTTTCCACTAATATGGCGCACAAGGGTTTCATAAGATTTTAGTATGGCGGTCTTGGTAGATCCGTGTACTTTGACCGTGAAGGCGTACCGGGGACGCCTGCCATACGCCTGCGTTATGCCTAGCGAGTGAACCCCTACCTTTCAAACCTGTGAAAGGTCTCGTAGTGAAACCCCGCTCTCCTCTCCTTGGAAGAGTTTTGGGCCTCATGAACCCGGGCAAATGGGAATCACGACTTGCGGTGAAAGTGTACACCGCTGCGTAGAGTTTGATCAAACTAATATATCAGCTGTGCTCACGATCAAGAGCGGCCCAGAGCTCTCACATGATTAAAACTGGACTCACATGGATCTTTAAAGATGGAGATGGTTTCTTGGAGGAGGTTGCGACCTCGTGCTTCGTCAAGGAGTTCCCGTGTTCTTTTGGGATTGCTATCCCTGGTTACTCTTGGAGGGTGTTACCTCAGGAGTAATGATAATAATGATATAATAATATGCTTAATCTTACTTACACCTTAATTAAGGGATGAGATGTTTAACCCACAATAGTAATTAGGTTGTATAATAATTAAAATTGTTACAACATTAAAATGCTTACATGCAATACAATCGTGTCAGCCTACCTTTGATAAAGCCTTGCATATCATATACTTTCTGTCTATACTTGCGGAGTTCGACATGGACTCACCCTTGCTATTCCCCCCACACCCCAGTGTGCCTGTAGTAAGGTGCTTTGCTTTCGAGAAAAAGGAATAAGAGATGTTCTGAAGATACCAGAAGTTGGTCAAGAGTGTTTGGCGTACGGAGCCCCCAGTCGACAGTCCCTACTAAGATGGAGCCTAAAGTGAAGTTTTAGCTACCATTCTGCGATACTCTAATGATTGTAAGTGTTATATATATATGTTTCCGCTTTAATACATTGAATTCTGATATTTTGACATTCTGTGTTGTAAGTATGGACTTCCTGGGCACACATATATGACGACTCTGGTCTTTCTTTGGAAATCAGGGTGTGACATGCAGGTCCGTGAGCTCTGCCGCGAGTAGGTTCCGCCAGCCGCACGGCTGCAACGTGCTTCGCCTACCCAAGGCACGAGTCCTGCCACGGAAGAGCGGAGGAGGCCGCAGCGGCGGCACCGACCAGAGCAGAGGAGGCCAGATCTGGACTGGAGAAAGAAGATAAGAGTGACACTGACATGGGGGTCCCGCCAGCAGGTACTGTAGCGATGCCGTGAAGAGGCCCTCTGTATCATAGAAAAGGTGCATTGGCCTGGTATATGTACGTAGTGGATAATTTGGATTGAACACACCAGCCAATAATCTGTGCGCAAACGCTTGCAAAAGAGCACACAGCAGGGATATACTGAGAGAGGAAGACAATGGCTTTCTCAGGTGCTCTGTACTGGTGGCAAGAGTGGCAGCTGCAATTCTCTGGCTTGTGCTGGAGCCAACTGGCACACCTACCCCTGGCTCCGCTCCGCTGTGATTGCTGGAGCAGCAACCACTCTTACATGTATTATCTAATAATTTATTAAGAAAAATGACCCACATCATGAAGCGGGTCAGGTCATTCACAACCGACATCGAAAGGAAACTAGTTAAACCGAGAATAAGGAGACATGTGGAGTAGTAGTACATCAAATCTGCAGTTCTGCACACCAACACAAGCCTGCACTACACTCGGAGATAGAGAGACAGCAAGCAATGGTGAGAAGAATCGTTCAGTAGTAAGGTATACCCCCGGCCCATCCTTTTTGGTATTTCTATTCTCTTGATTGAAACATAGTTAATAGGTACTACCTCTCAGGCCACGGGAACCCTGTAAATCTTCTTCTTCTTCTTCTTCAACCGGGGAAAAAGAACTCTGGTCCACTCCAACTATTTTTCTGTTAAAAATGCCTTTGAATGAAATTGTTCGCCCCGGGGGATATTCAACTGATTTGTTTCTAAACAAATTTTTTTTCTTTGGCATTATTTTTACAGGCGCAGGCCTTGTAACAACCATACGCATAAGAACATAAGTTGGAGTGACAGGATTGTGTTATATAATATTCCAGAGAGATAATGGCTTTCTCAAGTGCCATGCAATGGTGGCAAGAGTGGCAGCTCCGAGTCCTCGTGCTAAGCAGCCTTGGCGCTCAGTGCTACCTCACATTATTTGCCAGCGCCCGTAAGAAGCATAGCCGGCCCTTGTTCAGATTCAGAATTTGGCTGGCCTACCTAGGCGGAGACGCTCTAGCTATATATGGCCTTGCAATCCTCTTTAATCGACAAAAAAAGCTGAAGTACAGTTCTATCGATGGCAGCCATGGTCTAGAGGTGTTATGGGCCCCTATCTTGCTCTGGCACCTGGGTGGGCAAATCAACATATCAGCGTACAACATCGAAGACAATGAACTATGGACCCGTCACCTTCTAACAGCTGTGTCTCAGGTCTCAGGTCAGTAGTTAAAAAACAAATAATTTTTATGCCATTTTTCCCCAAATTAACACAACACATTCGTCTTAGGGATGCTACAAATAAAAGCTCATGTAGCTCTAATTATTTCTTTTGGATGAACATCCTCCTCAGGTCACCGTGGCCATCTATGTGTTTTCCAAGTCATGGTCATCCTCTGCTGATAAGAGGTTACTAGTTGCAGCTGTTCTGCTTTTCGTCATTGGTGTTTTCAAATGCTTCGAAAAGCCCTTGGCTCTCAAGAGGGCTAGCTTTAATAGCATAGCCAGCACTTTCGATCCTGCCCAAAAGGACAAAAAATACAAAAAAGAGAAGTTGAGCTTGAGGAGTACATACAAGAAGCAAGGAGCTTTGTGCAAAGCAACCAAGATCCCCCAAGGTTGGAGTCTGATGAACAAAAATCGCACTTGAAGCAACTCTCAATACCTGACAAGCTCTTTGTAGACTATGCATATGTGTATCAGGACCGGCTGGCTCACATGAAATCCTTCTGGATATTGGACAGTGGAACCACTTATGAGGCTCTAAGTCAAGGGCTCTCCAACACTTTCGATCTTATCTACAGCAAACAATTTCAAGACGATGATAGCAATAGAACTACACCTGAATGCAGTATTGTATGTTCTTGCTTGAATATGTTCATCTTTTATCCACTGCTGCCGATCGTGCCAATCGCTCTCTTCCACAGCAGCCACAAAAAGGCTTATAGGGGAACCGACATCAAGGTTATATTTATATTATTATACATCACATACTTTATAGAGATTTCATCATTTTTTACATGGGCATTGTATGGCAATGAGTGGCCAGACGAGGTTGCCCAACACAGCCTTATATGATGCTTAGCTCGTAGCAGAACGCACACAAGGCTAATGGGCATTGCAGAATTCTTTCAGTGCAAAGGTTTGCTTGACACATATTTTGGCATGAGGGCCTGTGGCTCGTCCAGAGATATTACAATGTTAGTTTGTGAACATGCTAAGGATGGATGGATGAATCATATAACAGATGTGGAGAGCTATTGGAGGTTCAGCGACAGCCGAGGCCAGTGGGCACTTGAGCGGAATGGAAGAGAAGAAATCCTGCTTGGGAATATAGAGAAGCCCTTGGACGAGAGCATAATTCTGTGGCATGTGGCCACAGATTTTTGCTTCTACTACAGCAAGGGCACATCTCCTGATTCCGAGTGTGCCAGGATGTGTAGACAGATCTCCAACTACATGATGCATCTATTGTTTGCTAATCCAGAGATGTTGTTGCCTGGCAGCAGAAGGAGTTTGTTCACAGTTGCTTATGATGAACTCGAGGCCATCCTTCAAGGTGATGATGATGTACCACTGTTGGATGAAAGAGCACTGGCACTAAGGATAATTAGCAAGGCAGAATCAGCAAAAGGTTTTATTCGAGACTCATGGTTTCTAGCTCAAGAGCTGATGCGATTTGGTGATGACATCAAGATGTGGGAACTAATGAAAGGTGTATGGATCGAGATGCTCTGTTTTTCAGCTGGTAGATGCAGGGGTTACCTGCATGCGAAAAGCCTTGGCTCTGGTGGAGAGTTCCTGACTTACATATCACTGCTAATGTCGCACGCAGGGCTGGAGACATATGCAGAGAGGCAGCAGAGGGTGCAGCTTCGGCTGCCCAAAGAGGCGAGGCAGCACATTGTGAGGGTAAAAGCTATGAAAAAGGAAATACAAGAGGCTGCTTCGAACATGGTGCGTAGAATAATGGAACGAGCTGCTGGTGCATCTGCCGAGGTCAGAATTGTAATCTCCTAGAGACGACCAGTTCTGTGATCCTTGTCGCTATCTTGTTACCTCATGTACTTCATTTTCATACTTATTCTGCTACCGAGTTATGCTTGTTGTTCCGTTGTACTGTTGCATAAAAATTCTGTCATATCCTTGTTGTTATCTTGTATGCTGCAGAATATACTTATTCAGTACTCCAGTTCATGCTTCCCTGTTCTGCTGTAGTGTTGCAGAAAAAATATAGCACATACTGTATATTGTTTGGAGTCGAAGTGTGATTTGAATGTTGATGTTTCAATATTGCTACCATTGTCTCGGTTATTCATATTTGATGACTCAATTTCCTCCAATGTATACATTGCCAGTGTCGAATTGTGATGCTCTGCTTTTCTGCTGACCACTACTGACCTCTGTCTCCAGTGGAGGATCTAGAAACACCTTACAAGGAGGGCTAAAAATAGTATAAGTGATTTTTAAGCCTCATAAGATAGGGCTAACTCTATATTTACATCAAATATCTAGCTAAATATAGTTATTTTCTTAAGAGAATTTTTGCACCACACCCCGGGCTGCAGCCCGGGCAGCCCGGGTGTAGATCCGCCCCTGTCTGTCTCAATGCTAATGTTACTGTGGAAATCGAGACGCTCCCAGAGAGGAAGCAGAGGCTAAGGTGCAGCTTTGGCTAGCTGGCTATCGAGTATCAATAGAAAACTGTGTGGAAACTGATCTGTGCGTTCAGTCACAACATGGGATAGCTCTTGCTACCTTGAAGAAAGGGTGCATGAACATTGCCAAACTCGTGCGTGAGGCGCGATCCCTAGTAGACAAGATGGTGTTCTCCAGCAAGCCCATTGATGATGATGAACTCATCTCGTACATCCTCACCTACCTCGAGATGGAGTGTGATTTCGTCATCTCTGCGCCTCAGAAATCAAAAATACTGTTATACCCTCTAAATTTAATTACAAAACAGTTCTAGGCCCACGTACGTGATTTTTGGTTATGGCCCACAACTTAAGTTCCTCCTATTTTCTACCTCTAATTTTTTAGATCATTAGAGCTGATGAAATGGAGGGCTCACATTATTTCCAAGCGTGGTAAAAAAATCTCCCAACTCCCAAAGCCAACAAGAACCTTGTTTCTGTTACAACAAGAACCATTACAAAGGATACCGTATTTTTTTCATGCTACAACACACATAGCAAACTTGAATAACCTTTGTCAAATAATTTTGTGTCCCTGTTGCAATGTACCAACACAAACCTTGTACTGAGATAACAGTAGATGTGAAAAGTACATGGTTGTGTTTTTATTGTCGTTTTAATCTGAACATGTACCTTGGCTGGACGTCTTGACAACTCGAGGTACCTTGAAGATTTCCATGCAACGCTCCCCATCCATCAACAAGTAATGCTCTTTGTCTTTGAGTAAAGGTGATGATGTTCCAAGGGGACCCTATTCCTTGCTTGGTCTGTTCAATATAATTAGAGATGATTCCTCTATCCTTTCATTTGCAATCAGGTTAACTTTGCATCGATGCTTAGCTTGAGGCATTCATTGCCACGGGAACCTGGGCGAACGTGTGTGTGGCCACACCAAGTAATACCATTCTGTTCTCGCAAGTTATCCATGTTGGCTTACACATATATAACTCGATAAATTTGTCATGGGATGATGATGCCTGTAAACCAGTGCACATATCAATCTGCACACAAACACAAGCCTGCACTTCAGGAGACGCATACATAATAGCAATGGTGGCCAAAATCGTTCAGTAATTAATAAGCGAGGTAACGAGCCCCATCCTTGTTGGCATTTTCTTCCCTGATTGAAACGTACTATGCCATACTCCTTCGGTTGCAACTTATATGTACATTTGCTTTTCTAGATAAAAAACTTTTATTATGTATTTACACATATTATATATTTATTAGATTAGATACATATCAAAAGATATATATCTTGAAAAGCCAAAATGACCTATAATTTACGACATATGGTGTCAAAGCCGCAGGAACCATCCAAGCTAGTTTTTCTTCTGCTGGAAAGTGTTGAGTTCCAACTGTCTAATTAAATTAAAAAAATGATGGGATTTTCGAGAGTGCAATTTTTTGTAGACAGATTTTATGTTCTCCTGACATTATTGTCCACATACATACAGGGGCCAAGCCAACCGCCTTAGCAACCACAAGCAACAGAAAATAAGCTGGACTAGTGAGTAATATAGCATGCATATATACACTCGGGTGAGACAAAGGCAATGGCTTTCTCAAGTGCCGTCCAATGGTGGGAGGAGTGGCAGCTGCGAGTCCTGGTCTTGGGCAGCCTCGGCGTTCAGTGCATCCTCGCATTCTTTGCCGTCGCCCGTAAGCTGCATATCCGTCCCGCCTACAGGTTGAGCATCTGGCTGTCATACCTAGGCGCGGATGCTCTGGCAGTATACGCCCTCGCCACGCTCTTCAATCGCCAAAGGAAGGAAGACTACAGTTCTGCAAATGGCACCCATGACCTAGAGGTGTTATAGGCACCGATCCTACTCATGCACCTCGGTGGTCAGGTCACCATTTCTGCTTACGACATTGAAGACAATGACTTGTTGAAGCGGCACATGCTAACAGCGGTCTCTCAGGTACTAACCAGGAACAAACTCTTCCATATCAAATTGCTGCAATAAACTTGTCAATTAATTCTAACCTTTATAATGACTAATCTATCTATACCTACTAATAAATAGAGAAAATTTCCGTCATCCACCTAAAAATTTCGTCCAGCCCTTGTCAGGCTCACCCCGCCGATCTCTTTCCGAGTCCCACGTATCTACGTTCAAATTGGCGAGTTCGTGTTGACCACAAATGTGCCGCCCGGACGGTCGCAGCAAATTATATACGCCTGCCCTCTTCAGCCATCACCGATAAGGTTACCAAGTGTCCAACTAATACACAATGACCACTGCTACCGAAATACTTTTGCGTGGCGGGCGATTAAGATTTTGTGTGGCGGGCAAGGGTGCCCGTCACCAAGCAAAGGTCACGGAAAATGCGCGAATATCCGTGGCGGGCACGCGTGCCCGCCCGCGGTTAATAAAAAAAAATGAAAAAAAAGCCCGAGCCCGGTGCCAGCCCATACGGGCCTGACATCGAGCCGAATCGTAGTCGCCGATGCACCGCCGCCCGATGCAGCGCCGCCCTTTGGAATCCGCAGCGGGAGCTGCCACGAGACACGCCCGGCCGCCGGATCGGCTGCTGCGGGGCCCTCAGCGCCGCCCGCCCGCCGCCGGGATACGCTCGGAGATGCGCGCCCGGCGGATCCGCCCTCGCCCGCGCCGCATGGACCTCGCGCGCATGGATCCACCGCGCCCGGGCTGCGGGGAACCGCCTGATCCGCCGCCTCCATGTCGCCCGGCCCGTTGGAATTGCGGATCCACCGCCTCCATGCCGCCGGGGAACCGCCGAAGTGGGAGGGCGGGGGGCGCACCGGCTGCGCATCCGGTCGCCCCCTCGCTCTTGGCCGCGGGTGGGAGGAGGGGCTCGTGCCGCCGCCGTCGAGGGGACGGATGGGGCGCGCGGCCATCCGCATGGAGAGGAAGGGGGGGCGCCGCGGATCGCCCTAGAGCTCGAGGCCGCCGCCTTGGTCGGGAAGGGAGGGGGCGCCGCCGGATCCGCTGCGCCGCCCGCCTTTGCCGCTGCGGTGCCGCTCGGGAGAAAGTGAGAAGGGAGGGGTCGATGGGATCCGAGGAGTCGAAGGGAGGAGGGGAGAAACGGGATCTAAGGGGTGAGGAGTGAACCCCGAAAACCCTAAGTCTTGTATTTATACTTAGATTAGAGGCGGATCGGGCCTCACCATGGGCTTATTGGGCTCGGCAATTTCCGTGACGGGCTTTTAAAACTGCCCGGCACGCAAAAAGTCGATTTTGCGTGGCGGGCACCTAATGCCCGGCACGCAAAATAAAAACAGGATGTGGTGGGACATTTTTACGTGACGGGCAAAAAAAAGTGCCGTCACGGAAAAAGATTTTGCGAGTGCTTGTAAAAATCAAATCGGTACTAGTGGACCCTATCCATTGCAAGTTAGAATCGGAATCGAAAAACAGAAACATCTCAGAACATAAAAATCCCACAGGCATCTAGCTAGCCTAACCACTGCGGCCGTAATCTGTGGAAAGTTAGAATTGGCCGAATCTTTTCCTTGACCGGCGGCTTGTTTAGACAAACCTTGGCCGAATCGACAAGCACTTCTTTTTTAGTGCGCATGCTCTAGCCCATTCGACACCAAGACCTTGGCTAGATATATAAGTTTTTCACACGTAATTTTCTCTGTGTATGAAAAATATGCAACAAAAAAAATGTATTATGAAAAAACATAAAATAAGTTTCTATAAATTCTATCATGATAAGCCCATGTAGTTGTTCAACAGGCCGAAAAGGCCACAAAAGGACATTTCTATTTCCAAGACGCCGACAAAACAAGCAAAAAATTAAGTCTCCGATAGATTTATTTTCGGTGCTTATAATTTATTAAGTCTCGAAACTTCATTCTTCTTAATGAAAAATGTGCCTAGGCGTTACCGCGAAAACAATTTGTTATTTTATTTACACCGTAGTTGAGTCTGTTTTTCAGCCACCCGATCTTGTTCTCTCTCTCTATCCTCCTCGACAGGGACGCCGTTCGATGGCATCCAAGGACTTCTTGCACGTCTTCAGCACCAGCGATAGCTAGTTATGTGGCCCAATACGGATGCACGGCTTAGTCCTGTTTCCAAGACTTGAGACAAATACGCAAACAATTAAGTCTCAGATAGATTTAGATTTACTTTCAGTGCTTACAATTTGTTATTTTATTTAAGAACTTATAATAAGTAATACTCCCTACATTCCAAATTATAAGTCGTTTAACTTTTAAAATTTTATGTTTGACCATTCTTCTTATTCAAAAAATTTATGCAAATATCATCAAATTTAAGCTATTTTGAAAAATTTATATTAACAAAACAACCCACAAAAAAAAGAAATAAAAATTTACGAAATTTTTGAATAAGGCAATGGTCAAACTTAGGGACAAAAAAAGTCAAACGACTTATAAATTAGGATGGAGGGAGTATTGTTTATCTACAAATTTAAGACCATGAAATAAATTATGTCTCCCGTGCTCCCGTTGTAATGCACGGGTATTTTTCCTAGTTACTCTAAATCTATACCTAGAGAAAATTTCGGTCGTCTGCCTTACCCGTTGTACGGCCTTACGGGCTTCTGTCCTCTTATATATTTGGTACAGAAAGGTAATGAGAGAAGAAAAGAAGAAATTAAATTGAATCCGAAGCCGAATCCAAATCAATCGTATCTAATCGAAATATAAAGGAGCTCTCTATTTAAGGAATCCATGAACTCACGTTACTCCAAATCAGATAGAAAAGGAATTCCAAGTTGACTAAAAAATCAACCCAAATTGTAGACTCCAAATCGGATAGAAGAATTCCAAGCTGACTGGAAAAGAGCGCTCCCCAAATCGACCCAAATTGTAGTCCAAATCGAGTACAAGTAATGATCAATAAATTATAGTCCTAACATGAAACGTAGGAGAAACAAATTTATTGAGGCACGAGGTCGGTCGCACCGCCGGCAGATTCCTCCGGGACCTCGCGAGCCGACGTGGGACGTGCAGCACGCGAGATCCACTGATGCACAAGGTATCCTGAGCGCCTCGTGAGCTGCTGGGATGCGCCCTCACCTGCCGGCGCAAGATCCGCCGCGGCAGCAGGTATCCCAAGCACATCGCGCCGTTGGCGACGCGCCCTCGCCTGCCACTGTCAGGGACGCGGCGTCGCGAGCCACCCCAAGAGCCATGCCCTCACGAGCAATCTGCAGCAGAGGTAGAATGAAGTGGAGCAGCATGTCCATGTCGCCACCGATTTGAGGAGGATGAGAAGGGCGGGGAAAGCGATCTGGCGCTGCGGAAAGGAAGCCGGCCGGTCCGTGCTTTTCTGCCTTTTTGTGTGGCGTGCTTTCTCTTTTTCATTTTTTTAAAAATAAAAATCAGGTGGCACTGTGCGTGGTGTGTTGAGTTGCCTTGTCTCTTTTTTTCTTTTTCTCTTATTAAAAAAAAATCAGCAAACAAGTTAGTGACTCGAGTTTGGCCAAATGTAAAGTAATAGTTTCAATATTTATGTCTTAAAATAAATTTATTATGACAATATATTATATATGTAACTAATATAATGTTACTTGTTTTGTTTCACACAAATGAAATAATTTTTAATATAGATAAAATCATAAGTTCAATCTATTTGACTTCTAAAAAAGCAATGTCCTTATTTTTTTCTAAAATTTTAATTATCTTCTCCCGTTGCACATGTTTTGCTAGTAAATCTTAAAGAACAAAAAAAATATTTATTAGTACTATCATTAGACATGATTCATTATGGAAATATTTTTTTTATGATCGTCGAAAACATAATAGGCAATTGCTACGTTTATTGTTCATGTATGCACCAGTGGTGTACATGATCTGCATGCATGATCACATAATATATTTAAGCGTCTAGTGAGAATTAGCATGGAGTATCTGTTAGAGCCTGTAATAATCAGTACTCCTAATATTAAGAAGCAAAATAAGATTTATTTATTTTATTACAAGGGACAACGTAGTCTTCGGAGATTGTAATAATTATTTATTTTATCACGATTTTCTCAGGTTGTAGTAGCTGTGTACGTGTTCTGCAAGTCGTGGTCGTCCTCAGCTGACAAGAGGTTATTAGCTGCAGCTATCTTGCTTTTCATTCAAGGAATTTTCAAATGCTTGAGAAGCCCTTGGCTCTTAAGAGGGCTAGCTTTAAGAGCCTAGTAAGCTCCTCCCGCCCCGCTTCTTGGCCTGAAACTAGAGACAGAGAAGTAGAGCTCGAAGAATATATACAAAGAGCAAGAGATTTTGTTCAAGAACATCCGACCCCAGACTTGGATACACGAGTTCACTTGCAGCAGCTCTCTAGGCCCGACAAGCTGTTTGTAGATCTTGCATATTCCTATGATGACCATCTGGAAAGCTTCAAATCCTTCTGGCTGCTTCCCAATGAAGGAGCTTATGAGGCATTAAGACGTGGAGTCTCCAACATCTTCGACCTTCTTTACACCAGGGATTACACCCATGCCTGCTGGAAACAGAGATGAACATCTTGTTGATATCTGCCGCGCTACCTTTACATTGTGGTTTTCTTTTCTGTTACCGATAGCAGCCATTGGCCTCTTGCACAGTAGCCACAAGAAAACCTACAAGGTTGCCGATATCACTGTCACATTTGTGCTGTTGTATGTCACGTGGTTTCTGGATATCTATTCCCTCTGCCATCTTTCCAGGTTTCAGTTTCATTGGCATGGCATGGTTGCCCAACACAACCTTTTAGGATTCTTTGCCCGTAACAAGAGGCACACCTGGTTGATGGCCATCACAGCGTGTCTACAATGCAAAGACTTGCTTAACCAATACTGGGGCATGAAGCCTTGCTACGCATCCAGGCGCATTACGAGCTTAGTTCGTGATCATGTAAAATATGGATGGGAACATTACATACTGGACGCTGAAAGTTACAGAAGGTTCAGTGATATCAGAGGCCATTTGACACTTGAGCGCAATGGATGTGAACAAGTCCTTCTCTGGAGCTCTATAGACAAGCCATTTGATGAGAGCATCCTTCTCTGGCATGTGGCAACGGATATTTGCTTTCACCTCAAGCCCCCACAACCTGATCATCCTGAAAGGAGACGGAGTTCCATGTTTTTTTCTTGTTTTTCTTGTTTTCCTGTTTATTCTTTTTTCAGAAATCGACTACGCTCCATGTTACCAAGAGAAGTCTCCAACTACATGATGCATCTCCTATTTCATAATTCTGATATGCTGATGCCTAGCAGCAGAATAAATGTATTCACTACTGCCTACAGTGAGCTCGAGCGCATCCTCCACGACGAGGATCCACAGCTAATGAATGAAGGACAGCTTGTACAAAAGATAAAAGACCATGTGGGATCCACACAACGCTTTGTTCATGATTCTTGGGTACTTGCTGAAGCTCTGATGCAATTAGACAATGAGAAGATGTGGGAGGTGATTAGAGGCGTGTGGGTGGAGATGCTATGCTTCTCTGCCAGTAGATGCAGAGGGTACTTGCACGCTAAAGGCCTCGGCTCTGGTGGAGAGTACCTCTCCTTTGTCTGCCTCCTCATGGCGCATGCAGGGATGGAGACGTTCCCGGAGAGACAACAAAGGGTGCAGCTACGGCTACCGAAAGAAGAAAGGGTCAGGATTGCCAAGCAAAAAATACAAGAAGCCGCAAGAAACCAAGCTGCTGGTGTATCAACTGAGGTGTAGGTGGAAAGTTGTGCAGTGGAAAGTTTCATTTCATCCTTTTTCTTGACTTGAGTCAGTTATCAGTAATTCTTGTCTGAGTTTGTTGTTTTAAAAATGATGAGATGCCGAGTTTTAGGTGTTGTTTTGGGTGTTTGACTGACCAGCTGACTCGTAACCATAATCGATAATCCATTTGAGACTACGAACACATGGGTTTGTTTTCTTTGCACGTCCCTGTTCTCTGTTTATTTACTGTACAGGTGAATCAAACTGGTTCACCAACTGATTCGTGCAAATTAACCAACTTGGCTTGGTCTCGGTGCCGCTCGCTCCTCTGCTTGTCCCTCTTCTCTGTTTGTCGCAGGCAGGCCTCCTCCCCTCTTGGTTAATTTGCACGAGAGCAGAGCAGCAGCACTCTCCCAGCACCGTGTGCTCTCAGCGCTCGCTAAGGCGGCATGCCGTACTCACCCAGCAGCCGGCACGGTTGACCGGTGTCAAGCTACAGGAGTTTGGTCTCTTGTTCATTATCTGCATTTTCAGTCTCTGTCGCAGCAACCATTGGCAGCGGCAGCTTTGTCTCATGCGCTGGCGGCTGTACCAGCGCAGGAGGTGGTGTACCGTGTGCGTTGCCGTCCAAGAGGACATCTGATATTCTTAATTCTCGGATGATGCACATAGCTGTCGACGAAAGAAGGGTTATATGCCGAAAATGAGAAATTTTGAAAGGGGCAGGTTGAAGAATGTAGCAATTGGTTGTGTTGCGCTCAGCACTACACTTGTTGGATATATACTTCTGCATCCAAGGGGCTCCACGACTGCGATCTATTGATGAAGTCAGCCAAAAGTGATGGACGACCAAGCAGAGGGGCAGGACAAAAAGTGCGAAATCTATTTCTATTGAAGTCGATAGTGATGGACGACCGGCAGAGATTGTGGACTCTCTGCACTAGCGAAATCAACTAAATGCCAAATAAATATATATACCCAATAAGTCTTTAGTACTTACCATGAAAAGATTTTAGCACAAGATGAGGATGTTAACTGCTTGTGGGGTGGCAAGTTTGTTTGATCATGATGCTGTAGACTTCTAGAAATGACGAGCGGGAAGCCGAGCCGTACAACAATTTGCATTGACCCATACTCCTTCGCTAGTCTTTCGAAATCGAGGGAGCGGTTGTTAGGTCTCCGCTCCCGTCTCCATAAATATATACATATCCAGTGGCGCTCCTTTGCGGACCTATATTTTACACAACTCGATCGTAGTAGGTACTCATAAGTTCCACAAAGAAAGTCACTTAATAAGCGTAACTTGGTGTCTAAAGAGAGTGAGGCTGAAAAAGAAAGCGATCGAGCTAGCAGCTAGCAAATGCATGGTTCTCTCAAACTCAAGCGCGGTGCAATGGTGGGAAGAGTGGCAGCTGCGCGTCCTTGTCAAAGGCAGCCTTGCCATTCAGTGTTACCTCGCGTTGTTTGCCAGCAGCACTCGTAAGAAGCATATCCAGCCCTGGTTAAGATTCAGAATATGGCTGGCATACCTTGGTGGAGGTGCTCCACCTATATACGCTCTTGCAATCCTCTTCAATTGCCAAAGAAACTTATGGTACACTTCTATAAATAACAAAGAAACTAAAATGCAAAGTTTTATTTGTTTGTTGTATATTCAAGTAATTATAAGCAAATAAATTCACACATTCACACATAAAAAAATATATGTCTACTTGATTATATGTGGTAATTATGTGTGAATTTATTTGCTTAATATTACTTCAAATATACAAATAAAAGAAATAAAACTCTGCATTTTTTGCCAGGGGTAAAATGCTTCCAGGGTCATAGAGCAAAGTTCGAAAAAGGACATACACATAAGATGCATTTTTTCCAGGGTCATAGAGATAATTCTCCTTTAAAAAGACAACTCACTCAATCGTGTCACTGACTTATACAAGGTGTCCTACCGTTGGCCTGGCTTCCAGTACCATTCCACAAGCAACGAGAGAGCTTCCAGTGCCAGTCCACCAGCGTTTAGTTTCATCTATATATAAAAAAGATGCATTGGCCTGGTATATGTGCTTAGTGGATAATTGGATTGAACACACCAGCCAATAATCTGTGCGCAAACGCTTGCAAAAGAGCACACAGCAGGGACATACAGGGAGGAAGACAATGGCTTTCTCAGGTGCTCCGCAATGGTGGCAAGAATGGCAGCTGCAAGTCTGTGGCTTGAGTTGGCATACCTGCCCCTGGCTCCGCTCCGCTGTGATTGCTGCAGCAGCAAGCCAGCAACCACTCTTACAAATATTTCCTAATTATTTATTAAGAAGATTGACCCACATCATTAAGCGGGTCAGGTCATACACAACCGACATAGAAAGGAAACTAGTTAAACCGAGAATAAGGAGACATGTGGAGTAGTACATCAAATCTGCAGTTCTGCACACCAACACTCGGATATAGAGAGACAGCACAAGCAATGGTGAGAAGAATCGCTCAGTAGTAAGGTATTATTATTACCCCCGCCCATCCTTTTTGGTATTTCTCTTCCCTTCATTGAAACGTAGTTACTATGTACTACCTCTCTCACGCCGCGGGAGGAATGTAAATTTTCTTCTTCTACTACTACTTCTTCTTCCTCCTCCTCCTCCTCCACTCCGTTCCAACTGTTATTCTGTTAAAAACGCCTTTGCGTGAAATTGTTCCCCTGATGGTGTTAAAATAAAACCGCCATGGTGTTAAAAAAGACTGCCTTCACAGGGCCTCTTGCTGAGGTTAACAGGGAGGCCATGGCGACTTTCCTTCTTCGGGGCAAGAAGTGTCGCAGGGCCTAAATGGCTATTGGTCTCGGTCTGGTCGCAAAGTTTGGTCATCTTGTAGCCGCTTCAGTTTACCTCCGAGTAGATAGGTTGTTGTTCGTTTGTTTGTTTTGCTTTTTTCTAACCTTCGATGTCGCCTCGGCATCTAGGCCTTAGTTTGTATTTGGATTTGGTTTTCCTCCTCTTAATGAAAAACGGGTGAATGGCCCGGTCGCGAAAAAAAAAAAAATTTGACAATTGTTTCTTTTGACATTTTTTTACAGGCGCATGCCTTATATAAGAACATAAATTGGAGTGATAGGATTATACTACATAATACATAAGAGAGATAATGGCTTTCTCAAGTGTTGTGCAATGGTGGCAAGAGTGGCAGCTCCGAGTCCTCGTGCTATGCAGCCTTGGCGCTCAGTGCTACCTTGCATTATTTGCTAGCGCCCGTAAGAAGCATACCCGGCCCTTGTTCAGATTCAGCATCTGGCTCACGTATCTAGGAGGAGATGCTATTGCTATATATGCCCTTACAATCCTCTTTAATCGACAAAGAAAACTGCAGTGCAGTTCTATAAATTGCAGCCACGGCTTAGAGGTGTTATGGGCCCCTATCTTGCTGATCTACCTTGGTGGAAATATCAACATGTCTGCTTACAACATCGAAGACAACGAACTATGGACTCGTCATCTTCTAACTATAGTGTCTCAGGTCAGAAAATGAAACACAAAGATAATTCTTATGTCACTTTTTTTTTCAACTTTACTGCTCAGGGATGCAGAAAAGCTCCTGCACCTCTAACTGTATTCATTTGGATGAAACTTCTCAGGTCGTTGTGGTGGTCTATGTTTTTTGCATGTCATGGTCATCCTCTGCTGCTGACAAGAGGTTATTAGCAGCAGCAATTCTGCTTTTCATCATCGGTATTATCAAATGCATTGATAAGCCATCGGCTCTCAAGAGGGCTAGCTTTAATAGTAGAGTCACTACTTTCCATCCTGCCCCAAGGACAAAAACTGTGATGAGAGAAGTTGAGCTTGAAGAGTACATACAAGAAGCACAGATTTTTGTGCAACAGAACAAAAATCCCCCAGCACTGGATTCTGATAGCCGATCACCACACAAGAAGCTACTCTCTATGTCGGACAAATTATTTGTAGACTGTGCATATGTCTATGAGGACCGTCTCACTACCTTGAAATCCTTTTGGCTGTTGAGAGAGAAAACCACATACAAGGTCCTTCGTGCAGGGCTCTGTGAAACTTTCGATCTTTTTTATAGCAAGTTTAGTCGTGCGAATGATAAAAATAGAACCACACCACGCTATGGCAATCTCTTTTCTGGCCTTATAATACCCTTTAATCTAGTGTTCCCGATCGTGCCCATCTGCCTCTTCCACAGCAGCCACAAAAATGCTTATAGGGGAACCGACATCAAGGTTACATTTATATTATTGTACATCACATATTTTTTAGAGATTTCATCATTTTTACATTGTTATTGCATCTTGAGGAGTGGCCAGATGAGGTTGCCCAACGTAGTCTTGTTGAATTGATAGCTTGGAACAGAAAGCACAAAAGGCTAATGGGCATAGCAGAATTCTTTCAATGCAAAGGTTTACTTGACACTTATTTTGGCATGAGGCCCTGTGACTCCTCCAGATATATTACAATGTTAGTTCGTGAACATGTTAAAACTGGATGGATGAGTCATATAACAGATATTGAGAGTTATTGGAGGTTCAGCGACAGCCGAGGCCAGTGGGCACTTGAGCGCAATGGAAGAGAAGTCCTGCTTGGGAGCATAGAGAAGCCCTTAGATGAGAGCATCATTCTCTGGCATGTGGCAACAGATTTTTGCTTCCACATGAAGGGCATGACACCTCATGATTTTTGCTTCTACTACAGTGAGGGCACATGCCAGAGAATGTGTAGACAGATCTCCAACTACATGATGCATCTATTGTTTGCTAATCCCGAAATGTTATTGCCTGGAAGCAGAAGGAATCTGTTCACAGTTGCTTATCATCAACTCGAGGCCGTCCTGCAAGGTGAAGATGATCTATCGCCGCTGCTGGACTCATGGGAACTTACAATAAGGACAATGAACAAGGCAGAATCAGCAAATGGTTTTATTCGAGACTCATGGGTTCTAGCTCAAGAATTGATGCGATATGGTGATGAGACTGATGAGAACAAGATGTGGGAAGTAATCCAAGGTGTATGGATCGAGATGCTCTGTTTTTCTGCTGGTAGATGCAGGGGTTACCTCCATGCCAAAAGCCTTGGCTCTGGTGGAGAGTTCCTCACTTACATATCACTCCTAATGTCGCATGCAGGGCTCGAGACATATGCAGAGAGGCAGCAGAGAGTGCAGCTTCGGCTGCCCAAAGAGGCGAGACAGCACATTGTGAGGATAAAAGCTATGAAAAAAAAAATACAAAAGGCTACTCGAAAAATGAAACGTAGAATGAAAAGAGCTGCTGGTGCATCTGCCGAGGTCGTGTTACTTCATGTACTCCATTTTCATACTTATTTGTGTTATCCTGTTATAGATAGCACATATATCGATTGGAGCAGACGTGTGATATGTAGATGTTTCATTTTTACCATGGTCTCGGTTAGTCATATTGGATAAATTTCCTATGATGAATGTTCCCTTCCATTGTAGAATAAGTTACGATCATATTTCAAGAACTCAAATAATCTCAAGTCTAACGAAATATATATATATATAAAATTAATATTTGTTGACTTGAAATGAGAGATGATGACTTAATTTTGGATAGAGGGAGTACAGGGGAGGACGAAAATTGATGCTCCGCTTTTCCGCTGATCGCTCCGCTGATCGCTGGTAATAAGTTACGGTGCAGCTTCAGCTATAGACAGAAACCTCGGTGCAAAGAAAGCATATTGCGTCATGAAGCCATCCTCCAAGGTGTTGATGTACCGCTGTTGGACGAAAGTGAACTTACACTAAGGATAACTAACAAGGCAGGGTCAAACAGAAGGGTTTATTCAGGACTCCTGGAATTTAGCTCAAGAGTTGATGCGATTTCGTAGATGAGAAGAAGATGTGGGAAGTAATCAAAGGTGTATGGATTGAGATGCTCTGTTTTTTTTTCTGCTGGTAGATCGATGCAGGGGTTACCTGCACACCAAAAAGCGTAGGATCTGGTGGGGAATACCCTACCTTTGTCTCGCTCCTGAACATACAAGAAGCGACTGAAAGTGCTTCATCAGCTTCCCAAAGACAAGAGAGTGAAAATGGCAAACGAAGAATATATGAAGCTCCAAACAACAAAGCTACTGCCCGCTGTCCGTGAGATAGAGATCGATGTCTAACCGTAAGAACATGTTCACCCTTTTTTATCTCCTCTACAAGACAAAGGGCAAGGAGGGCTCCAGCAGTATTTGGAAGCCGGAGGGATCCAACATCCAGGATACCAGATTCACCGTTTTATTGATTATGAATTCTTGCCATGCTATATGTAAACTTGATGTGATAACCAGATTTTCTTTTTCGGTACAATTAGTTTCTTTGTGACTACTTGAGGTGGCTTAAAGATTTCAAGGCAGGCTAGTATATATTTTTTCTTTTCTTGAGAAATGAAAAGGGGCTGGCGCCACTACTGGCAAAAAATATTAAACAAAAAGTGAAACGAGTCTTACAAACAAAACTCAATAAAAAAGAACAATGGAGGACAATAAGCAAAAAAGAAAGGAAAATTGTGGAAGTGTCCGAATGCATAATTCAAACTGCAGACAGAGATATTTCCTTCTGACCCTGTAAAAGAGAGAGTTCCATAGAGAGGGACGTCTTGCAAGTCTCCAAGTTAATTTGTTTGGGTTCCTGTGAGGATCAAGTCGTTCCTTGCAGTCAAAATGTTCCAGGTCATAAAATTATTGCATTCACGAAGAAAGGGCCAAATTAAGGGAACCGATTTGGTCTCTCAAAATCACCATGGCCTCCAGTACGTTGAATTTAGTCATAAAGTTTTCCCAGCACGTTATGATCCTTTCCAGTCCAGCAACCAGCATGTTGTTTGAGTGAAGGTGATGATATTCCAAAGGGACCTAGTCTTTTACTTTTGGTTCTAGTCCAGCAACCAGCATGTTCTTTGAGTGAAGGTGATGTTGTTCTAATAAGGATAACTTTGGGGCAATGCAAAGCAAGTAATACCATTCTGTTTTAGCAACGCAAGTACAAGTAGAAACACTATAAATGTGTCACTGGATGGTACCCCTAAACATGTGCATTTTCCTGGGAGGCCAAAGAGTGCACTGCATATGACGGACCTATCAAAGGGTACTTGCACGCGGCTCTGGTGGCGAGTTCCTCTCCTACATCTGGCTCCTGTGGTCGCATGCAGGGATGGAGACATTCTCAGAGAGGCTCCAGAGGAGGCGGCATTGTCGGAGCCAAGGAGATGATGCTTCAGGCCCATCGTCCTCAATGCACAACCCTGTTGAGACAGAGAATGCTTCTGCCGGTTCATCACCTTCGAAAGGAAAGGAACCTGTGAAGGAAGCAGAGGATGATGCGGTTCTATCGACTTCTCAGTGTATGGGCCTATGAAGGAAGAGAATAATGCTGCCAGTGCTGCATCATCTTCCAAATGCATGGCGACTGTAATGGAAGAAGATGATGCTACTACCACTCAATTGGCTTCCCAACGTGACACTGCTTGTGAGATGGAAATTGTTGACTCACCGCCGAAACATGAGCACCACACTCCACACTAGCTAATGGCACCTTGTTTCAGTAGACTTGTCAGATGCTTTTCCTCACACTCTTGTTGTAGTAGTCAGTTCTTAAAGTTAGGTGATACCTATTTTGCTTTGATGTTAACATTGTACACACTTGTCCATGCATGTACATGTTCTGATCATTCTGTTAAGGCGTGCCTTCTGTTAAAGATTTCAATTGTTAGATATGCAGTTTCAGGTTTGGAACCCCAAAATTTTCTGTATTGGGAGCCCAAGAGTTTTGGCTTCTTTTACTAGTTGTATAAATTGTAAATACCAATGAATGTGAATTCATCATCAATTTGAGAGGAAAAATGCGAGAAGTGGGCATTCGAGGTCAAGGGTCATCTAAAGTTGCAAAAGAGAGATAATAGGGTTGAACTTGAAAGGTAAGGGCTACCAAAGTGATGGATGCACATACCGTGTTAGGACCTGCTCAGGGAACATGGCAAATGACTCCTTCGTCCTGGCTTGTGGCAACTGCTGCCAAATGGCGCCCACATGTTGTTGAGGGAAATCCCTTATGTGACACTAAAAGATAGAGTAATTCTATCTATAGCCCTGAAAGATAAATCGTTGTCTTATTATGCATCAAGTTTAGCATTTATTCTTTTTCACCAAAAAAGAAAGTTCTGTCCTATATATATGGCATTACTATTACTTTGGTGAAGTAGCAGATTTTCCCTTTTTGTCAAACTTGGCTCTCCTTCGGTAACACTTGGATTATGTCGCAAATATTTTGACCTTGTTTCACTTTGTATCATTGTATGGTAGACAGGATGCAGTACAAGCAGACTTTGTTTCAGATCAATGTAAAAATGTAAAGGCATGCAGAAAAAGTGCATGATTTTCACCAATTTCATATACATGCTAATAAATTGAAACACCGAGAGAATGGTCACCTTCTATAGTCATATGACTTTCCAAGTAACTACTCTAATAAATTCAGCTACTTCACCGATATGGCACCTTCTATAGTCATCTCTCCGCAGTCTTGGTGCGTCCCGATGTGACATCGATGTTGACGAGCTACTGTAAGGACATATAGATTCAAGCATTCTTACCGCAGCAAGGCTGAAGGTATAAGCGGTGTTCCCTCAACAGCCCGGCGCATCATATCCATGCGCGATGATGCATCGTATCGGCCATGGTGACGGGGCCTAGCTAGGCCCACCGGCCGGTGGCCGCCTCGCACGGAGCCGACACCCCTTGCGTGCAGCCAATCCCCGCCCCGCCAGTCTCTGCAAAGATGTGCTCAACGGAACAGCCTGATTCACAGAGATGGGTTCTCCCCTGCGCAAAGCCGCCGCCCGCTGCCGCTGGCGTCTCCCTCTGTTCGCCATAGCATACTGGTCGGCTCTCTGTTTCGATCCCACAAGTGAAAAGGGTATTTTTGTCTTTTATTAATGAAAGCTAATCTTTTGTCACGTTATATGCTCCCTGGTTTCGAAGAAAATTATTATTTTCTAGAATTGTCTTAAGCTTCTAAAATATTTATAATGTAAAATTAATATTATTAGATATACCTAAAAATACTTTTAAATTAAGGGGTGTTTGGTATGGCTGCGGGCGAACTCCACCACGAGATGGGTGGAGCTAGCCACCCCGACTCCAAAAAATGAGAGCAGCCCAACTGCGGAGCTCTAGTTCATTTTTCATGGAGTTATTCTTTGGAGCACCTCCTTCCCTGCTCGGATCTCTCTAAAATAAACCTAGACATGTAGTTCCAAACAAATTACTCACCACTTGTCATCCATTACACACTCGATGGCGAATCGTTATGTTTCTATTCGCACCCCGACTTCCCCCTTCCGCGCCGAGACCGCGAACTCGGGCGACCGGGCACCGCCGCCCCCGTGCTCGCCGCCCGCTCTATGCCCGCCCACGGCGGCGCCCGCTCTATGCCCGCCCGTGGGGTGCCGCCGCCCGTGCCCGCCCGGCGCTGCCCTCATCCCGCCCGATTGTCGCCAGCCCTCCCCTGCCATGCCCACCCGGCGACGTGCGTGCGCCCAGCCCTGCACTTCTACTCCACCACGGCCTCCTTCCTTGAAGCTGCCAGCGTTGCGAACCTTCTCTCTCCCGACGACTTTCCGCATTTTCGTGCGGTTCCTCCCTCCGTGCCGCGACAAGGCCACTGCATCGGTTCCTCTCGCCTTGGCGCGGTCACGCCTCCTCCGCCGAGTCCTCCTCGTACAGCGCTATGGGCCAATGAATCCCGGTGGATGGAGCTCCCCTGCCGTGGGCCCTCTTTCCACTACGACCGCGCCCTCCTTCCCCTCCGGCAATCGGCCATTGCGAGTTTCTCTGTACAGACTAGGAAGAGTGGATGACATGTGGGTCCAACTTAGAGGGCAAAGTGGGCAATCCACACAATAAAACAGGGCTCTGGAGCTGAGAATACCCTTCCAGCCAAACACCCACAAAAAACAACTCCGGCTCCACTCCGAGTCGGCTCCACACCTGGATTTCTGGAGTGAAGGCGTTCCACGTGGAGTTGGAGCCATGCCAAACAGGCCCTATGTGTCCTTATTTGTAGTTGATACTCATTTTTTTCTAAATTTAGTTATTCCATTTGAAATGACTTAATTAATATAATTAATACAACTATAGAAGTTGATTTATTTAGGAAAATCTCCTTACATGGGACCCAAAATTATACTCATATCTCATATGCCATAAAAATTAGACTTCGCTACTAATTTCAAAATTTAGTTCTTTACGTGCCATTTTACAAGGGTTATTGTGAGAATGTTTTTGGATTATAATTGTGAGAATGTTGTTAAGTGATGTTAATGACAATTTTATTTGCTCTTTTTTGTTAAATGTACTTTTAGCTAGTTTTCTTAGATACAGTGCACTGAGATACCTAGCATGTGTTTGGATCAGCTTGGGAAAAAAAAATTCGCATGTCAAAAAGCAGAACGCCTAGTAAAAATGCATTTAATCAGGTTCTCAGGCATTGCATCTAAATCAAATGACTTTGGAGCTTCTTCTTCCTTTGTTTTGTTACCTCCGGTTGTTAGGCATGTTTGGTTCTATGTTTTGAGGCGACTACGCTCTAAGCATGAATACTATAGTATATTGATGTGTCTTTTAGCATAAATGATTTGTAAAGCTAAATGAGGAGGACTTGAAGACGATGAATACCATTGCACTCTAAATTTGTAAGTGTATTGATGAATTGAGTTATGACTTACAACACACATGCAAATGCATGTTTATTCTCAACCAAGGATTGGATCTGTATTGTAGCTAAGTTTGTTAAGCAACACATGCATACACAATCACACTAAATAGTTGGTTTATTACTTTATTCCACAAACACAACATTACACTATTGTTGATGGTCCTTATACTCCATATATAACCATCAACTAATGCATGCAATCATACAAAAGGATTCACAAACACTATATGTAGGGTTTGATTCTAACAAGTTCCACGAGTTTGGTGTTTTCACTTTTATTGAAGGTTTTCACAGGTTTTCACTGAATAAAAGTATCTTAAATGATGTATTAGAGTGCACCATTGCGAAGAGCTCGTCGAGACGATCGAAACGGACATATTACTTGCCACATTTGGAGTCCAGAAACAAAAGTGATGAACCACGACCATTAGTATGAATTTCAAGGACCTAGAGGACACCAAAAGTCAGCTCACCAAAGACAGGACCCACCTATCACGGGGTGGGGCCGCCCGGCACCGCCTATAGGGCCGCCCGACACCAAAGTTTGGCCAAATTGGCCCAGCTTCTAGAACCTTCCTCCACCGACCTAAGGTATGTCGAATCGGGATTCACTAAGACAGAAATGAAGCATTGGGTCGAACTCTTCTTTGGTGTTAAGGTAGTAGGCGTGAATAGCCATCGACTACCCGAAAAGGGTAGAAGAATGGGACCTATTCAGGGACATACAATGCATTACGAGACGTATGATCATTACCATTCAATTGGGTATTCGAAAAGAGGTATTTCTTTTATTTTCACAATAGCTTTCTTTTGAATCCAATTTCAAGTTCGATTAGAAGGATAGAAAGGCGATGAGAATGGGAAAAGAAAAAAATATTTGATTTTAATGAGTTCCCCTTTTTTTGTAGTTTTCTTATTTTCAATTCCATTTATTTTTTTATAGAATCATATTTAACCGTTGATTTAAGTCGGTTTTAGGTTGGTTGATCCAACGGCTTAGATTCATCCCTCGGGACTATAAATACAGAGGCAGACCTCACCCCTAAAACCCTAATTCATTATTCATTATTCTTTTAGATCAAGAGAGAGGTCCCTTATATGGATCTATCTCTCAGGTTTAACTATGTAGAAAAGATTAGTTCTAATTAGATCTAATCTAGAAAATAGAGAGAGAGGAGAGGTGAGAGATCCAATGAGATCTTTGGGATTGTCGGTTTCTCCTCAACTTTGTACCTCTATGAATCTAATTCTTCATTGAGTTATATCTAGGTTCTTCATTTACTATTTCTATGTTTTCCTTTTAATTAAGTTTAGTTCTTTATTATAATTTGCTTGCTTGATCTTTGCTCGTATTTAGTGCTCTAGACTAGGAACAAGATTAGAGTAGTAAATATTAGTGTAGACATGGTGTCTAGGCTATAGTTTACCGAGTTTGCGCCCAATCTTTTGGTTAGTTGTGGTAGCCCCAAAGGTGATAGCTCGTCGGGGCCTTTGTAATCCACCACGTTAAGGTTGGTGTTTCATAGAGCTTTTTGGCAATCTTCCCCGATCACTTCTTCCCAATCTTTATCGAGGATCGGAAAGGTACTGTTGCTCCATAACAAGTGAAGTGTAGTATCCCTCGGCCTTTGTTAGATAGAACAACTTAGAATACCTTCGATGTTTCCTCTCCACTACCAAAAATAGTTATCATTAGTTGTCCTTTAGCGATCTTGTTTCTTGCTAGTCCACTTCACGTTCCCGTGGAAATCGATACCTTGGAATACTCTTAGGTGAAGGCTACATCGGTATCCGTGCGCTTGTGGATTTTTCTGTGTGCATTAATATATACCAACAACTATAATATAAAATATTCAACGATAAATTGACTAGTATTTACTTGTTACCATATTGCACAAACAAAATCACAAACCATAACATACACACAACACACACAAATAGACACACACACAACACAATACAAAAAACACACACATATATCAATCAATTGGCACATGACTTGCCAATGTATTGCTCCAAGATCTCTTCAACATCGAAAGACTCTCGCTACTTCTGTCATGTTTGGCCTTTGATCCACATCAAGATTTAGACAATTCACTGCAATCTCATACATACTATAAAGAAGTTTTAAAACTTCTGGTTTTGCAACTTCCTTATCAAATAACTCGAGTTGGTTCCTTTTTACTTTTGTGTGCATCGAGAAAGTTCCTTACCAAACTATTATTGTCGAAATAACCGGCCTTCTTCCTACTTATGAGCTCCAAGAGCACAACTCCAAAACTATAGACATCACTTTTATCGGTTAGTAGGCCGTCTCGTAGATATCTTGGATCCATATATGTCCTATCGCCAATGACAAAAATCTGTGTGCTCTTTATCCATCGCAATCAACCTTGATATACCGAAGTCGAGAGATCTTTGGTGTGAAGTTATCATTCAAAAGTATATTAGCTGGTTTCACATCGCCGTGTAAAATTATGCTTGTAGTTTTTGAATGTAGATAAAAACAGACCTTCCTCTGCTGATTCCGCGGCAATATTTAAACGGCATTCCAAAGTTAGTGGAACATAAATGCTTCCATGAAGAATATCATCAAGGCTACCTTTGGAGAGAAGCTCATACACAAGCATTGGCTTATCAACTTCGAGGCAACAACCTATTAGTCTCACAATGTTTTTTGTGGATCACTTGTGATTGGATAATGACTTCATTGGCAAATTGATCATTTTGTGCCACATCCGCATTGCCACCAATTGGCTTCTTTACGGCAACTAACTGATCGTCAAGAAAACCCTTATAAACTTCACCAAAGGCACCTCTTCCAATAAAATTACTTGGTTTCAAGATTGGGTTTAGCTCCCCTTCTTGTAAATCCTTATAATTTTTGCCTTCTCTAATGTAGGACCTCCATTTCTTTTGAAAAAATCTATCATCTTCCTTTTCTCATTGCGAATTAGGATAGTGAACACCAGTGGTGCGATTATAAGAAGGCCACCAATAATTCCTATATATGCAAAGTAGAAGCAAAATTATTGTCCCATAATTAATTTGTTAATAATTTAGAGAACATTAAACACTGCAAATAAACCAATTAAATCATTTAAATGTAAAGTAATGAAGGCAAATATGAAAGGAAAATTATTTGGTAATGGATTGACTAAAATCAACAAAAAGCGTATGAAAAATTAATGATGTGCAAGCAGCTGAACAACACTTTTCAGTCGTGGCCCTTGCCATTTTGGCCCCACCCCCGCAAATAACCTTTTGTGGTAGACACCAAATTACTACAGTCATCCTGATTCACAACTCACAACTCTACCACAGCACCGAAGTTTCCCTGGTTCAACTTGACAGTAAGTACGTTAAGAGTGAATAAATGTTATGCATCCTTGTTGGCATTTTGTTTTAGCTGAGGGAGTACATGAAGGCCTATTTCGTTCCTAGCTAGCTTCCAATGGAAAATGAATTTCTCGAATATTTTTTGCCTTCCCTCTAGTTTTGTAGCTTAAATAAAGTTTATATATCACCTATAGTAAGTATCTTACCTACGGATATCTTGGCAGGTAGAGAAAAACAAATCGGTGCAACGCCCATCTAATGGATTTCCTCTTGTTCCTGCGGGACAGCTACATTCGTAATGTCCTGGCGTGTTCTTGCATTTCCCATGGCAGGGATACATGTCTGGCCGAGCGCACTCATCAATGTCTACCCAAAAAACACAACAACAACAACAACAAGTATTAATCCATCAATAATTATACAAAACAATAGAATTACTTACAAGGGCAGAACAATAGAATTACCTACAAGTAATCAAGTGTGTGCATGGTATATACATATGGCCTTGTTTGAATGTTAGCATATTTACCTCAATCCACGTATATTGAGGTGCAGTGGAGTGGAACCCATTTTTATATTATAATGTAATAACATGGGCTTTGTTGTGGTCTGTCGCACTCCCATTACCTTATACTAGGAGTTGCTTTTTTACCTTTCTAAGTTATAAGTCATTCCTATGCATCTCATCAAATTTGATCAAATTATACTATGCTAATAAAGATCACAGCAAAAAGTCGAAGGTTCGTCTCCGTAACCTAGGGCTACAGTTGCCTCAAAAAGCGATTTGGGGGCGACCGAGGGGCGATCGGCGCGCGCCGGCGATTCGGCTGGTCCCTCCCCCTCGGTGGCCCGTCGGTGCCGGAGTGGGAGGGGCCGGTCCTCGCCCGTGCGGATAGGGCTTCCCGATCTCGCGGCGGCGGCGGGTAACGGCGACTCGGTGGAGTCTTCGTCGTGCTCGTGCTCTCCGGTCGCGGTATGGGGCCCTAGTAGGGTTAGGGTTTGGTGTCCGGCGGTGGCGACATCGTCAAGGAATAAGGTCCTCTCTCCCTCTTCCCCATCTCGGCGGCGTTCGTCTCCGGCGCCGGCGGCGAGGGCGTGGAGGTAAGATCCTTTCTTGGATCTTGTGTAGGAGTTTGCCTCGTCCTCTTCGATCGTTGGGGGCCTGGCCTTTTGCTTGATGGATTCGGTGGTGGCTGTGGGTTCGTTGGAAGTCCGGTGGGTGGAGTGGGTTCGGCTTCATCGCGCGGCGGATGTCATCATGGGTGCTTCCACCGTCGTCTGAATTTGGGAAGTGGATATGATGGGCGACGTTCAATGAAATCAGCTCTGCGTGAGTTTGAGCATCTGCTGCAGTCCCCGGCGATTTTTCCTCCGGTCGGGTTTGACGGCGTCGGCCTCGGCGTTCTTCATCGGGCGGATGTTGCCGAGTTCCGTTCTTAGATGGGACAAGGACCTGTGTGTAATTTCTATCTTTCTCGGAGGTCTTGTTTGCTTGTAGGGTGGACAGCTGTCCTAGGTTTCTGTATCCGAGTGTACTTGTACTGTGTCCTTATTTAATACAGGTATACTTTGTCAAAAAAAAATAAATAAAGATCACAGCCCTCAATTTTTTTTAAAAAATGAAATAATCTAAAATAGACTACTTTCCTTGTATTAATATCTTTTCTCCCCTCCTTTCTTGTTTGCACCGTCATACTAAGATGCTAAAGATGACAGCCTTTGTTTGGTCCACAATGCATGTTTGTTTTGAAAGTTGTCATGCCTCACAAAATTTATTGCTTGACGTATACACAACATTCTCTGTGTCACGTTAAAAAATAGTTGTGCGTCACGTTAGTTTTTCTATAACAATTGCTACATTTTTTTTTTTTGCAAATTAAATATGCTAGAAGCAAGATGCTTCAAATTTATCCACGTCATAGATTAAGCAAGAAATCGGAATTTTAGATTATGCATGCATGTTTATTAGATCTAAAAAGGAAGATGTAGTTTCCCTATTTCTTCTACTACCACCTGTGATAATTAAAATCTAGATCAATGATCCATAGTTATTTGAGAAGTACTATGTGGCATAGAATTCATGTTAAGGGTCTAGATCCGCTACTCTAAACTTTAGAGTTCAAGCTAACTAAAGTTTACAGGAGCGGATCCAAAACATGCTTACGTCACAATCGACATATATAGAGAGTTATAGACAGTACCTTGGCATCCAGCATGGATGTATGGATTCCCTTCATACCCAACCGAGCAATTGCAGTGGTACGCGCTAATATTGGCCGCGAGCTGCCGGTCCACGCACATGCTGTTGTCGCTTATGCATGCGAAGTCCTTGGGCGTCGGCTCGCTGGCCTTGGGACATCCACGTACATCGACGATGAAGTCTGCGATGAGCGGAACGACCCCGGCGGCGTTCCTCTGCAGGAACACATCGCCTTCGAGGTCCACCGTAGAGAAGTTGTACCACGTCTTCTCCACGATCATGGCGTAGGAGCAGGGGCGACGACGTGGGTGTAGTGGTTGGTGCCGTTCTTGTCGGTGTAGGGGTCGTGCAGGGTGCCATTCTTGATCGTCAGCACGCTGGCGTCGACGTCGGGGGCAGGTAGGCCTGGCAGCAGCCCTGGCCCGTGCACGACCCATTGACAGGAGCCTCGTTGTCGAAACGTGGGTTGCTGTACGACTCGCAGGACAGCCCGTTGACGTCATCAGCAACTGCACTCTTGCTGATGCCGATGAGCACGTTGTCGTGGGCCGACAGCAGGAACGCCAAGATCTTGAGGCTGGCGAAGTACAAGCTCGGCCGCCTGACCTTTCGGTGCGTCTCGTTCAGCCTGATGTCGTAGCTGAAGGCGCCCAGCACCCGCACTTTCCCCTCCGAGAGAGACACGTCGGCGACCTCGACCGGCCACAGGGACACGCTGGGTTCCGTCTCCTGTGTCGGCGTGCCGTCCTCGGAGGTCAGGTAGTACAAATCCTCGACGATGATAATCGTCCAATCTCCGATACTCAATAGATGTCGTCATGCGCGAGGCTGGTGTTGATGAAGGGGCGAGGCGGATCGAAGGTGTGGTTGCAGGCAATGAAGAAGCCTGGGCGGAAGCATCCTTCCTTGGTGCCGAAAGGGAAGGGGATGCTGACGTTGCCGCACTTGTCGGGACAGCCTGGCAGCGTGATGGGCGGCGACGCCGGAGTAGACTGCTCCTGCGGCTCATGGTTGGCGGCAGCAGCTGCCAGTAACAAGCACAACAATTGAAGCAGGGAGGAGGATATGGTCGCCATCACGGTCTGGGTGATTCTTCCTCTATCATCGCAAGGTATATGTATTGGGTTGGGTCTGTAAGCTTTTGAAAAGAGGGTCCAGACGCCAATACCTTTTTGTTTGGGCATCTAAGAGCAAGTATAATAGCAGTAAGCCTGCTAAATTCTGAGGTGAAGGCTGGAAAGAAGCGGGTTGTAAGATTATGACCAGTTTAGGCAATAACCTAGCAGAAACTCCGTGAGACAGAAAAGTGAGCCTTTACTATTTGTGAAGAGCTTCTTATTATTATATAGATGGATTAAGAAAAGGCTCTAAGGATCCTTATAGCTGGCAGGCCAGGCTTCGTTATTGTCCTTACTCTCCTCGAAAATTATGGAGGTCAATCAGGGAGGACAATTAGTTGAGTTCTCATGGGGCAGCCGTCGATTCACAAATAACATCAAAGTTGTAGTTCTCATGGTTTTAAAGATTGTCCCTTAAAATAAACAGGCACGTTCTCGAGTGGTGAGTCTTTGCCAAGTGCCAAATATCGGGCACTCGGCAAAGCCTGGCCCTTGGCAAAACCTGCCGATCGAGTGCTAGCGCTCGGCAAAGCCTCCTCTTTGCTGAGTGCCAGGCACTCGACAAATGTTAGCGCTCGGCAAAGAACGTTGGCCAGTAACGGCCATTCCTGCCATCGTGTTTGCCTAGTGCCGGACGGCCGGCACTCGGCAAAGGTTGCACTCAGCAAAGAACAAAAAAATTAATTTTTGTCGAGAGAAACCAATTATTTCATCCAATCAAACAGAAAGATATATACATTAATAGACATTGCCAACACCACATATATATCATCACAAGCATATATATCACAACCATTCATCACAAATTCAAATACATCAAGTTCCCAGGATTCACAACTGAAGTTCACAACTATAAGTTCACAACCAAGCTGCTCGCAGTGAATTCACAACCAAAGATCACGACAAAGTTCATAGAGGATGGGCAGGTAGTCGTGGCATCAGGCACATCTTTCTTGAGTGCTTGCCGCTTCCAGTGTCTCCTCATCTTTGGATTTAGTGTTCGTCGTAGCTGTAAAGGAGTTGTGTTAGCAAAGAGATGGCTGGACAAGTTCTATTGTTTAAATCGGATAGTTGTATACACAGGAATTGGATTTCAACTAAATATACCCTTGTGCGGAAACTATTTGGGTGGTACCTTCGTATAGTCGAAGGAACTATCGGGAGATATTGTCTCCGATATCACGGTTTCACCTATTCCTGGGTCATCTAGAGGCGAATCTTCTCCTGGTGTATCGGACGGTGATTTAATCGTGTAACCTGCATGAGGATCCACATGAGGTAGTGCAGTTTCTGGATTGTCTAGGTGCTCAAGTATGTAGTTAGGGGCGATGTATAGACTGGTTGTACCATACCTATTTGCTGACGACATCCTCCATGTGCACCTCCTAGTCCAGAAGGTGCCACACCCGGGGCACCTTCGCGTTGTGGGTACAATGTGTATCAGATCCTATAGTTGGTTGATGCGCAGTAAGTGTGAAAATTGTTAGATGGAACAATTTAACATTAACGGAGCAAGGTTATGTTGTAACTGCAGTTACCATTGCACTGGATTGCCTATTCATCACCCGGTGGACGTTCTACATGAATCCAAAGTGGCCACATGTGCAGGATGGAATGACCGGCTTCCATTGTACTGCGGGCGGCTATATGTGCAAGCGTAGGTATAGCTGATCTCGGTGCATATGTGTTCTTGTGGATTGTGAGATCACTTCTCCTCACCTCGATGTTGCGAACCTGACATATGTTCGTGAAGATTCTGGGAATTAATCGGGCCTGTGCCCAAAGATGTGGTGGCATTCCAGATAGGAGAAGGGTGAGTGCTTTGTTGTTTTCTGGTGATCGTGGGCGTCTAGCCCGTGTTATGTAGTTGGGTATTTCTCCATCGAAGGCTACTGTAGTGGAACCCTACGTGGGCGTCCATGGATACTACTTTGCAAAAGTCTTTTGGAATCAAGGCAGCGGTTAATTAGGTCTCCCGACTCCATAAATGAATATATATATCCAGCCTGCCGCTCGTTTGCCTACCTATATTATTTATCATAAAAACCTCATACTAGGTACTCACAAGTTCTACAGAGGAAGTCACGTAAGTGAAACTTGAATATATAGCCTTGGACGAGAATGGTACCTAACCAAACAACACCAACAAGAGTACAACTGAAAGAGAAAGCAAATGGTCCTCTCAAGCGCAGTGCAACGGTGGGAAGAGTAGCTGTGCGCTGTGCATCCTTTGTCTTGGACAGCCTCGGCGTCTAGTTCTACCTTGCCTTGTTCGCCAGCGCCCGCAAGAAACACAAACCGCCCTTGTTAAGATTTAGCATCCAGCTGGTGCCACACCTAGGCGGCAACGCCCGCAAGAAACATAACCTGTCCTTGTTAAGATATGCTGGTGCCTGGTGCCACACCTAGGCGGCAACACACTCTAGCTGTATACGCCCTTGCAGCCCCTCTTCAATCGCCAAAGGAAATTACGGTACAATTCTGTAAATGGAAACCATGACCTTGAAGTTTCATAGTTCTCTATCTCAAATTATAAGGCATTCTAAAAATCTTGGAGAGAAAGCATCTCAAGTTTGACTAAATTTATACGATAAGATCATAACATTTATGATAACCGACTAAGTATTATTAGTTTCTTTGTTAATTATATTTTCATAATATCTCTATTTGATCGCATGGATATTTGTTATTTTCTCTGTAATTTTGGTCAAACTTGATTTTTTTTTGACTCTCCAAGGTTTTTGCAATGTCATATAATTTGAGATGGAGTATCTTTTTCTTTCCTTTTATGGCTCATCTTGATAGCAATAATGATTCTACTTTCATTTCGGGGCTCTCAATTTAAGGTAAATCGAGAGCCCTCCCCGTAATGGAAGTTTGGAACATCAGGTCCACGCCGGTGTCTGAATTTTCAGATCACAAAAAGTAGTTGTAAACTACTACAAACAGCGCAATGATCAATTTCTAAAGTCAGCTAGCAGGGCCGTCCCTGGGGGCGTGCAGCCAGGGCCAAATATAATAGGCCTCCAATTTTTACTAGTACCTAAGTCCATAAGCAATTTAGCTAAGCAGGATATGTTTCACCCACTAGGAAGTCTAATAAAAAATGACTATGTACGCGGCTGCACGACGTCATTTTGTCTCCCAATTCCTGCTAGAACAGCAGGTCATGTCTCTGGCTTGTGCTAGAGCCAGCTGGCTTATTTGAGCTTGTTTCGGTTAATTCTCTCTCACATAGCACTCTTGATGAAACAACCAAAATCAGCCGATTTATTGATCAGCAGAACAGCCTGTGGAGTAGTACATCAAATCTGCAGTTTTGCACACCAACACAAGCCTGCACTACACTCCGGAGATAGAGAGACAGGTCAATGGTGAGAAGAATCGGTCAGTAGTAAGGTATTATTACCCCTGGCCCATCCTTTTTGGTATTTCTCTTCTCTTGATTGAAAACATGGTTACTAGGTACGCCTGTAAATTTCTTCTTCTTCTTCTTCTTCTTCTTCTTCAACAGGAGAAATAGAACTGTGGTCCACTCCAACTATTTTTCTGTTAAAAACGCCTTTGTGTGAAATTGTTCCCCTGATGGCTTAAATTAAAAACGCCCCGGGGGATATTCAACTTAATTTTTTCTAAACAATTTTTTCTTTGGCATTTTTTTACCGGCGCAGACCTTATAACGACCACAAACATAAGGACATAAGTTGGAGTGAATTTTTTCTAAACAATTTTCTCAAGTGCTGTGCAATGGTGGCAAGAGTGGCAGCTCCAAGTCCTCGTGCTAAGCAGCCTTGGCGCTCAGCTCTACCTCGCATTATTTTCCAGCGCTCGTAAGAAGCATAACCGACCCTTGTTCAGATTCCGCATCTGGCTTGCGTTTCTAGGAGGAGACGCTATTGCTATATATGCCCTTGCAATCCTCTTTAATCGACAAAGAAAGTTGCAGTACAGTTCTATAGATGGCACCCATGGCCTAGAGGTGTTATGGGCCCCTATCTTGCTGATATACCTTGGTGGAAATATCAACATCTCAGCTTACAACATCAAAGACAACGAACTATGGACTCGTCATGTTCTAACTATAGTGTCTCAGGTCAGAAAATAAAACACAAAGATAATTCTTATCTCATTTTGTTTTCAACTTTACTGCTCAGGGATGCAGAAATGCTACTGCACCTCTAACTGTATTCATTTGGATGAAACTTGTCAGGTCGTTGTGGTCCTCTACGTGTTTTGCAAGTCATGGTCATCCTCTGCTGACAAGAGGTTACAAGCAGCAGCAATTCTGCTTTTCATCATCGGTATTTTCAAATGCATCGATAAACCATCGGCTCTCAAGAGGGCTAGCTTTAATACCATTGTCACTACTTTCCATCCTGCCCCTAGAACAAAAACTGCAAACATAGAAGTCGAGCTCGAAGAATACATACAAGAAGCACAGAGTTTTGTGCAACAGAACAAAAATCGCCCAATACTAGATTCTGCTGGCCGATCACCACACAAGGAGCGACTCTCTATGCCGGACAAACTAATTGTAGACTATGCATATGTCTATGAAGACCGTCTCACTACGTTGAGATCCTTTTGGTTGCTGAGGGAGAAAACCACATACAAGACCCTTTATGTAGGGCTCTCCAAAACATTCGATCTTATTTATAGCAAGAAATTCCAAGCGGCTGATAAAAACAGAACCATACCTTTGTGTGGCAATCTCTTTTCCTTCCTTCTATTGTTGTTAATCTACTGCTGCCGATTGCGCCAATTGGCCTCTTCCACAGGAGTCACAAAAAGGCTTATAGGGGAATCGACATCAAGGTTACATTTATATTATTGTACATCACATACTTTTTAGAGATTTTGTCATTTTGGACATGGGGCTTGTATATCAACAAGTGGTCAGACGAGGTTGCCCAGCATAGCCTTATAGGATTTTTAGCTTGTAACAGAAGGCACACAAGGCTAATAGGCATTGCAGAATTCATTCAATGCAAAGGTTTGCTTGACACATATTTTGGCATGAGGCCATGTGACTCGTCGAGAGACATTACAGTGTTAGTTCGCGAACATGCTAAGGGTGGATGGATGAGTCATATAACAGATACCGTGAGCTACTGGAGGTTCAGCGACAGCCGAGGCCAGTGGGCACTTGAGCGCCACGGTGGTGAGGAAATCCTTCTGTGGAGAGTATAGAGAAGCCCTTCGATGAGAGCATCATTCTCTGGCATGTGGTCACAGACTTGTGCTTCTACAGCAGGGGCACATCTAGTGATTCTCAGTATGCTAGGATGTGTAGACAAATCTCCAACTACATGATGCATCTATTGCTTGCTAATCCAGAGATGTTGTCGCCTGGCAGCAGAAGGAATTTGTTCACAGATGCTTATGATGAACTGGAGGCCATCCTCCAAGGTGATTATCTATCGCTGCTGGACGAAAGAGGACTTACACTAATGATAATTAGCAAGGCAGAGTCAGTAGAAGGTTTTATTCAAGACTCATGGGTTCTAGCTCAAGAGTTGATGCGATTAGGTGATGAGAACAAGATGTGGGAAGTAATCAAAGACGTGTGGATCGAGATGCTCTGTTTTTCTGCTGGTAGATGCAGGGGTTACCTGCACGCCAAAAGCCTGGGGTCCGGCGGTGAGTTCCTGTCCTACGTATCACTTCTGATGTCGCATGCAGGACTGGAAACATATGCAGAGGCAGCAGAGGGTGCAACTTCGGCTTCCCAAAGAGGAGAGACTGAGAATTGCAAAGCAAAAAATACAGGAAGCTGCAAACAAGGAAGCTACTGGTGGCTCATCGACTTCCCAAGGCATGGCCCCTGTGAAGGAACAAGAGATTGGTAAGTCCTTGGGAAACTTGAACAAGAAGAAGATGCTGCTTCTACATCAGCTTTACGAGTTGAATGCGTTGCCCGACCCCTGCGATCAAGATTGTTGTCTCACCTTAAGAGCGATGTGATGTCTTCTTTGTTTGTATATATTCCTATCAATCACATATGCTGACTGCACTGTGCATGTACCATTCCATATCTGTTCATTTTGTTTCAGCTCTGAATAATTGAGTTTGCAGTTTGAGCAGTCAAAAGCTTCAGCCTTTCTTGATTTGAGTTAGTTGTCAGTAATTCTTGTCTAAGTTTGTTCTTAAATATGATTGAGTTAAGCACAAGTGTCCTGTTGGCCTTTTGGATGTAACATAATTGACAATCAAACTGAAATAATGTGTTGAGTTTCTGACATTATAGTTCAGCACAAGTGTCCTGTTGGCCTCGCATGGACACGCTGCTGCAGACCACTGTTGCTGCCGCCACCAAATAAAACCTGCTGCATCTGGATGCATCTCGTTACCATGCTCAACAGTTTCTGACTGAATGAAGTCTTTGTATGTAAAGATGTTGCAACAAGAGCAATAAAAGCATCATGCTTGACCTCCTTCATCTTGAACGTCAGTGAGACTCCATTCATAAGACAAGCTTGCACCTGACGAACAGAGTTTTGAAATGAAAATCAGGCAATACGGTGCAAGAAGTCAACATCATAAATGAAAAACAGAGGGGATAATTATGCAAATACTTGGTGCGAGGGCACCTATCACCTAGGAGTACACATTTCAAAATAAGTCTTGAAAGAATCTGAAAGGAAATAAACCATGCATACACCTGAACTAAAAACGAACTGATGTAGCTAGCTAGATGTCATTTATAGTAAATATTCTGGCAATTGCTACTCTCTAAAAAAGACAAACAAATCAATGCGAACACGATGGCAGTATCTATCATGTTGTCGCTGTCTCAGAACTAATTTATGTTGCCTGGAACACAAACGGAGATGGATACATGGGAGGGTGGAAATTACCAGAGAATTGAAGAATTGAAAAATTCTAATCTAGTATCTGAAGAATAAAAAAAAAAAATGCTCATCCTTTTATCCCCAGTAAACAACCGGTGTTATTGGCTTGGATGATGAAAGTTTTCATGTACTTCATTTTGTTTGAGACTTAGGTTTCACACCGAAGGCGAACATCTGAATGTTAATCAATGTCTGGCCAACTGGACAGCAACATGCCATTTGCCTGGCATGAGTCAACATCATTGATCAGAAGAACACATAAAAACAAACAGGTCATGAAAGCATAGGCCTGGCACGTCCTATCATCTAACTATACATAAAGGACACCATAAAGTTCCACGAAATTATAGTATAGTAAGTCTATTAGCAGGTTTAGGAACCATCTAAGCAGGAAAGACAACATAACTGTTAGTTATTAGTACAAAAGAGTAACATCAACTGTAAGACATGTACACACCAGAACCTGCCAGCAAGATCTCACATCCTGAGCCAATGAGAATCAGCCAATAATTATTTTAAAATCCTAATGACATAATAAAACCAAGTCTTGTATGCTAACATAGAAGATAATTTCCGTCTCAGGCACGCAGTGCTAGCAGCTATCTAATTACAAACTACAAACCAGAGTATGGGCAGCTATGTACAAAATTTGTAATATAAGGTCATGTACCTTATATATATACGCATGGAGAAATGCATGGATGCAATAAACATGGTTGACCTATCAGGCGCTGTTGATTGGTGGAATGAATGGCAGCTGCGTGTCCTTGCTCTGGGCAGCCTCAGCGCTCAGTACCTCCTCGCGATTCTCGGTAGGAAGCGTAAGTCTCGTATCCCAGCCTGGTGGAGATTCTCAATCTGGTTCTCGTACCTAGCGACGGACGCTTTGGCAATATACGCCCTCGCTGCACTCTTCAATCGCCGAAACAGGTTGCATTCCAATCCCATGTCGCATGGTGACAACCACTTGGAGATGTTGTGGGCTCCTATCCTCTTGATGCACATAGGAGGACAGGTCATCATCACTGCCTACAACATCGAAGACAACGAGCTGTGGAAGAGGCATGTCCTTACCGTGGTGGCCCAGGTGGGAATGATCGAGTTCTGCATCTGCTGTTTTAAAGTATGCAAACCTAGAACATGTTGAAGCTTATGCTAGGTGCTGTTTCAGCCATTGACATTTGCCAGCATGCCAATTCATTATATTTGTTCCTTGAGTGCATGTCTAATCTCCAATTTTCATGACCAAGTCCTCTCCTCAGTCTTCACTCAACTTGTGTCAGGTCACGGTGGCCCTTTATGTGTTCATCAAGGCATGGTCATCAAGCAGTAAAAGGATATCTGCTGCAGCAATTTGTATTCTCATACTGGCCACTATCAGGTGCCTGGAGAAGCCCTGGGCTTTCAGAAGAGCCAGCTTCAACAACCTGATTACCTCCTTCGACCGTGCTTCAAGGACGACACCATCAATTGTGGATCAGATGAGTCTACAAACATACATACAAGAAGCAAGGAACATTGTTCAGGAGAACAATCCTCCTCCAGAGCTAAGGAACATTGTTCAGGAGAATAATCCTCCTCCAGAGCAAGATTCTTCTCGGCAGTCAGCGCCCTACTACTTCGACTGCCAACCCTCCATCACCAAAGTACATGGCAACCTATTCGTTGACCAGGCACACCCTTATCAAGAACGCCTAGATCACCTTCGATCCTTTTGGCTGCTTGATGAAGGCATGTTTTATTCTTCCATAGAACAGGGGCTCTCAAACATGTTCAATTGTCTCTACACCAAAAATGTTCAGGGGTTTCTGTCACATTCTTTCTTTGGGACCATATTTGTGGCAGCTGTATGCTATGCCCTCCTGGTTGGCCCACTACCTATCATAAGCTGCTTGAGGAAGGTTACAGCAAGAGCTATGTCCTCATCACGTCATTTCTGCTGTATGGTACTCTTTTTCTGGACCTTTTTCACAGCATCACAACAGCACATCTGCTCACTAGTTGGGAAGCCACGGTTTCCCAACATAATGTTATTTCATTCTTCGCCCACAGCAGAAGGCAGACCTGGTTGGTGCGCATCGCTGCCAGGTGGTTGTGCCAGGACTGGATGGACCAATATTGGTGCTTGGAGCCCTGTGAATCCAGCTCCATTAGGGCCCTTACTGAATTAATCAGAAGCAGTGTGAAGACATGGTGGACAGACCATGTAACAGATGCCGACACCTACAGGAAGGTGAATGATGCCAATGGAAATTGGACACTTGAGTGGGAGGGGTGCAAGCAGATGCTGGAATGGAGCCTGGAAAATCCATTCGATGAGAACATCCTAATCTGGCATATGGCCACAGATTTCTGTCTATACCATGCCATGGACACACCTGAAGACACACATTCTGTCAATAGGAGTCGGTGCAGAGAAATGTCCAACTACATGATGCACCTGCTATTTGCTAATCCTGAGATGCTGATGCCAGGCAGCAGGAAGAATCTTCTCACGGCTGTCAACAAGGAACTCGATGACATGTTCAAGGATGAGGATCCACCGGTGGATAGAGAGCAAGTTATGGAGGCAATCCTTGATAAGGTTAGGGCGAGGTCTCAAAGAGGTTTTGTTGACTATGCTTGGTCACTTGCTCAAGGCTTGATGGGTTTAGGTAGCGACGGGAAGATGTGGAGGGTGATCCAAGGTGTGTGGGTTGAGATGTTGTGCTTTTCTGCCAGCAGAAGCCGAGGGTACTTGCACGCCAAGAGTCTGGGCTCTGGTGGGGAGTTCCTCTCCTACATCTGGCTCCTGTTGGCGCATGCAGGGATGGAGACATTCTCGGAGAGACTCCACAGGAGGCGGCATCATCGGAGCCAAGGGGATGATGATTCAGGCCCATCGTCCTCCCAATGCACAAACCCTATTGAGGCAGAGAATGCTTCTGCAGGTTCATCGGCTTCGAAAGGAAAAGAACTTGTGAAGGAAGCAGAGGATGATGCACTTCCATCGACTTCTCAGAGCATGGGCCCTGTGAAGGAAGAGAATAATGCTGCCAGTGCTGCATCATCTTCCAAAGGCATGGCGACTGTAATGCAAGAAGATGATGCTACTACCACTCAATTGGCTTCCCAAAGTGACACTGCTTGTGAGATCGAAATTGTTGTTGACTCACCGCCGAAACATGAGGTCCACACTCCACACTAGCTAACGGCACCTTGTTTGAGTACACTTGTCAGATGCTTTTCATCACCACTCCTGTTGTAGTAGTCAGTTCTTAAAGTTATGTGATATCTATTGTGCTTGATGTTCACATTGTACACACTTGTCCATGCATGTATATATTCTGATCATTCTGTTAAGGTGTGCCTTCTGTTAAAGATTTCAATAGTTAAATGTGCAGTTTCAGGTTTGGAACCCCAAGCTTATCTGTTTTGGGAACCCAAAGAGTTTTGTTTCATTACTACTTGTAAATATCAATGAATGTGAATTCATCAGCAATTTGAGAGGGAAAAACACGAGAAGTGGGCATTCGAGGTCAAGGGTCATCTAAAGTTGCAAAAGAGAGATAGTAGGGTTGAACTTGGAAGGCTAGGGCTGGCCAAGGTGATGGATGCACATACCGTGCGAGGTCCCATTCCAGCGCAGGATCTGCTCAGGGAACATGCCAAAGGCTCCTTGATCCTGGCTTGTGGCAACTGCAGTCAAATGGCGCCCACATCTTGTTGAGAAGAGAATCCCCTATGTGAAACTAGAAGATGAGTAATTCTAGCCATTTGTTTGGTGGCAACTGCAGTCAATTACTATTAGTTTGGTGGTATGTGGCATATTTTCCCCATTTGTCAAACTTGGCTCCCCTTTGGTAGACAGGATGCAGTACAAGCAGAAATTGTTTCAGATCATTGGAAGAATGGAAAGGCATGCAGAAAAAGCACATGACTTTCACCAATTTCATCATAAATACAAACACTGAAAGAGTAATCATCTTCTATAATCTACAGTGACAGGATTTTCCAAGAAATTGCTCTAAGAAATTCTACTACTTCAGAGATTATATGCAGATAAGGCACAAAACAATAATCTCAGCATACCATAAGGATACTAACACTGAAGCCGACGTTGAATTGAAATGCTGGATGTCTTTCAGTTGTGTTGTGCCGCAGGAGTGTGTGTGTGTGTGATCTACTGTATTATATTACCATACTATTGGTGGCTTGGTGTGTCTCAATGTGACATAGATGTTAACGAGCTACTGTATTTCTCAGGATATATAGATTCAAAGCATTTCTGTACTTACCGCAGCAAGGCTGAAGCCTGAAGGTATAGGCAGTGTTCCCTCAGCAGCCAGGCCCCAGCCCCAGCCCCAGCGTGTCATATCCATGCGCGACGATGCATCGCACCGGCCGCCGGCGGCAGCCTCGCACGGAGCCTACACCCCTGTGCCTGCAGCCAATCCCCGCCCCGCCCGCCTCTGCGAAGACGTGATCAACAGCACAGCCAACCACCGTGCTCCCGATTCACCGAGGCTGGTTCTCCCCTGCGCAAAGCCGTTGCCCGCCGCCGCCGCCGCCGGCGCTGCCGTCGCCCCGTGTTCGCCAGCGGACTCCTGGATGAGCTGTTCACACAAGAGAAAAGAGTATTTTCGTCCTTTAATGAAAGCTAATCTATTGTCACGTTATATGCTCCCTGGTTTCTAAATAAATTATTATTTTCTAGAGTTGTCCTAAGTTTCTGAAATATTTATAAGGTAAAATTAATATTGTCAGATATACCTTAAAAATACTTTTAAATTAATTGTCCTTATTATAGTTGATACTCATTTTTTTTGAATTTTATTAATATTTTTAAAAATGAATTTGTTAATACAACTATAGAAGTTAATTTATTTAGGAAAATCTCCTTACATGGGACTGAAAATTACACCCATATCTCATATGCCATAAAACTTAGACTTCCTCTGATGTTACTAGTTCTAAATTTTAGTTCTTTCCATGCCATTTTTATGGCGTTACCGTGAGAATGTTGTTAAGTGATAGTGAAAATGACAAAAATCACTTTTAGCTAGTTTCCTTAACTACAATACACTGAGAACGCCTAGTTTCCTTAGCTAGTTTCCTAGCATGTGTTTGGATTAGCTTAGAAAAAAAAAAGTTTCTCATGTCAAAAGCTGAAAGCCTAGTGAAAATACATTTAATCAGGTTCTCATGCATTGGATCTAAATCAAATGACTTTGGGGCCTTCTTATTCCTTTGTTTGTTTGCTTGGGTTGTTAGGCAGCTTTGGTTCTATGTTTTGAGGCGACTACGCTCTAAGCATGAATACTATAGTATATTGATGTGTCTTTTTCGCATAAATGATTTGTAAATCTATAAACTGATGTGGACTTGAAGACGATGAATACCGTTGCACTCTAAAAATCATAAGTGTATTGATTATTTGAGTTACAACTTATAGCACATGCACATGCAAGTTTATTCTCAACCAACGGGTATTTGTATTGTAGCAAAATTTGTTAAGCAGCACATGCATACACAGTCACACTAAATAGTTGGTTAATTACATTATTCCACAAACACAACATTACACTATAATATATATTAATCAACTGATAAACTAAATAGTACTTACTTGTTACCATATTGCACACACACAACACACACATCAATTGGCACATGACTTGCCATTGTATTGCTCCAAGATCTCTTCAACATCAGAAGACCCTCTGCTACTTCTATCATGTTTGACCTTTGATCCACATCAAGATTTAGACAATTCACTGCAATCTCATAGATACTATTAAGAAGTTGCAAAACCCACATGACTAGCCAATGTATTGCTCCAAGATCTCTTCAAAGATCGAAGACTCTCGCTACTTCCATGTTTGGCCTTTGATCCACATCAAGATTTAGACAATTCACTGCAATCTCATAGATACTATTAAAAAGTTTTAAAACTTCTGGTTTTGCAACTTCCTTATCAAATAACTCAGTTGGTGCCTTTTTACTTTTGTGTGCATCGAGAAAGTTCCTTACCAAACTATTATTATCGAGAATAAGTGGCCTTCTTCCTACTTATGAGCTCCAAGAGCACAACTCCAAAACTATAGACATCACTTTTATCAGTCGAGTCTGCCTCGTAGATACACCGGATCCATATATGTCCTATCGCCAATGACAAAATCTGTGTGCTCTTTATCCATCACAATCAGTCTTGATATACCGAAGTCGAGATTTTTGGTGTGAAGTTATCATTCAAAAGTATATTAGCTGGTTTCACATCGCCATGTAAAATTATGCTTGTAGTTTTTGAATGTAGATAAGCTAGACCTTCTCGCAGATTCTGCAGCAATATTTAAACGACATTCCAAAGTTAGTGGATCACAACTGCTGCCATGAAGAATATCATCAAGGCTACCTTTGGAGGGAAACTCATACACAAGCATTGGCTTATCAACTTCGAGGCAACAACCTATTAGCCTCACAATATTTTTGTGGATCACTTGTGATTGGATAATGACTTCATTGGCAAATTGATCATTTTGTGCCACATCGGCATTGCCACCAATTGGCTTCTTTACTGCAACTAACTGACCGTCAAGAAAACCCTTATAAACTTCACCAAAGGCACCTCTTCCAATAAAATTACTTGGTTTCAAGAATGGGTTTAGCTCCCCCTTCTTGTAAATCTTTATAATTTTTGCCTTCTCTAATGTAGGACCTCAATTTCTTTGGAAAAAATCTGTCATCTTCCTTTTCTCATTGTGAATTAGGATAGTAAACACTAGTAGTGCTATTATAAGAAGGCCACCAACCGCTCCTAGATATGCAAAGTATAGAAGCAAATTATTGTCCCATAATAATTTTGTTAATAATTCAGAAAAACATTAAAACATTGTACATAAACAATTTAATCATTTAAATGTAAAGTAATAAAGGCAAATATGAAAGGAAAATTATTTGGTAATGGATTGCCTAAACTCAACGAAAAGCCTATGAAAAATTAATGATGTGTCAAGCAGCTGAACAATACTTTTCAGCCGTGGCCCTTGCAATTTTGGCCCCACCCCCGCAAATAACCTTTTGTGGTAGACACCAAATTAATAGAGTCATCTTGATTCACAACTCACAACTCTACCACAACACTTGTTGCCCCTTGTCCAACTTGACAGTGAGTACTTTAAAAGTGAATGAACCTTATGCATCCTTGTTGGCATTTTGTTTTAGCTGAGGAGTACTTGAAGGCCTATTTGGTTCCCTAGCTAGCTACCCATGGAAAACGAATTACTCGAATATTTTTTTTGCCTTCCCTCTAGTTGTGTAACATAACTAAAGTTCATATATCACCTATAGTAAGTATGTTACCTACAGATATCTTGGCAGGCAGAGAAAACAAGTCGGTGCAAGGCCCTTCTAATGCATTTCCTCTCGTTCCAGTTGGACAGCTACATTGGTAATGTCCTGGCGTGTTCTTGCATCTCCCATGGCAGGGATACATGTCTGGCCGAGTGCATTCATCAATGTCTACCAAAAAAAAATAACAACAGCAACAACAAGAAATATTACTCCATCAATAAAATATGTACAGAACAATAGAATTACCTACAAGTAAACAAGTGTGTGCATGGTTAATATACATTTGGCCTTGTTTGAATGTTCAATCCGAGTATATTGAGGTGGACTGGAGTGGAACCCATTTTATATTATAATGTGATAACATGGGCTTTGCTATGGCCTGTGGCATTCTCATTACCTTATACTAGGACTTACTTCCTCCTTTCCAAATTATAAGTCACTCCTAAGCATCTCAAATTTGACCAAATCATACTATATGCTAAAGATCATAGCCCTTCATTTTTTTAAAAAAATAAATAATCTAAATAATATATCTTTTGTTTGGTCCACATGATGAATATATCTTTTCAACATCTCTCGGGCAATAATGAATATATCTTTTCTCCCCTGATTTCCTTGTTTACACCGTCACACTAATAATAAGATGCTAAAGATCAGTCTTTTGTTTGGTCCACATGATGAACTTGCATGTTTGTTTTCAAAGTTGTCATGTGTCACATAAGTTTTTGTTTCACGTACACAACAATCTTTGTATCACGTTAAAAAAAATTGTGCGTCACATTAGTTTTTCTATAACAACTGCGACAGCATTTTTTCGCAAAATGTTATATATCCTAGAAGCAAGACGCTTCAAATTTTATCCGCATGTCATCACGTTACAATAGATCGGAATTTTAGATTATGCATGCTCATAGGAAGATGTAGTTTCCCTATTTCTTCTACTACCACCTGTGATAATTAAAAATCTACTAGATCGATGATCTATAGTTATCTGAGAAGTACTCCCTCTGCTCTAGGCGTAACTACCTCGGGACCTCGGGTTCAAAGACCGATAACACATTTAATTCTCTCTCTCAACACTAGTACTAGAGAGAGCACGCCTTATTATTATATCATGGCCTTTAATATAAAGTTGTTACGTCTTATATTTTGGAACAGAGGAAAGAGTACTATGTAACATAGAATTAAAAGTTAAGGGGGTCCAGATCCGCTATTCTAATTAACTAATTAAAGTTTAGAGGAGTGGATCCAAACATGCTTACGTCACAACCGAAGTAAATAGACAGTACCTTGGCATCCACCATGGATGTATGGATTCCCTTGGTACCCAACCGAGCAACTGCAGTGGTACGCGCTAATCCTGGCGGTGAGCTGCCGGTCCACGCACATGCTGTTGTCGCTTATGCATGCGAAGTCATCCGGCGTCGGCTCGCTGGACTTGGGACACCCACGAAAACCGGTGGTGAAGTCAGCGATGAGCGGGACGACCCCGGCGGCGTTCCTCCGCAGGAACGCGTCGCCTTCGAGGTCCACCGTGTCGAGAAGTTGTACCACGTCTTCTCCACCATCATGGCGTAGGAGCAGGGGACGACGTCGGAGTACAACATGGTGGTGCTGTTCTCGATCCTCACATAGCTGCCGCCGACGTCGGGGTGCAGGTAGGCCTGGCAGCAGCCCTGGCCCGTGCACGACCCGTTGACAGGAGCATCGGACTCGGAAAATGGGTCGCTGTACGACTCGCAGGACAGCCCCCGTGTACGTCTCCTCGACGACTGCTCTCTTGCTGATGCCGATGAGCACGTTGTCGTGGGCCGACAGCTGGATCGCCGAGATCTTGAAGCCGGCGAAGATGAATCTATTCCGCCTGACCGAGCGGTGGGTCTCGTTCAGCCTGATGTCGTAGCTGAAGGCGCCCAGCAGCGCGCCGCGCCTTCCCCTCCGAGAGGGACACGTCGGCGAGCTCGATCGGCCACACGGACAGGATGGGTTCCGTCTCCTGCGTCGGCGTGCCGTCCTTGGAGGTCAGGTAGTACAGATCCTCGACGACGATACGCGTCTTCGAGAAGTCGTACATGGAGTCGCCGTCGAGCTCCAAGCTGGAGTTGATGAAGGGCGAGGCGGATTGAAGGTGTGGTTGCAGACAATGAAGAAGCCTGGGCGGAAGCATCCTTCCTTGGTGCCGAAAGGAAGGGGATGCTGACGTTGCCGCACTTGTCGGGACAGCCTGGCAGCGTGATGGGCGGCGACGCCGGAGTAGACTGCTCCTGCGGCTCATGGTTGGCGGCAGCTGCCAGTAGCAAGCACAACAACTGCAGGAGACACGACGCTAGCGAGGAGGATATGGTCGCCATCGCGGTCTGGCTGATTCTTCCTCTATCATCGCTGGTATATGTATTGGGTTGCGTCTGTAAGCTTTTGAAAAGAGGGTCCAGTCGCCAATACTTTTTTTTTTTCCGTCCAAGACTAAGTATAATAGCAGTAAGCCAGCTAAATAATGTGGTGGAGCAGAGAAAGAAGGAGAAGTGGGCTGTAAATTTACAGCCAGCTTAGGCGCAAGAATCTAGAAACTCCATGAGACTGACAAGTGAGCCTTGTACTAGCTAATTACGAAGAGTTTATTACTATATGAATGGGCTAAGAGAACGCTAAGGATCTTTATAGCCAGGAAGCAGGGCTTTGTTATTATCCTTGCTCTAACACATACACGGAACCATGGTCACAGGGCAGCCATGGATTCACACATAACAAAGCTATAGTTCTCATGGTTTTAAAGATTGTCCCTCAAAATCAAGGAATTTGTAAGATGTTTGCATCGATTTTGTGACATCCACCGCCCACTACTGCTGCTGCTTTGTTAGACTTGATCGAGTTGTGCTCCCTGCTTCTGCTCCTCTCCATCTGAACAACAACAACATAACTTTTTATCCCAAGCTAGTTAGGGTAGACTAGAGATGAAACCCATAGAAAACAAGTATAAAAAAACACAAAATAGGGTTCAAGACAAAAAGATAGAGTTAGGGGTAAACCGAAAAAGAAACAAAGGTCACGGTTAGGCACGTTGATTGCTAATATGCAAGTACAGTGGTAAACCAAAAAATAAACTCTATACCATTGTAGCACTTCACTTAGAGTATTCTAAGTATCATAATGTATATTTTTCCAAAGGAAGGATTGTGAGGCAAAATTGGTATGGCTATAAATAAATATATACTATAACTACTTTAGCAGGGGGTAAATAAAGGATAAAATAATAAATAAAGTAAGAGTAATAATAAATACTAAAGGTAGTAAATAACAACAACTAATAATAATAAAAGATAATAACAATGCCTAGGGTATTCCAGAGATAGAAAGATATAGAGACTCATCTAATGTAAAAACAATCATAACTACTCTATTAGTAAAAGACTTTTAAATAACTACCAATCATTAAGTCTAAGCAAAGCAAGTAAAATATTCTCAAATATAGCATGAACAAATCATAATTATATAGCAAGAAAAACATCAACTAAGGAGGATTTATGATGAAATAAACTAGCCTCCGACGCTAACACGCCCTACCATTCACTATATGTGGAAAGAGAATTATAGAAGACTCAATCAGGCTGTCACCCTCACGAAAATACCGCACGACCCATCATATAGCGGGCATCCAAAATAACTCACATCTAAGCACCATACTTACATATGACTTATGACTAAACTTTCTATAAATTAAAAGCTAAGTTGTCCACGATCTTATGCATATAACCATCATGAACCGAACTATATCAAATTTTAAACTATAATATACTAAGAACATAACAATGGATAATATAATAAAATAAAACATAATCTGTAACACCCGGTTTTAAGGACAAAACCGAATGAACACCATATGTGAGCCCGTAAAGTCAAATCTCACATATAGTCACAATTAAAGGAAATATCAAAACATAATGCTTAATAAATAAATCTAACTTAATAAAAATATAACCTCAAAGCGCGAACAACGGAAAGACACTCCGATCCTGGGATGAAGGCTCCACTCCACGAGGACAAACCGACCGGTTGATCACAAGTCTAAACTCCTCCCGAGGTGTGGGGAAATTGCAAGAGTGAGTCCATGTCGAACTCAAAGAAGAATAGTAAGGCAACATCTAACCCATAACCCATGATCATTATAACATAATAATGTAGAGCATAAATGATAAATTATGAAGTATTAAACAAGCATAGGTCATCATCTTAATGCAAAGGTTCCAAGGCCGCTCATGACCGTGAGCACGGCCGATATACCGTTTTACTCACAAGCAGAGGTGTACACTTTCACCGCGTGAGCCGTGAATTGCCCTTTCGCCCGAGGTAGCTAGCCTCTTAACCCTCTCGCCAAGGAAAGTCGGCAGGGTTCACTATGAAGCCTTTCACAGGGTCGCCTAGCAAGTTAGGGCCGCTAGGTATCTTCCGTCAGTCCGTGTGACACACCGCAGCGATCCACGGTCTCATGGCCGGTTCCGTGTGACACAACCCTCCACGGGGGATCCACAATGCTTTTTACCCTAACGCCTTTCGGTAACCTCTAACAAGCTAGAAGAGGTCCCCGGGTACCGAGCTAAAACCGTAGCCCATTAGCCCTCACAGCTTGTACTTGTTTTCCCGAGACGCTAATACAGCACAAGTCCATATGTTGCTAAACAATTCACATTTAACATTCAATGCATAAACATTAATCAAGTCATATGATCATGGTTTAAAGTTAACATATCCCAAAACTATACTTGCCTTAATATCGCTCCTTCTTCAAGTGCAAATCTCCAAGTGATATCCTTCTTCACTTCCAAAGCTTCAAGACAAATCCTTCTTGATCAGCAACGTATTCCGGATCACCACGTCAAGCTCACCGCCTAATTGATCGATATAGCAACAACACGCATCCAAAGACAATCATGTACGAAGCAAACAATAGAATTATATTAGAACAGTACACCAACATCAAGAAAACAAGATAAAAGGTTTATAAAATGAATCTACGCCTCACTACGGTCACGCAGACGCGAACATCACTGAAATCGGAGCTAGAACGTGAAAGATACGCAATTTACAAGTTTTCCGTGACATTTAAGAGATTAAAACAAAGACATGAATTTTATTAGTGAAAAACATGATAAACAAGGTTATAAACGTGTAGAAAACTTTACTACGAACCTAACACAACTTGAGCTGATTGAATCGGAGCTAAATCGTAGATTTTATGACCAAAACAAGATAGTGGCGAAACTGTATATAACTTGATTTGATTTTCGGAATAAAAATAATTAAAATTCACATTATGAATCTGAACAGGGACTGCATGCTTACAAGGCAACGTGATGAGCAGCAGGGTAGGGATCGATGAACAGCTAGCTTGCTTGGTACAGACATCGAAGCCAAGGCAAGATGGAAGTAGCTTGTACCGGATGATTTGCATGTATATGTGTTTTAGCATGGTATTTCTAGAATTATTTTTGTAAAGGAAAACGGCCAAAATCGTATGCATGACGTCATCAAGCTGGATATGACATCAGCATGCAAGCTAGGATGGTGGCCATGGAGTTTGCCGGCGACAATGAAACAAACGCTACACTTCACGGCTTCGCATGAAATATGGACCAAAAGAGATAGAAACTCATCGTGATCTCACCTAGCAAGGAGATGATGGTGGAGACGAGCCAAGGACGACGCAGGGCTCAATTTGACGGACGGGAAGGGCCTGTGATGTCCGGCGAACTGAGATGAGCCACACGGATCGATTCAAAGGAAAACAACGGAACCGAAGACAATGATGATTCGGAGCTCGGTACAGGTCTTACTGCAGTGACGAGACGACGACGACGGAGTCGTTGCACTCCGGCGGCGGCGCGGCCTAGGGTTCCACGGCGGCGCTGCTCGATGCGATTCAAGGAGATTGCACGGTCGTGGAAAAGAGACGACGCGGCGCTGCAGCTGGCTTAAGAAGGCACGGTGCACGCGAATTCAAGGAAGGGCGTCGAATATGGAAACGGGCACGGGATTGGCGGAGCCGCGTCCACGCGATGCGAACGGAAGGAAGACGACGCGTTGGGCACCGGTTCTCATGCACTGCGCGTGGCTGAGCTGCTGCTTGTCTGCGGTGCTGCTCAACTGGGCCAAAGCGTTGGCGTTCGGTTCCAGCGAGAGGAAGAGGAAACGATGGGGCAGCTGTGCCCCTAAGCTGAGCAGGCCAGCAAGGTGGGCCGACCCAAGAGGCAAGGCGTGTACAGGCCAAGGGGGAAAAAAAAAAAAAAAGAAAGGAGAGGGAAGGGTTGGGCTGCCTGGGCCAAAAACGAGAAGAGAAAGATTTTCCATTTTGTTTTGTTTTAGAAATTTTACAAAAGCTTTTCCAAAAGATTATGAATTTCTTTTAGATTTGGTCAAAACCACACATCACATAAATTTAAATGCAGCAGCATGAGTGCAACATACATGTATCTATACCTTATATTTATTTTAATTTCTCAAAATTTATTATTTACCTAAATTGGAATGCTCACAAATTGCATAATTAAATCAATTTAACCTATTTTCAAAAATTGCAAAATTTGGGGTGTTACATAATCATAATAAGAACTCAGATAACTTTAAAACCTAATTTCCAAATATGATAGATTTGAAGTCTCGAGCAATGCTCGAACTCTTCCTTGAATCTCTAATAGACCTGCCTAATACTCCAATATATGAATAACTAGAGCTTTCTTATCTTCTAATCTCTGAAACCCTAGCTTGTAATCTCTCTCTAATTACAATAGGTCTAATGAATTCTGAAACCTGAATCATGAATTCTAGGGTTTTAGGGGTAGCTTTGCCCGGGCTTATATAGCCCCGCTAGGATGTATCTCAGCCCCTAGATCAAACCGACTTGATTGGATGGTCTATATTTACTCCCTAGGTCGGTTGCAGGAAGGTTCTAGAAGCAGGACACGTGGCTCTACAGGGGGAGGCCGCGCGGCCCCACCTCGTGACAAGTGAGCCCCTACCTGTCAGGCGAGCTGCCTTCTATTGTCCTTTTAGGTCTCGGAATTTATATTAATCATCTTGGTTTGGTCCCTTTCTCCAGTTTCTCTATTTCTCCTCTTTCCAACTCTTTTTCCGTATTTTCTGGATTATTCTTGCAAAACTGAATATACAACAAAACTCGTGGAAATTTTTAGAAATAATAATCTTTACTATCAGCGATCCTTGGTTGATGGTATATTTCATATTTATTTTAAGTCTATATCTACCATCAACAGGAACACACTCCTTCCCCGAAGCTTGGCACGTTGAACCAATCCTAGCATCCATGTAACCCCTATAGACATAGTCATCGAGATTTTTTTTTTTAACACGCGACTACCCTACCCAATACACCGATCGCTTGGTTTTCGAACAAAGCTTTCCCCCAACCTTCGGCCCCAATATAGCTAGCCACATCTAAACCTTCAATACCGACAAAAAAACATCCCGATCCACTTCATCCAAACTTTGGTCACCGGCCCGAGGTGACCTAGTCTCGATATCGAGAGGCAAGCGTCTTCATTTCACTACTAGACGAATAAACCCTCGGGCCAATCGGTGCCTACCCTACTTGGCCGTCCGAATCACCGCCGTTGAGCCGTAATCCGAAGTGGAAGTAGAGGTTGACATCTAATTAAGTACAAACTTAATAATAGTTCAAAACAAAAGGAAGAAAGAAAAATGAAATAAAGAATGAGAGGAGGTGAATCGAGGAAAAAACACAATGGAAGAGAAATTACCTTAAAAGTCGAAGGTGAAGAAGATCGAAGTCACGTGATGCCAAAGGAAGCAAATCTGACAGAGTAGAAGAGCACGATGGTGACAGGAGCAAATGAGAGCGTAAACCCTAAAATGACAGGGGGTTGCTTTTTATAGTGCTACGGGGCTCAGCTCTCGAGGCAACCGCCGTGACACTTCATGTTTCGAGTGTGAAATCCGATGAAAAAGGGGGAGGCCACGCTTCAACTTCAAACAAGTAATGCACCAGTTTTGCTCGAGCCACGCGCCAAAAAAAATTTGACATGCTTTCGTGCCTTCTTCGCCATTGAGGGTGTTTCTTGAACCGAAAGTATGGATAATCGCCGAACTAGTCCTTTGAAGAGCACGCCCTAGATTCAGCCACGAGGGCACCGTTGGGGCGGGCAAAACCTTCCCCCCCTTCAGTTCTTGGCAACCAAATACACCACATTCAGAGGAACTTGCCGGGGAGGAGTCACGATGGTAACAAACGACAACTCCTAGCGGCGTGATCGGAGAGCAACCGAAGGCGCCCCTTTCAGTCTCGATGCAGGCTAAAAGGGACACTTTCGGATTAGCTTGAGACAAGTCAGAAGGTTTTGCTTATCTTTCTTTTGGCCAAGTAGGGCGAGCCGAATAGTTCGCTTTCGGTTCAACAACCTTTTCCTCTTTGAATAGGTTCCGAATAGTGACGCTCTCCATGAGAGACCAAAAAGAGGAGTGGTCATCCGACAGAGTGGTTGAGAGGAAGGGCGTAAAGTACGAAGGCCCCGAGCTCGAAGGGAATATTTATAGGTTTCAAAGTATGTGAACGACATTTTGATCATGTAAAATCCCACCGCAACTATAAATAGCCTTGTCATGGGCGGTGTAAAGGACGGATGAGAAATTTAATACAAAGGGTACATATTTCTTATTCGGTTTTCCCGCATTACGACTTTCGGCTAGTGATTCGGCCACCCTGGGGTAGCACACTTCAGTGCTACACCAACAATAGAAAATCTAGTTTGCTATTTCTTAGTCGGAATTATATTAAGAAAGGTCTTCGATGAGTTCAACATGCATCATGCCAAGTTTGTTTGTACTTCCATTACACCTCACTTTAAATTATGAGCTGCATGGTGTCCTAAGTATATATGCGAAATTGAATAGATGTCAAGAGTTCCGTATTCTAGTGTTGTTGGGTCTTTGATGTATATCATTGTCCGCTCTCGCTCGATGGATTTTCGTGGTATATCGAGGCATAGCGCATTCTTGTTTGAAGTTTGGCCGAACTGAAAAGGGACTTATTGGCTATATGGATTCTAATTATGCTTTGCTGATCTAGACAGGATGAAGGTCGCTCATTGGTTATGTGTTCACTATGGGCAGTTGTGATGTGAGTTGGAGAGCTATTTTAGAGTCTGTGGATGCTTTGTCTACTACCGGGCGTAATACGTGGTTGTTGCCGAAGCTTGCAAGGAATTAATTTCGCTTGAAGGTTTGTATGCGGAGTGTGTGTGGAGTTGATTCTTGCATTAAGTGCCATTTACCTTACCGAAGATCAAATGTTCCATGATAGGACTATGCACATTAATATGAAGTATTATTGTGTTTGTGATATGATCGAAGAAGGTAAGCTAAAGGTATGCAAGATTAGTACTCATGATAATCCTACCGATACGATGAAAAAGCCGCCTCCAAGCTAAGTTTTGGCATTGCTCAAGCCTAATTGGTTTAATTGATTAGCCCAAGAGGCTATTTGGTGCTAGAAGTATTTTTTTATTGTGTTCAGGATGAAGGCGTTGATTTATGCTACAAGAGATATTTGTCTCAAGGTGAAGTTTGTTGAATATGTTCCAAATTCAGTTGCAAATTATAAAGGCCAACTTCTGACGAGCGAAGCAGAGACCCGTTGCCGGAGGCTTGGGCCAGAGGACGCTTTGGGGTGCGCTGGGGCATGCCCTCGCGATACGGTACATATATCCAAATTAAGGTTTCCACTCAGTGTTTGATTCATTCTCTTGTAAGCCGCCACATCGGTGTTGTAACTCGACTTTTGATAATAGTGAGGAGTGTCCGTGGTTTTTTCGCTTCCACCTTGAAGGGGTTTTCCACGTTAAATTCTATGTCTCCGTTGTGGTTTGATTGTGTTTTCTTCGTCGTTTAATCGACACAGATTACAACAGTAGCCCATCTAGCGCTTGATTTTAGGCATACTGATATTTTTTTTATGGCCCATTTTTAGAGCTCATGGGCACCGCCACGGCCTTTCATTGTGATTGTGATATAAAAGATGAAAACAAATGTTCAATTTTACAGTCCAGATAGGCCAAAGCACTCAACCTGCGCCAGAGCTGAGGCAGCAAACATCAGACCCGAGGCCTCCACTTTTGGCGAAACACAAGCTAAAAGATTGCAGTCCACCAGAGCTTTCCATGAGAGTCCTTGAGCAACAGAGAAATTTCTGAGCTTCTAGGTTGTATAGCAGCTATAGCCGAAGATTTAGAGCCTTGCTCCCAGTATAGATGGATTGGTGTAGAGTATATATAAAGTGAAACTGCTTCCTTATCGAACACTCCCGATACATGTTAGAACCAGGCGATGCCCTGGATGCCCAGAACGCGACGGCGACGTGATCACCGACGTGGTGACTGTGGCGAGCGTTTTAGATTAGAACGGAAGCAATTGCGTGAGCAACTGTTGACGGTAACCAACGACATATTTTTCCCGTCAACTTACTACCATAAAGGGAGTAAAATTAAACCTTTTTATACTCATATACATTTATCACTAATAAATTCCACTTGTAGTGTCTTGTATTTTATTTTGCAGATTTATAATAAAAGCAAGTGGAAAATCGACCAAAGTACGCCTTCCGGGAAAGCGCATTATTGCAAAATCCAAGCCCAAGAGCAAATCGACCCAAAACATCAAATCTGGGCCGAGCAAAGCCCGGCCCACAACTTTTCAGGGCGAAAGACGACACCCCACCGAGACCCGGGCCAGGCCGAGCCCGGGGGTGCGCGGCGCCCACCACAGTGCGGCCGCACCCTCCCCGAGGCGGTTTCGGCCCAGCCTCGGGGAGGCGGTTCGTGCACCTTCCAAACGGGGTTTCCCGCCCTTAGTTGGTCGGTTTGCGCATACAAGGAAGGTTTACCAGGTCGGTTTTGGTGTAAATTAGCACTTAGGCCCCTCCTCCAAGTGTATAAGTAGGCCCCCTCTCTCCCTCTCTCAACACACACCACTTGGAGTCCAGCAAACCAGCAATCTCTCTCTCTACCACCTCTACCTCTCTCTCTTCTTCTACTTCTTCTTTCTTCTTCTTCTTTCTTCTTTATTCTTTCTTAGTTAACACTTGGAGTAGAAGAGCTACAAGGAGGGCTTGTCTCCTAGAAGAAAGTGCTTTGGTAATACATCTACTCTATGGAGCATTCTTCTATTTACAAGTAAAGTCTTATATCTATGTTCTTGGCCTAACTTATGAACTAGAGTATAGTTTTGTTCATGTTCTTGTGTTGGTATATGAACTAGCATATAGTTTACATATCATAATCTTGACATGTTCATCACATTTCTTCATCGATCATCATATGCCTAACTTGATTAGAGGTGGGATATCGGTTCGTTGTTCCTTCGGGTTTGCTCTTGTTCTAGTCCGTCCATTCGACGAGTGGGGATCCTGGGGGGACAAGAGTAGTGCTCTAATATGCGGGCATGGTGCTCGGGTATTACGACACCTGCGGATATGAGGGCATGCCACGGTTGAGGGGGTAGGCGGCTTGGTCGTGACAAGCCTTGACCGTCCCTTGAAATCCCCCACGTTCGTATGTTCTGTAGGAGTTCGTAAATGCTTCCTATCGGGCCGTATGGTATCCGTGGAGTCTCCCCTCTATCCTAGACCTAACCATGATTAAATCAGGTTTGCATATGATCCTAACTATTCATTTGTATGGCCATGACTAGATACATTAGAACTACTCCATTAGGTTATTCATTTATTCATTTGTTCTTTATCTATTTTCTTTATCCTTTTGTTTGGTGGATTCTTAAGTGTGTGTCACACTATCCATGAACCGTTATTGCTTACCCCCGTTATGAACATTGTGGTCTAAGCAAACACATGTTCCTCTATTCGAGATGCCATGCTAATTTATTAATCACATGCCTTCCTTTGGGAAAATATAAATAACGATACCCCTCGAATACTTCCCGGTGAAATGCTACAATGATAGATCCGTGTGCTTGCGGATGAATATCTAAGATGGCAAGATCTATCCCGTTGACAGCTCCATTTCGGATCACCGACATGGTGGTTTACTTGGGAATGTCGGCGGCGCATTTCGACGCTCTTATTGGGGATGGGTTTTATACCGTTTCCTTTGATTGCGTTAAGAAATGCCAACAAGCATTTCGCGGCGGGCGCCGTTCGGGAAGGCATTGTGAAAAAAAAAATAATAGCCTGGCTATGAATATGAACTGTGGTGCGTGGATACCATTTGCTCATACAGGCTAATCTTTATGTTTTCTCCTGTTGTGGATGAAAACAGGATAGTGTATGTCGGGTTTCCTCCCCGCCGGAAAAACTTCATCTCCGATCCGGAGGCACTCCTAAGGAAGAACCGGTCTCGTGCCGCTTTTCTTCTACCGGAACCCCGACGGTCGAGACCGACATCCCTGCACCAACCGCAACTCAAGCCATGGCCCGGTCGCCGCGCGATTCATTTCTCAACTCCCCACACCAACGTGCCCACCGGGCCGACGGTGAATGTGGCGGACAAAAACTTCGAGCCGTGACGGCCGATCACCATGGTGCGAAAGCCGGTCCATTCCCCTGTGGACCGCCGGCGAGGACGCAAATGCTCATCTCCAGCACTTCCTTGAGCTGTGCGATACAATAGTCATCAAAGATGTCGCGGCAGACGTCATCGCTCCGCCTGTTCCCTTTCTCCCTCGTGGGGAAGGCGAAAACAAGATGGTTCTACAAGGACAAGGAAGTCGCCAAGACGTGGGCCAAGTGCTCCGCGGCGTTCCTCGCCAAGTTCTTCCCCATGGGCAAAACCAATGCCCCGAGGGGGAGGATTGCCAATTTCAAAGAGACATCAATGGAACCCATCCCGAAGCGTGGGAGAGGCTGCAAGAATACATTCCGCATGCCCGCACCATGGGATGGAGAACTGGCCGGTGCTCCGAGACTTTTACAATGGTCTCACGGCCATATCCAAGAGGCACCTCGACGCCGCCGGTGGCGCATTTCTATCGCTCACCATCGATCGTGCAAATGCCACGATTGATAAGATGGTGGCAAATCGTAGCCGGGGCGAAGACAGCCCCGGCCAAAACACAAAAAGGCATGCATATCGTGAAGGAGGCGGATATGCTTGCCGCAAAGATGGATCTTCTCGCTAAAGAGACCGGAGGAGCGCGGCACGGATGCTCGCCCGCCGGCGCCCGCCTATGCCACGCACGCTCACATGACCTCGTGAGACGTGTGGTGAGGTTGGCCACTCGGGGGATAATCGCCTGAGACCCGTGAAGAAGCTGCCTTCATCAACAACAAAGAATCGGGTATCGCCAATCGCAGCGAAAGCTGGAACAACCAGTCCCAAAGCCACCATTCCAAGGCAACCAGGGATACAACTCCAATTATAACCCCGGTCAGCCATCATTAAAGGACCCGATACTCGGGCCGGCGAAAATTAACGAAAAATCTTACCAAAAAGATGAGCCATCAAGACAAGATCCTTGAGAGTGTAAATAACAAGCTTGAAGGGTTGACATCACCTGTGAAGAACCAGCTCGGCTTCAACAAGATGATAGAGACGCCAGCCTAGCCCGGATTGCAGCCCAAGTGCCGCTTAACGACTGGGAAGGATCCTGTGGCAACCCGAGGTCCCACACGAGTCGGTTAACATGATATCTCCGAGGCTCACCAACCCAGAGAGCTGAAGAAGATCTCTGTGGACTCGCCATTCATTGCCAAGAAGGGAGATCCCGGGCGTCCTATCATCACCGTGCCATTGGCCCCCACAATTTTGCTAATGCATTTTGTGACCGGGGGCCGATATAATGTAATGTCCAAGGCCACCTTCAACAAAATCCATGGAGGGACACTTACTCCTGCCAAATTTGTCCTCCAAATGGCAGATCAATCAACAAGGCGGCCCGAGGGAATTTTGGAAGACATGCTCATTAAAATTCAAGATGAATACATCCCCGCAGACTTTGTGATCCTAGACATGGGCCCAAAAAGAGGATGTGTCTCTTCTTCCGGGGAGGCCATTCCTCTATACGACCAAAGCCGACATCGATGCTGGGGAAGGGCTTCATCGTCTTCCATATCAAAGACAAGGCGGTAAAGTGCCCATTCATTGGGTACAAGCAACAACACACCCGCAATCATCGTCATCAAGACCGGTGTGGAATGTTGAAGGATCCGCTCGAGACCCCCGAGCGAGCCTCCCGCCCAATAGCGGGGAAAGTCGACAAGCCGACTATAAATAACCTACTCAAAAAAAAAGGGTATATCCAAAAAGAAAAAAAAAAAATGGGGTATATCTAAAAAGAAAAAAAATGGGGTATATTAAAAAAATATATATATATTTATATATATATGTTTCATAAAATATTTTTTTTAACAAAATATTTTGGAAAACTAAAATAAAAATCTTCATAAATAAAATAAGTCTTTACATGAAAAATAAAGAAAAATATTTTCTACATAAAAAGTATATAAAAAAATATATTTTTAAAATAATTTTTCTATTTAAAAATAAATTTATATGTGAAAATTTTTGGAGAAAATTCAAAAGGGAGAAAATCGGTCGAACCAGGACGAGCAAACAACGGCCACGAACTTTTTCGTGACCGTTGAGCACGCCCGCCAAGGCCGAGCAAAGGCTGACCTCGGCGGTGGTGCGCGCACCCCAAGGTGCGGCCCGCACCGTGCCGGCGCCGTCCGGGCCCGCCTTCGCCAACGGCTCCTAGCCGTTGTGTGGAGCGCCCTCGGCCGTTGGCTCGGCTATAAATAGCCCGAGCACCGGTGTGAGAGCTCCCACCCCTCATTTTCACTCTCTCTCACTCTCACTCTCTCTCCCGCTTGTTCTACACTCCATTTTCTCCACCAAAAACATTGTGCCGAGCAAGATCGCGGGTGTGAACGTTCATACTTTCAACTAACCCTTGCACACCCGAGGTCTCGCTCAATCGTTTTTGCAAAGAGCCATGAAGAAAGCCGGGAAGATCTTCGGGGGTTGAGGCGATCGTCAAGGCATAGCTCACGGCATACAAGCACAAGCTCCGCCCTCAACCGACAACCTTGAAGACTCTCCCATGCAAGAAGATGCTTTGCCCGTCGGGGAGGAAGAAGCTCAAGCTCCCCGACAATCGACGAAGCCGACGCGCCGCACCTCGACCTTCGTGAAAGGACGGAGATGCAAGCATATCTCCTACTCAAGGATCGTGTGTTCCAACACATGCCCGAATCGACCCCGACCTCCTCGACGTATTGTATGGACGATGAACTCCCTATCCTTTGGAGAGCAGTCGGGTGGCAGGACATTCCCCCTCTCGAGGAGGAAGGTTCTCGCCTCCTAACAATTCAGTTTTTATGCACACTAGTAGAGGACCAGCTAGGAATTTCTTTCCGCCTCTTTGGTACACTTTATCATGTTACATGGGCGGACCTAGCTCGTTACTGGGGTTTCAGTTATAGATGTGCAATAAACATAGATGCTTTGCTCTCCCCCGGCTTTGTCAAAAACCACTTTTGGGAGGAGATATCCGGTGCTCATGAGACCGGTACTTTCAAACCTCGCCACTCACAGATCCAGCACCCATCACTTAGATTTATCCACCGCTGGATCTCGTTGACTTTGTTTCCTAGACACGGGGTTAGATGGGTAAATGAGGTTGAATTAAAATTACTCTATGCTGTTGTCCACAAGGTTAAGGTAGCTGCAGTGGTAGAGATGTGCAGAAACTTTTTACATATTATCACAAAAGTTGCCGTTCCTGTCACCTGCACATCTCTTATCACACGCCTCGCTTCGCGATTGGGGCTTTGGAAAATCAGCGAGATAGAGTACATTTCCACACCTGGGGACCTTTTGGACTGTTATGCGAGCTAGTGCGAGGGCACTTAGTTAAGGTTTTACCATCCGGCGAGCTTGGTCATCTTTTCCCTCGGCTATGCAACTATAGTCCTGTTACCTAACCCGGACTTACAGCTTGTATAAAAAAAGCCGACACTAACATTTGAGCTCGAGATCGGCGATAGCTTGCGCGGAAAGATACCCCCCATCGGTTCTTCACGCAGTGTCGGGAGACCGTGAGGTCGGATCCTCCTCCCACGGGCCCTACTTCACGCCACGCCCACGCCCACAGCCTACACCGGTGTTCCAGCAAAGATGGCCTCACCCTATGGGGACCCCAGGGGTAATACCGGGTATGATCCTAGGTGGGAGCCGTCGCCTCGTTTCACCGGCACCATCGAGTGGCCTCAAGGAGATACAAAGCGGCATGGAGGGCCAACAGGTTTGATTTTTGACGACAACTCCGATGATATGCCCCCACAAGTTCAAGACAAAGGCCACCACAAGGGGTGGAGGCTATCGGGATCCAACAAAGATCTCGACGTCCGCACTAGGAACATTGAGCATACGCTCAATTCCCATGTGCAAAACACCGCATGGGCAAAGCAGGGGGCGGGAGTAGCAGAGTCGGCAGAGATGGACCCAATTGGAGTCCAACATGGCTACTCACCATGCACGCGAGGAAGCATTCTCGGAGGTACCAAGGCTTCGATCCCGATCTGTAGGCCTCCGGATAGCTTGGGGAGGACCCCACAGTATCATTGCATTGCATATTTAATTCCATCAAATTTTATTTTATTTTAGCATGTTTAAATTCCAGCAATATTGCATTGAAAAAAAAAAAAAACTAAAACTAAAACTAAAAAAAATCCAAAAATAGAATAAGTAGCTCTTCTTTGTGCCTTAAATGCTTATATATATGAGCTATAAAAATGTTTAGTCTTAGTCCCTTGTTGAAATGATGAATAGTTGCTCTGTCTTTATGCTTTGCCTGCGTGCCTAGTTTATAATTCGAAGTTCTCTAAAGTTTAGGTTTAGTGGCTAATTCTAAAACTCATCCCGAAAAAAAAACTGATTCATGTGGGTTGCATATGCTCTATCTAGTCTAAGTTGTTGCCAAATATGATATGGTACAAATGGATTTGCTATGACTTCATCCAAAAGAGAAACTTGACATCCGGGAAACTATGCTTTAAAAAGAGAAATGTTTTTGGGCTATGCTAAAAAAATGAGATGAAAAATGGACAAGTGTCCGAGGGCAAGTAGAGCCCACATCTCTAGAAAAAAAAAAAAGAAAAGAAAGAAAAAGAAAAGAGAGGAAATAAAAGACAAAAGTCTAGGGCGAGCAGAGCCCACCTCTCCAAAAAAAAATATATAGCAATAAAGCCCCCCTTTTCTCAAAAAAAAAGAAATAAATATTATCTAAATAAAACCCCGGATAAAAAGTTGATCAAAAGGATGAATGATAAGCACCTCTCGTTATAACCGTTCTATCGGCAACCGCCCAAGGCTTTGAGAAAAGTGAAAAGCCCCGCTACGATGAAAGGTAATAAAGGGTGGAAAAAAGATGTGCCATTTTATTCAAACTCTAGTAGAAAATCTTATTATAACCCTCGGCACTTGTAAAACGTAATCGGCATAGTAGCAACTCCCGATCAACAACCAAGTTCTTATCTCCTTTGCTCGAGGACGCCAAAAAAGGGTAAGCTTGGGGGAGTTTGTTGACGGTAACCAACGACATATTTTTTTCCGTCAACTTACTACCATAAAGGAGTAAAATTAAACCTTTTATACTCATATACATTTATCACTAATAAATTCCACTTGTAGTGTCTTGTATTTTATTTTGCAGATTTATAATAAAAGCAAGTGGAAAATCGACCAAAAATACGCCTTCCTGAAAGCGCATTATTGCAAAATCAAGCCCAAGAGCAAATCGACCCAAAACATCAAATCTGGGCGAGCAAAGCCCGGCCCACAACTTTTCAGGGCGAAAGACGACACCCCACCGAGACCGGGCCGTAGCCGAGCCTGGGGGGTGCGCGCGCACCACCGGTGCGGCCGCACCCTCCCCGAGGCGGTTTTGGCCCAGCCTTGGGGAGGCGGTTCGTGCACCTTCCAAACGGGGTTTCCCGCTCTTAGTTGGTCGGTTTGCGCATACAAGGAAGGTTTACCAGGTCGGTTTTGGTGTAAATTAGCACTTAGGCCCCTCCTCCAAGTGTATAAGTAGGCCCCCTCTCCCTCTCTCTCAACACACACCACTTGGAGTCCAAAGAAACCAAAGAATCTCTCTCTCTACCACCTCTACCTCTCTCTCTTCTTCTACTTCTTCTTTCTTCTTCTTCTTTCTTCTTTATTCTTTCTTAGTTAACACTTGGAGTAGAAGAGCTACAAGGAGGGCTTGTCTCCTAGAAGAAAGTGCTTTGGTAATACATCTACTCTATGGAGCATTCTTCTATTTACAAGTCTTATATCTATGTTCTTGGCCTAACTTATGAACTAGAGTATAGTTTTGTTCATGTTCTTGTGTTGGTATATGAACTAGCATATAGTTTACATATCATAATCTTGACATGTTCATCACATTTCTTCATCGATCATCATATGCCTAACTTGATTAGAGGTGGGATATCGGTTCGTTGTTCCTTCGGGTTTGCTCTTGTTCTAGTCCGTCCATTCGACGAGTGGGGATCCCGGGGACAAGAGTAGTGCTCTAATATGCGGCATGGTGCTCGGGTATTACGACACCTGCGGATATGAGGGCATGCCACGGTTGAGGGGTAGGCGGCTTGGTCGTGACAAGCCTTGACCGTCCCCTTGAAATCCCCCCCACGTTCGTATGTTACGTAGGGAGTTCGTAAATGCTTCCTATCGGGCCGTATGGTATCCAGGAGTCTCCCCGCTATCCTAGACCTAACCATGATTAAATCAGTTTGCATATGATCCTAACTATTCATTTGTATGGCCATGACTAGATACATTAGAACTACTCCATTAGGTTATTCATTTATTCATTTATTCTTTATCTATTTTCTTTATCCTTTTGTTTGGTGGATTCTTAAGTGTGTGTCACACTATCCATGAACCGTTATTGCTTACCCCCTGTTATGAACATTGTGGTCTAAGCAAACACATGTTCCTCTATTCGAGATGCCATGCTAATTTATTAATCACATGCCTTCCTCTGGGAAAATATAAATAACGATACCACGAATACTTCCGGGTGAAATGCTACAATGATAGATCCGTGCGCTTTGATGAATATCTAAGATGGCAAGATCTATCCCGTTGACGTTCCATTTCGGATCACCGACATGGTGGTTTACTTGGGAATGTCACGCGGCGCATTTTACGACGCTCTTATTGGGGATGGGTTTTATACCCGCCTTCCTTTGATTGCGTTAAGAAATGCCAACAAAGAACAAAGAATGTTCGTGGTGCCCAACAACGCACCTCTCCCAACCGGGAGCTTGGTATTTATATTGATAGACTCGAGATCACGGAACAGGTCTCCGTGTATCCCCCGCCCATGCCGCACACCGGGTGTCCGGCCATCTTACGTGACAAGCACCACGTGCGGCAGCGCACAACCATGGCGCGACTCTACGACTCCCGCAGATTACAACGTGTGCCAAGCACGCCTCCGCACACGTCTAACCCGATCTCGACTTGATAGCTAATGACTCTTTTAACGATGAGACACTAAACACGACACTTGCAATAGTTTAGCTAACAAACACCCCCTAAACCTATTGTAGTTCGACGACGCCCGGCTCCGTTCTCAACTCCACAAATCTGACACGCCCAAGCGACTTGGTAAACATATCACCCAACCGCTTTTGCAGTCCCAATGTGTTCAACCTCTACCTTCCCTTCCTCTATACACTCACGCAGAAATGATATCGAGTATCAATGTGTTTGCTCCTGTCATGATGTACGGGATTCTTGCTTTCGTCGCGATTGCGCACATGTTGTCCATCCGGAGCTTCACCGGCGTTTCGTTGTTCCCATCAAGTCGACCCACAAGTCGGCCGAGCCAAATACCGACAACAATTGCCGCCGCACTCCGCAACGCACTCTCGCCGCATGAGGATAGTGCCACAATTTTCTCGCTTCTGAGAAGACCATGTGACCAAGCTTCTACCAAGAAAATAAGCCACTCCTCGTAGTGCTCTTCCTATCTTCGCATCTCCCTATGAAGTCACTATCACTGAAACCCCAAAAAGAACGGTTTCAGATTAGTGCCTCTGTCATACTTGCATCCATACTTGATAGTCCCTTTCGTGATATCGAAGTATGTGCTTCACAAAGAACCCAATGATCCTTTGTAGGAGCTTCCATGTACCTGCTTACAACCCCAACCGAATATGCTATGTCAGGTCTAGTGTTCACAAGGTACCTTAGGCTCCCAATCACACTTCCATATGCTGTTGCATCCACAGCTTCCCCTTCCTTCTGCTTGGTGAGCTTGAGTCGAACCTCCATGGGTGTTGCACATGGGTTGCAACCTGACATCCCCACTGATTCCAAGATCTTTGCTGCATAGCCACTCTGAGAGATAGTAATGCCTTCTTCACTTTGCTTGACTTCTATTCCCAGATAATAGCTCAACAAATCGAGATCGCTCATGCTGAATCTTGTCTTCATCTCCTCTTTGAACCGACAAATGTCAGCTACACTAGGCCCAGAGATAATAAGATCGTCAACATACACTCCCACCAGCAAGAAAGAGTCTCCACTGCTTCTTCTATACACAGCATGCTCGAGCTTGCTCTTCACAAAACCAAGAGCAATAAGCTCCTTGTCAAGCTTCGCGTTCCAAGCCCTCGATTACTGCTTCAAACCGTAGAGAGCTTTCTTCAACTTCAACACTTTCCCTCCATTGCCCACTGTGAAACCTGGCGGCTGTTGAACAAATACAGTTTCAGTTAAGTCTCCATTCAAGAATGCCGATTTGACATCCATATGGTGTACTTCCCATCCACTTTGTGCGGCTAAGGCCAAAGAACACCCGCACTGTCTCAATCCTAGCAACCGAGCAAAAACCTCGTCAAAGTCTATCCCATGCCTTTGAGCATACCCTTTAGCCACCAAACGCGCCTTATGCTTGACAATGTTACCATCGGGGTCCTTTTTAATTTTGAACACCCACTTTAAGCCTATAGCCTTCGATTCTTTGGTAGATCACTGACTATCCGGGTATCATTTTCTTTTTCTTCTATCGCTGGGCTCGGCCTGCATTGCCGTTTCGAAGAACTTTCTGCCATGGCCTCCTCGATAGAAGGCTGGTTCATCCACTTGCGACAAGCAGACACGTAATACTCAAAATTCTGCACCACATCGGTTGCATCGAGTAGATCTGGAATTGTTCAATCTCATCGGGACACCTTCTCGAATCGACCTCCTCGGCCGCTCGGTGGTGTGGCCTTGGGATCTTTGGAGCCCACAATTGAGCCGGCGGGTCCGAGGTGGCGAGTCCAAAGCACCCCCCCGGATGGAAGTGAGACAGCAGGAGAACCGAGCGGCGTTTCGGACTTGTTGGGCTCTATTGTGTTGGATTTTCGACCGGTGCCCACAGCACCTCATCTTCGGGCCAATCAACTGAAAAACTGGAGAAGTGGTTGTTTCTCACTGCTTCCTCCTCCCAATTCCATCCATGTAACTCATCAAAAAATCACATCCCCGAGATCATCGACTTCTTGTTAATGGGATCATACACCCGATAACCCTTTGTTCTGCTTCATAGCCTAGGAACACACCTAGAACAGTTCTATCTCGCCAACTTATTCGGACTCGGGCTTCTTCTTGGCAAACGCCTTGCAACCGAAAAGTACGCGGGAGTGCTTAACATTTGGTTTTCTACCAAACCATGCCTCGTGACGGTGTTTTTCCATGCGGACTTTTTGTTGGTGATCGATTGAGCAGATAGACCGTCTGTCTTCACGCTTCCCCAAAACTGTCCCGAACACCCATTGATTTCCCGAGTATACAGGCGAAATGTCTCAACAAATGATTGGTTTTGCCGTTCAACCACTCCATTCTGGCGTGGAGTGTATGGTGTTGTAGTATTGGTTTTAATTCCATGCTCACTTTGCAGAATTCAGCAAAGATCTTTGAATTAAACTCACCCCCACGATCGGTTCCCGAACACTTTGGGGCGTAGGCCGATCTCCCACTTCGGTACACCGGCTTGAATTTCTTGAAACGTCAAATGCCTCGTCTTTTGTCGCCAACAAATCAATCCACATGTACCGACTATGATCATCAACGATCAAGAAAAATATGACTTCCCACCGGCGTGGGTGGGGTTATCGACCACGAGATCACCATGCACAAGCTCTAGTCCTTCTTCTTCCGCGGTATCGCGTGATACTCTTGGGAACGGGGCACGATGATGTTTCCCTAAAGCACACCCATCACACACCTATTCCGACCTCTCAGATCATCGGCAATCCCTCTACCATCTTCATAGACCCTAGAGAATTCAAGGATCTGAAATTTAGATGCCCATACCGAGCATGCCAAAGCCAAGCTTTCTCCTCCATCTTTGTCGAACAACAAACGGTGAAGTGAGAGTCACCCTCAACAAATACAGCCGATTACTTCTCGGCCAGCAAAGACTCTCACGCTTCTCCCCTTGACTGTTGTCGCCGAGCACTTGGAGGACACCCTTGTCGATCTCAACTCCGCACCCCCATCCTCAAGTTTGACCAAGGCCGACAATGTTACACTTCAATGATGGGATATAATATACTTTAGTGAGAACCCCGTGGTCGTTGTTCTTCCCAAGAATCGTGATCGCACCTATACCGCTGGATATCCACGGTTGATCCATCTCCAAACCTCATCGCGCCCCGGATCGATTCATCCGAGTCGACAAAGCCTCCCTACATCCCGTCATATGGTTGGTCGCCCGGTATCGGTACCCATGCACCATCACCATATTGAGCCGGAAAGACTCGAGCCGGATTTAAAACGGCGTCTTGTCCCCGATGCCGTGGTGCGCACAAGATTGCGGACTTGAGCAACCATGAGTGCTGCATCTACATCTGCATTAGCATGATGAGCCGCCTCCCCTGTCGCTCCTCCTTGAGCTTTGTCTTGCACTCTTTTTATAGTGCCCATAGATCCGCATTCGTTGCACGTCCCCCTCCGTCTTGGTGTTCCCATTGACGTAAGACGTTGTCCTCCGAGTCACGCGGCGTCACCGCGCCGCGTGCCCTGCACTCGTCGCGGTCCTTTTAGCATACTTCCCGCCGCTTTGCCTCCACCCTTGCCCGAGGCCGAGTCCGGCGGCCCCGTTGCTCCTAGCAGTCCACCTCCTCCTCCGTCGGAAGGAGTTTTCCCGCGCCTTCTCAGTCACATGATCAACCGAGGGCTCAAACTCGTCTTCGGCAAAGACGAAGAAGACCCACGAGCTCCTCAACCGCCAACTTCTTCATATCCTTGAACATCTCAATTGACACAAAGAATTGGCTATACTTAGATGGCACCACGCCAAGAAATTTTCTCACCATCCTTTCATCGGTGACACTTTCCTCCCATAGCCCACGCAAATCCGTGACTAGCTTCGTGATGCGTATTGCAAAATCATCAACGACTTCTCGACTTGAAATTGATGGACTCAAAATCTGCCAAAGAACTTTTGGGCGTTGACCTCCTTCACCCGATCTACCCCAAGACGCATGGTCTTGATTGCCTCCCCCAAGCTTCTTTCACGCATTTATTGTTCAAGAGCATTGAGTGCATGTCCTGGTGGCACGCCACGTAACATGGCCCCAAGTGCCGGTCGATCTCGGCGACGTTCCACTTTCGTTGGATCGGTGGCTTCAAATGTAATCCCAAAGATACATCCCCTCCAAATTACACCGAATATGGGAAGACCACTCTTGATAATTTGTGCGAAGTTAACATAGGCCATACCAGATTTCCTGCCGCTTGATTGAAAGCTCTATCCATGGAGTCCTTGTCGATGAAGATTCAGCACTCGACCCCATCTTGACGGCGATTGGTGGTGACCACGCTTCTTTCCCTTCACGTTCCGGCGGCTTAACTTCACCAGCGACTTCACCGCACTTCACCGCGTCCACGCTCTCGCCTCCTCGACCACGAACGGCTCCGATACCACTTGTTAGAACGGCGATGCCCTGGATGCCCGAAACGCGGCGGCGACGTGATCACCGACGTGGTGACGGTGGCGGCGTTTTAGATTAGAACGGAAGCAATTGCGTGAGCAACAAAGAATGTTCGTGGTGCCCAACAACGCACCTCTCCCAACCGGGAGCTTGGTATTTATATTGATAGACTCGAGATCACGGAACAGTCTCCGTGTATCCCCGCGCCATGCCGCACACCGGGTCCCGCCATCTTACGTGACAAGCACCACGTGCGCAGCGACAACCATGGCGCGGACTCTACGACTCCACCAGATTACAACGTGTGCCAAGCATGCCTCCAGACACGTCTAACCTGATCTCGACTTGCTAGCTAATGACTCTTTTAACGATGAGACACTAAACACGACACTTGCAATAGTTTAGCTAACAATACATACTCCCTCCGTATTGAAATAGAAGACGTTTTGGAAAAGGTTTGGGTCAAACATTGGGAATATAAATGGTGAATAAATTTTAAGTCATTGAGTTTAGAAATGTGAAAAACCATATAAATAGATTTGTCTTGAAAATTACTTTCATAAAAATATACATATATAACTTTCCAATAAATATTTTTATAGAAAAAAGAAGTCAAAGTAGTGGTTTGGAGACCGTGTCGCTGTCCTAAACGTCTTCTATTTCAATATGGAGGGAGTATGGATTTTTGCACAGGTCCCTGAGCAAGACTGTCTAGATGCGGAATAGAGTGCTCATCTAATTAATTTTAGTAGTGTGCGTAGAATTGGTCTGTGCTCCCAACAACATTACTCTTTGTCGTTACTTTTTGGCTCGGTCTCGGTTCCGCTCGCTCCATCTCTGCTTGTCCCTGCTCTCTGTTTTTCGCTGGGCTCCTCCCCTGTGTTGCAGGTGCTTCCCTCACGTGGAGCCAAGGTGGCATATCCGTACGCGCCCAGCTGCCGGCATGCATTTTCAGTCTCTGTCGCAGCAACCATTGCCAGCGGCAGCTTTGTCTCGTGCGCTGGCGGCTGTCGCTGCGCAGGACACGACAAGCAGGGAGGAGGTGCGTTGCCGTCCAAGTGAAAATCTTAATTCTCGGATGATGCACATTGCTGTCGTCTTGTCGACGAAACAAGGGTTATGTACGTGCCAAAAATGAAAAAAATTTAAAAGGGGCATGTTCTGAAGAATGTCGCAATTGCTTGTGTTGCGCTCAGCACTACACTTGTAGCTGCCTTGCCCACGCACGGCGCAGCTGGAAAGCCGGCCCAGCAGGCCAACCGGCCCGAGTGGAAACCACCCCCACCGGCCTCCTGCATGCCCCAGCCCAGCCGCTGGACACAGGCCCCGCTCGTCAGCGTTCTGTCTCACTCGCGCCTCGCCCTCTGACGGGTGGACCCTGCCTGTCGGCACCCTTGGCCGCGTCGCGCCAAAGTGGGAGGCCGTCCTGTCGCTCCCTCGCCCGCTGACATATTGGGCCTACCTGTCATCTTTTTCCCCTCATCCCCTTCCTCAGCTTTTTGCCACGACAAAGCAAGACGCTGCCGGATGGAATCCCAGGCTGCGCACCGCCCATCTCGTAAGTCCACCAGCGCGCCCCGCCTGGCCAGCACATGCTCGCCACGTCTGCAAGCCGCCACCGCCCAGACCTCTATCGAAACAGCTGGGACGAGCCTGACATCGACATCATGGCACGCGTGCCTCCGTCCTCCGCTCTACCACCGAAACTTCCTTGACCGCCCTGGCATTCGAAATTGGAGGATGCCAACACGATCGGGATCGCGTCGCGACGTGAGGCCCCTACCCAAAAACCACGTACGCCATCCGATCATTGCAGCCCCCTCGATCCGCCTGTCCACTGGCCACTGGCCACCAACCCGCCATGGCCGCCGCATCCCCTATAAGAATCCGAGCCCGGGGTCAGCGGCGGAGGCAGGATTTCAAGGTTGGGTATTCCCACTTCGACGCGCCGCGCCTCCCTGGCCCTTCTCGGCCAGCCGGCCACTTGCCGCATCTTGCGCTGGCACGCGCGGCGCACCTCCGACCGCCGGCCTAGGCTTAGGGTTAGCCGTACCTCACTCCCTTGTGTGTCTGTGGTCTGTCACGTGCATCCGTGCAAGCAGAAGTTAGAGGCCGGTTGGGGTAAGGCAGGCCAGGAAGAGGTGGAGTCGTGGAATGCTTCAATGGGCCTAGTGGGTTAGCCTGGTAAGGTGGAAATTCGGAACCAGGCCGGAAGGTCGCTTTTTAGAGTTTTACAATGCAAATGAGCTAAAACAGGACAGAAAATTACATTTTAGATCTATATACATAAGCATATACACATAAAGGAGTTCCAAAAATGTTGGGCATTTCCACTAAAACTGGAGAATACCCTTGGATCTGCCCATGCCCGGGGTGCTAGGTTTTCCCAGTGCACCCGCCACCACTGGTGGTTACGCCAACAACCTGTTCCAGCACAGAGGAGGAGTGGAAGGGAGAAGGAAGGGAGGAGTGCCGGGATCACCGGAGTCGTATGAACTCGCCGGAGAAGTAGTCGGTGCCCCGAACGACTATGCCGGCATTGCCGCTCAACCTGCACAACCTCGCCCCGCCTACTACCGAGCCAAGAAGAGAAGAAAGAAGAAAGGGTGAGGAGTAATGTCACCGCCGCTGAAGCTGTATCGTGCCGTCAGGGCTCGTCGGAGCGGAGCGCGGTCGTACAACTACACTGACGATGCTACTCAACACCGCACAGCTCCAACCCGCCACAACCTCAATCCGCCTGAACCGCCGTCCTTTGGGCCCTGCCACCAAGGTGAGTACCAAGCCTTGCTCTGTAGCCTGTGCTTGTCGTCTTGGTCACGCTATGTCCGCCGCCACCGCCACGTTCTCCAGCTAGAGGACCAAAAGGCACCGCCATTCGGCCACAGCTAGGCACCGCACGTACACCCGAATCCATCAAGCCGAAGAAACTACTTTTTGGAGTCCTTACAGCTTGGGAACGCAGGAGTACTTGTGCGCTAGCTGCCCCGTGGTCGCCATGGCGAGACAACCCTTGGACACTGCCATGTTTCGGCCAAGCCAGGCAAGAATCGGCCAACGAACCATCACCATCATGTCCGCCTGTGACATCCTCATTTCTAAGGATCCTTTATCACACATATCTGTGCCGAGATTACACACAAAGACGTCTAATTAAACACAGAATTGATATAAAAAACTATACTTTTATTACTAATGAGAAAACATGATACAAGGTTCAGGTTTACATGACTCGGCCATAGGCCTAACATTATAAACCTATCGTAGATCCTACGTAGCAACCTATATTAGGGCTCCATTCCTATAGGCAAGCTTGTAGTGCGGACAAACCCTGGACTTCTTCCTATATCACGTTCCTATAACTCGATCAAAGCATCTTCATGTAGCTCCTTCAACTCCGTCTTCAGGTGTACTCCTTATGGTTCCATCCTTGTGTAGTCATTCGTAGCTTAATCCATAGATACACTCCTGCAGCTAGAATTCTAAAAACAGATATAGAAGGGGTGAGTACTTTGGTACTCATCAAGTCCCAACCAAAAGATAGAGGGTTAGTAAAGGTAAAGGTATCTGGTTCTATTGCATCTTAGTTGTTAACTATTTCTGGAATTGACTTGGTTCAGTTATCAGGCGAGCAGGTTCATATATGATATACTGGCATGCCTGTCAGCTTCTAAGCAAGATATACAGGTTATATCGCCCTCTAGAATTGTTGTAGTGATGTCTAAGAATGGAAGCAACACTTTGACAGAGTAAGCATAAGCTCCTTGTTGTTCCTATCTTGCAGCAGTGTTCTTCAACACTAACATGGTTGTTAATTAGCCCATTTTCAAGAAATCCAAAGCAAGAAAGATTGATGTTGTAATGGTCTCTGCAAGTGCTACAAAATTCCTACTTTTAAGTCTAGTTCTTACTTGATTGCCATGTGATATTATTGTAACCTCAGAGGTAGCATTTTCATCCCCAAATATTCATCAATCATTCTCTTATGCCAATTGTGCATTATCTTTATAGTAAGATGTCACTTCCTACTGCTGTTTGTGGCTGCAGATTGTTGCTCTCAAATGGTCTTTGTCAGGATGGTTCAGAAGCTAGAAGTCATTGTTGGCTCAGGATCTCTAAACAACGCTGTATGTGGATTGGTGTAACAAGAATGGATTGAATCAAACAAGAACACGTGAGAAAATTTTGGAACCGCCCGGCTATCGCCCGGGATGACAGTGCCCTTTTTTCACTTTGATATGTTCTGGATACAATGTGCCTATCCGCAACCTACTCGATAACACGACTCCCTGTACTCCAAGCTATTTATACTAGCTAATTCAAACTCACACACTAGCTACGACAACCGCTAGAGAACGATACAAGACGCTGAAAACACATGGTGCAGTAAACCGACGAACGTGGGCGCGGCCACCATGTCCAGGCGTTCCAGGTTCAAACTGAATACTCCTGCCTTGGTTCCTTCCACGTGTCACATCCACACACTCCATGCTCCTCGGTGTCAGGATTACACCAACATGTTCCCCCCTAAGCCTGACACCCACTGAGGTCTCTAACCCCGATCAAATGCCGCATCACACACAACTTCATTGCTGGCATTGGCTTGGTTAGCACATCTGCTTTCTGCTCCTCGGTCCCCCACTCTCTTCACCACAATTTGACCCCTCTCAATGCACTCTCTGGTAAAGTGATATTTCAAATCAATGTGCTCGCTCCTGCCATGAAAAACAGGATTCTTCATCAGTGCAATTGCCGAGTTATTTTCCACAAAGAGAGTTACTGGCTTAGGCTTCTCCCTTGTGACTTCACCGAGTTATCGGCTTAGGATTTTGGCAGCCCTCTCGACCTCCCTAGCGGGTGCTCCCTGCCCCCCTCTAGGCCGCGCCCTACCCCTCCTTGGCCAGCCGATTTTGTACCGTGACACTAATGCTTTTATCTTTTCCCTACCATTCTCATTCCCGTATTTCAGTTCCCAGTGTTCCTAACAAGCCTAGAGTTTTTTGTTAATATTTATTCAAATCTTGTAGCTTTTGTTAGATAATGGATATAATTCATACCCAGCTTCATCTACCAACAGGTAGAATCAGGCCAATTATCACAAAAACAGGTAGCCAGTTTTTCAGGTAAGACAAAAGTCACCGGACAACACTAGCACAACTAAGAAAAATAAATAAATAAATAAACCGATGGAAAAAATACGTACTCCAACAAGGAGCTCGAGATCCCGGTAACGACATGAAGCACCTGGTATATGCGCAAAGGAACCACCATGACGCCGACACACAAAGGGGATCCTCCAAAAGCGACGTCTCCAATGAGAAAATGACATCCGAGACGCCAACACGCCCACCAAAGCACCGGCGTAGGGTTTTCACCCGTAGAGATCGTAAAGAACGACACCTCCAACGAGGAATGTCGCACCCGCAGGCGCCACTGTCATCGAAACATGGTAGGATTGTCGGCGCCCACCAATAGCCGTACCGTTACGCCAATGATCCGGAAGAATTGGCCGTCGTCATAGCCGCCTAGGCCGGTTGCCACTACCGCAAATGTAAAGCGAAGAAGCCGGTGGGCAACGGATCTGCACGGGACCCCGCTCATGGAACGTATCAACGCTAGCACCGCCACTCCACCAAGGCCGAGGTTCCACCTCACCGAAGCCACCTGCTAAGCGCCATGGAACAAGAAACCGACCCGACAGCATGCTGGCCAGCCACCGAGTGCACCACCCCCCTTGGGCGTTACCAACCGCCGCTTGAAGCCTCCAACAAGGGGACCTTGCCGAACCGGCACCAGCGCCGCTCGCCCCGCAGGTCCCTGGATCCGCCAAGAGACGAACGGGTACCCTTGGCCTGCAAAATCGCCTCCACCATGCATGTCCGATACCGCGGCGCCCCCCGGGACCGCCGGATCTGCCCGCTTCTTCTCCTTAACGCCGACGGTGGCACCTGCGCCACCATGAGAGGAGGAAGGCCCGATAGAGGAGACGGAAGCCCGCCACCGCCGAACCACCCTTCGCCTGCCCGAGCTCTTGGTTGGTGCAGCTAGCGGTCGCGAAGACGACCTTGCCGAACTCCCACGCGACCGGCGAATCGCCACACCGGCCCGTGGCGACCAACGCCGCCACGCCACCGAAACTTAAGAAGGGCCCTCGCCGCCGCAATCCTAGCCGACCGCACTGGCCTTGCCGGCCGCCTAGTCCGGCGGCGCGCGACGTGAAGGGATGGAAGGAGGAAAGACGGCGGCGGCGCAGGCTAGGGTTACCACCGATCGAGCCGCCTGCGTGGTGGCAGCGCCGAGGTTCTCCAGAGATGAGGAAAAATTTTTAGCTAGCTAGTTCCTCACGTTTAGCTCTATTATTCGATTCATGTAGTTTTCTTCATTCCTCTAGTTTTTAGCACTTCGATCCAAACAATTCATTATAACTGATGCGGATGTGCTGCTTTGCTGGAGCTTCCTTCCACGCTGCAGTACCTGAACAAATACACAACCACCGGAAACTGAATTGCACATTGAATTGTGATTTATGCACTTCATTGGTCGCTTGTACGGGTTATGATAGTGAAGCTCATGTTAGACAAATTTCATGCAAAAGAAAAAGACAAACATTTAGTTTTGTGCCAACAGAAAAATTGTAGTTTCGCTCTGTATGTTTTATACTTCATCAATTGTGCCTCTGGATTTCATCATAATATTCTCGTGAGGGATGTAAAAGGATATTTCCCATTGTAATGTCGTACATCGTGTGGTGTTATGTGATCTTCATATTTCCAAAGTATATATATAAACTTTACAACTTATTGATGTATAGTCAAAAGAGTTTTAGAAATCTGATCAGATATTGATGAGCATCAACCTGATGGTTTTTATATGTTAATTGAAAGGTCGGGGCTGTGCCCTTGAACTCAAAAAAAAAAAAATATTGATGAGCATCGGGAGTAATTTCATTTTGGTTTAAGAATTGCAAATGCTTTAGTTCATGTTAGCTAGCTGTTAGATGTTTGTATTCAGAGTGATGTCAGTCGGAATGAAACAAAAGTAATACAAAATGTTGATGACATCTGAGGCAGACATTATTGACACGAAAACCACGAGCATGAGTCGAGGTCTTTATTTGATGACGAAATTTATGACAGAGGCAACACACACACACTGGCAACTTTATTGTAATTAGCAACCAACTGATGTAGAAGGGCCAACACACCACACTGACATTTTTTTTCACGACGAGCTAGTAGGAGATGAAATGAAAGCAGGTAAAATCTGCAATTAAGCTGACGAAGTCACCGCTTCTTAGAGTTTAGAGGGGTCGCACGTGAACGCCAGCGGCATTGATGAATTTCCCAGCACGTGTGAAGAAGCCCATGATGGCACTGCCTGGCTGCACGGGGATGGTGAATGGACTGGGGTTGTCCCTTCCTTCGCCCTAAGGCCCATAGGTCTTGTTAAGGTTTGTCACGAATTTGATGGAGCCTATCACGGTTTGACCCTCATATTTGCCGACTGTCCCGACACTTCTGTGACAAACTCAGACTCGCCAAGCTGGATCTGCATGCACCAACACCAAGCAATATAATAAGGTGAATATGGTGGATTATCACTACTACATATAGCTTCTATAGGGGCGCTCAAAAGGCACGAGGGGCGGTTTTCGAACCGCCCCTAATCTCCCCGTTACTACAGCGAAACCACGGTAGGGGGCGGTTGGTGATGCAACCGCCCCTACCGTATGAGCCGCCCTACAGTATATTTCAAAAATCGTGATTTCAAAATTCGAAAAAACACCAAAACATTTTTTTGAACCGGGGAGCACCCCAAAAATCGCGATTTCAGAACACCAATATAAAAGTCGCGCATTTTTCGCTTAAAATCGCGAGCTACGCGGCTGGCGGGATTCGAACCCGCGACCTCGTGCTTGCGCGCGACCCCTAACTACCACGCACTACACACTCACATGTGTCCATATCACATTCCGCGTCCCCACATATTATACAAATCCGAGTGTAAATTGACTATTTGAGGCCCTAAATGGATTCAAACAAAAAGTCATCAACTACAAAGTTTCATAACTTTTGAGATCTACATTTCATATGTAGAAAGTTTTCCCATCCGAGGTCGTTTACGAAATTTGAATTTCAAATTTGAGACATTTCAACACAACTTTTGCATGACTAGATGATTTCAAAGTAAATCAAAGTAAAGAGTCGTCAACTACAAAGTTTCATAACTTTTCGAGATCTACATTTCATATGTAGAAAGTTTTACCATCCGAGGTCGTTTTTACAATTTCGAATATCAAATTTGAGACATTTCAACACGACTTTTGCATGCCTAGATGATTTCAAAGTAAAAAGTCGTGAACTACAAAGTTTCGTAACTTTTCGAGATCTACATTTCATATGTAGAAAGTTTTCCCATCCGAGCTCGTTTACAATTTTTAATTTTTAGTGCCTTGTTTCAAAATCGGGATCCCACCGTAGGGGCGCCTCAATATAGAGCCGCCCCTACTGTGGACCGCATTAGGGGCGGCTCGTGATTGAACCGCCCTAGTAATAGTAGGGGCGGCTCGTAACACCAGCCGCCCGTAATGTGGGCTCATTTGGGGTGTCGCTATAGGGGCGGCTCAAAAAATGAACCGCCCCTAATGCAAAAGGGGGGCGTTCTCTTAGTAAGCTTTTATAGTAGTGTATATTGGTCGTAGTTCTTCTGCAAATCCGTCGAGCAATCTCCTACATCTACAATGCACGTGGTCCACTTACCGTGTGAGGACCATATCCACCGGGACCGCCCCAACGACCAACATTGCGCTTTTGGCCAGTGTAGTCGACGTAGGAGAATGCAATGGAATCTAGGACCCAGCCAGTGTTAACTGTGATGCTTTCCAAACGCCTGGGTGCCTCTGTGATGTCCATTGAGGACCCTTCACTTCCACCCCATGGCCCAATTTTTGTGACAGGGTGCTGCATGTATATACAGCTAGGTAAGAAAGCTGTATTATTTTCTCAGAATGAAGCAAGTAAAGCTACTGACCACTTGATGAACAAGTACATGCATGTTGAGGAGGATGCCATCCAGCCGCTGCGACAAGGGTGACGACTCGTCCGGCTTGTCCGGGATAGGCATATAGTTAAATGACCCGCCTGGGGAATTTGCTGCGATGGTGCTGAGACCCTAACATGTATACGCACAACACGTACTAGCTCTTGTTACTACTCATATTAATTAGATTGTTCTCAGATGACTGAGAAATACATACATATATATAATAATATATGGGAACGAACCTGGTAGTATCCAGCTGAGCCAAGAGTAAACGTGTGGACGGGCACCGTGGAGACGTACTCCTCGGCCTTATCGAAGAAGTCACCCTTGTTGCTTGGAGACCCGTCGGAGAAGAGCAGGATGACGCCGTTGGGGTTCTCGGTTAAGCGGCTGATAAGCCTGTGTGCCTCTGGGAGGCCGGACGCCATGTTCTTGGTGCAGGCAGTCGTCGACTCGGTCACGATGTACTTGTTGATGCCAACCAGTTTCTTCCCACGCTTGTAACGGTTAAATTTCAACTCGACGTAGATGTAGCCGAGGCAGCTGTCGGGGAACTTGGCAAGCTTTTTTCCACCAGCCAAAATATCTCATTAACCTTGTTATAATCTGGGGTCGCCGTAGTGGAGTCAAATGCGTACACAACCACCACGTCCAATGGCCCCTTTTTTTCTTCCCTGAAAAATCACACAAAGCATCATATGCTGTTTATATATATATTATGTATATATTTATACATGTATATGGGACTGCGCTATTTGGTTCATGTAGGCACTAAATATTATTTAGAGCGCGGGCGGTTCCAGCAACAGCTCCGGCGAGCATCCCCGCAAACCGTAATTTTTCCACCAAGAACCGTAAGTTTTACTACCAGAATGATCACGCAATAATAAAGTTTCAACCTGCAACCGTAAGTCTTACTACCAGAATGATCCCGCAATAGTAAAATTTAAACCCGCGAATGGTAAGTCTTACTACCGACTGATCCTGCAATAGTAAAGTTTCAACTCGCAACCGTAAGTATTACTACAGCTTCGTCCTTATGGCGTGATCCATCCCAAAGAGTAAATATTACTACCGGATGGATAGCTAGCTTCACCTCCACGAAAGTAAGTATTACTACTCCTACGCCAAGCAGACCCATGAATCCCGTGCCTAAAAGCATTCCAACCGTAAGTTTTACACAACCGTGATTTTTCCATTTTTAAACCATTTGGTAGTACTTTTTACTTTCATGTAGCAGCAACTTGGTAGTAATATTCTTTCTAAATTGAAGTAATAGCTTTTTTTTGAAATAAATATTACTATTAGCACCGGCGACTTGGTAGTAAGATTCTTCTCTCTGGTAACCGTGATTAATTCCTTTTTAAAATTCTGAAAAGTATATGACCATTTGTTAATATTATTTATTAAGTAATTTACCACCATTTAATAATATTTATTAGGTAATTTACCAAGAATCAAGTAGTAACTTAAGGAATTAGTCTCTGCATTTTTTTTGAAAGATCTCTGTGCATTTTTGTACTAGTAGTAAAAGTTACGTAACTTGCAGGATATATTTTATGAATTATTGAACGTAAAATATTTGTTTCGTACATTCTAATTTGAGGCAGCAGACTCGGTTTCCAAACCGTAACATGCCGCTACTAATTTAGTAGTAAATCGGAGCACGCTACAAAGAGTATTAAACCGGAATATGCAGCAATAATTCAGTAGTGTTCTTGTTCTTTCATCTTTGTTACTAGTAAGTCTTTAGTAGTACAGTAACACTTTGGGATCCAAACAAATCAAGCTATCTTGTCGTTGCAAATACACAAACAAGATCACTTAGTTTTAGAAGTATATTACAAAATCATCACTCATACACAAAATCATATTACAAAATCACTTGCTCTTAGCAGCGATCAAAATGAATGAGAGTACCATCATATCTATCCATTAGTAGTAAAATTTGTATAAAATTCTTCTGTGTAAACAGTCCATCATAGATCCGATAGCCATATAACGCATTATTCATTAGTAGTAAAAATCTGTGCAAGACAAATCTCTGAACATTTCTCGAATCTAGTAGCAATTCCTATCACTACGCCATGCTTGTTTGCGTCACCAAGCTGCAGCACACCAGTTTTGGGAGCAGCTCTGGCCTCCGATGTCTTTGCCTGAAAATACAGATAATCAATAAATACACAGTAATTCTCATTGAATTAAAAAAAATCAAGACTCGCATTTCAATAAAAACACGGATCACAACTCATGATTCGACAAACAATTCTAAAATCTAAAACTGAATGATGAAAGGGAGGCAGTCCGCAGTGGTAGACTGAGGGAAACAAATTAATTCAGAAACGACGGCGGAGGCAGTGGGAGATCGACTGACCGAAACAAATTTCAGATTAAAAAAAACAACGGTGTTGGCATTGCGTCATTGACGGATACAAATCTCATGAAACAAACCGTAACATCCGCTGGGAGGAGGAGCACCATCTGCGCGGCACGGGACGCGCCGCCACATCCGGAGACGCCGCCCGCCGCCGCCGTCGCCGCCAAGATGTTGTAGGGGCCGCCGGGTGGAGGAGAAGTGCCGAAGCCGCCGACGATGGCACTACCACCAGCAGCTCGCCCCGAGGCGTCGTTGTCGCCGGTACCTAGAGCTGCTCCGTCTGATGACGCACCACGCCAGTATGGGGCTGGGAGAGAACGACAGTATTGAAGGCAGGGAATGCATGTGCGTGAAGAATATAAGGACAGACACCGGTGATTTAATTCTGCTGAAATTCGGGTGCCAGATTTGTTGGGCTGGTTAACACATTGGTAGTAAATCTTACACCTACGGAAGGGAGATTCATGAGTGTGGTTGGCTCGACACGGTTGCCTGGATCTGGTAGTAATAATTACTCTCATGGAAGAAATAATTACGGGTGCAAGATGCTGGGAGACACGCCGGAGCTGGGCGGCGCTCCGCCGTAGCTCTAAATAATATTAAGAGCACGCTATCCTAAATAGCAGTTCTATATGTATATGTATATGTATATGTATATGTATATGTATATGTATATGTATATGTATATGTATATGTATATGTATATGTATATGTATATGTATATGTATATGTATATGTATATGTATATGTATATGTATATGTATATGTATATCTAAAAATCATCTTTCACTCGCACAATACGTCGTGCACGCACGCACGTATGGTACCTGAATTGGAAGTGGGAGCCTTCTCATCGTTGCTCGTTAACGCACAAGCAGGAGTGACTTGGAGCTTGGCCATGTCTGTCTCGATCTCTCGCCTAACTAGCTAGGGGCAAGCGATGCAATGAGATGAGGAGGAGCTGTTGTATCGAGTTGTCTCAACTCAAGACGGGGGCGAGCAACTCTATTTATAGAACGCCAGGGTCCGCGGCAGGCCTCCACTGTAGGTGGTCATGAACTAAAAGACATACACATGCATGGTGCATGATGAGGCTTTTCAAAACCGTTGTGTGGTCATCGATGTGATGTAAGCGCGATCGATGACATAAGCAAAGCAAAGCATTTCACACCAGCAACTGTACCGTGATACAATTAACATGAGTTGGTGGCGGCGGCACGAGAGATGCTGTGCGTGAGAAGCAAGCTGGTGCTTGTAGACATTAATTAATGAGAAGTCTCGACTTGTTTGCCTTTTAATTTGTGTCCTACTACTCCGGCCATTAACGTCTTAGGAGAAGATGCATGGATCGACAAGACCGACAATGCCATTAATGAAGAGCAGATAGCAGCTATGTTAGCGCGTGCACAATGGGTAGCTATTTTTTTTTTCGCGATAACGCCTAGGCGTATTTTTTCATTAAGTAGAATAGAGTTTTGTTACAAAGAGGAGAGATGGTAGTCGAACGAGTACCGAACCCCCGGAACCGACCAAAAAGATGAAGAAAAATACAAACAAAACGACAACAGAAGCAAAGAAAGATGATGAACGAACAGCCAACAAGGCCGAACCGCGAACTAACTCAAGTGAACCCCCGCGGCGCGCCAACCAACAACTCCGTCCCCGAATCTTCTCGGCCAGCTGACTTAGGCATAGGTCACATCATCCATGCCATCTCCCAACCCGGCTATGTTGAGGTTCAGGGCCGCCGGATTGAATTCGCCATTGAGTAACACCTGGAGCACGCTTACGCTTCCCGAAGGACATGTCACCTCGAACGCCCTCACAAAATCGGCCGCGACCTCCTTGTCGGGCGTCCTCGACGACATGCATTCCCAGCTTCTTTAACAACACGATGCGGGCCCGCCGCGCCCAGCATTGGGCGCCCTTGGCTTGGCTGCAATGCGACCACTCCTCCTGAGAGTGTGAATGGAGACAGGCGTGCGTGCACGCCTCACCTTCGGACGGCTGCGCAAGATCGGGGTCTGGAAAGGAATGCAGATCTCATCCTCAATCCGACTCAGAACCGATCCCGCACCATCACTCCCACCACCACGCATCGAGATAGGTGCCGGGGGGGGCAACATCGGCCACGCCCCGGCGCGAAGGGCCACCACGTCCGCGACATCCACGGGCACCGCAATGGTGGCGACAACAAGCGCTGGCGGCGCAAACGGGCACCCGGGGGTTCCCAACTTCAGCCGAGGAGAGGGTCGCGGGAAGGGGCACGGCCGGCGGCGTGTGCTCCAAGAACTCCGCAACGGTGGGGCCCGGCATGCCCATGTACCCGCCCGAGCACGCCGGGCTGGTCCAGCCAGACTCTATCCGCACACATCTCGGACCACCAATCGGAAGCCAAGCTCGGGGTGGACTCCGAAGGCTTATCTCGGGGAGGAATGGCTGCCCGGCTCGACATCGACTCCCTCGACCCACCCGTCCATGCGGTCCACCACGCTGCCGCGGTGGAGATCGCGCCAGTGGTACACCGTCGCCGTCGTCGGTCGACGACGCCGACCAAGAGCAACCTCCGGCGTTCAGCTTGACGTAGGTGGTGGCGTCGTGCCACCGGCCCTGGAGACGCCAGCCACGGCTGCCCCAGCGACATTCTTTGGGCGCAACTATTCTTCCGCGTCACGCCCGAGCCGGGAGGGGATCTCAGCCTCTTGCAGTTGTTGACGGTCACTAACGACATATTTTTCCCGTCAACTTACTACCATAAAGGGAGTAAAACTATACCTTTTATACTCATATACATTTATTACTAACATATTTCCACTTGTAGTGTTCGAAATGTATTTTGTAGTATTTATAATAAATACAGTGGAAATACGTCCAAAGTACGCCATCCCGAAAGCGCACTCTCAAGGATATCAAGCCCGGGTGGAAATGGACCAAACGACAAAACGGACCGAGCCAAGCCCATGACACGACTTTTCAAGACAAAGGAAGACGGCCGCTGCGAGCCTGGGCGGCCAGCGCCGGGGAGGTGCGGCCGCACCCGTGGTGCGCCCGCACCCCCTCGTTGGGGGCGGTTCGAGCCCGATCCGCTCGTGGCGGTTCATTCAATGCTCAAACGGTCGGTTCTCGGGGTGGAAGGCCGGTGCATCAGATCCGGACGCCCTTAGGGTCGGTTTAGGGGTAATTAGGTCATTTAGCTCTCTCCCTCTTGTGTATAAATACCCCTCTCTCTCATTCCACACACCACACTTGGAGTCAACACACCAAAGACACTCACACTCACTACCTCACTCTCCACCTCCACTTCTTCTTCTTCTTCTTCTTATTTGGCTAGCATTGGAGTAGAAGAGCTACAAGAGGAGGACTTGTAATCTTGGAGCAAAGTGAGCTTTGGTAATATAAATCCTCCATGGATCTTTCTCCTATTTACAAGTTCTATTTCTATGATCATGGTCTAACTTATGAATTAGAGTATAGTCTTGTTCATGTTCTAGTGTTGGTATATGAACTAGCATTTAGTTTGTATATCATAATCTTAACGTGTTCATATTTGTTCTTCATCGATCATCGTATGCATAACATGATTTTAGATGGGATAACGGTTCGTCGTTCTTTTGGGTTTGCTCTTGTCTTAGTCCATCCATCCGTAGGGTGGGGATCCCGGGGACAAGAGTAGTGCTCGCACGCGGGCATGGTGCCCGGGTATTACGACACCTTCAATATGAGAGCATGCCACGGCCGTGAGGGTAGGCGGCGGGGTTGTGACAGCCCTGTCCCGTCCCCTTGTAATCTCTCCACGTTCGCATGTGATGTAGGAGTTCAGAATGCTTTCCATTGGGCCGGATGGTACCGGGAAGTCTCCCCGTTATCCTAGACATAACCATGCTCATATCGTGTTAGCATATGATCCTAACTATTCATTGTAAGACCATGACTAGAATACATTAGATTACTCCATAGGACATTCGTTTATTCTTTATCTATTTTATTTATCCTTTCCCCGGTGGATTCCAATGTGTGTGTCACACTCTCTATAAACCGTATCACTTACCCCTCGTTATGATCAAGTTGGTCTTAGCGTGCACACATTTCATCATACGATGCCATGCTAGCTTCTTATACAACAAGCCTTCCTTTGGGAAAATATAAATAACGATACCCCTCGAATACTTCCGGGTGAAATGCTACAATGATAGATCCGTGCGCTTGCGGATGAAATATCAACTATGGCAAGATCTATCACCGTTGATTGAAAGTGCGTTATCACCGACACGGTGGTTCCACTTAGTGATATCGACGGCACATTTCTTAGCATCGCCATTAGAGATGGGTTCTAAACCCTGTTTCTAGTGATTGCGTTAAGAAATGCCAACAAGCATTTCGGGCGCCGTTGTCGGGAAGGCATTGTTATAAGAAATCACTAGTCGGGTTATGAATATGAAATGTGCATGCGTGATAACCACTTGCTCATACAGGCTAATCTTTTATGTTTTCTCCTCGTTGTGGATGAAAACAGGATAGTGTATGTCGATTTCCAACTGCCGACAAACTTCATCGAGAATCCCGAGGCACTCCTAAAGAAGAACAAGTCTTGTACCTCTTCTTCTTCAAATTTTAACCTCGACAGTTGAGACCGACACCCCGCACCGGCTGAATCGCAAGCTATGGCTCAAAAAGTCGCTCCGCGATTTCTCCGTTCCCGCCGTTGCCAATGTGCCCACTAGGGCTGGTGGTCAATGTTGCGGATAAGAACTTCGAGGTACGCACTGGGCTAATTACCATGGTGCAGGCCAGTCCCTTACGTGGATCCGCCTAGCGAGGATGCCAACGCACATCTCCAACACTTCCTTGAGCCGTGCGACACAATTGTCATCAAGGACGTCGAACCCGACGTTATCGGGCTCACTTTGTTTCCTTTCTCCCTTGTGGGGAAAGCAAAACAAAGGTTCTACAAGGACAAGGAAGCGATAAATACGTGGGCAAAATGCTCCACGACATTCACGCTAAGTTCTTCCCCATGGGCAAAACCAATGCCCCGAGGGGAAGAATTGCCAATTTTCGCCAAATTCAATGGAACCCATCCTCGAGGCGTGGGAAAGGCTGCAAGAATACATTCAAGCATGCCCGCACCATGGAATGGAGAATTGGTCGGTGCTCCAAAACTTCTATAATGGTCTCACGGCCATATCGAAGGGGCACCTTGACGCCGCTGCTGGTGGCACATTCCTATCACTCACCATCGACGCACAAATGGCCCGATTGACAAGATGGTGGCAAACCAGAGCTGGGGGGAAGACAGAACCCCAACCAAAACACAAAAAGGCATGCATCCCGTGAAGGAGGCGGATATGCTTGCCGCAAAAAATGGATCTATTGCTTGAAGAAGCCGGATGAGCGTGGCATGGACTCAAATACTCGGCAGCGCCAGGTTTACGCCACGCACTCACACATGACATGTGAGACCTGTGGTGAAGTTGGCCACTCGGGGGATAAATGCCCCGAGACCCGCGGAAGAAGCAAAGATTCATAAACAACAACAACAACAACGGTATCGCCAACCTCAAGAAGGTCGAACAACCAGTCCGTCCACCATTCCAAGGTAATCGGGGCTATAACTCCAATTACGCTCCGGTCAACCTTCACTAAAGGACATGGTGTTGGGCCAAGCCAAGATCAACGAAAATCTCACCAAAAGATGAGCCACCAAGATAAAATCTTGGAAGGAGTGAATAGCAAGCCGGAAGGGTTGACATCACCGTGAAGAATCAATTGAGCTTCAATAAAATGATGGAAACACGGCTAGCCCGATTGCTTTGCCCAAGTGCCGCTAACGACTCGTAGGATCCCGTGGCAACCCGAGGTCCAAAGACGAAGTTAGTCAACATGATATCACTAAGGCTCGGTCAACCCACCGAGCTAGCAAAGATCCCCGTGGACTCGCCGTTTATTGCCAAGAAGGGAGACCCTGGGCGTCCGATCATCAGCTGTGCCATTGGCCCCCACATCTTTGCCAATGCATTTTGTGACTTGGGGGCCAAAGATTAACGTGATGTCCAAGGCTACTTTCAACGTAATCCATGGTGGGACACTTGCTCCTCCGCAAGCTTTGTCCTCCAAATGGCGGATCAAACAACACGGCGGCCCGAGGGAATTCTCAAGACATGCCGATCAAAATTAAAGATGAATACATCCCCTCACTTACTCGTGGTCCCAGACATGGGCCCGGCAGATGTGTCTCTCCTCCCGGGGAGGCCATTTCTCTACCGCCAAGGCCGATATCGGCTTGGGGAAGGGCTTCATCATCTTCCATGTCCGAGAGATAAGGCGGTAAAGTGCCCATTCATTGGGTACAAATAACAACACACCCGTATCATCATCAAGACCGAGTGTGGTGTGTTGAGGGATCCGACCAAAACCCCGAGAGCATATCTCTCCGCCAAGAAGTGGGAGAGTCGACAGTGACTATAAATAACCCGCCCTCTAAAAAAAGGGGTTATATTTATAAAAAAATATAAATATTTTATTATCAAAATAAAAAAATTTATTACATAAATATCTATGAGTAAATATTTTGAAAAGCTAAAATAAAGATCTTTATAAATAAAAAAAAATTCTATGAAAAAATTAAGAAAAAAATATTTCCTAAATAAATATATAGAAAAGTATTTTCTAAATAAATTTTTAGTATATAAAAAAAACAAAGCAAAATTTTGAAAACTTTTTGGAGAAAATCAAAAGGAGAGAAAAACGGCCGAACCACAGCGTGAGCAAACAACGGTCACAAACATTTCATGACCGTTGTGCACGCCCTCGCAAAAAATACAACGACGGCAGCCTCGGGCGGTGCGCCCCCCCCCCGCGCCGGCGCCGCGGGCCCCACCTTTGCCAATGGCTCCTATCCGTTGCATGGCGCGCCCTGGTCGTTTGCTCGCCTATAAATAGCTTGGGCACCGGTGTGAGAGCACCCACCTTCCATTCTCACTCTTTCTCACTCTCACACTCTCTCCCACTTTGTTCTACACTCCATTTTCTCCACCAAAAACATTGTGCCAAGCAAGATCACGGGTGTGAAAGTTCATACTTTCATCTAACCCTTGCACACCCGAGGTCTCGCTCAATCATTTTTGCGGTAGCTATGAAGAAAGTCGGAAAGCTCTCGGGGGTTGAGGTGATCGTCAAGACAAAGCTCACGGCGCACAAGCACAAGCTCCTTCAACCTCGACGAGCAAGAGAGTTCCCCATGCAAGAAGATCTTTGCACCGGTCGGGAGGAAGAAGCTCAAGCTCCCTCGTTGACATTTGTTATAGCATAATATTACTAGTCAACTAAACTTGGATAAGGGCTTAAAATGAATATTAACATAAGTCTAGGGGTTTAACTAACATAATTCCACAAGTTTTGGTGATTTATATAATTTTAGGGACTTAATAGATAAATGCGAGAGAAGAATGGAGAAAGTTCCGAATATACATCCCATACGATGACAAGACTTAACCGTGAAATAACTCGACCCGAAAAGTGGACTAAAACATTCTAGAAGGTACCGAGAGGACACCGGAAGAAACGGGAAGCCGACGTGGCATGCTACCTGGCGGCCGCCGGTGCCAACTAGTCCAAATACCGCCCGGGCTAGGGCCACATGTCGACCCTTAGCTTTGTATGTCGGTTTACCACCGACATTGAGGTTGTATCTACACCGTTGCCAAGGTCGGTTTGATCCAATGGTCATCGCTCATCGCCAAGGCCTATATAAGAAGACCCCCTGACCCCAGGGTTAAACCCTAATTCATTCTATCTCATTCTATTCATTATCTCTCAGTTGTAGAGGTGTCCTAATGTAAGGATCACCTCTCTCTAGGATTAGTGAATTAGAAGTAGATTAGAAGAAGATTAGCCATGTAATTAGAAGTAGATTAGACATGTAATTAGAACTAGATTAGATCTAACTTAGATCTAATCAGGAGTAAAAGGAGAGAGGAGCTATGCTCCTATTCTGAGATGTCTTCAAGAGTATGGTATGTCTTTGTATCTTCTCTACAAGACTTATGATTCATATATTTATTTCTCTATTACTTCATGCTTTCCATATATGGTTAAGTATAGTTGTTATATTATTGCATGGGATCTCCGCTCGTATTGAGTGCTCTAGTTATTCATGGTAGCTAGAGTAGTAATCTATAGTATAGACATGGTGTCTAGGCTATAGGTTACCTGAGGTTGCGCCCAAACCTACGGATAGTTGTGGTAGCCCCAGGGGTGACAGCCCTGTCAGGCCTTTGTAGTCCACCACGTATGGGTTGGTGTTTCGTAGAGCTTTTGGCAGCCTTCCCCCGGTTACTTCTTCCCAGTCTATTCGAGAACCGGAAAGGTACTGTTGCTCCAAAGTGCATTAGTGTAATTGCTATCATAGAACCTAAGTAATAGAGAAGTATCTAGGAACCTTGATCTCTCCCTTTGACCTCTTGATTAGTTTAGTTATTCTTTGATATCTTAGGTAGGTTATTATTTTATGCTTTGATAATTATTTATCCTTTAACAATTACCTCCTCACTATAGTTTAGTGGTTTGCTGAGTTAGTAGATATATGATTTTGACATATTAGAATTCTTTAGCCAAAGCTTCCCTCGTGGATACGATACTCTAGAATACTCATTCTAGGAAAAGCTACAATGGTAGGTGTTCTGTGGCGCTTGCGTAATCCTTCATATCCTTTTAGCACTTAACAAATGCCAACAAGCTTTTTGGCGCCGTTGCCGGGAAGCAATTAGCCTAAAGATTCTAATAATGAACATGGTGTCTGCTAATTTAGTGTATCACTAGCTTTAGTAGGATTATCCTTGTTCTGTTGAATTGTGGAATAGACATGACAAAAGATGTCGTTGCGATCTTCCGACAAGATTCCACGAGAAAAGAAAAGATTGAGGAACCCAGGGGTGCCTGGTCATTCAAGATTCATCACACATTGGAACCTTGCTATCTCAAGGTATGTAATTAAATATATATTATTCTAATCATGTATAGATTGAAGAAGAAGTCGCCGTCACAAGAATTTAATGCACACATCTCAAGTGACGTATATAGAAGTTGCACATCGTGGTAAGTATGATCAATAAAGGTGAGATTAGTCTTGCTCATGGACTATAAATTGATTGAGTAGTTACCATTTAATTTCTTGCATTGCATGTTTACTTGATCAACTCATGCATCCACTCCGCTTAGTTTATGTTTTATCATAGTAGATCCATTGCATGTTTAGTCTTTTGCATTCATCCATGTCATTTGCATTTATTCAAAAAAAAATCCTCACCTTGATCATGCTCTTTCATCTCTTTTTGAGTAAATCTCTATAGTGCTTTGATGCTATCTTTGTGTCGCTATAGCATGCTTTGGTTTGGGAATGTTTCTATTTGCAAATAGGGTGTTCCCAAAGGTTTTTAAATTAAAAGTGGTGCTTAGGTTATATAGCCTTCCTTAATTAAATTAGATATGGAGTCTAGTTTGGTTATTGAACTAAGAATTGCTTGGCGTAGACATTGGATCTTTTGTTGGACTAACCCATGCAGAGAACTCTCAAATATTAGAGATGAAGCAAGGCATATGATGAACTTCAACCTTGAGCAAAAAAGACATGGCTCATTCATGGAAGAATTGTAAGTGTAAAATCATTCGTGCTCTCTTTTGCTACAAGTTACCTTTGCCTTGATCCACATGCTAGAGTGCAGTCATATAAATAAAGTTTGCTATAAGACATGAGAAATAAAATCTGTATAAGAATAATCAAAGAACCATCTTTTGCTAGCATAGATGAAATCTTATGAACTTTTGGATAACAACCCCCTGCTTCAACCATGTTGTATATTCCCTCGGGTATGTGTCCACTAATATTTTGCAGAAAAAAGAGTCTATGCTATGTCTATTCGATGAAGAAGAGTGTCATACAACACGATCACAAAAAAAGTAATCACTCTAAAGAAGTGGATGGACAAAGCAACAGGCCACAAGAACTTCAAAGATAGGTAAGTGAAAATAAATTTCATATTTGTATCCAACTTTTGTCTTATGTTCTAAAGAGAAAAAAAAAATAATATATATATCTGAGCACATGAAGGCTCATGCTAAAAGAAACATGTTCCTAGGACAAGTTCCCTTCGGGTATTTTTGGTCACTAAACTTGCAGGAACAAAGGATGAACAATGTCTAAAGACATGGTGATTGCAACACAAGATTAGGGACGGTTTAGCATTCACACTTCAAGTGTCGAGTGATAGGAAGGCTCAAGCATGGGGGAAGAAGGTCGCCTCCTCTAAAGATCATGCGACATTACTCCTCCTCAACTCAAGCTTCCGTCACTCGACATGCTTCAGTTTTGCAATCCCTTTACTCACAATTACTTTATCTCTAAAGTTTGTATGGTTAATAGATGTCATGCATAAAAATCAAACTTATGATATCATAAAATTTCCAACTAGAGAGAAAGTAATGGTGAGCATATAAAATATCCAATCAAAATTTCTTCTAGCATAAAAAGCAACCTTAAGCTCCATGACGCTTATACCCTTGTTTACAATTACTTGTATTCCTTCGGGTATCTATTGTCAACTAATATTACAGAATAAAATCATGAGAGGAGCAAAAAAGGTCTAAGCACAATTTAAAGACAAGAAAGAAAGGACGATGCAATAAAGGAGACAAGTGAAGAACAGGGATACACAAGAGGCCAAATAAGGAAAGTTTCAAGCAGATGGAAAGGTCCACCACGAGGTGTTACGGTGCCGGCATGCTCTAACAGTTTAAGGTAACATCTTGAGGTAAGTTGTCAATAAATAAGCTTTCCCTCAACTATGGCATGTTTATAAACAAATAGCCAAACATGTTAGAGCAACACCTTTGCATGATCCAACTTCATTAGCTCAACATGTTTTGTTTCTTTAAGTGTTCCTACCATCACTCTCTTGATCTCATAGTCCTAATCTTGTAAGCCGAATATTGCTTACCTTGTTTTGGAAGAACATAATCATAATCATGCCTTTGGTGTTTAGATAAGAAAACCCTCCAAGAGTCAACGAGCTTGATTTGATCTGTCGAAAGTTTTAATCACAAACAATCATGCTCAATCTTCTCGATCTTGTCACCCAAGTTAGGTTTAAAAAGCGTATAATAAATCAACTCTATCTTGTTTGTTGTGCTTATGGTTAGAGAAGAATGAATGAAGTTTTGGTTCTGTTGGTGTTTTCCCACCAACAGAGCCCATGCACTTGATCTCTACCTTGACTTTGCAAGCGGGACACACTTTGAGCAAAAAGGTGGAGAAGCCTATCGCCCTCCAAAATTCAACAAGTGAATGTCTTGTAAGCATGCACACTAAACAAGACGCCGCTTGCCTACATCGGTGCTTCACCGCAACTCATAAGGCAAAGAACATGGGTGACATCGTTCTTCACCATCTCAAGGAGCACGACATCAAGATCGATAATACACTCAAGGAAATGACAAGGTAAGAAGTCTCGTTCGGAGGACTTAAAACACCGAACCGTCGCCGAAAAGGTAAGATCGGTAGTTATCCATATTTACTTTATTGCGTTGCATAATTATTTCCCTTTAGCATATTTACATTATAGCACTAGCCTTGCATTAGAAAAGAAAATAAATATGTGTTTGTTGCATATACTTCAAAAAAAAAAAACTCTAAGCCCCATGTGAGTAATTTTGTGGTGTGTAACAACCCACAAGGATATTTATTGTGGTGGCATAAAAATAAAATAAATATGCATGCATCATCATTCTTTATTTTTGCATAGAAAATCCAAAAAAAAAAATATTAATGCTTTCTTGGACTATTGTCTTAATGGAATTATCATAGTCTTTGGCAATAAGAAGCAACGTGGCTAATCCCTAACGCTTAATCAAGTTCCACTAGCTTTGTTGTCTATTTGAGTTCAAAGGATCCCAAGGAAGAGAGACATTACACATCGTGTTCAGCGTTAAAGAAGATCAATCACCCACCATCACTATCTACCTCTACTTCCAACCATCATCATCAAAGACTATGTCAACATCTAGCTTGGGGAGTGCAACCCCCATGTATCCAGATAAGTATCCCTTTTATCTTATTTACTACTAGCTATATATGTTCGTTTTATTAGAAAGATATAAAAAGATGCATAACTAAGGAAATAAAATAAAAAGAGTTTATATAGTCTTTCTTAAAGAGTCTTTATTAGAGTGTGATAATAAAATAAACTCAAGAAGATAATCTCTAGCTTTGGAGATGATGAATAGTTGCTCCGTTGTAATTCCTTTCAAGTACCTACCCTTCAAGCTTAATTTCTCTCAAGCTTTTAATGCAACTATTTTGATTTGATATTTACTCTAAAACCTGAAACCTATGGGATGCAAATGCTTGCTCTAAAGTCTAGGTGATTGACGGATATGATATATGAGAGTCCGAGCTACTATTTATCTTACTCCTAGTGATACTAGATTTACGGAGGTTTATCTTTTGAAAATTAAAGTGCACATGATAAGTTCCTGTGTGACAAGAGTGTTGAAACTCCTACCACGACCATATATACATGCTCCCTAGATTAGGAAAACCCTTTGACATATATATAGGCCGCTTGCTTTGCATTGAGTTTGTTCAATCTTTGTCGACCCTTAGAAACTTGTCATGCTGATCATGCACAATCCACTCCACCACACTCTATTCGACTTGCATTATTGCTACTTCTACTGAAGTACGCATCCACAAAGCATCCACCAAATATTCACCAAAAATATTCTACTCCTATCCCGGGAGAGAACAACCAAAAATATTCACTATACCCATCCACTCATTCATTGCTAGTCAATATCTTACAAAAGCTCCATTACATTTATTTACCTCTCACAAGTTATTACAAAAGAGATCTGGGTTGTAGATTAAAAAAAAAGGGAGATGAAAAATGGACAAAAGTCCTACGGGCGAGTAGAGCCTACCTCCCTAAGAAAAAAAAAGAAAGGGAGATGAAAAATAGGCAAAAGTCCTACGGGCGAGTAGAGCCTACCTCCCTAAGAAAAAGAAAAGAAAAAAATAATAAAGATGAAAAATGGACAAGTGTCCGAGGGTGAGTAGAACCCACATCTTTAAAGAGAGGAAATAAAAGACAAAAGTCTAGGGTGAGCAGAGCCCACCTCTCTAAATAAAAGAAAAATAAAGAAAGAAAAAAAATATACAACCCAGGTTCTCTATAAAGTTTCCAAATCCAAAAGAGAGAAGATTCCTCAAGGAGCAAAAGTAAGATTTCCCATCATCTATTCTATACACCTTACTATATTCCCTACTATTTTTATTCTATCTACCATACACATGCACCACTTGATCAGTGTGACTCGTAACTTTGGATCCATTGCTTGAATTTACAATATATGCTTAGTAAGTAAATAAATTAGTTTTCTCTTACCTATAAGCTCCGGATATATAAGCCTTAGATATAGGGTGAGAGAGAAGAAGGCATAGTGTCCTACTGCCTTATTCCAAAAAATACCACATACTATGAGATCCACAAATACCACAAATGAGAGATTAGAGAGAGTCATACTAAGGAACTTTGAGTTTTATTTGAAAATCAAAAAAACTCCGAAGGACAGTTGATCAAAAGAGTTTGAGATATAGTGTTCGACTTGATCTGTTCTATCTTTCAATTACCCAAGATTAAAGAAAAGAGATATAAGCCCCAAAAGGTAAGAGGTAATATGGGTAAGTTAAAGTTTTGAAAAGTTTATCTTTATCCGGAGAGAAATTTTGTTTGAAAGCATGTGTACTTTTGAGGTGTGAAAGCGTTGCAACAACTCCCCGATCCATTGCTAAGTTTGGCTTTGCTAGGGACTAGCAAAGGGTAAGCTTGGGGAACTTGTTGACACCTGTTATAGCATAATATTACTAGTCAACTAAACTTGGATAAGGGCTTAAAATGAATATTAACATAAGTCTAGGGGTTTAACTAACATAATTCCATGAGTTTTGGTGATTTATATAATTTCGGGGGACTTAATAGATAAATGCGGAGAAGAATGGAGAAAGTTAGAATATACATCCCATACGATGACAAGACTTAACCGTGAAGTAACTCGACCCGAAAAGTGGACTAAAACATTCTAGAAGGTACCGGAGGACACCGGAAGAAACGGGAAGCCGACGTGGCATGCTACCCCCGGCGGCCGCCATTGCCAACTAGGCCGCCCGCCGGGCTGGGGCCACATGTCGACCCTCGCCTTTGTATGTCGGGCTTTACCACCGACATTGAGGTTGTATCTACACCGTTGCCAAGGTCGGTTTGATCCAATGGTCATCGTTCATCACCAAGGCCTATATAAGAAGACCCCCTGACCCTAGGGTTAAACCCTAATTCATTCTATCTCATTCTATTCATTATCTCTCAGTTGTAGAGGTGTCCCAATGTAAGGATCACCTCTCTCTGAGATTAGTGAATTAGAAGTAGATTAGAAGAAGATTAGCCATGTAATTAGAAGTAGATTAGACATGTAATTAGAACTAGATTAGATCTAACTTAGATCTAATCGGGAGTAAAGGAGAGAGGAGCTATGCTCCCCGCTCGAGATGTCTTCGAGTATGGTATGTCTTTGTATCTTCTCTACAAGACTTATGATTCATATATTTATTTCTCTATTACTTCATGCTTTCCATATATGGTTAAGTATAGTTGTTATATTATTGCATGGGATCTCCGCTCGTATTGAGTGCTCTAGTTATTCATGGTAGCTAGAGGAGTAATCTATAGTATAGACATGGTGTCTAGGGCTATAGGTTACCCGAGGTTCCCAAACCTACGGATAGTTGTGGTAGCCCTCAGGGTGGCAATGACCACTGTCGGGCCTTTGTAGTCCACCACGTATGGGTTGGTGTTTCGTAGAGCTTTTGGCAGCCTTCCCCTAAGTTACTTCTTCCCGTCTATTCGAGAACCGGAAAGGTACTTGTTGCTCTAAAGTGCATTAGTGTAATTGCTATCATAGAACCTAAGTAATAGAGAAGTATCTAGGAACCTTGATCTCTCCCTTTGACCTCTTGATTAGTTTAGTTATTCTTTGATATCTTAGGTAGGTTATTATTTTATGCTTTGATAATTATTTATCCTTTAACAATTACCTCCTCACTATAGTCTAGTAGTTTGCTTGAGTTAGTAGATATATGATTGTGACATATTAGAATTCTTTAGCCAAAGTTTCCTTGTGGATACGATACTCTAGAATACTCATCCTAGGGAAAAGCTACAATGGTAGGTGTTACGTGGCGCTTGCGTAATCCTTCATATCCTTTTAGCACTTAACAAATGCCAACACTCCCCGACTCTCGACGGCCGATGCTCCATACCTCGACATCGGGGGAACCCGGAGATGCAAGCATATCTCCTACTCAAGGATCGTGTGTTCCAACACACGCCGGGATCGACCCCGAGCTTCTCGAACAAACGGTATGGACGATGAACTCGTACTATTTGGAAAGCGGTAGGGTGGCGGGATTATCCCCTCTCGAGGAGGAAGGTTCTCGTCACCTAACAATCCGCTTTCTATGCACTTTGGTAGAGGACAAGCTAGGAATTTCTTTCCGCCTTTTAGGTCATTCATATCATATCAAGTGGGCGGAACTAGCGAGTCACTTGGGTTTCGATTATAGATGTGCACTAGATTTGGATGCTTTGCTTTGCCCGGCCGTTCGACCCCGCTTTGGGAAGAGATTACCGGTGCTCACGAAAACGGTGTCTTCAAGCCTCGCCACTCACAAATCCAAAGACCCATCACTTAGATTTATTCATCACTGGATGTCTTTGGCACTGTTTCCTAAGCACGGGGTTAGATGGGTGAATGAGACAGAACTCAAGCTTCTCTATGCTATTGTCCATAAGGTGAAGGTAGCCCCAGTGGTAGAGATGTGCAGGAACCTTTATCATGTTATTTCTAAAGTTGTTGTTCCAGTCACCTGCACATCGATTATCACACGCGCGCTTCGCAATTGGGGCATTGGACAACGAGCATATTGAGTACAGTTTCACACCCCGCGAGTCTTGGATCTGCCGCACGGCTAGTATTAGGGCACCTAGCAAAGACACTACCGACAGGAGAGCTTGCGCATACTTTTCCTGGCTATACAACTATGATTCGGTTACCTAACCCGGATCTACAGTTGTATAAAAGCCAGTCTTTGACTTTTGAGCTCGAGACCTGGCGATAGTGTGTAATGCCAGGAGAGAGGCCCCGGCGCAGCTTCCACCCGCAGTGTCGGGAGACCGGAGGCTGGCTCAAGCTCTCATGCAGCATACTTCACGCCACCACCACAGCCTGCGCAGACGTTCTAGGCAGGAGGATTCTATAATTTGGGGACCCCAGGGTTTATGCCCGGGTATGATCCAAGGTGGGAACCCCCGCCTATGACGCCTGCACCATCAGAGTGGCCTGAAGGAGATTTAGAAGCATGGAGGGCCAACATGGTGGACCTTTCCAACAGCTCCGAGGGTATGCCCCCAGAAGTCCAGCCAAGACCATCGGTATATGGACTGGAGGCTATCAACGTGCAGTTGCAGCACCTCGACGTTCGCACAGGTAATATCGAACATACACTTAACACTCATGTGCAGAACACCCATCAGTGGCAGCAAAACTGGGAATACCAGAACAAGCAATGATGGGACCAAATTCGAGGCAAACATGGCTACTCGCAACGCGCGTGAGGAAGCATTCTGGAGGCACCGGGGCTTCAATCCGTCATGAGCCTCCGATAGCTTGGGGAGGACCCCCGCGAGGTATCATTGCATTGCATATTTACTTTCATCAAACTTTATTTTATTTTAGCATGTTTAAATTCCAGCAATCTTGCATTCAAAAAAAAAAAATCCAAAAATAGAATAAGTAGCTCTTCTTGTGCTTTCATGTCTATACATATGAGCTATGAAAATGTTTAGTCTTAGTCCCTTGTTGAAATGATGAATAGTTGCTCGTCTTATGTTTTACACCGTGCCTAGTTTATAATTCGAATTTCTCTAAAGTTTGGGTTTAGTGGCTAAGTCTAAAAACTCATCCCGAAAAACCCGATTCATGTGGGTTGCATAAGCTCTATCTAGTCTAAGTTGTTGCCAAGTATGATATGGTACAAATAGATTTACTATGATTTCGTTCAAATGAGAAACTTGACATCCGTGAATTTAATTTAAAGAAAAGAGAAAAGATATGGGCTATGCTAAAAAAAAAGAGAAGAAGAAAGAGATGAAAAATGGACACGTGTCCGAGGGCGAGTAGAGCCCACATCTCCAAAAAAAAAAAAAGAAAAAAGAGAGGAAATAAAAGATAAAGTCTAGGGCGAGAGCCCACCTCTCCAAAATATATATATATATATATATATATATAGCAATAAAGCCCATACTTTCTCAAAAAATAAAAAAATAATAATAACTTAAATAAATAAATCCCTGATGAGAAAGTTGATCAAAAGGATGAATGAAAAGTATTTTTTCTGTTATAACCATTCTATCTCGCAACCGCCCAAGGCTTTGAGAAAAGCTAAAAAGCCCCGCTACGATGAAAGGTAATAAAGGGTGAGAAAAGATGTGCCATTTTATTCAAACTATAGTAGAAAATCCTTATTATGACCCCGGCACTTGTGAAACATAATCGGCATAGTAGCAACTCTAATCAACAACCAAGTATTTATCTTTTGCTCGAGGATGCGCAAAGGGTAAGCTTGGGGAGTTTGTTGACGGTCACTAACGACATATTTTTCCCCCGCAACTTACTACCATAAAGGAGTAAAACTATACCTTTTTATACTCATATACATTTATTACTAACATATTTCCACTTGTAGTGTTCAAAATATATTTTGTAGTATTTATAATAAATACAGTGAAAATACGTCCAAAGTACGCCATCCCGGAAAGCGCACTCTCAAGGATATCAAGCCCGGGGTGGAAATGGACCAAACCCGACAAAACGGACCGAGCCAAGCCCATGACACGACTTTTCAAGACAATGGAAGACGGCCGCTGCGAGCACAGGCGGCCCGCGCCCGGAGGTGCGGCCGCACCCCGTGGTGCGCCCCCCACCTGTTGGGGGGCGGTTCGAGCCCGATCGCTCGTGGCGGTTAATTCAATGCTCAAACGGTCGGTTCGGGGTGGAAGGCCAGCGATCGCACTGGGCGCCCGCTTAGGTCGGTTTAGGGGTAATTAGGTCATTTAGCTCTCCCCTCTTGTGTATAAATACCCCCTCTCTCTCTCATTCCACACACCACACTTGGAGTCAACACACCAGCACACACTACTATAGAAATGATTAACCGTGGCGGGCATTTTGGATTTTCCGTGGCGGGCATTAGGTCCGCCATGGAGCTAGGGTCACGTTAATCGTACGATTAACCGCGGCGCGACCCCATGCCCGCCATGGAAAATCCATTAACCGTGGTGAGCGTTTAACAAAAACCGCCACGGTTAACCGATTAACCATGGCGGTCATCGTTACGTGCCCGCCATGGTTAATGTATTAACCATGGCGCTTTTGTTATAAGCCCGCCACGGTTAATTAATTCAGGATTAATAAAAAATAATTCAAAAATACTATATGTTCTTCACCATTTCAAACACCTTTGGCTCACCGGCTTTCTTCTTCTTTCCAAACTCGTGGTTTATGTTCTTCACCATTTCAAACACCTTTGGCCCGTACTTTACCCTTTCCGGCTCCTCCGTTTCACCTTTGCCTCGCCGTCAAAGTACTCATCCATCGAAGTTTCCCGGTACTGTTCTTTGTAGAGGAATTTACGATGCTTCATGTACACCGCCTTTTGGGATCCGCTAAGGTAAGTGGAGCAAGTATTCTCAATGCAAACTCGTGCAAGCCGTCTTCCCCTTAATCTGCCCCGACGGTGAAAAGAGAGTAGGGTAATCATCGATGGTGGCCATTATCATGGCCTTTAGAGTGAACTTCTTCTTCTCGGACGCATCCATAATCTTGACCCCTTTCCACGCCCGCCAATTCCACCATTACGGCTCAATGAGAACATCTATATCATTGCCGGGCTGCTTTGGTCCGGAAATGAGCATGGCCGATAGAAGATATTTGCGCTTCACGACACTCGTAGGGAGGCGGGTTGTATATGATGAGGGTGACCGGCCAGGTCTTTGTGCGAACTACGAGAGGTCTCCGAACGGATTCATCCCATCGAGTACTCAATGCGAACCTTACGTTCCTGGGCTCATCCCCGAACTCCGGAACATGTCATTGATGCATTTCCATGTTTTTTGGCATCCGAGGGGTGTCGCAGACTTGCCATCGCCCTTCGTGCGTTCCGATGCATGCCGACATCAGCTTGGCATCCTCTCGGGTTCCCAAAAAATTGCACGCAGCGATCGAGCACGGGTAGGTACCACACCGATAGGGCAGGGATCTTCCTCTGGGTGTAACCCTCTTCTTCCTCGTCCTCAGGAGGTGGCATCTGCTTCTTCTTGCCGGCCATCTTACGCTTCTTGGGCCCTCTCGGCGGTCTCTCCTCATCGGTGGCACGACACCCGGCATTCCTCTTGTAACGACTATCGCCGCAAAACGGACAGTTCTGCAAGTCCGCATAGTTACCCCTTGTATAGAATGCAATGGTTAGGGGCACGCATGAAACTTCTTAAGCTTCATCGCCACGGGGCCAATCAGCTTCTTCGCCCGATAGGTATTGGCGGGCACCTTATTCCCCTCGGGTAAAGCGGTGTCACCGAGGACCCGTAACAGGTCATTGAAGCTTGTGTCGACCACCCGTGGCGAGCCTTCGGCATCAACATCGTTAGGTTAAAACGTAGCACCGTGCAATGCTTCGGACATTTGCCGTCGTCTTTGTAGAGAGGGTCAATTGCCGCTGCTTCATCTGTCTAAAATTCTCGAGCCATCTTGGATTGCCGAACAACACGTCATCTTCATCTTTGAGGTTGGCAATATCCTCGAAAAGATCGGCATCCTCGGGTGACATGTCATCAACTATCGATTTGTTCACCATCATCTCCACCCGCATTGTCTTACGGCATGTCTTCAAGCGGTTCATCTATGGTGATGTAATCACGATTATCAATTTGTTCTCGCCCCTTCGTCCACCACCGTTGTTTCCATCGTTGCGGTCGGCGGGGTCCTCCCGGATGAACCGGCCGCACCACTCGGTTCTTTTCACCATGATACGTCCACACGGTGTACCTCGGCTCCCGATGAAACCATACCGCGGCCGGTGCTCCACGGCGTCGTCATCCTTGTGTAAGAACATATGCTTGCACCGATAGCACGGGCACACCATTACTTCCGAACCCCGACCGATTTGATGCTTCTTGCGCGACGGGCATAAACTTCTTTCGCACATCATCAACGAAATCCAAACTCATCCTCGGCCCGTACATCCAATCCCTATTCGGCGCCATGACGGCCTGCTCAAATTAATTAAACCAAAGCAAAGAGAGCGATCGATGATTAGAGATCGAAGTATCGATGATTAGAGAGAGTAAACTAAAGTGCAAAAGAGGAATACGAAAGAGAGAGAGGGGGAGTAGAGAGAGGGGGATAGGGAGTAGAGAGAGAGGGGGAGAGAGAGATGGAGTAGAGAGAGGGGGAGAGGGAGTAGAGAGAGGGGAGAGGAGAGAGGGGAGAGGAAGCTAAGCTTGAGAGGGAGAGAGAGGGGAGGAGAAAGAGGGAGAGAGAGGGAGAGGGAGAGAGAGGGGGAGAGGGAGAGAGAGACGGGGAGGGAGAGAGAGAAGGAGAGGAGAGGGGGGAGAGGAGCTAGCTTGAGAGGGAGAGAGAGAGAGAGAGGGATACTAGATCTCAAAAAGAAAGGGAGAGAGAGGGAGGGAGAGAGAGGGGGGAGAGAGAGAGGGGAGAGATAAGGGGAGGGAGGGGAAGAGAGAGAGCACAAACCACATTCAACCATGCATAGGGAGAGAGAGGGAGAGAGGGAGAGAAAGAGTGAGAGAGGGAGAGAAAAGAGGGGAGAAAGAGGAGAAATACCCCCTAGCGGTGCCAAACTTCAATCAAACCAAGGGCAAAACCTCCCCCCTAGAAATGGTGTTTTCTAGAGTTTTGAAGCTCAAAACTCTAGAAAATGGCGAAATCCCGTGGGGAAGAAGAAGGTTGGGGCTGTATTTGTAGCCTAGACTTTTCCGTGGCGGGCATTGTAAGAAAACCGCCATGGTTAATGGGGATTAACCGTGGCGGGCATTGTAATAAAAGCGCCACGGTTAATCGATTAACCGTGGCGGTCTTTGTAAAATAACCGCCACGGTTAATCAGCATTAACCGTGGCGCGTTTTATTACAATGCCCGCCACGGTTAATCGATAACCGTGGCGGTCTTTCCCGCCCGGGGCTGCGGGTCAACTATTTTCCATGGCGGTTTTTCTAAATGCCCGCCACGGAAAATAAAAATAAACACCATGCATGTTCAATTCTGTAGTAGTGACACTCACACTCTCTACCTCACTCTCCACCTCCACTTCTTCTTCTTCTTCTTCTTATTTGGCTAGCATTGGAGTAGAAGAGCTACAAGAGGAGGACTTGTAATCTTGGAGCAAAGTGAGCTTTGGTAATATAAATCCTCCATGGATCTTTCTCCTATTTACAAGTTCTATTTCTATGATCATGGTCTAACTTATGAATTAGAGTATAGTCTTGTTCATGTTCTAGTGTTGGTATATGAACTAGCATTTAGTTTGTATATCATAATCTTAACGTGTTCATATTTGTTCTTCATCGATCATCATCGTATGCATAACATGATTTCGTATGGGATAACGGTTCGCCGTTCTTTCGGTTTGCTCTTGTCTTAGTCCGTCCATCCGTAGGGGTGGGGATCCCGGGGGACAAGAGTAGTGCTCTCTGTATGCGGGCATGGTGCCCGGGTATTACGACACCTTCGAATATGAGAGCATGCCACGGTCGTGGAGGGTAGGCGGCGGGGTTGTGACAGCCCTGTCCGTCCCTTGTAATCCCTCCACGTTCGCATGTGATGTAGGAGTTCGTAAATGCTTTCCATTGGGCCGGATGGTACCGGAAGTCTCCTCATATCCTAGACATAACCATGCTCATATCGTGTTAGCATATGATCCTATTCATTGTAAGACCATGATTAGAATACATTAGATTACTCCATAGGACATTCATTTATTCTTTATCTATTTTATTTATCCTTTCCCCGGTGGATTCCAATGTGTGTGTCACACTATCTATAAACCGTATCACTTACCCCCCGTTATGATCAAGTTGGTCTTAGCGTGCACACATTTCATCATACGATGCCATGCTAGCTTCTTATACAACAAGCCTTCCTTTGGGAAAATATAAATAACGATACCACTGAATACTTCCGGGTGAAATGCTACAATGATAGATCCGTGCGCTTTGCGGATGAAATATCAATTATGGCAAGATCTATCACCGTTGATTGAAAGTGCGTTATCACCGACGGTGGTTCCACTTAGTGATATCGACGGCACATTTCTTAGCGTCGCCATTAGAGATGGGTTCTAAACCTGTTTCTAGTGATTGCATTAAGAAATGCCAACAGCGATCCTTGGGCGAAGTGGTTCTCGCCTTGGCGATTGAGGCAATGCGAGGCCTCTTCCGCAGTTGGCGACACGGTGACCGGCGCCGGGCATTTGAAGCATATCGCCCATGGTCTCCCTCGGCCTAGCACGATGTTGGCGATGGGGAGGCTTGTTGTGTCGAGGCAATGCGCTAGGGCCACGCTCTCGCTCCGCCGTTGAGGAGGGACGCCGTTGCCACCGGCGGGCGTCGGCGCGCCGAGGCCCTCCGATGAGGACCCAACCGCGATGCACCGACCTCCGCCAAGACGCCGATGCACCGGCACCCTTTTCCTCACAACCCGACGTTGCGTCGCAACTGGTGGTCACCGCGTGCGGCCGCTTCAGGCGACGCCCGGCGCCGACGCTGCGCTGGGGCGTACAGCCCGACCCCCCGCGACAGGGAGCACCATCCTCGGACTTAGGAGGCATGGTCTCCGTTGCGCCGAGGGGCTCGAGGCAGCCGGGAAGAAGTGACGAGCTTGGGGAGACGCGGTGGGCATCCGGGTGGGAGCTAGGACCCACCATGGCTGCACATGGCCCAAAACGGACGGCGTCGAGGTAGGATGGCCGCGACACCGGGAGGGAATGAACTCGCCGTCGAGTCGTCGCGAGGACTACATTCCACGCATGGCCTTACTGTGGCCCGAGTGCCGCCGGGGTAGAAGGCCGGGCGTCGGTGGCGATGCAGGCCTTGCCCGCAGATGGCTGACGGTGGCTCGGCTTGCGAGAACGAACCCGCGCCGAGAGGGCCGCGTGCCGCCGGAACCAGGATCGGGCAGAGCCACCCGCAAGGCAACGGAAGGCGGGATGTCGGGGGGTGCTCACGGGCCCGGTCGGCCTGGCCGTCATCATCGCCAACGACGTCTTCGTCTTCTTCGCTTCCTCGTTCAGACCCGGCGCCCGCCTCGCTTCGCCGTCGTAAATGGCGCTCGTCTTCGTCTTCCTCTTCGTCCCGGCGCGCGGTACGTCCACCTCGACGACAGCCCCACCTCGTCGGGCGGAATCTGCGAGGGAGAGGAGCGACGCTGGGAGCGGGCGGCGGCGGCCGTCGTTGACCCGCCCAGGGCCACCGCGTCGTCCCGTAGGTAGTGGTGGCTGCATGGGAGGTCCCCCCCCGACAGAGGGGGCGGAGGCGGGCTCCGGGCAGCGTGCCGAGGCCGCCATGGGCGGCGGCGGTGTCCGACGAGGCTCGAGAGGCCTCCGACGGGCGAGGCTCGAGGAGCGTGCATGGAATGGTAGATCCGAGGTGGGGAACTTGGGGGTGGTGATGGATCGGAGGAGGGGGTGGTGAGCAGGGAGATGGGTAGCTATTTGGTTAGCTATATCTGACATAGCAAGTAAAAAGTAGGAGAGAGTAGTCACTAGCGACGATAAATAATAGCTCATCTATTTTGGATAGCCCAATAATATGTGAGAGGAGCCTTTAGGTCCACTGGTGTAATTTTTTTTCTTATCTCTCACATTCAAATCAGCTGACCACGTAGCTAGTACTGGCTATTACCATTATGAGTACCCTTATTTAATTAGAAACATGCAACAATTTCTCACCGTACTAATATGGCTGTTGATGCCGTGTAAAAACTGTGACGTAAGCACTTGAAACAATTGTGACGTCATCGATGTGATGTAAGCACATTTCACACGATCAAGTAACATGAGCTGGTGGCACGAGAATTTGAGATGCTGTGCGTGTGAGAGCAAACCAAGGTGGTTGCAGACATTAACGAGAAGACAGGACTTGCTTGCCTTTTAATTTGTGTGCAACCTCCGTATCACAATTATATGATGTTTTGGACAAGACGTGACACACAAAATTTTTTCCTAAAATTTTTCACCAACTAAACACACCCTTATTTAATTCGAACATCGTAGCAACTTCCCACCATACCAATAGGCCTTAATACACGGAGACGGATCGGAGCAAGCTAAAGCTAGGGCTGGATAAAATACTCGCGGCTCACCAATTCGCTCGACTTGCGGCTCGCCAATTCGCTCGACTTGTGGCTGCGGCATGGCTCGGCTCTGTTTGGCTCGTTTTACTTTTTTCACGAGCAGAGTTGGGGAAGTCTATAGAGGTGTGTGGGAGTTAATGAACTAATAGCTATTTGAGGTGCTTGCGTGCGGACCGGAGAGGCTGTAATCGTCGTTTTTTCGACGACTCCGTATTCTGCTCCGTGGCATGAGTCAATCTCGAAGCTGACATGGAATGCCCCGCGGCGCCGGTCCTATCTTGGTGCAGGGCGTGGCACAATTGGATAGGTGTGTCTATGCTCAACGATTAGATCTTGTTCCGGACATGGCGGCCACGACCTATCATGGCGAGCGGTGGATTTGGGTTTTCATGGTGGGCGACGACACCCAGCTGCCTCCGGTCTGATCTTTTTCGGCAAACGGCGCTGTGCCCGTGGACCTCCAGGGCAGCTCCTTCATCCGGTCTCGTCATCCCCAGAGTCGGTCGGCTAGCTGGCTGGGAATCCGTCGTGGGGTCATGTCATGGTGGCCTGCAGACGGCTGGCAAGGTCGCCGCTCCCCCTATGCGCATGGACGATGGCAGGGCAGGTGATTTGGCTGCCGGTATTTGACACTAGCTAATGGCACCTTGTTTCAATACACTTGTTAGATGCTTTTCCTCACCACTCTTGTTGTAGTCAGTTTTTAAAGTTATGTGATATCTATTCTGTTTTTTTTTTACAAGATATCAATTCTGCTTGCATGTTCACATTGTACACACTTGTCCATGCATGAACATGTTCTGATCATTCAGTTAAAGTGTGCCTTCTATTCAAGATTTCAACAGTTAAATGTGCAGTTGCAGGTTTGGAACCCAAAATTTCTCTGTTTTGGGAGCCCAAGAGTTTTGGTTTCTTTACTAGTTTGCAAATATCAATGGATGTGAATTCATCAACAATTAATTTGAGAGGCAAAAACACAAGAAGTGGGCATTCCTGGTCAAGGGTCATCTAATTAAAGTTGCAAAAGAGAGGTAGTAGGGTTGAACTTGCTCGCACGGGTGCGCACAACAAAGAGGACGGGGAGTGGAAAGACTGACTCGAACGTCCATGGAAATGAAAGCTCCCACCTGCAAGACTGACTTGGTTGTCGTTAGCAGCCAGTGCGGCTTGCAAGGACTGTTGTGGACGATGCAGATGCAGCGATCGATAGTAGAGAGAAATCATTAAGCCTAACTTGAGAGAATCCCTCAGATCCGTGTTATCAGCGTTTATTGCCAAACTGTTATTGTCAACATAAAGACGGAGCCACCTTAAAATAAAAAATTACAAATAATTTACGTGTTGCATGTCATATGTAATGGTGATATGCATCGCCTAACGTCACAGTGATTCAAGAATTTGCACTACATGCAAAAGTATGTAAGTAGAACTGAAATGACTGCAAATAAAATAACTGAGAACATGTAGGCACAAATGCACTCTTTATGTCTGCTTATTCTTCCTGTCATACTGAATAAATATATAGGCTTTTATTTTTCGACTGTAACCTAGTATGGTCATATCTAATAAACTGTTCTATAGGAAGATTAGTTATTTTATCAGCTGTGTGGATATATATGGTTCATAAATCAATATTGAACAATGACCAGTAAGCATCTTATTTTGAAGGTTGATTTGCTTCGCAAATATTAAATCGAACTAATAACGTGGACCATGATTTGTTCATGCTTGGGTCAAAATTATCTTGGGTTTGTCATTCGAAATACTGAGAACCTAATATTATCAGCAGTCAAACAATATTTCCTTTTTTAGCATAAATTATTTGTAAAGCTACAGAGTGCTGATGACTTGAAGATGATGAATACAATTGTACTATAAATTCATATAGTGAGGTACAACTTACAACACATACACATTCATGTTTATTCTCAACCAAGGGTGAGATCTCTAGAGCTTAGCTAATTTGTTTAAACAGTACGCCATGCACACAAAAATCACACTAATAGTTCCTTACCTTATTCCACAAACACAACATTACATTATAATATATATTAATCAACTCACGTACTCAATTACTTGTTACCATATTCCACCAACACAATCACATGCTATAACATATATCAATCAAATGGAACATGAGTTGTCAATGTATTGCTCCAAGATCTCTTCAACATCAAAAGATTCTCCGCTCGTCAGTCATGTTTGGCCTTTTATCCACATCAAGATTAAGACAATTCACTGCAATCTCAAAAGACTATTAAGAAGTTTCAAAACTTCTAGTTTTGCAATTTCCTTATCAAATAACTCAGTTGCTTCCTTTTTGACTTTTGTGAGCATCTAGAAAGTTCCTTACCAAACTGTTATTGTCAACATAAGTGGCCTTCTTCCTGCTTATGAGCTCCAAGAGCACAACTCCAAAACTGTAGACATCACTTTTATCAGTTAGTAGCCCGTCTCGTAGATATATTTGGATCCATATAGGTCCTGTCGCCAATGACAAAATCTGTGTGCTCTTTATCTATCACAATCAACCTTGATATACCAAAATCAGATATTTTTTTGGTGTGAAGCTATCATCCAAAAGTATGTTAGCTGGTTTCACATCGCCATGTAAAATTACGTTTGTCGTTTTTGAATGTAGATAAGCTAGACCTTCCGCTGATTCTGCAGCAATATTTAAACAACATTCCAAAGTAATTGAAGTATGGTTGCTTCCATGGAGAATATCGTCCAGGCTACCTTTGGGGAGAAACTCATACACAAGCATTGGCTTATCAACTTCTAGGCAACATCCTATTAGCTTCACAATGTTCTTGTGGATCACTTGTGATTGGATAATGACTTCATTGGCAAATTGATCATTTCGCACATTATCATTGCCATCAGTTGGCTTATTTACTTCAATTGGCTTCTTTCTTTACAACTAACTGGTTGTCAAGAAAGCCCTTGTAAACTTCACCAAATGCACCTCTTCCAATAAAATTACTTCGTTTCAAGATTGGGTTTAGCTCCTCCTTTTTTGTAAATCTTTATAGTTTTTGCCTTCTCTAATGTAGGGCCACCATTTTTCTTGAAAAGTTTGGTCATCTTCTTTTTTTCTCATTGCGAATTAGGATAATGAATACCAGTAGTGCTATGATAAAAAGGCCACCTACCACACCTATGTAAAGTACAAGAAGAATTATTCTCCTATAATTTATCAATAATTCACAAAATAGTCAAAGAATTTTAAATAAACTGAACCATAATTTGAATGTAGATTAATCCTTCCTTCAAAAAAAATGTAGATTAATCCAAATATGAATGCAAATTGTTGGATAACGGATTAAGGAACAGGGAGATTAATGTGTTCTATTTATAGATGGATAATACTTGAAACATATATCGGCCTCTACACCAATCAAGGATTGCACAAATAACTATGGGAAAATCTAGGAACCAATGTTAGGGGTTGGAGCCCACGTCCAGTTCAAGTAGTCGTATATTATATACCAAGTAGTCGGCTCTCTCTGTTCTTAATTCAGCTTAGGTCAAGATATATAAAAGAAGTGGCCAAGCAGTAGCCTAGCACATAATGACTCTTTTGATGGACAGAATAGTACTCCCCTTGTCCGAGATTGATTCAGATCTAGGTCTAGTCTAAGTCAACCGATCGCAATTTTGACTAAATTTATACAAAATAGTATATTATTTATAAGTTGGAATATATATAGTATGGAAATATATTTCCTAATGGATGAATCTAATGAGTTTGAACATTGGTATTTTGTATACAAATTTGATCAAACTTAAAAAGCTAGATCTGAATCATCATAATTCACAACACCATTTTTTTAGCTTAGGGCGTACTACTTGAGGTCCTATTTGGTTCCCAACGAATTGAAAATAGATTTTTTGAATAATTGATATTCCCTTTCCTTTAGTTAAACTCAATTAAAGTTATTGTGTCACATATAGTATGTATGTTATATTTACCTATGGATATCTTGGCAGGTAGAGGAAACAAGTCGCTGCACGGGGCTTGTTTTGCATTTCCTCTCGTTCCGGGTGGACAGCTACATTCATAATCTCCTGGTGTGTTCTTGCAATTGCCGCCGTGGCAGGGATTCATAGCGCACTCATTAATGTCTGTCCAAGATTTTAGAAAAAAAAACAAATATTACTCCTTCAGTAAAAAACAAGGAGAAACTGAAAGTGTAGTCGCTTTGCCAGGACGTGAAAAAGTCCAATTAGCTTGGACACTACTCCCTTCATATCACTTTATTAGATGACGTTTTGGAAAAGGTTTGGGTCAAAACATTGAGAACATAAATCATGAATAACTCTTAGTAAGTCGTTGAGTTTGGAAATATGAAAATCATATCAATAGATTTGTCTTGAAAATTACTTTCATAAAAATATACATATATAACTTTTTAATAAATATTTTTATAAAAAGAGAAGTCAAATTCGTGCTTTGGAGACCGTGTCGCTGTCTTAAAAAGTCTTCTAATAGTGATATGGATGGAGTATAATTCATGTAAAATTATACCGTGACTATTAAATATTTATTGCAGCTCCTTGTTATGAATCTAAAAGTGATATTTTCCTTATCGATCAGTGATTTTAATGAAGAATCACCATACGGGTCACAACACGGACGTACCTTGGCATCCTCCCTGGATGTATGGATTCCCTTCATAGCCAACCGAGCAATTGCAGTAGTACGTCGTCAAATTGTTGGCGAGCAGCCGGTCCACGCACATGCTGTTGTGGCTTATGCATGCGAAGTCCTTGGGCATCGGCGGCTCGCTGGCGTTGGGACAGCCACCTTCACCGATGCCCCTGGTGAAGTCTGCGATGACAGGGACACCGGCGGCGTTCCTCCGCAGGAACGCGTCGCCTTTGAGGTCCACCGTAGAGAAGTTGTACCACGTCTTCTCACAATCATGGCGTAGGAGCAGGAGACCTCGACGGTTTGATTGACGTCCGAGGTAACACAACGGGACACGGGAATATCGTCGTCATCGTCATCGGCATCGTCGACATCGGTTTTCTCCTGGGTCGTCACCTTGCTTCCGGAGCGGGCGAAGATCAGGCTGGCCTGGCAGCAGCCCTGGCCAGAGCACGACCCCGTTGACGGCGACGCCGTAGGTGTTGGGCAGCGGGTTCGAGTAGATGTACGACATGCAGGACGGCCCATTGGTTTGCTTGGCGATGTCTTCGCTGCCGATGCCCATGAGCACGTTGTCGTCGGCCGACAGCAGGAACGGCGATCCGGGCTCGTTGATGCCGAGGCCGAAGTTGATCTTCTGCCGCCTGACCGAGCGGTGCGTCTGGTTCAGCGTGCAGTCGTAGCTGAAGGCACCGAGCAGCCGCACCTTGCCCTCCGTGAGGGACACGCCGACGAGCTGGATCGGCCACGCGGACCTGTTGGGTTCCGTCTTGGTCATGTTGCCGTCCTCGGAGGTTAGGTAGTACCGGTCCTCGACGATGATCTGCGTCCTCGTGTGGTCGTCGTCATAGTCGCTGCCTACCACGCGGGCGTGGCTGGAGTTGATGAAGAGGCTGGAGTTGATGAAGGCGCGAGGCGGGTCGAAGGTGTCGTTGCAGATGACGAAGAAGCCTGGGCGGAAGCATCGTTCCTTGGTGCCGAAAGGGTAGGGGATGCTGACGTTGCCGCACTTGTCGGGGCACCCAGGAAGTGCGACGGGCGGCGACGCCGGAGTTGACTGTTCATGCTGGTGGTTGGCGGCAGCTGCCATTCCTGCCAGTAGCAAGCACAACAGTGGTAGCAGCGACGCTCGCGAGGAGGACAACGCCATCGTTCGTGGTCTGGATGATCATTGCTCTATCGCTTCATCAGGACATGTATATGTATTGGGGTGGGTCTGTAAGCTTTTCAAAAGAGGTTCCTCCTAAGCCAATCAGACGCCGGTACCTTTTAATGCATGGCATCCTAAGAGCATCTTCAATAGTTTCTAAAAAATAATAAACTAATGAGTTTTCCAAATGATTAAAAAATGTTTTTTTAGCATATTTGATGGCTTCGTCCAACAGTTTTTAAAATTCTCCATCCTAAAAGACAGAATGTAATTATATGGCACGAACTAATTAAATTCTGTAGTTTGAACATTTGTATCAAGAATCCTGTCTTAGTTTTTGTTCTTCACCACATCGTCCACCTTAGATTGTGCGATATATAGATATGCGCGCGTATTTATCCACACGACCAAATCAATTGGTTTCAAGTGCCAAAAGACGGGGAAGGTAGGGTTGAGCGAGAGTTGTTGGAAATGATTGTTTTTTCAGTCTTCCTAAAATCATGGAATGAGAGATTGTTTTGAAAACTCTTGTAGATGAGACGGGGAGGTAGGACACTCTGAGAAAACTGTAGTTTTTTTTTTCAGCTGTTCCTCCTAAATTTAGGTAACAACGCCTGTGTTAGATGTAATACGCATGGACACTGGCGCTGCCTATTTTTAACTCCCGAAGAACTCGAACCACCATTCGAACCAAGGACCTCTTGCCTCTCACATAGCTACCTCTCTCTTGCGGTGCTCTCTCTTGCAGTGTGTAAGATTCGAACCAAGGACCTCTTGCCTCTCACATAGCTACCTCTCTCTTGCGGTGCTCTCTCTTGCAGTGTGTAAGATTCGAACCAAGGACCTCTTGCCTCTCACATAGCTACCTCTCTCTTGCGGTGCTCTCTCCTGCTGCTCGGCCGCCTTGTCGAGGAGTTGGCGAAGGCCCTCCCGGATACGCCTGCCTTCGGTGGTAGAAGGCTCGGGCATTTCCGTACCAGATGGCCGCGGCCGCCACGTTGAGGCTGGCACGGTTGAATGGGGCCACCGCCCTGGGCAGCGGAGGAACCCTGTTGGCCTCATCGCGCCCATCGCCGTTGGGTGCTCGAGGTGCACGGCCCGCTACGGCTTGCTCCCGGCCGGATATTCTGCTCGAGCGGCCGGGCCGGGCAGCCTCCTCGTGAATCCGGGCTTGAAGATCTCGGCGGTGTGCGTCTGCGCGGTAGTGCCCAGGCCGCTACTACGGCGAGACGGGCGCGGATCTTCTTGGCGCCGCTGGGGCCACCCGTCGTGGTGGCTATCCACCTCTTCATCGTGGTCGTCGGTGGCGTCCGGTGAGGTGGCCGTCCGCTTCTGGACCCGGCGTTAAAGCACTCCGCGTGGGATCGTAGTAGCCGTCCTCGTCGTCGACCCGGGAGCGCCGAACATGTAGATGGCGTTCGAACGCGTTGGGCGATAGAGCGACTCCTCCAACTCCCGATATTGGGCGCCAATCGTCCCCTCGCGGGGAGGCAATACAGGGTCCCACAGCTGCCTTTGATAGGCACGTTCCTCTGCACCGACATCGGTTGGATAAGCTCCGTCGGATGGCGCGGGGCTGGCTCGTGCCACTCCTTTCGGCCGGTGGGCGCTTGTGTCTCCCGACGGTTAGGGTTCGGGAACCCTTCTTTGGGCCACCACCGGGGTGAATCCTCCCTACGGTTAGGGTTTCCTTTCGGGAACCCTCCTTTGGGCCACCACCGGGGTGAATCCTCCCGGTGGTTAGGGTTCTGGGAACCCTCCTTTGGGCCACCACCGGGGCGAATCATCGGACTCGGTGTCGTGGCGAGAATGCGCCTCGTGCGCTGGCACGCGTCCGCCTGGTCCGCCTTGCGTGGCGGGGCGTGGTGACCGGTGCACCACTCGGGGAGGCCGTCCTCCTCCGCCCCCGTAATGGGAAGGAGGATCATCTCGTGAGTCGCGGCCGGCGCCACGAACTCCGGCGTCGAATAGCGGTAGGGTTCCACACGGAGCTCGTGCTCGGTGGCGAAGGGTGGAAATGAAGGTGGAATCGCCATGGGAGTTGATCGGGGTGTGGATTTCACACAGCGCGTCCCCTACCAGCACGCCAATCGCCGTCGGCGTTTGAGCCGGGGCCTCGGGTGCCGGCAATAAATTTATAGGGCTGTCGCCCCTTCCCCAATGGCGTGCACGATTGACATGGGTGATTTATCCCCGTTCGGGCCAAGCGGCCCTCGTCCCGCCGGTTGCGTCGATTCGTGTTACCTCGCTCGGAGAGCTTGCGGTAGGGGTTACAAGCGGCGTGGGGAGAGATTAGATCCCAAGCCCCACACACGTGGTTGGAGTGGTGGTTTCGGTTGCGATGGTTCGATCCATCGATCCCCCTAATGGGGCATTACTCTTCCCTTTTATAGTAGGAAGGGAGGAGTAATTTTAGAAGTGTAGAAGCTTAGGTGGCTAATGCCCGAGGTTATGGTCGTTGCATGCGTCTTTGCCGAGGTACGTCAGTGCCATCGGTGCGGGCCGATGCGCAGAGACGCCCGATCCAAGGGCGGACGTGCCACCCCGGCGCCATCCCCTGGGGTATGTGAGGAGCCTCTCACGGGCGCATGGCGGGGCGTCCCTCGACCTTCTTGCTACAGCGTGGCGTGCGCCCGAGGGGTAGGACGCACGTGGCACCTCGGCGGTGAATTAGAAGGGAACAAAGTGTCATTCCGGTTTCCGTGCGGGCGGCGTAACACGCCACCGGCTCGACTTTACGTCCCATCAGCTGGATTGGGGAGGTGAATCGCCCGGTCGATTTGACTAGGCGTGTCGATGGCCCCGGGCGCCTCGTCGCACGCCGACCGCATTGAATGCGTTCCCTCTCCTCCGGCCGATTCTCCCATGCCCGGGGGCCGTACTCGGGCGAGGGGAGGTTGGGGGACGGTGCGCCCGAGGGACGAAGGTGGGACTTCCCTCGGGCGAGGCGGAGAATACCGCCCGAGGGCGGAGAGCTGGGTCTCCCTCGGGCGGGCGGAATTTACTCGCCCGAGGATGGAGAACTAGGTCTCTGTTGACACTTGTTATCATATAAAATTTTTAATTAATTAAACATGAGAAAGGGGTATAAATAATAATAACAACCTAGAATAGGGTGTGTCACTAACATAATTCCATCAGTTTTGGTAAAGTTGTGATTTGCGGGGACTTAACGTAAAATCAGCGAGAGATGACGTGGCATACGGTAGACGTAACGCAACGCAATCCAACTCGAAACAAGTCTAGAAGGCTTCGGATTAATCCCGACGTGAACTAACTTCGAACCAAGAAATACATCATCTAGAAGACTCGGAACACGCGACGCACGACGGGACCCGGAGGGAGCCCCACAGGCCGATCGGCCCAATAATGGGGCCGATCGGCCCCGCCAGCCGCCGCCTACGCTTCCGCCGGGAAGCTTCCTCCACCGCCTCTAAGACTCGATCTAAACCGGTTGATTAGAGTCGGTTTGATCCGAGGGCGACGGTAGAAGTGCGGGATTGATTCAAGGTTAATACCACATCGCCTCGATGAAGATGGAGAGACAGACGAAGACCGATATATTAGGACCCCTAGACCCCCTTCTTAGATCATCAAGTTCTATAACAAAGATATTTCTAATTAAAATACCAAGTCATATTCAACGCTAGAGAAACATCGCTTTCGGAAGAGTAGCAATCAAGATTAGAACTAGTAGGAAGGGAGAAATCCGCTCCGGATCGTCGGAGGCCGGCTCAAGATCAGGGCCTCGTTCTTGTAAGTTCTTCATTGTAAGTAGTTTTCAAGTCCTGCACACATGCTTAATATGAATATCTTGATCATGTTTATATTCGAGATTATTTGTTCTAGTATTTACTTTAATTACACATTTAGCATAGTTGAATTCATCATTATGTTCATGCATGGATTCGTATAGCGCTCATCATCTAGATCGGAAGGTGAGTGGTAGAGACGATGTAATCATGGTGATTAGATCTTATTTACCTGCGTTTGCACCCTATGTGCCGGGTCGTGTGGTAGATCGTGGTGGTGACAAAGACACCATTGAGTCCTTTTGCAATCCATCCCCCGTATGTAGGCCTAGCGGATGTTAGATTTCGGGTTGTTCTAAGTTTCGCCTTAGTCTTCACGGATTACGTCCTCATGTTTGGATTTAATTAGTCTTTCTTCAATGATTGTTATTTGTATTGCATAATTAGGTAGATCCTAACATTTAGTTTAGAGTTACATATTGGAGTTTCTAATGCTAGCTAGCCTATGAATTGCTATCGTCCATTGTTAGACACTTTCTCGCCAACCAACGTGATTTTTGGTCAAATCTGCTTATCTAGAACTTTATCATTATCTTTATTATGAACTTTGATCCTTGCTTAAGTAATTGATGAGATTAATGCTGATGTCTTGCACATGAGAGATGGTTAGATTAAGATCTATACTTAGTTAATTCAAGATAAATGAGACTTCTTTCCCCTGTGGTAGAATATAAATTCAAGACCCAGTTATTACTCTGGTTAAAATGCTACAATGGTATATATTCATATCCGTGCGCTTATGGATACCCGGTTATAATTGTTTATTTACTTATTAAGAAGTTATCAAGGCATAGTACGAATATTATATTCCTTGCATATTAGTAGTTTAACTATAGGGATGACAACCTTTTCGATATGCTATGAACTGCAATGAATATTTCTTTTTAGTTTTATCCGAAGCAACATCTCGATATTCTTTCTAGATGCCATTACTAGTTAGTGACATTAGAAATACCAACAAGCATTTTTGAGGCGCCGTTCTTAGGGAAAGAAAGTCTATAGCCCAATAAAATAAAAACATATAGGATTAACATGCATGCATCTCTCATACGCATCAGATTAATTTTATCAATTGCTTAAACAAGTATACCCTTGTTATTATTCTTCCTATCTTTTTGCGGGGTAATGTATGAAAAGGAATCTTCCCGAAAACTTCCAAACCGATCCGTAAAAAACTTTGAAGGAGGCAAGATCCAAGTTGAAATCTCAACCCAAGAACACTACCTCGAAAGACTCCTCCACCGTATGCGTAGCTTAGCACCGATTTTTGAAGACATGGCAAACAAGACCCTTTCAAGAATACTCACGCACCGACTACGGCCAACATCCGCACTGGACCGACGAATGATGTAGGAGACAAAGCTTTTGAGCTCAAGCTCGCACTCATCAACATGGTACAAGCTAGCCAATTCTCGTGGAAAAGCTCATGAAGATGCCAATGCTCACCTACAACACTTCTTAGAGATTTGTGGCACCTTCACTATCAAAGATGTCTCAAGTGATGCAATCCTACTGCGTCTCTTCCCATTCTCACTCTTGGGACGAGCGAAAGCAAAGGGTTCTACGCCAACAAAGACAAACTCACTACTTGGGCACTTTGCTCTACTCGCCTTTCCCGGCAAAATTCTTCCCTATAGGCAAAACCAACGCCTTTACGAGGGAAAATCTCAAGCTTTCAGCAAGAACACGACGAATCACTGCCCGGAGGCGTGGGAACGCTTCCAAGACTACATCACGGAATGCCCACACCATGGAATGGAGAACCGGTTACTCATGCAGACCTTCTACCACGGGCTTAACAACAACACCCGTGAGACCATGGACGCTCGCCGGGGGGGTGCTTTCCTATCACTTACACCGAACCAAACTCTTGACCTTGTGGAGAAGATGGCGTCAAACCAAGCTTGGAATGAGGACCGTCAACCCCGCAAGAAAGAGAGAGGAATGCACCACCGAAAGAGGTAGATATGCCGTCCCCGCCAAAAATGGACTTAATTATGAAGAAGCTTGAAGACAAAGCTCCCGAGAAGAAGGAAGTCATGCAACTCTTCGATTCCCGCATGACATGTGAAGAATGTGGCAACACCGACACTCGGGCCGCCACCGTCCCGAAGCTAGAAGAGGACGTGAACTACATCAATAATAACAACAACCGAGTGTCGTCCCCTCCGAATCAACAATGGAGTCAACAGAGACCCAACTACCAAGGTAACTATTCGGGTAACTATCAAGGTAATAACTCTTTCAATAATTTCCCACCTTTAAGAGAGTTAGTACAAAACCAAGGTAGACTTATGGATAATCTATCTAAGAAGTTAGCTTCCAATGATAAAATGCTAGAAACTATTAGTACTAAAATGGAAAGCTTTTCTTACGCAATAAAGAACCAAAGATAGCTTTAATAAAATGATAGAATCACAATTATCCCACCTGGCTTTATCTCGCTCCTATGCCTAACCCAGTAAGATTCCCGTCAACCTAAGAATTAGAATCTGCAAATCTTGTCGATATTTACTATGCGGTATGCGGGACCACCTACTCGGACAAGAAATTCAATTGTGTCGACCGGGAATGCCCGCTAAGAAAGAAGATCCGGGAAGACCGGTCGTCACCATCAACATAGGCGCCGCACCTACGGCGCACTCATCGACTTGGCTCAAGTGTCAACATCATGCCTAAGGTAAACCTTGAGCCGTTCGAAATTAGTATACACAACCATGTGCCTACAACTTGCGAGATCAATCGTTATGCTACCCCGAGGGTATTCTAGAGGACGTATGCCTTTACATCGGTAAGCTATATGTGGCCACCGACTTCGTGGTTCTGGATATGGGCAAAGGTAAGAACGCCCCGATCATTCCAGGGTCGCCCTTTCCCGGCTACCACTAAGGCAATCATCTACGCCGACACCGCAAGATCGTCTTCACGCTTAATGGACGAGAGGAGAGATTCAACTCGCAAACACAAGACCTTAGCTCCCCCTCGCTCCAACCGCACCACTACCGTACCCCGAAATACACGTACCGCCGAGAAGAGGATAAAAAGAAGAAGCAAGAACAAGAAGAACCGTCAACCTCGACCACACACGTAGAACGAGTCTTGATGATCAATCAAGTCAACTCGAAGACGCAAGACTCGGCGCAATCAACCACCGAGAGAAGCTAGACGACCACTCGAGTTCGGCAATTCAACGCTCCATTAATCAATGGAACTTCTATACAACCGTCTGCGACACGGGATCGCATCAACCTAATGTCAAAGGTAACGTATGAATTAATCTATGGTAATCGCCTTTGTGTTCCACCTATGTATTAACGCAAACGGACCAAACACACCGATTCCTAAGGTATTGTGCGAAATGTACCCTGTCAAGATCAAAGACGGCTATGTCCTCACGACTTCTTAGTCATGGACACGGAGATGAAGAACAAGATCCTCCCATAATACTTGGAAGGCCGTTCTCGAATACTACAAGAGCAATCATCTACATCGGACAAAGCGAAATTCAATTTCACATTCAAGGTAAAAAGTCGCCGCTTCTTTAATACTTATACTAACTATGAACGACCCGAAGAAGGACCAAGAGCCGAAGCGTCTTCAAAGATTACAAAGAAAGCTGGACTCAAAGATGGAGCATATTGAGAGGATAGAAAAAGACATCCAAGAAAAATACACTCGGCTCATACCTATCTTGAATGATGCACCAACCACACCGGAGAGGTCTCCACCAAAGAAGCAATCTTGGAAAAAGAAAGAAGCCGCTAAGAAGAGCAACAAGAGTACACCTTCGGAGACCCAACCACGCCGGCATCAACAAATGAACAATCGACTCACTGCGGCTACTTGTCTACGCCCACCTACGAGATCATTGAAGGAACCATACCAGGTACAACATTTATACGGGGCCCATAGACGACACCACGCCATGAGAGTAAGTGCTCTCTAAACTCGCCGAGAGGTAACTTCGGTATTTATCTGCATATTTAATTTTCTGCACAAAGATATTTCAATTAGCATGTTTACTTTAGCATATTTACTTTTCCTAAACTCACATTAGAAAATCCCAAAAATATGTTTTTGCATGTGCATCGCCCTCTTAAGCCCCATGCAAGCACTCCTTGTTGTGGTGGCATAAAAATATAAAAATACAAAAATATTGCATTCATATGTTTTTTGCATTATCATCCCTATTGCATAGAAAAACCCAAAAATATGTGGGCACATGAAGGTCCACACGATTTCTAAAAAATAAAATAAAAAAACCCAAAAAGACGTGAGCACATGAAGGCTCACATTAACATCCTAAGATTTGTTCCTTCTGGGTATGTGCAAATTAATATTAATGGGGAGAACATTAAAAGGGAGACCAAAAAGAGGAGCGATTCCAAGGATGAACGAAAAAGGACTACTTCAAGATCTAGCTTGGGGAGAGCACCCCCATTTATCACTATAAGTATCACTATCCTATGTCTATTTATTAGCTAGTTATATTTGCTTAGAGTTAATGAGTCTTATTTAATGTGTCTTAGTTAAAGAGTCTTAGTGTTAAAGAGTCAAATAAATAAAGTGCTAGAACTTGTTAGACTACTTTCTTCCTATTAATTATGATCTTGATAATATGTGCTAAGGAAATGATGAATAGTTGCTCCGCCTTAATACCTCTTAAAAAGTACTTACACTTTGGACTTAGATTCTCCCGAAGCTTTAAATGTTTAATTTGCTCTAAACCCAACACATGAGAAGCACATGCTTTATCCGAGTCTTAGCATTAAAAGATAATAGTGCATGAAAAGTTGAGCTACTGTTTATCATATTCTTAGAGATACTTGACTCTGGTTTTTATCTTTAAAAATTATAAAATTACATGATGAGTCCTTAGTTATGACCCTTAAGAGTATTCCATCAAGATCATCCCACTCCACCAATCTGACGCTTCTAACTTCTAATGCACGCATCCCCATATTTCACTTAGCCATTAGCCATAAAAATAATTAATAAAGCTCTTGCAATCTTTAGATATGTCTCTCTCAATGTTTTATATAGGCTGGGCTACATTCAAAAAAAAAAAGAAAATAAATATCTAGAAAAAAGTGAGACGAGAGAGGGAGAGTAACGGACAAAAAGTCATACTAGGCGAGAAGGGCCTACCTCCCTAAATAATAAAAATAAATTTAGAGATGAATAACGGACACGTGTCCAAGGGTGAGCTTGGGGCCCACATCTCTAAGGAGAGAGAAAAAATGGACACAAGTTCAGGGGAAAAGCCCACCTCTCCAAGAATGGACAGCCAGGATCCTAACAATTTTTTTAGAAAGAGAGATATAGACTAGAGATGCTTGAAAAGAAAAATACTAAAAAGGTTAAAAGGCTATTTACTACCTTTCATCCTCATCCACTTCACCACTATCATCCCACTATGTATGTCCTACCACTTGTGTAACTCCACTACGCACCATCTACTTAAGGGGGTCATACATAGGATCTCTGAAGTTTTCTTTTTGAAAAATATTGCAAAACCCCGGATGATAGTTGATCAAGAATTTGAGACATGGTACTTAACTTGATTGTTTTATCTTGCTTATGATTCATGACAAGGCTACGCACCATGGTAAATGTGTAAGAGTAATCTGGTTAAGAGGAGAATTTATTTTTTAAAAACACAAGATTTTTTTGAGGTATGAAAGCGTAGTAGCAACTCCCCGATCCTACTATAGCATGTAGCTTTGCTAGGGACTAGCAAAGGGTAAGCTTGGGGGAGTTTGTTGACACTTGTTATCATATAAAATTTTTTAATTAATTAAACATGAGAAAGGGGTATAAATAATAATAACAACCTAGAATAGGGTGTCACTAACATAATTCCATCAGTTTTGGTAAAGTTGTGATTTGCGGGGACTTAATGAAAAATCAGCGAGATGACGTGGCATACGGCCGGGCGTAACGCAACGCGCAATCCAACTCGAAACAAGTCTAGAAGGCTTCGGATTAATCCCGACGTGAACTAACCGGAACCAAGAAATACATCATCTAGAAGACTCGTAACACGCGACGCGCACGACGGGACCGGGGAGCCCCACGGGCCGATCGGGCTCCAATAATGGGGCGATCGGCCTGCCAGCCGCCGCCTCTTCCTCGCTTCGGAAGCTTCCTCCACCGCCTCTAAGACTTCGATCTAAACCGGTTGATTAGAGTCGGTTTGATCCGAGGGCGACGGTAGAAGTGCGCGGGATTGATTCAAGGTTAATACCACATCGCCTCGATGAAGATGGAGAGACGACGAAGACCCATATATATTAGGACCCCTAGACCCCCTTCTTAGATCATCAAGTTCTATAACAAAGATATTTCTAATTAAAATACCAAGTCATATTCAACGCTAGAGAAACATCGCTTTTAGAAGAGTAGCAATCAAGATTAGAACTAGTAGGAAGGGAGAAATCCGCTCCGATCGTCGGAGGCCGCTCAAGATCGGGCCTCGTTCTTGTAAGTTCTTCATTGTAAGTAGTTTTCAAGTCCCGCACACATGCTTAATATGAATATCTTGATCATGTTTATATTCGAGATTATTTGTTCTAGTATTTACTTTAATTACACATTTAGCATAGTTGAATTATCATGTTATGTTCATGCATGGATTCGTATAGCGCTCATCATCTAGATCGGAAGGTGAGTGGTAGAGACGATGTAATCATGGTGATTAGATCTTATTTACCCAACGTTTGCACCCTATGTGCCGGGTCGTGTGGTAGATCGTGGTGGTGACAAAGACCATTGAGTCCTTTGCAATCCATCCCCCGTATGTAGGCCTAGCGGATGTTAGATTTCGGGTTGTTCTAAGTTTCGCCTTAGTCTTCACGGATTCCGTCCTCATGTTTGGATTTAATTAGTCTTTCTTCAATGATTGTTATTTGTATTGCATAATTAGGTAGATCCTAACATTTAGTTTAGAGTTACATATTGGAGTTTCTAATGCTAGCTAGCCTATGAATTGCTATCGTCCATTGTTAGACACTTTCTCGCCAACCAACGTGATTTTTGGTCAAATCTGTTTATCTAGAACTTTATCATTATCTTTATTATGAACTTTGATCCTTGCTTAAGTAATTGATGAGATTAATGCTGATGTCTTGCACATGAGAGATGGTTAGATTAAGATCTATACTTAGTTAATTCAAGATAATGAGACTTCTTTCCCCGTGGTAGAATATAAATTCAAGACACGGTTATTACTCCCGGTTAAAATGCTACAATGGTATATATATTCATATCTGGTTAAACTGCGGATACCCATTATAATTGTTTATTTACTTATTAAGAAGTTATCAAGGCATAGTACGAATATTATATTCCTTGCATATTAGTAGTTTAACTATAGGGATGACAACCTTTTTGATATGCTATGAACGCAATGAATATTTCTTTTAGTTTTATCCGGCAACATCTGATATTCTTTCTAGATGCCATTACTAGTTAGTGACATTAGAAATACCAACGCCCTCCCCTCGAGGCGGAGATCGTGAGCCCGCAGGCAGAGAAGAGCCCCCCGGGCAAGGCGGAAATGTTTCCCCGATCTTGCCGAGGGTCGATGGTCCGAGCCTTGTGCTGGCCGAGTTGGGACGTGGTGTCTTGGGTTCTTCTTCTTATCAGGGTTCTTGACCTTGTCGTTCTTGAGCGTGGTGATCACCCCGTTAATGGCTCCGTCGTGGATCTGGTGATGAGCTTGTTGATGGAGATGAGCTGGCCAGAAACCTATCTGGAGATAGGGTTGAGTAGCTGCTTTCGATGTCCTTCGGGCTGATGTTCACGTGGACCGTCTGTGGGCCGGTTTCCATCTCGAGCGTGTTGTGGCCCGTGGATCGGGTTAAATCGCCCGCCGGGCCGTTTGTAAAGGGGGAACATGGTAGGCCGGGAGCCACCGGGCCTTGATGGGCCGACGTGTTCTCGCGATGTGGAGAATGTCATGGGGCCCAATAGTTTGGTCCCCGACAGTAGCCCCCGAGGGAGTAAAATTCTTCGCTCGGGGGGTTGTGTGGTTCCTGTCGCCTAGGGTCGTATATCCCAGGGTGGTTTGTCTACAAGTGGTGCGCGCAAAGCGCCGTTGGAGTAGTAGCCCGAGGCCTCGGGGAACGTAGGGTTCCCGAGGGCTTGGACAAGATACCTCGTCTTTGACAAGACCGAGATTTGCCCGTTAAAGTGCTTGGTTTGTGCATAGCTAATCGATCTTTGCGGGGGAGGGCCGAAGCCCGCGCTTATGTGCGCTGGGTCGATCCAAGCTTCCTCGGCTTTATGATACGGTCCTCTGTCGTCCTTCTGAAAGGAAGGAGGAGGGGAGACGCACCACGGTGCCCTGAGAGCTGACCATGGTGTGCTCCTTTGAACGTTGTAACGGGTTAGTTTAAGCGGGGTGCCCGTGCCCTCACCGGAGCAAGGGTCGGCTGTGTGATCTAGGATTCACCCCATGAGAACCCACGGGTTGTTTAGCGAGATCCCGGTTTTGACAGTCAACCCCCGAGGGCCAATAGGCCTCCCACGGATGGGACATCCCTATAAACAACCTCCGCTGGCCTTAAACACGTTCAGAAAATCCAGAGCCCCCGAGGGCCCGGGCATAGGCCGGTTGTGCATTTCCATCCCGTCCCTGGTTCGGGTCATCCTGAGGCGACTGTAGAAACCCCGTGGGGGCCCAGCCTGGCAACCTGCGGATCGTATGAGGCACGCGAGTCGTGCGTCGGCCGAGGGCTCGACCGGCCCCACCATAAATGGGAACCGCCATCGGATCGACATTTTTACCCCGAGGGCCTGGGCGCCACGAGGAAGTGGGCGGCCTAACAATTTTTCCCCCCCGAGTGGGAGACGGTGCGCCTCCTCGCCACGCCCGAGGTAGCGCCGGCGGTTTTCCGTCCCCGATGGGACGTGGCACTTTGTGGCGCTTGTCGAGGGGTAATCGAGTGCGTCGCCGGGCGCATTTAATGCTCTTGATTGACGGCTGCGGCCGCGCTCCGAGCCGTCGGACGGCGGTTCCCCGTTTCATCGTGGGCTGTCCATTTCAAGCAGCGTTTCGTTTGCTCGAGTGAGCGATTCGCCTCCCCTTCCTATAAATTCACCGCGCCCTCCCGGCGCACGGTTGCTCCCTTGCTCTCGTTCTTGCATCCCTGCAATCCTCGTTGCCCGACAATCGAGAAATAGAGAGAGAGAGAAGGAGAGGAAGGTTTACTTGCCTTGTGCACTCGTCGCGGCGGCATTTCCGGTGGTTGGTAGACTCCGCCCTTCCGGTTCATCCATGGCGCGCGCGGTGGTGGCGATGCTTTGCAAGGGAGGTGCTCGACGCCGATCCCCGGCGAGATCTTCGACTCACGGAGGAGAAACTCCAACGTCTGGTTGATGAAGGGGGCTCCTCCCCCCACTGATAACGTGGGCGAGTGGATAGCGCCGAGGCTGTCCGAGGAGGAGCCCAATCCCCCGGAGGGTTACGTTGTGAGCTTGATGGATCTTCACCGGCGCGGGTTCGGGATGCCGGCAGGCCGGTTCATTCGGGCGATCCTCCACTACTACGACATCGAGCTCCACAACCTGCCCCCAACTCGGTCTCCCAGGTGGCAATCTTCGCCGCCCTCTGCGAGGGATTCTCGGGCATCGGCGCTCATTGGGACCTCGTGGCTGTGGTTCTTCAAGGCGGACCTGACCACCGCTTGCCGGTGAAGAAGAAGGGCGCGGAAGGCGGCGTCAGCGTCGGCGATTACACGCTCAAGTGCGGTCGGATCGTATGGGCGGGCGAGCCACGCTGATGAATACATTGTGTCCAAGCTCACCACGTCTAACAAGGGGTGGCGGGGATCAATGGTTCTATCTCCGCAAACGACACGAACGAGCTTCAGCGTACACCGGACGCGTTCTCAAGCAGCGTCCGGTGAAGTGGTTTTGGGGCCCTCCTTCTGGTTGATCACCCTCAGCTGGATGGCTTGAGGAAGGCCGTGGTGAAGCTCCGGGACAACGACGTCAACGCAGCGGCAGTGGTTGCCGCCTTTCATCGCCGTCGGGTGTTGCCGTTGATGGCGCGCCCCTTGCGCATGTACCAGATGAATTGGGGCGGACTTGGAAGGGTCTCGGATGTCATCCGAGATGCTTTCCTATGATGCCCTGATGCAGAGGGTGAAGGAGGCGTTGGGGACTAACGTCCCCGAGAATCTTCCGAGGGTCCCCATGCGCCCTTCGCATGGGTACGTTTCCGTCGTAAGTGTTTTTGGTTTCAGCGTTCCTGTTTTGATATTGCTTATTCCATTCCCTGCCGTCCTGGTACTATTCCACTTCTCCATGTAGGGCCGCCTAGATTACAACGAGTCCCCTCCCCCTGTGCCTAATGACGACGCGACGCCGCCCCGTGTGGCGAACCGGGCGCGGAACGAGCGGGAGAGGGCGAAGAAGGTGCGGCTGGAGGAGAAGAAGAAGAGGAAGATTGCTCGTGCCAACCTTCGGGCGGAGCAGAGAAGCTCGGCCTCATGCCGGATGACTTCGACCTCGAGGAGGAGGAAGAGGACACCATCGTGGTGGACTCGTCCGGCGACGAGCCGCTCATCGTCATGACCGGGCGCCGGAAGATGCCCACTTCCCGGGGCTCCTCCATGAAATGGAGGAGACCGGCGGATTCGGGTCTGGTCATCCGAGGTACCCTGGCCGTCCCGGGCTCGTCCATCTCGTCCCCGCAAAGATGTCCCGGGACGGGCCATCCTCGTAGCGCGCACGTCGGCCTGCTGATCTCCTCCCGAGGTCGGGCGCCCGGTTCCTTTGTCCCGGCGGTTGTCCTCCATCCGCTCCAAGACTTCGCCGGGTTGCTTTGCGGATTGTCGACCGCGCTCGAGCCGGCCTTGCCGAGGCTTGGCTTTGCTCGATGAGCCGGAGCCTTGCCGGCCGCGGGCTGGGACTCCTCCCGTCGTGAGCGATGCGCGCTGGTCTCGGGAGGCGGAACTCTCGGCCCGCCGCTCGGTCGCCTTGTCGAGGGGAGTTGGCGAAGGCCCTCTCCCGCGATACGCCGCCCTCGGTGGTAGAAGGCTCGGGCATTTCCCGTACCAGCATGGCCGCGACCGCCACGCTGAGGCCGGCACGGTTGAATGGGGCCACCGCCCCGGCAGCGGAGGAACCCCGGTGGCCTCATCGCGCCATCGCCGTTGGGCGCCGAGGTGCCCGCCATGCTCGCTGCTTGCTCCCGCCGGATATTCGCCGGAGCCGCCGAGCGGGCAGCCTCCCTCGCCAATCCGGCTTGAAGATCTCGCAGCCGCGCGTCCCGCGTAGCTGGTGCCGGCGCTGCACGCGGACGAGGGCGCGGATGCTTTGGGCGCGGGTGCCACCCGTCGTGGTGGCCCTATCCACCTGCATCGCCGCCGCCGGTGGCGTCTGGTGAGGTGGCCGTCCCGCTCTTCCGGACCTCGGCGTTAAAAGCACTCCCGTGCGTGGGATCGTAGTAGCCGGCCCCGTCATTTCGACCCGGAGCGCCAAACATGTAGATGGCGTTGAACGCGTTGGGCGATAGAGCGACTCCTCCAACTCCGATATTGGGCGCCAATCGTCCCTCGCGGGAGGCACAGGTCCCGTAGCTTTTGATAGGCATCGTTCCTCCGCACCGACAGGCCGGTGGGATAGCGCTCCCGTCGGACGGTGCGGGGCCTGGCTCGTGCCCCTCCTTTTTGGCAAATGACGCTTGATGTCTCCCCCGACGGTTAGGGTTTCGAAGCCTTCTTTTTGGGCCACCACCGGGTGAATCCTCCCTGGCGGTTAGGGTTCGAACCCTCCTTTGGGCCACCACCGGGGGTGAATCCTCCCGGCGGTTAGGGTTTCGGGAACCCTCCTTTGGGCCACCACCGGGGCGACCATCGGACTTCGGTGTCCATGGCGAATGCGCCTGCGTCTTGCCGCGGCGCGTCCGCTGGTCCGCCTGCGCCGCGGCCGTGGTGACCTGGTGCGCGCTCCTGCGGGAGGCGGTCCGCCTCTCTTCCGCCGTAACGGGGGAGGAGGATCATCGTAGTCGCGGCCGAGTGCCACGAACTACAGCGTCTCGACAGCGGTAGGGTTCCACACGGAGCTCGTGCTCCGGCGAGCGTGGTGGAAATGAAGGTGGAATCGCCATGGGAGTTGATCGGGGTGTGGATTTCACCACAGTAGCGTCCCCCTACCGCGCGCCAACTCCTCGTCGGCGTTTTGAGAGCCGGGGCCTCGGTGCCGGCAATAAATTTATAGGCTGTGCGCCCCTTCCCCAATGGCGTGCGTGAGATTGACACGGGTGATTTATCCTGGTTCGGCCAAAGCGGCCCTACGTCCGGCGGTTTCGTCGATTCGTGTTACCTCGGCCGAGAGCTTGCGGTAGGGGGTTACAAGCGGCGTGGGGAGAGATTAGATCCCAAGCCCCATGAACGTGGTTGGAGTGGTGGTTTCGGTTGCTGATGGTTCGTCAATCCCCCCTAATGGGGCATTACTCTTCCCTTTTATAGTAGGAAGGGAGGAGTAATTTTACAAGTGTAGAAGCTTAGGTGGCTAATGCCCGAGGTTATGGTCGTTGCATGCGTGCTGCCGAGGTACGTCAATTGCCATCGGTGCGGGCTGATCGCGAACATGCGTCGATCCAAGGGGGGCGTGCCACCCCCGGCGCGATCCGAGGGTATGTGAGAGCCTCTCACGGCTTTTGCATGGCGAGGGGCATCCCTCGACCTTCTTGCTACAGCATGGCGTGCGCCCGAGGGGTAGGCGGGCGTGGCACCTCGGCGGTGAATTAGGAAGGGAACGATTGTCGTTCGGTTTCCCGTGCGGGCGGCGTAACACGCCACCGGCTCAGCTTTACGTCCCATCATCCGGATTGGGGAGGTGAATCGCCCGGTCGATTTGACCGGGCGTAATCGATGGCCCCCGGCGCCTCGCGCCGCCGCGCCCGCGTTGAATGCGGCTGTTCCCTTCCTCCAGTCAGATTCTCCCATGCCCGAGGGCCAGGTACTCTCGGGCGAGGAGGTTGGGACGTGTTGGTAAATCTAACGTCACTATAACATAAGGTGGAGTTAATCTCACCTCGGGCTATATGCCATCAAAAGATACTCGGTGTGGTTCATCTCTTAACACTACTATGTGCTAGGTTGTCATCCCCCCGCAATGCTAGGAAATGCATATGTGATACTTGTGATATGTGTTGTTCGTAATCTAAGAAAATAAATATAAAAGGTCTATCCGCAAAGCGCCGCGATATATAAATACCATCAGTAGCAATTCACCGGGAGTAATCCGTGGTTTTGTCATTTATATTCTACCACAGGGGAGGAATAATCTAAAGGTGGGTGCAAACATAATTAATAAGTGGCATACTTATGAGAGGTTACATTACTAGTGCTAACTTTAGCGGGGGGTTAAACCAATAATGATAATAATATGATAATGATAAATAAAGGCGAGGGCATCACACGAGAGACGAGAATAACTACTAAGTTAGACTTAACATTGGACTTTGCAAGAGACAGAATTCATCTATAGCATTTAATCTACTAAGTCATTACATCTACTCTAAGGCATATGTTATCATCTATAGCATAGTAGACTCTAGATCATGTATCCCACGACTATCAAGGAAAATCAAGAGTGAAACAAGATATTCCCCATAATCAATGTCCACGTGTCTTATAAACGGAGGGTGGATTCCAAAAGGACTCAACAGATTTGTCACTCCCGATCTACCACACGGCCCCCTAATATAAGGTGCATTTGCGGGTAAATCATATATAAGCACCACGCTTACATAAATATCTTTACCACCTAACCCACTTTCGAGTATTGAATTAGGCGCTACAAATAGATACATATATCTATCATAAACTACATCTATATCAATCATACTATTAGAATAAAGTAAGAACATAGCAAACAAACACATATTATTAATAAAGTGCAAAGTCATAGATACAAGATAATTCATACCGTAATACTTGAAGATCGAGAATTACGGGTAGGCACACCCGGCTCTAATTGTATCTGTTTGCTAATCAACTTGGATGAACTAGAACTAGATGAACTAGAACTAGAACTAGTAGCTAACTCTAATCTCTGGTGGAGGAACTCTCTTCTACTTCTGCCTGACTTTGGTTGATAATGAACTAGTATGAATTACAAATGAATTGATTGTCAACCCTCAAAGATGGTCTTCTTATATAGGACTTGGCGATGAACGATAACCATTGGATCAAACCGACCTTCAACAACGGGCGTAGATACAACCACAAAGTCGGTGGTAAACCGACCTAGGAGGCCGAGGTGACTTGATGGCCCCACCCGGTCGCCCGCCAAGATTGGGTGGCGGCGCCGGTGTCCCCGCCTCCTCACGGCCGGGTTCCTTACGCGTTCTCGGTACCTTCTAGAATGTTTTAGTTCACTTTTTTCGGGTTGAGTTGCTTCACGGTCAAGTCTTGTCATCATATGCCTTGTATATTCCGAACTTTCTCCATCTTTCTCCCCATTTATCCGTTAAGTCCCCGGAAATACATAATTCACCAAAACTTCGTGGAATTTATTAGTATAGACCTCTATTTTAAGTATATATTCAATTTATGTCCTTATTTCATCTCTTGTTGACATATAAAAGTATAGGATAACAGGTGTCAATAGGACGGTGCGCCCGAAAACGAAGGCGGGACTTCCCTCGGGCGGCGGAGAATACCCGCCCGAGGGCGGTGTTGATGTTTCTTAACGTCATTACTAGGAATAGATATTAAACCTATCCCGGCAACGGCACGAGAAAATGCTTGTTGGCATTTCTTAGCGCGATCACTAAGAATAAATATTATCCTTAATGATAACGTCAAGAAAACGTCGGGTGATAGATAAATTGAATATTGCAAGGGTCAACCCGCAAGCGCCGCGGATCTATCATCGTAGCATTTCACCCGTGAGTAATCGGGTATCGTTCATTTATATTTTCCCATGGGAAGGCAGGTTTGGATTTAATATGATGATGATAGCCCACAATGTATGTATGGATAGCCACTAATCATGTACAGGGTAAGTGACAATAATATTGGAGATAGTGGTGACACACACACTTCTTGAGCACTTTGGAAGGAGTAAATGTAAAATAACAAAAGGGAAATCTACGTTGAGTTGGCTATTCTAAATCGCCAATGCGTCGACTATAGTCTACATATATCATTCATGGTTCATAGCGAGAGATGGGCTAAAGTGATGAGGAGATGCCCGCTGGTGGTATCCGCCCGGTTGGTTGCACTTGATAAGACTCCAACCCAACACCCGGACGTGGAGGAGTGCAAAGGGCCGGGCGAGTTGTCACACCTCTCGCCGCCTACCTCACTACCGTGGGATGCCGGCATTTCCCAGATGATTCCTATAGACCTAAGCACCATGCTTACATTTATAGAGAACTACCTAAACCCCCTCAGCGGTACCCGACCCTCTACGGATCGGCAGGGGAAAGAGTAAAGGTAAACCCGAAGGTACACGGACCATCACTTTCGAACTTAGTTCTACTACGTTCCAAGAATAAAATATGATTCAATTAGCCTAAAGTTAGTCATGTTAATTATCACATTATACTAACTATACTCTAGTTGGCACAATATGAATATAACATGAGGATAACTATACTCTAGTTCATATGCATTGCGATATAAATAATGAGACTTGAATAAAGGAAAGAACTTCATAGTAAAATTACCAAAAAGATCCTTCCAAGGAGACAAGCCCTCCTTGAAGCTCCGCCTAACTCAAATACTAACACTAAACTAATGAAGGGGAGAGAGTGGTGCTCAAGGTGAGAATGTAACAATGTGATGTGTAGTGTGTTGTTGTGTGTCTTTACAAGTGAGGAGTGCCTCTCTTTTTTATATTCGCCGACCGCCCTTGATGGGCGGCCGGCCTGGCTGCGCCTCTCGGCCCCGCCTTCTCCTGTCGCGCGTTTTGTCGTCCATATGTTGGGCCTATGGTGGTGCATGGGCCAAATTGTCTTGTGAGGTTTGGTCCTCTTTGCTCAATCCACTCCTTGGCGTCTTTTTATTGAATGCGCTTTCTTATTTATTTGGCGACTTTGTACTGTTTCCACTTTTATACACGCAAAACATAATTTCTATGAATACAAGTGGAACTAGGTTAGAAGTAAAGGTATATGTAACATAAGTTTGCCCCTTTCTCATGAATTGGATATGAGTTGGCGGTATAATATACTTTCGATAATGACCGCCAACAAGTCCCCTAAGCAACCTTTGCTCGTCCCGAGCAAATAGCTAAGTGTTTGGTTGTTGATCGAGGAGTTGCTATATTTCAAAATGTATCATGCTCATAACAAAGTATTCTTCCGTTGTTTAAATAAATTGGCATTTCTATCTATCCTTGTATACTTAAATCATATGGGGCTTATAACATTTTTCAAACTCTTGGGTTATTGCAAGATAGAACGGTTTTCATAGAAACACTAGTCATTCATTCTTTGATTGATCATTCATGCGGAGCTTTTGTGTAATGATTCCTTAGATCATCTCGTGTGTGCAAACCATAAGGAGAAACAAGTCATAAACCTTGATCAAGATGTTGTTGGTATTTGTTAAGCCTACAGGGAATATTATGATTGATAATCCATAAGCGCACGGATACCGGTGAGCACTTCACCCGGGGTAATGGGTTTTAAATATCGAATCCACGGGGGAGAACGTAGAAAGGTTCTTGAGATTTACTACTGATCTCTACGTGGTTTAATTAAACTAGATTGATAATAAAGATAAGGAGTTCTAGTAAGAAGGTCTTGTTCTCACTTCAAGTAAATCATTTGCAATATTATTCTCAAGAGGGATTGTCATGAAGAAACTCTTAATAAAGGGGTTCTACGCTAACAATGCAGGGTCTCCTACGATTTCTATAAACGGGGCAGGTAACAAAGGACTCAATAGTCTTTTGTCACCACTACGATCGGCCTTAACAAGTGTCTTCACCCCGGCCTATAGAAGGTATTCGTAATGAGCTAGTCAATCTAAGCACCGCTTACATTAATCTAACAACTTTAATTCAAGAGCGACAGGAATCAAAGTAATCTTATCAAAAGAAATACGAACCTTAAGAATAATAAAGACAATATCACTTACTTCAATGGAATTCGAACAATCCACAAGATCTCGAGTCGTGCTTCAATGGAGGCGCCAACTCCTGAAGAGAAGAAGATGGAGCGCCCGACAGCTCGGGCCTTCCTTCTACTCCGCTTCAACCACTCAATAATTCTCTCAACTTATAAAACTACTCTCAATCTAATTCTAATCTAGAGCTACTATCTCTTGTATTGTCGTTGATGATCTGATTGAATTGAAGATTGAACTGAGATGGATCTACTTGATCTACTTCTTAATGAACGTGAAGCCTTAGATCAAACTTGATTCTGCATGCGGCTTGAGGGGGGTGCAGGGGTCTTTATATATCGGTCTTCCTCCTCGTCTCTTCAACTTCAATGCAGGCGATGTGGTATTAATCCTTGAATCAATCCCGTACTTCTACAGTCACCATCGGATCAAACCGGCGTAAATCAACCGTTTAGATCGAGTATTAGAGGCGGTGGAGGAACATTCCGTGCTGGGCTGGAACGGCGACTTTCGTCGGGGCCGTCGGCCCGATATTTAGGCGATCGGCCCGGGGGGGTTCCCTCTGGCCCGCGTCGTGTGTCGTGGGCTACGGAGTCTTCTAGATGATGTATTTCTTGGTTCCGAGTTTCGTTTCGTGTCGGGAATAATCAGTAGCCTTTTCGGACTTGTTTGGGAGTTGGATTGCGTTGCGTTTATGACATGTCGTATGCCACGTCATTTTCTCGCTGTTTTTCTATTAAGTACACGCAAATCACAACTTCACCAAAACTCATGGAAATCATTAGTATAAACCCCTAATAAGGTTATCTAATTATATTTTAGTCCTTTTCCATGTTTAGTTGACAATTAAAAATATACGTTAATATGTGTCAACAAACTCCCCCACACTTAGGCTTTTACTGGTCCTCGATAAAAGGATGGTCTAAGCATGGATCACGATTATAGTTATACCTGCACTTGGGATATTGAGCTTCGAATTAGTTAGAAACGGATCACCTTTATTCTTTAATCAAATCTATTGGAGAGATTTTGCATAAGTTTTGAAAAGAAAGCATAGCTATACTTACTCCTTTGTGACACTCTCAAGTCTCTCAAAGTATATTATTTTCTCACAATTTATTTATTATTGTAGAGCTCAAGAACATGTATCATACTTACCTTGTATTTATTGCCGAGTCAAAAGTAGATCCATAGAGATAAACGTCATAAGTCATAGATCAAGATATGCATGTAAGTCAAGATTATTACCACTTTGCTCTCTCTAGTTGAAAAATCTTCTATCTCCCTTTTTGGAACACATTTTTTTTTTTTTTTTAATAAAGAACGAGGTAACCAGCTATTTAGTGGAGAGTTGGGTTACTGCTCACCCTCGGACACATGTCCATTTTACTCTCTTAGAGAAGTGGGCCCTACTCACCCTCGGACACTTGTCCATTATTCTTCTCTTTATTTTTGCCTTTTTCTTTGTTTAGAGGGGGGGTTCTTCGACCCATAGAACACTTGCTCACTTTCTCCTCTCTCTCACTTTTCTCTCCACTCTTAGAATTTTGAACATTTTGGCTTTTTCATAGCTGTACCTTTTTCAACAATTTTAAAATTATGGGAGATAGAGATTAAAACTTTTTAGAGCATGGATATTTAGTGAAAGTAGTGTACGTGATCTTGATCTTAGACTTTAGACAAATTTCAACATGGGTCGTAGTTTTGACAAAGCTTAACACAAGAAAAGTAACAATTAATTAGATAAATCTTAATGATTGCTATGGCTCTACTGGGATGATTCATTTAATCACAAAGGAGAAGCATAACTAATGATTTTGAATATTTTGAAATAAATAATTCTCCAAAGACAAGATAAAAGAAAAAGGATCATTATTCTAACTTTATTCTTTCTCATGTTTTAAACAATTAAAGCATCCCAATGAGTGACAGGCATAAGTAGGAATTATGCAAAACTTTTATTCATGACACCTTTTTTCATACCATAACAGAAAAAAGACGCATTTTAATTCGGAACACGTAAAATAAATTGCAAAAATTAAAAGTTTCAGAAACAAACCGAAAGCAAAGGGACGAAGCGGGAGCTGAGTGGGGCACGCGAGGCGATCGGCCTCGATATTTGGGCCGATCGGTCCAGCCTGAGGAATCGTGTTGGACCGCATCCGTCGTCTGCTTGAGTCGATGGTTCCGTCTTGATTCGAATTTTACGGTTTTAAATCGCGAATTACTCCATTTGGTCGGTGTTGATCTCCCCACACTTGATCTCTATTATCTTGCATACAAAGCATGGTGGAGACAAGAAAACATATCGAGAAAAATATAGAGAAAAATATTTGACTCATCTTGTGGATTATTCCATTGATAAGAGAGAGCACTTTATTACGAGAATTCCAAACTTTCTAAAATTTAAAGCAAACTATTATTAACTAAACCAAGCTAAACAACTTTAATTAAACTAAATTTTAAGGCTCGGGCGCTAAGACTCATGTGCTCTCTAAGCGTGATGTTTATATAGGGCCCTTGCCCTTTTTCACACTAGCGACTAGCATCCTCTTCCCGATTTTTACGTTTCTTCTTTCCCTCATTCTCTAAAAGATGGAGGATAGACTTAGTGAGGGCGCTATTGACGCCTGCGGATCTCCTTGCAAGTTTCTTGAAGGGCTTCTACTTCTAGCCTTGAGTTCGGCATTAGTCTTTCTAGTCTTCTTACGTGGCATCTTGCCGGCCGGCTTCGATTCTGAGGAATCCTTTTGATCTGCGATTCCTTAGTACGGACTCCATTGATGGTAGTGCGGCATGGAGGTGCTGTAGTGTACTTGTGCTCCCTCGTGTTGCCGTAGGCATCCATGCGAACACGTGTGAGGCGCTCGCCCTTCTTTGGTTCTTCAACCTCCATGTAGCTAGGAACATGGATCGGCTTCTTCGGTGCAGCTTCGGCGACGATCGTGCGGCTGAGCGTACATGACTTGCTTGCTTCCTTGTGGTGGCGGTGGAGTGTGAGGGGCGGCGAGGTGGAGCGAAAGGAATTGGGGTACGATCGGGTGGTATTACGGCGATCGGCCGGTTTGCTTGAGAGAAGGGACAAGTTGTTTAATCTTTTCATTAAAGAGAACAAGCTGTTTTTTTCAGCCATTGCTGATAGCTTCGAGATGAGATGAGAAAAGAGACTTGTCTACCCTCGATTTTATACGAGTCGAATTTTCGGGGCGAGAAATTGGGGTTGTGGTACTAAAACAAATCCGGAAAGTAATTTTTTCCGCAATTATTCGTGCAAGAGACCGTGTGGGGACGAAACGGGTCGCGAGGCGGAGGCTTTCTTTGGGCGATCGGCCGTTATTTGGGCCGATCGGCCTGGCGAGTGGCGTCTGCGGTGGCGCGTTTTGTCGTGTGGTTCTCAAACTCTCCTTTCTCCCGAAAAACGATGACGGCCCATTATTCGCGAAAATTAATATTTTTGGGTAATTCGAAGAACTTCGATAACATCTAATTCTTCTAAATCTTTATTGGGCTCTAAAAATATTTTTAGCGATGACCATTTACCTTAAACAGCGTACCTTCGTTGTCTTGAAGAGTGACAGCTCCGTGTGATGATGAACTCACCACCTTATGCGGTCCTTCCCATTTGCCGTAGTTTTCCATGTCCAGAAAAGTCGTACCACGGAATTAAAAAGTAATACCCGCTTTGGGTGGAATTCCTTCTTCTTGATTCTTTTGTCGTGCCATCTTTTGGTTCTTTCTTTGTAGATCTTGGCACTGCGTAGTACGCCTTCTCTCGCCATTCTTCTAGCTCGGATAGTTGCATTCTTCGTTTTGTTCCGGCTTCATCAAGGTTCATATTCCACCTCTTGATCGCCCGGTGAGCTTTGAATTCTAGCTCAACGGGCAAGTGACATGTCTTCCCGTAGACCACCGGTAGGGGAGACATTCCAATGGGAGTTTTGTAAGCTGTCCGATAAGCCCAAAGAGCTTCGGGTAGCCTGTCTTTCCATTTAGTTCCCATTTGGTCAACCGTCTTCTGTAGGATATTCTTGATTTGCTTGTTTGACGTTTCTGCTTGACCACTTGTCTGCGGGTGATAAGGTGTAGCGGCGTTGTGTTGGATCCCATGATTTGAGAGGTACTTCTAGAAGTTCTTGTCGATGAAGTGAGATCCTCCGTCACTTATCACTAGCCTTGGTGTACCGAATCTTGGAAATATTATTTCTTCAAACATCTTGATTGAACTTTTGTGATCAGCAGTCTTGCATGGCATGGCCTCAACCCATTTAGAAACATAGTCAACTGCCACCAAGATGTACTCATAGTGTCCGGATTTTGGGAATGGTCCCATGTAGTCAATTCCCCAGACATCAAAGAGCTCGATTTGAAGATTGGTTGTCAGTGGCGTGGCATCTCTAGAATTGATATTGCCATGTCTCGGCGGCGTTGCATCTTCGTACAAAGTCTTTTGTGTCTTGATACATGGTTGGCGGAAGAATCCGCTTTGCGGATCTTTGCGTGTGTACGGAATGCTCCATAATGACCTCCATATGGTCTTTGAGTGACATTTTCTCAATAATTTGTAGTCCTTCTTCTGCAGGCACACACCTCTGAGTAAACCGTCGGGCGCATACTCGGAAGAGGTATGGCTCATCCCATAGGTGATGGCGACTCTCATAAATAAGCTTTTTTTTTCCAGCCCCCGGTCGTACATATCCTCGCAACCATAAAATTAACAATATCTCGCATACCGGGGGTCGGATCGGAGATCCGATAGAGCATGTCGTCCCTCAAGGAGTCATTAATGGGTAACTCATGTTGTTTCTCAAAATGCATTCTAGACAAATGATCGACAACAGAATTTTCTACTCCTTTCTTATCTCTAATTTCTAAATCAAACTCTTGGAGCAAGTAAAATCCATCGTATTAATCTTGGTTTAGCATCTTTCTTAGTGAGCAGATATTTAAGAGCAAAGATGATCATTATAAATAATAACTTTTGCTCCTACTAAGTAAGATCTAAACTTGTCGATAACATAAACAACAGCTAGTAACTCTTTTTTGAGTTGTGGCATAATTAAGTTGAGGTCCGTTAAAGTTTTACTAGCATAGGCAATAGCATGATGTTTCTTGTCTTTTGTCTGCGCCCCAAAACAGCCCCTCACTGCATAATCACTTGCATCACACATAATTTCAAAAGGTAAAGACCAATCAGGGGGTTGAATAATGGGTGCAGAAATAAGAGCATTTTTCAGAGTTTCAAACGATTTAAGACAAGCATCATCAAATTCAAAAGGAACATCCTTAGCTAGCAAATTTGTAAGAGGTCTAGCAATATGAGAAAAATTCTTTATGAACCTTCTATAAAAACCAGCATGGCCAAGAAAACTTCTTATTCCTTTAACATTCACAGGTGGAGGTAGCTGTTCAATTACTTCTATTTTAGCTCGGTCTACCTCTATTCCTCTTTCAGAAACTAGATGGCCTAGCACTATTCCTTCTCTAACCATAAAATGACATTTTTCCCAATTAAGGACCAAGTGCTTTTCTTCACATCTTTGCAAAACCTTATCTAAGTTTTCTAGACAATCATCAAAAGTTTTTCCATAAACAGAAAAATCATCCATAAAAACTTCCATAATCTCTTCAATCATATCAGAAAATATAGACATCATGCATCTTTGAAAAGAAGCTGGAGCATTACATAATCCAAAAGACATTCTACGATATGCATAAGTTCCATATGGACATGTAAAAGTGGTTTTGCTTTGATCACTGGGATGAATTGGGATTTGGTGATACCCCGAATATCCATCAAGAAAACAAAAGAAAGAGTGGTTTGCCAACCGTTCTAACATTTCATCAATGAAAGGCAGTGGAAAGTGATCTTTCTTTGTGGCTTTATTTAATTTTCTATAGTCTATGCACATACGCCAACCAGTGACAGTTCTTTGAGGAATTAATTCGTTCTTATCATTTTTAACTACTGTCATGCCTCCCTTTTTAGGCACAACTTGCACAGGGCTTACCCACTCACTATGTGGCACAGGATATATAATCCCGTGCGAAGTTTTAGAACTTCTTTTTTACTACATCTTTCATCGCATTATTAAGTCTTCGTTGAGGCTCTATAGATGGTGGAACATCGGGATCTGTAGGTATACGATGTGTGCAAAGGGCAGGACTGATGCCTTTTAGATCATGGAGTGAGTAGCCAAAGGGCCGCACGGTGTTGTTCTAAGACGATGAATTAACCCAGTAAGTCTCTTCCCGAGTGAGTTTATCATTAATGATCACGGGGATTCAGGATCATTATGCAAAAAGGCATATCTAAGACCAGGTGGTAAAGGTTTTAGTTCAATGGGAGGTCTCGAGGTTTCCTCGAATTCATCGAGAGGTTCGGATTGATTGGATTTTCTTCTTCTTCCTCGATGAAGAATTCAGTTACATCTTCTTGATTGGATTCTACGAAATGTTCTATAGATGCTTCTTTCACCTCTTCCATTGGGTCCTGGTTACGGGTTTGGTTCGGTCTCGATATGAATTGAATGTGCGAAGTGTAAGGGAAATTTATCTTTGCCTAGGCGAATGTCTAGTTTTCCGTGTGTCCTTCTTTAAGGAGTCTTTCTAAAGGATGGCCTATTAAGAGGTCAAACTCCCTAATGTCAAAGATATAAAAGCTCGGGTTTATTAACATGTCGTTTTACGAATAGGTAGAGCGTATAGAATTCTTTCGAACTTTGGACAATTTGCCCGAAAGAGTGCTTTAATAACTTAGTAGTAGGAGATAATGGCATATTTTTACTAAATTGCTTGAAAAAGGATAAAGCCATTATATTAACTCCTATAACTGGGTTATAAAGTGCATAAATAAGTGATTGCATTAATTATGCATTGAATAGGTATAGAAGGTGATTCTAAACGGATCACATCGGAAGAAAAGTTCTGATTCTTCTAACCATTCAGCACTCATGATAGATGCAAGCTCCCTAGTGTGTTGTCTTGAGAAGTATTGCTCAACGCGATCAATTTCTTCTTGTGAAGAGAATTTGCGTTTTTGAGGGTTTCTTCTCTTGATGATAATTCGAGGTGTTTCCAAAATCGAAAAATAAATCATCCTCGATATCATTCATAAAATCAGGAAAAGAATGTTTTTCCTTTGATGATTCTATAGCTACTGAGTTGAGATGATTCTGGTATAAGTTCGGGTGTAGCTATTTCGAATTTCTTCTTCTAGAGATTTCTCTTCTCTTTGGATCATCATTGGTGCTGGCTAGAATATTGTCTAAGATGGTTCTAGCTTCACTAGATGTAAGATGGATGAAAGATCCATGTGAAGAGGTATTCAAATAGGCTCTAGATTCTTTATTAAGACCAATATAAAAATGTTGAAGTAAAATGTGGTCTTGAAGGCCTAGATCTGGTCCGGACTTGCAAAGAAGTTCAAAACGTTCCTGTGATGAACTCAATGTCTCACTATCTTCTTGTTTGAAGGATATGATCTGGGTTCTAAGGTTGACTACTTTAGAAACGGGGTAGAAAATCCGAGGCAAATCTGCACCGGAGTGTTCCCCATTCGCCTTTCTTCTTCTCCTTGGTTACGTCATACCATTGGCGAGCTTTTCCTTTCGGTGTGAATGGAAAGAGCTTCCAACGGATAGTCTCGTCGGACATACCCTCTAAATGAAGGCAATCACATGTTTGCTCAAATTGTTGGAGATGATAATAAGGGTCTTAGTCTTCTATTCCTAAGAAAGTGTTGGTTTGGACCATCTCTATTAATCAAGGGCGTAGCTCATAGGCTTCGGATAGAATTGGTTTGGATGATGGTATAGGCCTAAGGCTAAGCTCCGTAGGTGCGAAAAAATCTTTAATGGATGTAGTATCCATGATAAAGAAAAGATAAGAATTTAAACTAAAAAAGAAAAGATAAATGTATACTCAAGAAATCTCTAAACCGTTCTCCCCAAAGCGGCGCCGAAATGCTTGTTGGTATTTGTTAAGCCTACGGGAATATTATGATTGATAATCCGCTAGCGCCGCGGATACGGTGAGCACTTCACCCGGGTAATGGGTTTTAAATATCGAATCCACGGGGAGAACGTAGAAAGGTTCTTGAGATTTACTACCGATCTCTACGTGGTTTAATTAAACTAGATTGATAATAAAGATAAGGAGTTCTAGTAAGAAGGTCTTGTTCTCACTTCAAGTAAATCATTTGCAATATTATTCTCAAGAGGGATTGTCATGAAGAAACTCTTAATAAAGGGGTTCTACGCTAACAATGCAGGGGTCTCCTACGATTTCTATAAGCGGGGCGGGCGTAACAAAGGACTCAATAGTCTTTGTCACCACTACGATCAGCCTTAACAAGTGTCTTCACCCCGGCCTATAGAAGGTATTAAGTAATGAGCTAGTCAATCTAAGCACCGCTACATTAATCTAACAACTTTAATTCAAAGAGCGGCAGGAATCAAAGTAATCTTATCAAAGAAATACGAACCTTAAGAATAATAAAGACAATATCACTTACTTCAATGGAATTCGAACAATCCACAAGATCTCGTGTCGTGCTTCAATGGAGGCGCCAACTCACGAAGAGGAAGAAGATGGAGGCGCCGACAGCTCAGGGCCTTCCTTCTACTCCGCTTCAACCACTCAATAATTCTCTCAACTTATAAAACTACTCTCAATCTAATTCTAATCTAGAGCTACTATCTCTTGTATTGTCGTTGATGATCTGATTGAATTGAAGATTGAACTGAGATGGATCTACTTGATCTACTTCTTAATGAACGTGAAGCCTTAGATCAAACTTGATTCTCTGTCTGGCTTGAGGGGGTCTGGGGGTCTTTATATATCGGTCTTCCTCTGTCTCTTCAACTTCAACAGACGATGTGGTATTAATCCTTGAATCAATCCCGTACTTCTCTGATGCCGCCATCGGATCAAACCGGCGTAAATCAACCGGTTTAGATCGAGTATTAGAGGCGGTGGAGGAACATTCCGAAGCTGGGCCGAACGGCGACCGTCGAGGCCGATCGGCCGATATTTAGGCGATCGGCCCGGGGGGGGTTCCCTCCGGCCCGCCCGTGTGTGTCGTGGCTTCGGAGTCTTCTAGATGATGTATTTCTTGGTTCCGAGTTTTAGCTTGGTCGGGGAATAATCCGTAGCCTTTCGGACTTGTTTTGAGTTGGATTGCGTTGCGTTTATGACATGTCGTATGCCACGTCATTTCTTTGTTTTTTCTATTAAGTACCGCAAAATCACAACTTCACCAAAACTCATGGAAATCATTAGTATAAACCCCTAATAAGGTTATCTAATTATATTTTAGTCCTTTTCCATGTTTAGTTGACAATTAAAAATATACGTTAATATGTGTCAACAGATGTGCAATTGAAATTTTTTTTTGATAAGGTATGGGCTAGCTCTTATTTCTTTTTAGAGAAGTGGGCTCTACTCGCCCTCGATTACACTTGTCCATTATTCTTCTCTTCTTTTTTTTTTTTTTTTTTTAGAGGCGGGTATCTAAGTACCCATTGTTTTGTTTTTCTCGGACACGCGTCCATTTTTTTTTATCTTAGCCCATAACCTATTTTTGGCAATGTGAATGTGAATCTTGATCAAAAGTGTATGACAGTGTCTCGCATTTTGATCATTAAGGAATTTTGAAATTATTCTCCGAATGATGAATCTCTCTTAGAACAAAATCATAGTTGATTCTATTTTTACCATATCATATCCGGCAATAGCTTAGAGAAGAATCATGCGTTTGCATACCCACAAATCATTAAGTTTCGTGGACAAGACAAGTTAAGCCAATAAACTTAAACATTAGGGAATACAATATTATGAACTAGGTGCAAATTGAACTATAGACGAGCAACTATTCATCATTTCAACTTCAGAGAAATTAAGCATCCTTATACTACATATTGGAGTGGAATCATATTTTTTTTTCTTTTTTTTAAAGGAAATGAAAAGGAAAAATTAAGAGATAAAATGATAGGAGAGGTAGGTACTTACCTCCGTGGGGTCCTCCCCAAGCTAGCCGATGGCTTATGGGTTAGGGGGTAGTACCCCATGTGGCGCCGAATGCCATCCGGGCCTCGTGCTCTTGCCGTCTCCGTTTCGCCTCCTCCGCTTGGTGTTGCAGTGCTTTGTTGATGGCGTTGATTGAAACCCGCACAAAACTAGTGAGTGACTGCAAGAACCTCACCTGTGCGGAGTTCCACATTCCCGAGTCGGGTGTTGATCTCTTGGAGCACTCTGGGGTCCACCGTAGAGTGACGTGGTGGTGGTGGCAACCCTTCGGAGTCGGAGGACACTGAGTGTGCCTCATGCCATGTTGACCCTCCCCGCTTGGTCCGGATGAGGTGTGAACATCCCCTCATACCGGAAGGTGGGTGCGAGCCCGGGGTTCAGCGTCGATGTAAAGAACCCGGTGGGCATCGGTACGGGTGTAGGCCGTGGCATCTCGTGAACCACTAGCCTCGCCCGTAGCTCTCCTTTGTGATGACCGCGAGAAACGCAGAACTCCTGCGTGGCTTCGTCTAGCTCAACTAGAGCGAAGGTGAGTGATGGGGATTTATATAATGAGAGTTTCGGGTTAGGGAGCGGAATCTCATTTATATATCCCGGAAAATAATAGATAATCTTCTCGTGGTCATTCTCATCAAATTTTATTATGTGCCCTTGTATCGTGTGTGATATTGAAATTTCAGAGGTGGAGTATCTAGGTATGTGACATTCTCGCCTTCCAATGCACCAATATTACTAGCAATCCTTGTCACAAGAGAGGTACAATAAACAGGTGTGGATTGTTTAAAATTGCTAAGCATGCATTTTATGATTTCTTTTCAGAGCAATCTTTCTCTTGTGAACTATGGCATAGAGGCATTGCATCTCAACATCTAAAAGACGGTGAAATTCATGCCTAGGAAACAAAGTTATGGCAATCCATTTTGCATGAATTTCAATGTTGGATGATGTATGTTGGCATTAGAAGGGCGAAACCTAGGATCTGTAGGAACTATGGTGGAGATTTCGATGTAAAAGGCGGCACGATTAAAATGCAGTAAAGCAACAGGCTAAGTTTGTGCAACATTTCTTAGCATCAAAGCCTATGTGCCTAGCCGGTTCTTGCCAAGTGTAATAGTAGTATTTACCAAAAAGTCTGAAGCTAACACCTTGATCATGAACTTCCAAAGATCCTAGAAATTGGATGGTGAGGAGGCGAGAGCCCGGCTCATCGGGGGTGCAATCCCGGACCATCCAATAGTTTTCCAAATGATGAGGAATTCGATATCCATACCTAGTTTTTCGAGGACGTCATCGGGAAGCGAGGAGCGGGAGCGAAGTCTCGGTTCTTGAGGATGTTGTAAGCTTGCATCTCCCGTTCTCCTTCCGTGTCGAGGTGCGGTGCGTCGGCTTCCTCGATCGTCATCCCCGTGGGTGCTTGTTCTTGCTCTTGCTCTTGCTCTTGTGAGGGTGCATCTTCTTCGTATGCTTCGGTGTTGTCGAAGTGTGTACTCGAACTTCCTTGGGAGAGCCTCGCACTTCTTCTCACGCCCTTCTTGAACGCGCTTTGCCGCTTTCCCCGAGCATGTTAGTGAACAAAAGCGAACGGAATGGAAACAAGTGCTTACTCTTGGAGAGACTTGGGAGAGAGAGCTTGTGAGAGAGTGTGTCTTTGGTGTTCTTGCACTAGAGCTTTGGAATGCTTTGCGGAGTGCAAGAAGTGAGCAAGTAGCAAAATGAGAGAGTGAGGGAGTGAGAATGAGAGGGGTGGAGAGCTCTCCCGGCCACCTCGCGAATTTATAGCACGATGCACCCCCAAGACTTTCGGGGCGAGGGCAACGGCTAGTGCTCGTGACCGTTTGGCTTTGGATGATGAGGCGCGCTGGGGGGCGGCCGGCCCAATCGCGGCGGCCCCCCATCCCGGGCCCTCGTCGCCTCGCTTTGGCGGTGTGTTCAAACGGTCGAAATCGACCGTTGTGCGTGGTGCAACGGTCGGGTTCGACACGTAACTTTATTTTCTTATTTTCTCTCATTTTATAAATGTTTAAGAATTTTTGGAATAAAGTTTTATTCGAGTATAAAATCAATCAATCTATATATATTATTATTTTTATATTTTAATTAATATGGCGGTGAATATATAATATGAAAAGGAATTCTTTTTAATATTAAAGGTTATGGTAAAAAGGAAATTAATTAAGTAAAGAGGTTATGAATTTAAATAATTTAATATGAGGAAGATAAATTTATAGAAGGAAAATCTTTATTTCTTACCTTTAGTGAAGCTTACCTTTAGGCTTGCTTCACACGCCATGCCTTCTTCGTATTTTTGGATGGTGACGTGGTAGGCGTATCTCCCTTCAAGGTAGGCTTGTGTTTGACGTAGACCATGGAACATTGTTCGGGCTTGGGGCGGAAGTTGAAGATTTCCTCCTTTCCATTGATGTTGAAGCGGATTTCTCCGTGGCCGACATCGATGTGTGCCCCAACCGCTTTCGGGGAATGGTCGTCCCAAGATCAAAGGTGTTTCCTTAGTGGTTTCCATTTCTAGCACCACAAAGTCAACTCGGCACAAAGTGGTCTCGATTCTAACAGCACGTCTTACGCTACTCCGGCCGGGTGACGGATTTGTGGAGTCAGCCCGGTTGGAGCAACATGCTTGTTGGTGCGGGTTGGTGAAGTTCATCTTATCAAACACGCCTTTGGACATGACACTGACGCTTGCCCCTAGGTCGCATAGGGCATGCTCAATCCTTTGAGTCCCTATTGAACAGCTGATGGTGGGACATCCTGGGTCTTTCTTCTTCTCCTCCGGGAGTTTGTTTAGTATAGCCGCGCTTTCAAAGCTTACATCAATTTTACCACCTCGGTGGTTGGTAGGGGCAGCTTATTGTTGATGATGGCTTTGACAAATTTGGCGTAAGATGGCATGTGGCGTACATCCATCGCTGGTACATCCACATGTATCTTACGGATCATCTCAACGAACCGGCAAACCGTTTCATCCACGGTTGATTTCCTCTTCCCGGAAGGAAAGGGCATGAAGTTTGTGTCCCCATAAGTTTGAGTTGTAATCCTTTCCTCTCTTTGGTTCTTCTTCGATTGGTGGAGCGTCTCGTGTTGTCTTGTCGTGGTTGCTGAGAGTTTTCTGCAACATGTGTTTAGGATATGGTGGATCACGAGTAGACTTACCGCTCCTCTTGGCCACTGCATTAACCTTTTTCGTAGGTTGACTAGGGATTTTTCCATCTTGATTAATAGGAATGTAAGTTGCTAAATGTGACAATTGTTTTTCAACCTTTTTATTTAAGCTCAACTGATTAATTACAGCAGAAGATAAATTCTCAAGTTTGGTGTTTATGTCTTCAAGCATTTTATCATTAGACAATAATTTCTTGTTTAAGCTTTCATTAATTTTAGCTTGACCGTAAACAAGATCTTTCAAGGAGGGTTGATTGGAATTGAATTTGGAATTATAACCAGAATTGTAAATGTTACCTCCTTGTGGGCGATTCTGATTGTTCCACCCATTGTTATTACCCGGGCCGAAATCCGTTGTTGACGAAGGCTACCTCTTCTCGAGTTTCGGGACAAGAACTTCCCGAATGTCCAACCTCTCCACACTTCACATGTAATATGTGAGTCCATGGGGAGTGTAGCACTTGCTTGACGGAGCTTGGTCGTCCATCTTTTCATCGGAGATCGATCTTTGCGGCAAGCGGTCAGATCTGTCTCCTTTACTCGTGTGCATACCTTTTTGTGTTTTTTTCGAGGGGCCCATTCTTCTCCCCCGGCTTTGGTTCTCGATCATCTTCTCGATGAGCGCTTCTACTTTTTTCAACAGTGAGGGATAAGAACGCCCCTCCAGCGAAGAAGATCTATGTGGCCCTTCGACATGGTCGTAAGACCATGGTAGAGAGTTCGAAGGACGAGCCACTTCTCCATGCCATGGTGTGGGCGGCGAGGATGTACTCTTGCGGCCTCTCCCACGCCTCCGGTATGGGTTACATTCTTGCCTGCTGAAAATTGGAAATTCTTGCCCATGCGCATTGGTTTTGCCCATTGGGAAGAACCTTAGGAGGAATGCGGTGGAGCATTTACTCCAAGTGCCGACAGCCCTCCTTGTCCTTGTAGAACCATTGCTTCGCTTTCCCCACTAGGGAGAAAGGAAACAAGCGAAGCCTGATTGCATCCGGCTCAACGTCCCTGATGACGATTGTGTCGCATAGCTCCAAGAAGTTACGGAGATGAGCATTTGCGTCCTCGCTTGGCGGAGTCCACGTAATGGACTTGCTTGTACCATCGTGATGAGGCCCGTCCCTTAACTCAAAGTTCTTGTCGCCCAAGTTGACACGGGGGGCCAATCGACATTGCCCACGATGGGAACAGAGTAGTCACGGAGTGTCTTGGTGGCCATGAGTGTTGATGAAGATGGTACTTGGATGACAAAAAAAACCTCCTCGGGAGTGATGACGGGAAGAGTGGGCTGAACCCGACTCCTTCCGAGCAGCCTCTCCGGATCGTCGACGAAGTTATTCGGCAAGGTTGCGACCCGGTCATACACTATCCCCTGTTTTCATCCACAAATGTGAAGAAAACAAAAAAGAGTTAGCCCGCAAAGATTAGGGCTATCATCCATACATGTGGTTTATGATCATCTTTATTTATTTATTTTTTTAACCTTGCCTTCCCAAACGGCGCCGAAATGCTTGTTGATGTTTCTTAACGTCATTACTAGGAATAGATATTAAACCTATCCATGCAAACGGCACCGAGAAATGCTTGTTGGCATTTCTTGCGCGCGTCACTAAGAATAAATATTATCCTTAATGATAACGTCAAAGAAAACGTCGGGTGATAGATAAATTGAATATTGCAAGGGTCAACCATAGCGCCGCGGATCTATCATCGTAGCATTTCACCCGGTGAGTAATCGGGTATCGTTCATTTATATTTTCCCATGGGAAGGCAGGTTTGGATTTAATATGATGATGATAGCCCACAATGTATGTATGGATAGCCACTAATCATGTACAGGGGTAAGTGACAATAATATTGGAGATAGTGGTGACACACACACTTCTTGAGCACTGGAAGGAGTAAATATAAAATAACAAAAGGGAAATCTACGTTGAGTTGGCTATTCTAATATCGCCAATGCGTCAGACTATAGTCTACATATATCATTCATGGTTCATAGCAGAGATGGGCTAAAGTGATGAGGAGATGCCCGCGGCTGGTATCCGCCAGCCGGTTGCACTTGATAAGACTCCAACCCAACACCCGGACGTGGAGGAGTGCAAAGGACGGACAGAGTTGTCACACCTCTGCCGCCTACCTCACTACCGTGGGATGCCGGCATTTCCCAGATGATTCCCTATAGACCTAAGCACCATGCTTACATTTATAGAGAACTACCTAAACCCCCCATGGTACCCCCGACCCTACGGATCGACGGGGAAAGAGTAAAGGTAAACCCGAAGGTACACCAGACCATCACTCGAACTTAGTTCTACTACGTTCCAAGAATAAAATATGATTCAATTAGCCTAAAGTTAGTCATGTTAATTATCACATTATACTAACTATACTCTAGTTGGCACAATATGAATATAACATGAGGATAACTATACTCTAGTTCATATGCATTGCGATATAAATAATGAGACTTGAATAAAGGAAAGAACTTCATAGTAAAATTACCAAAAGATCCTTCCAAGGAGACAAGCCCTCCTTGAAGCTCCGCCTAACTCAAATACTAACACTAAACTAATGAAGGGGAGAGAGTGGTGCTCAAGGTGAGAATGTAACAATGTGATGTGTAGTGTGTTGTTGTGTGTCTTTACAAGTGAGGAGTGCCTCTCTTTATATAGTGGAGAGGAGGAGGGAATGGAGGGCTCTCCTTGCTTCGAGCTGTTCTTGGCGGGGACGAAAGTTTGCACTACATACAACCGCCGCTTGAAGTTCGCACCAAACCGCCAGAGAAAGGGCGGGAACATTGGCCGAAATATTGCGCCGACCGCCGCAGTGGGCCGGCCGGCCCCTGGGCTGCGCCTCTCGGCCCCGGCCTTCTCCTGTCGCGCGTTTTGTCGTCCATATGTTGGGCCTATGGTGGTGCATGGGCCAAATTGTGCGCGGGGTTTGGTCCTCTTTGCTCAATCCACTCCTTGGCGTCTTTTATTGAATGCGCTTTCTTATTTATTTGGCGACTTTTTGTACTGTTTCCACTTTTATACCGCAAAACATAATTTCTACGAATACAAGTGGAACTAGGTTAGAAGTAAAGGTATATGTAACATAAGTTTGCCCCTTTCTCATGAATTGGATATGAGTTGGCGGTATAATATACTCGATAATGACCGCCAACAGGCGGAGAGCTGGGTCTCCCTCGGGCGAGGCGGAATTTACTCGCCCGAGGATGGAGAACTAGGTCTCCCTCGGGCGAGGCGGAGATCATGAGCCCGCAGCCAGAGAGAAGAGCCCCCCCTCGGGCAAGGCGGAAATGTTTCCCTGATCTTGCCGAGGGTCAGATGGTCCGAGCCTTGTGTTGGCCGAGTTGGGACGTGGTGTCTTGGGTTCTTCTTCTTATCAGGGTTCTTGACCCTGCCGTTCTTGAGCATGGTGATCACCCCGCTAATGGCTCCGCGTGGATCCGGTGATGAGCTTGTTGATGGAGATGAGCTGGCCGTAAAACCTATCCGGAGATAGGGTTGAGTAGCTGCTCGATGTCCTTCGGGCTGATGTTCACGTGGGCCGTCCTCAGGGGCGGTTTCCATCTCGAGCGTGTTGTGGCCCGTAGATCGGGTTCGTCGCCCGCTGGGCAGCGGGCCGCTTTGTAAAGGGGGAACATGGTAGGCCGGGAGCCACCGGGCCTTGATGGGCCGACGTGTTCTCGCGATGTGGAGAATGTCATGGGGCCCAATAGTTTGGTCCCCGACATTTGTTGAGCTAAATTTAGCTATTATTAAAAAATACATCCTCCAATAACATCCTCCAATAAACTCTCTACCCGACTCTCTAAATTGGCTAGCTCTCCAACCACTTGTAGAATAGAGACTATAGGGGCGGCCGGTGACGTACATTAGGGGCTGGTGATGCAACCGCCCCTACGCTTTGAGCCGCCCCCTACCGTGAATTCAAAATTTTATGTTTTCAAAATTCAAAAAAAATAGCAAAATATTTTTGTTTAATGGGGCAAGGCCCCCACCGGTCAACCACCCACAACCTGCACACATGGCCATTTTTTCATGATTTTTGCAAATGTTAAGGGGCCAAGGGATTCGAACCCGCAACCTTGGTCATGGTAGGGGCGGCTCATACCGCAAAGAGGGGCGGCTCAAAACAAAAACTGCCCCTACTTTGCTCATGGTAGGGGCGGCTGTAGGTGCTAGCTCAATGTAGGTGCCCATAGTAGGTTCCGCATCCCCATATATTATAAAACAATCGAGTGAAAGTTGACTATTTGAGGCCCCAAACGGATTCAAATAAAAAGTAGTCAACTACAAAGTTTTATAACTTTTCGAGATCTACAATTCTTATTTAGGAAGTTTTTCCATCTGAGGTCGTTTTAAATTTGAATTTCAAATTTGAGACATTTGAACGGAGTTTTTTGCATGACAAGGTGATTTCAAAATAAAAAGTGGTCAACTACACAATTTTATAACTTTTCAAGATCTATAATTCTTATTTAGGAAGTTTTTTCATCCGAGATCGTTTAAAACATTCAAATTTCAAAATTTAAACCCACATTTTGAGGCATCAAATAAAGTCAATTAATAAAGTGGTCAACAACAAAGATTCATAACTTTTTAAGATCTATAATTTTTATTTAGAAACTTTTTTTCATCCGAGGTCATTTTAAAATTAATAATTTTTAGTGTCTCATTTTAAAATTCGCAAACCACTGCAGACACGCCGATATATAGCCACCCCTACCGTGGACCCACAAGAGGGGCGGGTTTGTGATTGAACCGCCCTCGCTAATAGTAGGGGCGGTTTGTAACAAAAAACTGCCCCTACTTTGCTCATGGTAGGGGCGGCTCATACCGCAGTAGGGGCGGCTCATACCACAAAGGGGGCGGCTCAAAACAAAAACCGCCCCTACTCAAGAATGGAGGCGTTCCCATAGTACGCGTTTTTAGTAGTGATCCCTCCACCTCCGCTCTCTATTCTTGGAGAGGCTACATCACTAGATATTTTTTACGAAGTCTTTTGGAGTACTCTACTATTTTGTTATTAACTCTATTTTAGAGAGTAGCTAAAATAGTAAATTCGGCTAGATTTTTTGACTTAGTCTCTTGAACATGCTCTTAGGTGGTCTCCTTTTTGAATTACCCATGAGAAACCTTTAACCCCAGTTGGAAGACCTTTACTCCATTTTGGTTATACAAACTGGGACTAAAATTTCACCCTTTAGTCCCGTTGGTGTTACCAACCTAGACTAAAATTTAGAGGACCTTTAATCCCGGTTAGTAACACCAACTGGGACTAAAGGGTGATATTTTAGTCCCAAACGATGTTTTACCAACCAGAACAAAATGGCCTTTGATTCCAGTGAAATTTAGACATGAGACTAATGCATCCTTTATTCCAAGACACAAAAATACTAAAACCAAAGCCAAACTCGATTGTGGATCAAAAGTCTGTTCTCTACTTAGATCCCCACCCTGTGCCGGGTCTCTCATCCCTTCACCGTGCTACAGTGCCATCGACGCAAAGCCCAGATCAGGGCTATGGGAACGAGCGAGACAGAGCTAGAAGAAGCTCCTTTTCTTTAGTTTCCCGGTCAAGTCCATATTTTGTTTTGCTTATTTTTCGAAGCTTCATCGATCAACGTATCGGACGGATTAGACGGGAAGAGCGTTTGTCGCCAGAATCGTGGAACAAGTAATATACCGCCTTTTAGTTTTCTTAAACAGTCAAAAAGCGAGGCACATGGGCCGTCCCTGAGGGCGTGCAACCTGAGCGATGGCATAGGGCTTCCGATTCCCGTAGGCCTCCAAGCATCAAATACGTACTAGTAAATCCCGTAGCTAAGAGCAGTATAGTATTAATTTGATGTTTCATTGAAACAATAATAACATCGCTCGTTAGTCCAATAAAAATTGATTTTCTGGCTGCCTGCATGGACGTCGTTTTGTCTACCTAACTCCCATTCCAATTCCCGAACTTATTCGTCTTCACGTCTTCTATTGCCCTATGCCCTATCGGCCGGACTGACGGCAACGGCGCCGAGGCATCATGCTGAGTCACGAAGCCTAAATTCTCCCGTTTGTCGAAAGCCGCCGAGGCATCATGCTGAGTCACGAAGCCTAAATTCTCCCGTTTGTCGAAAGCCGCCGAGGCATCATGCTGAGTCACGAAGCCTAAATTCTCCCGTTTGTCCAAAGCCAAGGGAAGGTCTAAGGGCATTCACAATGCACACTCTACTATAGAGTCTAAAACTATTTATTACATGGGGTATCGTGGACTTAGAGTCCAAATAATACTTAGAGTCATTTTTCTCCCTCTCTCTTCCATAAATATACTACCACATCAGCGCCACATCATCAAAATACAATAAATATGGATAATAAATAAGCTTAGACTCTACGGTAGAGTCTGCATTGTGAGTGTCCTAAGGGCATCTCCAATAGTGACCAAATAGCTAGTTAGGAGGAATTTTATTTGCTATGAGTAACAATTTTCAAATAGCTAGCTAGATGAAGTATAAAAATAATAAAAAGTAACACTTTCATTTACTATCAAGGACAGAGACCAAATAGCTATCGACTCTCAAATAGCTAGCGACTAATAAATACCCAATCTAGCTTGATCTCCTAGAAACATCTCTTTCACATAACTCTCAACTATTTTATTTTTTTCTTATTTATATGTCTCATCTAGCTAGCTATTTACAAATTGTAATTGATGGCAATTGATGGCCAATAGAATTCCTTCTAGATAGCGATTTGGTAACCATTGAGACGCCCTAAACATTCATTTTCTTTTCAAATCATTCACAATCACAGCAATTCAACAAACTTAAGCTCTAAAAAATCAGTAAACTATAGCGAGTAGAGTAGCGGGTCAATCTCTTTTCATGTAATTTGTTTTATTCCTATTTTTTTTAGGTTAATAGGCTCTTCTTTTTCTATTTTTGTACCGGGCCTCGAATTTCCCGGGACGGGCTGCATGGCATCCCAAATAAAGCTAGCCACAGCGGCATGATGCCACGGTCCCGGCCGGTCCCTATTCTCTACCGTTTTCAGACGCATTATTTGTGCTTTGTCGGAGAATCGATTGCTGTGTCTCTGTTAACTTTGAATCAAAATAAATATCTTTCCTACTTTATCACATGCACGTTTGCCTTCAAAACTTTATGCTTCAGTGTGCGACACATGGTTGTAACCAAGTCACTGTCGTAGCCTTATTATGTCTAACAATATTCAACGTTTGTTTTCGATTACACTGCTAATCCTTCCAATCTAACCTGCTTTGCATTTTGAATCTTTTTTTCTTTAGCAAAAGTAGGCAGGTGTGCTCTGTCATCTCGTTCCATATATTGTTGGTAGCAAACTATGCACATATACAAAAGCAAGACTCACACAGAAATGTAAACGAGGAAACTAAAATCCATAGCACCAGAAAAAGTAAAATCTAATTAAAGCAACGCCCAGCCAACTACCATTATTTTGCTGCTTTATAGTTTGTTACCCTCAGCATTTTTGTTCCAATGGTGCAGCTACTGTAAATCCTCCTGTATATAGTAATCTGTAGGAGTTGCTATATGGGGATTGTGCCCTACTATCAGAACCCTAGCACCATCCCTCTCCTTTCCATGCATAAAAGCTAGCCAGCGGTATGTCACCAGTCGTCCGGGTCCCTAGTCCCTTCTATACCTACCATTTCAACGCTTTGTGCTTTGTGGGAGAATCGATTTATGTCCCTGTTAACTTTGAATCAAAATAAATATCTTCCTACTTTAGCACATCCCCAAGTTTGCTTTCAAAACTTTGTTCTTACAGTGCGACACATGGTTGTGTATTATGACGTCGTCTTTGAGATCAATTCTTTGGATAAAAGATAGATAAGTGCCCGGCCATTTGTGCCATCCCATGTGTTTGGCCACGGTTAATTCGGTTGTTTATAACATCCATCCATATATATTAATTACTAGATTTATTATGCCCCTACGTTGCCACGGGGCCTCCCTGGTGGCTGAGGCAAGCCGTTGGCCCTCTCCTACCACCGCTCGCCGCCGGGAGCCAAGCAAATCGTGGCCACGGGAGAGAGGGAAGAAAAGGTATATTTTTTATTACAAAAAATGTGTAAGGGGTTAAAGGCAAAATACATTCCATGCTAGCATGGCACGTTAGCGCAAAATGTCCACTTGTCTGCTATGGACCTGCGATGCACAACTTAACAAGTTTGTCCACGTGGCTGGCCGGGCGGCATGGACCTACGATACACCACTTAACAAGTTTAGAGGTCTAGAAATGCATTTTATAAGTTCATGGACCTACTCCCTCCATCCCTATTTGACCGTCGCTGTTGGTTTTCGTGCCACAAGTTTAACTCGATTTGTATAAAATACATGCAATATTTATATCTCTAAATAAATTTATTAAAAAATTAGATGGAAAGATCTTTCCAATGATACTAATTATTTATCATAAATAATTATATATTTTAATATATAATTGCCGGTAGTAGTTTTTCGGGAAGTGAAAACGATAAACATTTAGAGACGGAGGGAGTACATGACACTACACGTGTATACAAGTCCAAAGGACAGCTAATGCATTTAACCCTTATAAAAATTTAAAGAAACACCCAGCATGTTGTTGCGGGAACGATTAGGGAAACTATACTATTTGTATTGGTATTTACTAATATATGATTGCATAAATATCAAAATATATGTTAATTAATGGATGATGACTTTTTGTATTCCGGTGTAGACAACTAATTAAATATATGTTAGAAAATGATGTGGTTTGTATTTAGAAAATGATGTGGTTTTCAATGGGGAATTAACCAGTTGAGTAAGGAGATTTTGCACGATCCTTGTGGCGACACAGAATGGTTTGGTGCGAGGCGGGCCGAACAGGGCCAGCAAGGATGTCGAACCAAATGGTGGAATTTGTGGAGGAAATTCCCCAGCTATGGTCGGTGTTGGCACGCGAAATTGATCCGCGCAGCAACACGATAATTATCGTACTTTTCGCGACGATGAACGATTGCTTTCCGAGCAAAGCAACAAAGGATCCTCGCTTTTCGTGGAGGGAAGCCGGCCGTTTTTCAGGGCAAAACGGCAAAGATGAACCAATCCCTAGAGAAACTAGGGCTCGGCAAGAACTGGAACTGAAAAAATAGAACGCTGTAAAAAAGTAGATGTATTTTGTTTGTGTCGATTGGCTAGAGATCACAATCGGCCGTTTACCCATTATATATATAATGAGCATGCCTGAGCTTCGGCAATAAAACAGGACTCCTATACGTGTACGACAAGTATCACGTATTTGTTTCAACAAGCCGAATATAATATTCCTATTGAACTAATCTCTAGCTGATCGGCTATGGAAAACAGATATTCCTGAGTCCGGTACATACTAATTAAGGAATCCTTTCCTACAAATACTGCTCGAGCTTCCATCCATGAATTAAGTACAAAAATCCTTTCCACAGACCCTGATGCACACGTTGATCACCTAGCCTGTTCCTTGTTTGCTTTCTTCTTTCTTCATGTGTATACTGCACGGAACGCTCCTGGCCCTGTGTTACAACTTGAGCAACGTGTCAACTGATTCAGAGTAATTATCAATAATCTACATATATAATTTGGCCACTCATATATATTTCTAGCCAAATTACACTATCAACACATGCCCCCTGTTTTTCGTACAATTGCATTTTACCGAAAATACTTAGAAATCAACTTTTACCTGATCAGGGCGATGTTTGTATAGTAACTTCTCTGGCCATAATATTGCTCAGGGCGTGTTTTTCTAAAATACATCGGCCAAGTATTCATTTTGCTCAGGGCGATGCTTGAAAATACATCGGCCAAATATTTAGCTCAGGGCGATATTTAAACAACATATCGGCCATACTAATATCAAACAGATTGCCACACACTAGGATAGTACTTCTTCAAATATTTTCCATTGAGAGCCTTAGGCAATTTATCCCCTGCAAAGATTGTACAAAATATGAATTTCCAGGAACAATCTCTACAACCTTATATGGTCCTTCCCAACTCGGCGACCATTTACCGAATTTATTATCTTTAGTTCCTAGAGGCAAAATCGTTTTCCATACTAAGTCTCCTATTTGAAACGATTTTTCTCTAACTCTTTATTATAGGCCTTAGCTACCCTCAATTTCTCCTTTTCAATTTCACGCAAGGCCTTTAATCGGTCTTCGGAACCTCATCTATTCTATCCATCATCAGATTATTATAATCTACAGCCGACAAATCATTTTGCCTGGCTACTCTAAGAGCTTGTAAATTAATCTCTACAGGTAGCACAGCTTCCTGTCCATACACTAACTCATACGGTGTCACCTGAGTTGCCCCATGCTTAGATATCCGATGAGCCCACAAAGCTTCCGAAAGCACTTCATGCCACCTTCTCGGATGTTCCTCAATCTTTTTCTTTATCGGCTTAATCAAAGTTTTATTGCTAGATTCGCCTGTCCATTAGCTTGGGCATAATCGGCTACGAATTTAACAACTTAATTCTAAAAGATTCAGCAAATTCACGGAATTGGTGAGACATAAAAGAAGCACCTTGATCAGAAGTCAAAGTCCGGGGAATACCGAATCTATGAATAATATGTTCCAACACAAAATTAATAACTTCTTTATGAGTCATATGTTTTAAAGGAATTGCTTCGGTCCATTTAGTAAAATAATCTGTAGCTACCGGACGGCGATGACCTCTAGATGAAGCAGGATGTATCGACCAATAAAATCTAATCCCCATCCTCTAAATGGCCACGGCTTAATAATAGGATGCAACATATAGCCGCGGGCGCCAACTGTATGTTTCCAAACTTTTGACACGCTTCACACCCCTTATAATATCGAAAACAGTCTTCTAACATAGTCGGCCAATAAAAACCCGCTCTTTTCAACAACCACCGCATCTTATGAGCCGACCGATGTGTCCCACATATCCCCTCATGCACTTCACCCATAGCTATTTTAGACTGATCAGAATCCAAGCACTTCAGAAAGTAACCCATCTATAGTTCGGCGATACAATTCATCATTTAACAAAGTATATTTTAATGCCTGACGCCGAATTTTCCTATCTCTCGTTTGACTTGGATCCTTTAAATAATTAACTATAGGACTTCTCCAATCACCATGATCTAACTCATTTACAAATTCGGTTGCTTTTGGCCCCATTACCGAATTTTCTTTTGCCATGTACTGCTTGCTGCTGGACTGAACTAACAAATTTGCTGCACTCTGCACACAAAACTATTAACCTGTCCAGCCCCAAAACTCTCATTTTTTTTCCAAGAACTGAACTAACAACATGCAGATCGGACTCACTTTTGTTAATGTCTAGCATCGGTTTTTCAATTATTAAAAACTTTCCACTACTAACACGATAACCTGATGCTTGTTGGGCTAAAGAATTAGCTCTAGAATTTTCTCCGCTAGATATATGACTGATAGTAAAACTATCTAGAGATTTAATTATATCTAAACATCGGTCCAAGTAGCTATTCAGCAACCCATTAAAACATTGACATTCTCCATTAATCTGTTGAACTACCAGAAGAGAATCTCCAAAGGCATCTATGTCTTTGACACCCATATCAGCTAGACTTTGCAAGCCAAATAATAAAGCTTCATATTCGGCCCGATTATTTGTGCAAGGATATTCTAAGCGAACTGATGTCTCATAAGACACATTATTAGGTGAAATTAAAACATTACCGACGCCTTGTCCATCTCTACAAACCGATCCATCAAAATAAAGTTTCCATGGGCACACTCTAGTGCAGTTAACATCTTCCTCATCTTTAATCCCATGGTCAACAATAAAATCGGCGACAACTTGACCTCTCATAGAGTGCAACGATTCAAATGTTAAATCATATTCTACTAATGCATAAGCCCACTTTCCAATTCTACCACTAAGAATCGGCTGTTGTAACATATATTTAATTACGTCGGTTTGGCATGCAACTATACAATTACTAGAGAGCAAATAATGCCTAAACTTGGTACATGCATAATATAAAGACAAGCATAGCCTTTCAATTAACACGTACCTAGTCTCTGTATCCAGTAGACGGCGACTCACATAAGCAATAATATATTCCTTCCCGCCGTCTTCTTGTGCCAAAACCGCGCCGATCACCTTCTCTTGTGCAGCAAATATATAGTCCGAACGGCACACCAAACTTTGGAGCTCGAAGCAATTGGAGGACTAGATGGATATCTCTTTATATTATTATAAGCATCACGCCGCTTTCGCCCCCCCATGTGAATTCGGCTTCATTCTTTAGCCAAGTAAAGGGATAAACGATTCAATTTTCCCTTGCTTTTCTGATCGGCCTCCATATTTGCATTGATGAAAGTAGGCCTAGGCACACTTCCATCACCAATATCAATTTGCTGAAGTGGATCGGCCGATGAGAATCCTTGTCCCGACTTATCCATGTCACCAAAATCTTCAATAGTTTCATGCATATCGTTCTTACGAACGATACTCCTCAAGACGCCTCTGCAACCACTTTATACTATCTTCTTTATTCATTATTCACGAGAGATAAATCATTAAGCCGAGCTACACAGGGCGGCTTTGTACCCTTTTGACAGAACAAAACCATCCTTATCGATTGCAATATAGTCATAATCGATAAATCTCTTCCCCGTCAAGCATTGCATCTCACCATGTTGCCAATCAATAGGAGCATCGGTTAAAGGCGATTAAGGCTGAATTATTCTGCTTCAATTATCTCTACATCATCTCCAACCCACCGAATCAAACACCGATGTAGAGTAGAAGGAACGCAACAGCTTGCATGTATCCAATCACGTCCCTAAAAGAGCATTATATCTCCCTTTTACGTCCCACAACAAAAATGCGATGGCACGGTTTTGCTTCCGATTTGTAAGCTCCACAAACAATAATGCCTTTGGCTTCGGATAAATCTCCCAGTAAATCCACTAAGCCCCATGCCGGTCTTTATTAACTCGCTCTCTTTCGCCCAATTTAGTAAAACCGAAAAAGGCATAACATTAACCCCAAAGACCGCCATCAACAAGCATCGCGACCAACAAGTTTACCATTGATATGTCCCTTGATATACAATGGCTTCAAGTGCATCTCGGGCTTTTCTGGCTTCTCAAATATAACCTTCTTGGCGCCGAGAACTAGCTGTGCAATATCAATTTCAGGTGCACGAAATTCTGCAGGCAAGGCAAACACCATATTCATATCCATAGCAGCAAGTGTGCCATCTTTGCTCTCTGAATTCTCGTCGACAATCATATCGTCGTCCTCAGATTTGTCTTCCTCCATTGCAATGCGCTTCTCTTTCCAAGTCATCTTGGGAGGAACTGTCATTGGTCGTTCTTCATTAAACCATTCATCGCGATACTTCTCAGCCTGTTCTTCTTTAATTTCCAGTGCTCGCAGCCGCTGCACTCTTCGTTTCTGTGTATGTGTAAGTCCTCTCGGGCACCACTGAGATTTCGGTTTAGTTCCTGGTGCAACCGATCTGATCTTGGTGCCCCCAAAATTCCTTGGTCTGTGCTGAAATGCTGCTGCCCTTGGCCTAAACATGTAACCTCTGGAATAATAATTCTGCTGTATAAGCTTTTGAGAATTCAGCTTCCTGTTCACATGATGCACGCCTCTTGCAACTCCACCACTAGCACTTGCTGAACTGAAATGCTGAGATACATTGTTAGAAATTCCTGCGCTACTGTTTTGCACGTTCAATTTGTCAAATGCTTCAGCCGTGCTATCAACTGCAGCTAGTGCTTGTTCAAACACGTAGCTTCTTTTTACGATCGAACTAGAGGCTGATCCGATGACTATTTTCCCTTGATGTGCATCTGCATCCAGTTCAGGTTTGTCAATCACCATAGTACCTATTTTCAAACCATGAACAGTACTGGAACCATTTGGATCAGTAGCTGGTTGATGGGTTTCAACCATGTCATTATGCAAATCTGAATTATTAGTGCGATCTCCATGCTTGACTGGCACCCATACAGATTTGCGACCACTAGCATAATTCTTGTTGCCTGTACCGTACCTCGGTGGACTACCCTGCTGTACAGAGAATGCAGGTCTTCTCCCTTTAGATGAACTAGCTTCAATTTCCTGATTGAACCGAGGTCGCTTGCCATAGACATGCTGTCCAACCATGGGTCCTGCTGCCCATCCAGATTGATAAAAACTTTCTGGCTCAATTGGATATGGCATCCAAGGATTAAAACCATATGGATGATATTGTGGATAAATAGGAAGCGCACAGCCCCAGAACTCTGGCCTCACTGGAAACTGCGGTTGATGGGCATATGAGTTCCCTTGTCTGTACAGTTGATCACCAAAGCCATGTCTAGGAGGAGATCTAGGACGCTTAGACCCTCCTAACCGACTAAATGCACTGCTAGCCTTCTGTGATGTATATTTGTCCAGCAAGTACTGAACTGTCGGCTTAAAGTTTTGAACCCGCTTCTTGCCTTCATTAACTTTCCACACCCCTTCTTCTGGATTCTTTGGCTTAATCATCCTTGGAGTAGCTTTGTCATCAACAATAACATTTTTTCCTTTAGCAGATTCGGCCTGATCTGACCGAATAAGCACCTTCTTGCTGTCAAAATCAATCATGTTAATAGGAACGGATCGGTATCAAGCTTCATCTTAGAGCCTTACGAAATGTCAATCGTCCGTCATTAATGGCCGATTGCACTGTCGACGAAACACATTACAGTCATTAGTAGCATGAGAAAATGAATTGTGCCATTTACAAGATGCTCTTTTAGCCAATTCTTCGGAGGTGGAATTACATGACCTCCCTTTAATTTAATCTGATTTGCCTGCAACAAGATATCAAAAATTTTATCGCACTTGCTAACATCAAAAGTATACTTGATTTCCTCTCTTCTAGCAGGCGTAGGTTTTAAAGCTGTGCATGCAAAAGGCTTTGACTTAGGCACATGTACCCATTCGGCTATGCATACATCAATGTCATCATCACTAGCCGAATCACTATCATACCCTACAATATGAATTGCGTGCTTTTCATTATCTTTGTTTCTATTATTGTCTCTAAACCGCCATACTGTTTTATCTTTAGCACGGTTTTCCTGCGCTAAAAACCTTTTGTAAAACTTGATTAATATCTGAAAATTCTTGCCCTTCTAATTTATCCTTGATATGAGGAAGTAAGCCCGAAAAAGCAAGATTGGCCAAATCCCTTTCGGCAATAACCAAGCTAAAGCAACGGTTTTTGACTTCTCTAAACCGTCGAAAATATTCGGTAACCGATTCATTGTACTTATGTTTGACCAATACCAAATCGGTAAGCCTAAGTTCAGTTTCACCACTGTAGAAATATTCATGAAACTTTTGTTCCAACTGTGCCCAAGTCACAATGGATTTTGGAGCAAGTGATGAAAACCAAGTAAATGCAGTACCGGATAATGATAAAGGAAATAATTTCAGCTTATAAACATCCGATGTACCAACTTCACTAATTTGTGCTAAAAATTGTCCTATATGCTCAAAAGTAGACTTACCATCTTCCCCCGTAAATTTAACAAAATCTGGGATTTTAAAACCACGTGGGTATGGTGTTGAATCAACATATTCAAGATATGGTTTTTGATATGCACGGGCCTTACCTTTGGGTTCTAAACCAAGTTCTCTAAGCACGTTAGCAATTTGATCTTTAAAATTCTGAGATGGTTCAGAAGAGCTAGTATGCGGCATAGATGCAACTTGGTTGTGTAGTTGTGACTCCGGCAAAAAAATTGAGCGTGTGGCACATGCTGCGGAGACACATTAGAGAACAGGTTTGGTGCCGCCCTTGAGGAACCCGGTACCCATAGACGGCATTAATGGAGTCGAATAAGATGCCGTCTGATAATAGGGTTGTTGCAAATTAAAATTCACAACTCGGTTGCCTGATTGCGGAACCGAAGTAATAACAGCAGAATTCGTAGCACTAGGCGCAAAATTACTAGCATTAGGCTGTAGAGTATTAGCCGTGCATTAACGGTAAAAGTGGCATTCGGCGGCAGCGCCGAATTAGTATTTTCAAAGGTCACAGGCTGTTTTTCGAGATGTTGATCCTTAGCCTCTAACACTGCTGAACGAACTTGACGAGGTAAACTGTTTATGATATCTTGATTAAATTGTAATTTAAATTCATCAAATTTACCAAATAAGGAGTCGCTTCATTGTCCGTGTCAGATGTTCCATCTCTGTACCAAATTTACTAGCTACCGATGCATCAATTAGATGACCAATTTCTTCAGCGGAAAGTGGTTTACTTTACATCGGTACTGGGTGAAGGAGATGAGTCTGATGCAGCAACCTTCTTGATGACGCCGTTCCTCGCCTTCTCGAAAGCCTGCTAATTTCCTCTTTAGACTCTCCAGCCTCTCTTCCTCGAGCGCCCGTTCAATCTCCTGTCGTCCCTCCTCAGATAGATCTTCAAGCGTGACAGGGATGACGTTGTCAGTGTTGATCCCACTACTGTCCTTGGGCGGCTCCATTGCTTGATTCTTCTTGTTCTTCTTTTTCCCCAGCGGAGTCGCCAATTGTGTTGGCACGCGAAATTGATCCGCGCAGCAACACGATAATTATCGTACTTTCGCGACGATGAACGATTGCTTTCCGAGCAAAGCAACAAAGGATCCTCGCTTTCGTGGAGGGAAGCCGGCCGTTTTTCAGGGCAAAACGGCAAAGATGAACCAATCCCTAGAGAAACTAGGGCTCGGCAAGAACTGGAACTGAAAAAATAGAACGCTGTAAAAAAGTAGATGTATTTTGTTTGTGTCGATTGGCTAGAGATCACAATCGGCCGTTTACCCATTATATATATAATGAGCATGCCTGAGCTTCGGCAATAAAACAGGACTCCTATACGTGTACGACAAGTATCACGTATTTGTTTCAACAAGCCGAATATAATATTCCTATTGAACTAATCTCTAGCTGATCGGCTATGGAAAACAGATATTCCTGAGTCCGGTACATACTAATTAAGGAATCCTTTCCTACAAATACTGCTCGAGCTTCCATCCATGAATTAAGTACAAAAATCCTTTCCACAGACCCTGATGCACACGTTGATCACCTAGCCTGTTCCTTGTTTGCTTTCTTCTTTCTTCATGTGTATACTGCACGGAACGCTCCTGGCCCTGTGTTACAACTTGAGCAACGTGTCAACTGATTCAGAGTAATTATCAATAATCTACATATATAATTTGGCCACTCATATATATTTCTAGCCAAATTACACTATCAACAGTCGGCTTGGCATTTCTGGACTATCCAAATTGAGAGAGAGGTTCCTGGTAGGAGATGCTGCCACAGATGCTCTTATAGAATACCTGGGCCTTGCGCCAACTCCCAACCACACTTGCTCCTTTCACATCACCTAGGAATTGGGATGGAGTGGTGAAGGTCGGTAAACTGTTCGATGCATCAGGGGATAGGTACCCATACCTATGAATGGCTCTGATTTAATTCCCTCCACCTAGATGCTTGACGCGTATCTACTGCTTATCCAATTAAGCACTGCGCAAAATCAAATCAGTGCACTTACACGCCACTGCTAAACGACAGGGACCTTGTACGCGTAGCTGTTTTTTGGGTCTTGACGCTTCACGTGCTCCAACAACCGTTCGAGGGTTTGGGTTAGCACAGCGCCGCCGTCGCTGCCATCGGGTGTCCCTCGCGCAGCGTCGCCGCCGGTAGGTCGCGTGCCGTGGCGGTGGCGCCCTGCCCCGACCTTTGGGGGACGATGCCGCATCTATGAAACCCTCCCGTGAGGACTCCTGGGGCCTCCTCACCCGCGCCACCATGGGCTCCTAGGTGCTCCTCTTCGCCAACATCCTCCTCTTCCCCTCCTCTCCCGCGTCGTCATGGTGCAGCGACACTATCACCGTCGCTGAAGACTTCCTTGCTGACCTCGATGGCTTTGTTGCAGCCATGGATGAGATCTCGGGGCTCTGGCGGGATGTTCCTCAACCGCGGGAGGGCGAAGTGGACCTGATAGTACTAGCGTGGAAGGGAGGGACTATAGATGAGGTAAATGTTCCTTTACATAGTATATGGGTGTGGTTCTGCCCTAGTTTAGCCTGGCTAGCCCAAACGAGCCAAGCTTGCTTTAAGCAGGCTCTTTCCAACCAAGAGTGTTTTGTTTGGTTGATAGGCTTCGGCTGGATTTAGATTTTAGTTGGTTAGCTGGTTCTGACTATCTCAATGGAGCCACGATGTTTGTTGTTTGGTTGCCTGTGTTTTTGGGTGTGCATTCACCATTCTGGAAATCTGGTGACTTTATCCCCCTTCATTTTCCCTGTATATTTAAACAATTGGGTGGACTGCTCGTGGGAACAATCTGCTCACCTCTCTACCTCATCTACTCTCCCTCCTCGCCTCTTCACCTGCTCCCCTCCTCGCTCCTCGCCAGCGACTGAGTTCTTCCTCGGCGATGAGCGACCATGCATCCGCCTAGGACGCCTCACTGGTCCACCACGCACTGGAGCGCTGCAGTGGCGCATGTTTGGCGGACTCATACGTGGAGCGAACCATGGCGACTGGCTCGCTGTCAAGGAGCCGCGCAATAGTCTTCCACTCCGGCGACTCCAGCAACCACTCAACTAGCTCCCAGGGCACTACCTCAGAGGTGAGCCAAAACCCTAACCCTAATGCATTCGGTGTCACTTCCTAATCACCTTCAATTCGGTTCCTTTTGCGCCGTTCCCTTAAAAATTGGTACTTGATTTTAGTCGAATCCCTAATTTTAGCATTCAATTCATGATTTTCCCTAATTTTGAAGAGGGCATGTGGTGGCAAGCACAGTGGTTGTCGTTTCCTTGGATGTCCACAGATGGTTCACTGTGACTTCTTACTACGGATTGGCTTCCCAATCATCTTCTTGAGGTTGCTGGAGTCGCCGAAGTGGGTCCCGAGTCCCATCATAGACCATAACTAGACCTCAGGCTCTCAAATCGACTGAAATCCGCATCGCAATCAGTGGGGAAATGAACGAATAAGCACACGCATAGCAAAAGGGAAAACAACAAATGGCCAAAGGCCTCATACCGCGGTCTTGAGGGCCTTACCTCCAACGGCGACGCTGTATGCCACCAACGGACGACACACCGTGGAGGACGAAGAGAGGGGACTATGAGAGTGCGAGAGAGAGCAAGCGAGAGCGGCGGGCGAGGAGAAGAGAGGAGTGAACAGTGACCAGAACCCAAGCCAGGGCGGTGAGACGACGTTTTTATACGATGGCCAGCTGAAGCCAATTAAGCAGGCCCACACTTTTGTGCGAACCTTAAAGCAGCCCAAGCCAGACTCACTTGGAACGACCGATTCAGCCTTCTTACCCTGGCCTGGCCTCGCCACAAAAATTTGGCCTAATCTAGCCTAGTTAGCAAAAATTGTACAACCAAATACACACTATGTATCTCGCATGTTCTCCAAAATATTCCTTGTCATGATGTGTTCCGCTCCGCCTCCCTTATTTATTATTTTCAGAGGTTATGTCGCTAGTTATTTGGCAACACCTTTTAAAAAATTCTTTCCCTCCAAATCGTTTAGTACCCGACACCCGACTAAAGGATCGTTAAAGACGAATCGTGTTGTAAGGCTACGGTGAGCATGACCTTTAAACGGACGGTTCATATACCAAGTGACGGTGATTTTCACCTTGACAGACGTGTCGATCCTCAAAGCGATGGTGAACCAGCACTGCAGACAGTACAATCTTCTTTATTTAGGATTGAAAAGAAACCATGAGACATACATGTATTGAACACAGACTTATTGAAATCTGAAACAAGATTACCAAACACATGTTACATGCATGTACACCTTCGTAAAAGCCCAAACAGACACGTATTGCATACACTTTTATTGACGAAAAAAACATGACGGAAAGAGGAAAGCAAGCTCAGAGGCCCACACAAGAGTAGAAGGTGAACACTACAGGGTGTACCTTTCCAAAGGTAGCAACATCACAGTTTGTGTAACTCAGAAAAGAACAAAGATAAATTTGCATGTTGTAGGCGGTCACTTACACATGACGAATGTCAACAACCACCACCCGAGCTTGTTTCAGCCTCTCCTCCTTGGAAAGGTGGAGCTGCATCCTCTGTTGCTTGTCCGCAAACGTCTCCAGTCCTGCGTTTGACATGAGGAGCGCCACGTAGGTGAGGAACTCCCCGCCGTAGGCGAGGTTCTTGGCATGCATGTAACCCCTGCATCTACCAGCAGATCCATGGCGGACGGATCCGTGGCAGGGGCGGTAAGATCAGCGACGGCGCCGTCCTCTCCGGTGGCTGAGCGCGGGCGGCCAGATGGGCGACAGTGCCGTCCCTTCCGGTGGCCGAGCGCACGGGGCGGCGGGGAGGGCCATCCCTCTCCCGGCGACTTCGAGGCGGATGCATCATCACCCGGGCGCGGCGGGATCCAAGGACCGGGCGACGCGACAACACCCTCCCTCGACCGGATCCAAAGACCGCCCGGGCGGCGGCGAGGTCCACCGCGGATCCAGCGAGGGGAGCACCGGCGGCATGGATCACCTCCACCGGGCGGCGGATCGGCGAGGGAGCACCGGGCGGCGGATCAGCGAGGGGAGCACCGGCAGCGGCGCAGGCGGATCCCGTGCGGCGGCACGGCGGATACGGGACCGCAGCGGTCCTCCGGCCAGCGGCGGTCGCGGAGGACCCGGCGCGGCGCTGGGTCCTCCGGCGGCGGCGAGGCGGATCCCAGCGGCGGCGCACCACACAGGAACCGAGTGGCGGCGTGGCGGATCGAGGCCTAGACCTAGGCCCGGATCGGGGCCCATCCGTGCTTTTTTTTTTTTTTTTTTATTTTGTTTTCGATTAACCTAGGCCTAGATCGGGGCCCGCCTGTCCTCCATTTACCGTGGACGCCTTGGGGGTGACGGGGGCTCATGCCCGCCACCCAAAATCGAAGTTCGCCCGCCACCTAAAAAAAAGTTTTCGCCTGGGCTCATTAATGACTTTGGAGCTTCCTCTTCTTCCTTTGTTTGTTACCTTTGGTTGTTAGGCACCTTTGGTTCTAGGTTCTGAGTTGACTAAACTCTAGGAAGCATGAATACTATAGTATATTGATGTGCCTTTTTAGCTTAAATGATTTTCAAAGCTATAAAATGATGAGGACATGAAGATTTATGAATATCGTTACACTCTAAATTCGTAAGTGTACTGATGAATTGAGTTACAACTTACTACAATGTCTATTTCTAACCAAGGGTGGGATTTCTATTGTAGCAAAGTTTGTTAAGCAGTACATGCATACTCAATCACACTAAATAGTTGCTTGATTACCTTATTCCACAAACACAACATTACACTATAATATATATTAATCAACTCGACAAACTTACTAGTAGTTACTTGTTACCATATTGCACAAACAAAATTACACGCCTATAACATAAACACAACACACACAAACAGACACGCACACACAACACACACACAAGCACACATATCAATCAATTGGCACATGACTTGCCAATGCATTGCTCCAAGATCTCTTCAACATCAGAAGACTCTCTGCTACTTCTGTCATGTTTGGCCTTTGATCCACATCAAGATTTAAACAATTCACTTTGCAATCTCATAGACACTATTAAGAAGTTTCAAAACTTCGGTTTTGCTACTTCCTTATCAAATAACTCAGTCAGTTCCTTTTACTTTTGTGCACATCGAGAAAGCTCCTTACCAAACTATTATTGTCAGAATAAGTGGCCTTCTTCCTACTTATGAGCTCCAAGAGCACAACTCCAAAACTATAGACATCGCTTTTATCGCTTAGTAGCCCATCTCGTAGATATACTTGGATCCATATATGTCCTATCGCCAATAACAAAATCTGTGTGCTCTTTATCCATCACAATCAGCCTTGATATACCGAGTCGAGATCTTTGGTGTGAAGTTATCACTCAAAAGTATATTAGCTGGTTTCACATCTCCATGTAAAATTATGCTTGTAGTTTTTGAATGTAGATAAGCCAGACCTTCCGCCGATTCTGCAACAATATTTAAACGACACTCCAAAGTTAGTGGAACACAACCGCTTCCATGAAGAATATCATCAAGGCTACCCTTGGAGAGAAACTCATACACAAGCATTGGCTTATCAACTTCAAGGCAACAACCTATTAGCCTCACAATGTTTTTGTGGATCACTTGTGATTGGATAATGACTTCATTGGCAAATTGATCATTTTGCACCACATCCGCGTTGCCACCAATTGGCTTCTTCACTGCCACTAACTGATTGTCAAGAAAGCCCTTGTAAACTTCACCAAATGCACCTTTTCCAATAAAATTACTTTGTTTCAATATTGGGTTCAGCTCCTCCTTTTTGTAAATCTTTATATATTTTGCCTTCTCTAATGTAGGGCCACCATTTTTCTTGAAAAACTCGGCCATCTTCCTTTTCTCATTGTGAATTAGGATAATGAATACCAGTAGTGCTATTATAAAGAGGCCAGCTACCACACCTGTGTAAAGTACAAGCAAAAATATCTTCCCATTTTTATCAATGATTGCTAAAATATTCAAAAAGTTGTAAATAAATTGAAACAATAATTTGAATGTAGAGTAATCTAGATATAAATGTAAAATTATTTGATAACATATTGACTGACATCAACAAATAAGTAGGGAACAGGGAGATAATGTCCTTTTTTATAGATGAAGAATCATATTTCAGCCTCTACGTCCATCAATGATTCAGCAATTGACTGAGATCAACTGAAAATGCTAGATTTGACTGAAAAACGGAAATATAGAATGGAGAGAGTAGATCTAAATCTTAGTTGGTGGTATGAGAGAGTAGATTTAAACTTTAAACACAATTATATAATGGAGATAGTAAATTTAATGCTATGCATCTTTATTAATTAGCATGTTTTTTTTAGCAGAGGACTACTTGAGGTCTTGTTTCGTTTGCGATGAATCGAAAATGAATTTCTTGAATAATTTCGCCTTTCCTATGGTTATGTAATTTTATCAAAGTTTATCAATCATGTATAGTATGTATATCTTACCTATGGATATCTTGGCAGGCGGAGGAAACAAGTCGTTACATGGCCCTTCTTTTGCATTTCCTCTTGTTCCTGCTGGACAGCTACATTCGTAATCTCCTTGCGTGTTCTTGCATTTCCCGTGGCAGGGATACTTGTATAGCCGAGCGCATTCATTAATGTCTACCCAAAAAAAAAGAAAAACAAATATTACTCCTTGATCAATAAAATATGTACAGAACATTAGTGCCTACAAGTAAACAAGCTAAGTGTGTGCATGGTAAATATACAATTAATGTAAAATGGGCTTTGTTGTGGTTTTGTGGCAGTCCAGTTACCTAGGACGTACTAACATGGGTATAAATTATTCTAACACTTTAGAGAGTTAAAGCATCTGAAGTTTGACTAAATTGTACTAAGATGCTTAGGAGTTGTATGGTTCGAGGGACTTTTTACGTTGGTGCTAAAAAGGCCCTGGAAAATGAAACACGAATGGACTTGTTGCGACTTTTTACTAAAATCCCTAGAAACCAAACAAACAGACTTTTTTTGCGACTTTTTACTAGAAGTCCCTAGAATCACCTCCTTGAGAGTCTTTTTCTAAAGGTAATAGGATTAAAAATGTCCTATAGCTAATTAACCAAACAGGGCCTAAAGATCACAACCCTTATTTTAAAAAATAATTAAACAATCAAAATAAAGTTCTAGTACTTCCTAGTATTTCAGCATCTCTCAGGCAATAAATATGTTTTGTCCACTCCTTCCTTGTTTGCATCGTCATGATTTTCAGGTAAGGAGAAAAGAAACCCACCCTTCTTGTTTGGTCACCATGATGAACTTGCTTGTTTGTTTTAAAAGCTGTCATACGCTTCACAAAACTTTTTCTTTCACGTACAGAAAAAAAAAAAACCGTTGTGTGCATCACCAATAAAACATGTTGTGCGTCACGTTAGTTTTTTTAAACAAATTGCTACAACTTTAAATTTTCTGTAAAATAAATATGGTAGAAGCAAGACACTTCAAATTTCATCTGCATGTCACGTTACTTTCAATTGCTTCAACTTTAGATTATGCATGTTTGTTAGATCTATAATAACTGGAAGATGAACGTAGTTCCCCTTTTCTTCAACAATACTACCACAAGGAAGTAAATATGTAAGGTAACATATCATGTGCAACTCAACTTCGTGTGCAACTTATTCAACCACCAATTAAAACCACAGGATCTTGATCTAACGTCTAGGGGTTTTTTTCAATTAAACCCTATCCATCACACATATACCATATCCGGCACATATATCACGACAATCAGCTTCGTGTGCAACCTATGCAACATATCCAGATCATGTGGCCTTAATTGGTGGTTGCATAGGTTGCACATGAAGCTGGGTTGCACAGGATACGATATGTGATTTGATAATTAAAACTAGACCAGATCAATATGATGACCTATAGTTATTTAATAGCATTTCTCTAACTAATCCATGTAACATAGACAGTACCTTGGCATCCTCCCTGGATGTATGGATTCCCTTCATACCCAACCGAGCAATTGCAGTAGTACGTCGTCAAATTGTCGGCGAGCAGCCGGTCCACGCACTTGCTGTTGTTGCTTATGCATGCGAAGTCCTCGGGCGTCGGCTCGCTGGCGTTGGGACATCCACCTAACTCACCGATCGCGCCCATGTTGAAGTCTGCGATGACAGGGACGACCCCGGCGGCGTTCCTCCGCAGGAACGCGTCGCTGTCGACGTCCACCGTCGAGAAGTTGTACCACGTCTTCTCCACAATCATAGCGTAGGAGCAGGAGACGGCGTCAAGGCGAACATACTCAGTGCAACGCGGGAGACGGCGTCAAGGCGAACATTCGGCTACTCAGTGCGAGCATGGTAGATATCGCCATTATTGTCATAGGGTTTCTGCTGGGTCGTCACCTCGCTGCCGGAGCGGGCGAAGATCAGGTTGGCCTGGCAGCAGCCCCTGGCCAGAGCACGACCCGTTGGCGTTGACGTCGTGGTCGTCGTAGGCGTTGGGCAGCGGGTTCGAGTAGATGTACGACATGCAGGATGGCCCCTCGGTCTGCTCGGCGATGTCTTCTCTGCCGATACCCATGAGCACGTTGTCGTCGGCCGACAACAGGAACGGCGATCTGAGCTCGTTGACGCCGAAGCCGAAGTTGATCTTCTGCCGCCGCCTGAACGAGCCGGCCATCGACTTGTTCGTGCACTCGTAGCTGAAGGCGCCGAGCAGCCGCGCCTTGCCCTCGGTAAGGGACACGCTAACGAGCTGGATCGGCCACGTTGTCGTCTCCGTCGTCGTGGTCGGGTTGCCGTCCTCGGAGGTTCCGTTGTACTGGTCCTCGATGATGATCTGCGTCCTCGTGTAATCGTCGTCGTCATAGTCGCTGCCTATCGCGAGGCTGGAGTTGATGAAGGGGCGAGGCGGGTCGAAGGTGTCGTTGCAGATGACGAAGAAGCCTGGGCGGAAGCATCCTTCCTTGGTGCCGAAAGGGTAGGGGATGCTGACGTTGCCGCACTTGTCGGAGCAATCAGCAAGTGTGACGGGCGGCGACGCCGGAGTTCACTGTTCATGCTGGTGGTTGGCGGCAGCTGCCATTCCTGCCAGTAGGAAGCACAACAGTGGCAGCAGGGACGCTCGCGAGGAGGATAAGGCCATATCGTACGTGGTCTGGATGATCATTGCTCTATCGCGCTTCATCAGGACAGGTATATATATTAATTGGGGTGGGTCTGTAAGCTTTTGACAAGAGGTTCCTCCTATGCCAATCAGACGCCGACCGGTACATTTTAATGGCAACCTGAGAGCATCGATCTTCAATAGTTCCTAAAACATAATAATAACTTGGTAAACTAATGAGCATTCGCAAATGATTAAAAAATGTTTTTTAAGCATATTTGATGGCTTCTGGTGGACGGGGGATGGACCCTGCTCACCCACCCGACCGTTCCCTCCCTCCTCGCGACGACGGCGCCCGCCAGGCAGGCCGCCTCCGTCGAGCTCCACCTCAGCAGCCTCCCTGCCCCTTCCAAGCACAGATCCGAGCTCGCCTCCTCTTGATCTATCCATTCATGGGGGTGGTGGAGCTGCTCCGCGTCCCTCGGCGCCCCACCTCGCCGAACGCCACTTCTTTGAGGCGCCGCCGCCGCCGCAGCCCCCTCTCGCCCGCTGCTCGTCGTGCCTCCTTCCCGCCGTGGGCACAGCGGGGGCCCCTGGCTCGGGCGAGTCACCGACGGGCTCCACCCGCCCGGCTGGCTTCCCCGTCGCGCCGCGCGCCCGCGGGCGACGGGCGCTGGACCCGCCTGCTTAGCGGGATCGTTGGGCCCACCACGGTTGGGGACACGGCCGCCGCCCCCGGCCGCGTGCCGCCCGGCTTCGCCGCGTCTGGCCGGGCCTGACCTGACAACGTACGCCCGTCCGCCCCCCGAGCTTGTCGCCTTCCTCCCGTCCCCCCTCCCACGTCCCTTGGTGAGGCCTCGCCCGTGAACTCCGCTTGTGGCGGGCGTCGGGATGCCCCCGACAGCGTTGCGCAGCAAGCTGCCGCTGCCGCGGTGCCGCCTGGATGGGCTGCCGAGGATTCGCCGAACCCAACTCCGTCGTCTGCCCGGGGCCTCGGGGCTCCGCCGCCGCAACGCCGTAGCATCGCGCTGGGTGGGCCTTGGCGCCACCGACGGCTCGCTTCCGGCGGAAGACGTTCCTCGAGGTCGAAGAGGGGCGCGACTTGGCCTCCGACCTCGACGCCGTCCCCATCCGTCGGCGGACGCCCTTTCGCCCTCGCCTTCGCCGGTCGCCTTCCCCGCCCCCCATGCCGCGCCATTCCAACCTGTGCTGCTGGGGCGCGCAGCATCGGGCGGGGCGCATGATGATGACGCTGGCCCGGGCGATGATTGGCCCGCCCGCCCGAATGTGCAGCGCCGCCGCTGCCCGCCGAGCCCCCTCGCTTCGCGTTTGGCGGCGGCGCCTTGTGAGGGGGTCCAGCAACTCCTCACGCCGGCCGCTTTCTCCTTGAGGGGCGACATCGTTCATTCTCGTCGCCGCCGCCGACGACGTCATCGCGGATCCAAAGTGACAACGACGCTCAAATACTCCCTGGGCCCACCGTGTGCCCAGCGTACCCGCGACCGCGACCACGCCCGATCGGAGCTGGTCGCCGTGCATCAACGGCCGGCCGCTGCCTCCTTTGTCGCCTCTACACCTCTCGCACCACGTCCCTCGGGTGGATCGGCCGTCGCCGCCGATGGCTTCACGCTTTGTTCAAAGCCGCCGTCGAGGGCGCCGCTGCGGCACCACCTCCCCGTCGTCGCCAGCCGGCCGCCCTCACTCGTCGGGCCTCTCGCTTCAACAGCCTTGGCGGGCGACCACATCACCGCCCGGTGTACATCCTCTCGTCCCGCCGCCTCATCGCGGTCAGCACGAGGCACCGTGCCCGGGATTGGAAGCGCCGTCGCCCACCTCGGGGCGCACTCCGAGAGCCATGCGCCCGACTTCGATGCAGCGGCTGGGGCTCCCTGGGAGTCGAGACACCGCGTGGCGATCCGCGTGGGGAGATTCTCTGCCCGGCTCCCGGCCCCGACGTTGTAGGCGCTGCGGGCGCCTCGTCGCTAGCGATGCACACGCCGGTGGCGCTAGCTGCGGCCACCATCGCCGCCATCGCCGCCGGCGGACGCAGCCTTCTCGAGGGTGGCCAACTTCACCGCCAGCAAGGTTCTGTTGACCTTGCTTGCCAAAGAGGTCACCACCACGCTGAGCTTCGCCGGCTGCATCGACCGCTGGCGACCGAGTCATGTCAAGCTGTGGAGCCTCCCCGTTTGGGGCCCAATGCTCATTGAAACCGTGGTTTGGAACTCTACGCCGCGGCTCTTGCGGGACGCCCGTCTCTCAACACCTGCCCCCTTGGTGCAGGTCGACCGGTGGGTGGATCTAGTGGCGGCGGAGTTTACGACCTCAGCCCCGCTCGCGGAGTCCCCTCCCCGATACAGAGGAACCTGCACCGCCCCCTCGGAGCCGCCTCCGGTGTCGCCCTGTGGGACGAGGTTGTCACCGCTGCCTCACTGGGCCAGCCGTCCCCAACAGCAGGAGATCCAGACTCTGTTGTTGGCAACAGGTTGACGCCGAGGCGCCCACCGCGCCCTCCGGGAAGAGGTTGAGCTAGACCCTCTGTTCGCGCGGCAAGCGGAGATTGAGAGTGGAGTGTGCCTGCCGCTGGCTTCGCCCATCATCAAGTCTGGGCCTAGGCTGCACCGCTCCCGCACTCCAGCCAGCAACCATGTCATATGCCGCAGTGGGTCGCATTGCGGCCGCCCGAGGGCAGCTAACGCGACCCTCCAGGCTCAGCGATGCTTCTTCGTAGGTCGGGGAACAGGTCGACCAAGGAGAGGCACCTGCTGCCATTGAAGAGAAGGTGAGGGAGACATTTAGACGTGGCATGTCCCAGTCCAAGCGCCGCCGTAGATGGTAAATTCGACCTATCCTCCATGGAGCTCAACATGGAGGGCCTTGAGGGTGTTGGCGCGTGATCTGTGCTATCTCCTCCGGCTCGTCTCGTCGCACATCTTTAACAATGTAACACCATTTGCTGTATCCAGTAGCTCATAGGGTTTCTTTTCGGTAACTACATGGTTACCGTGTATCTTGTTTGAACTTTTTTCTTCTTAATGAAATACGCGCAAACGGCCTGGTCGCTAAAAAAAAAGCATATTTGATGGCTTCGTCCAACAATTTTTCAAATTCTCCATCCTAAAAGACAGAATGTAATTTATGGCACAAACTAATTAAATCGTCGCAACCACTTCTATAGTTTGTACATTTGTATCAAGAATCCTGTATTACTTTTTATTCTTAACCACATCATCCACCTTGATTGTGCAATATATATGCGCGCGTATTTAATCACACAACCAAATCAATTGTTTTCAAGTGCCAAAAGACGTTGAGGTAGGGTTGAGCGAGAGTTGTTGGAAATGTTTGTTTTTTCAATCTTCCTAAAACCATGGAGTGAGAGTGTGTTTTGAAAATTCTTGGAGATGATCAATGGGTACCATTGTGGCTCTCGAAAAATAAGGAGGTCCATCGGAGAGCAATCACCAAAGTGCCAAAAGACGGGGAGGTATATGGTTGAGTGAGAGTTCATGGAAATGATGGTTTTTCAATCTTCCTAACATCATGGAATGAGAGATTGTTTTGGAAACTCTTGGAGATGATCAATGGAGATTAGACGGGGAGGTAGGACTCACATGAGAAAACTGTAGTTTCTTTTCAGCTGTTCCTCCTAAATTTAAGTAACAACTCCTGTGTTAGATGTTACACGCATGGACACTGGCGCTGACTATTTTTAATTCTCGAAGACCTCTCTCTTGCGGTGTGTATGATTCGAACCAACCAAGGACCTCTTGCCTCTCACATAGCTACCTTTACCAGCTCAAATTGCACACCACATGTGACAGAGTGTCTTGGGCTGTCTCTTTTTGAATTGACCCATGAGGAACCTTTAAAACCCCAGTTGGAAGACCTTTACTATGTATTGTTGATACAAATTGGGACTAAAATTTGAAGGAACTTTAGTCCTAGTTAGTAACACCAATTGGGACTAAAGGGTGATCATTTAGTTGATGCCAGTGAAATTTAGACTTGGGACTAATGCTTCCTTTAGTCCAAGAGACACAAAAATACTGAAACTAAAGCCAAACTCGATTGTGTGCATCAAAAAGTCCGTTCTCTGCTAGATACCCATCAGGTGCCAGGTCTCTCATCGATCCCTTCACCGTGCTACAGTGGTCACGTGCGTACTATCTGCCATCGACGCAAAGCGCAGACCAGGGCTACAGGAACGAGCAAGACAGAGCTAGACGAAGCTCCTTTTCTTTTAGTTTCCCGGCCGGCCTCTCTCAAGTCCACATTTTTTTTTCGCTTATTCTTCGAAGCTTCATCGATCAACATATCGGACGGATCAGATGGGAAGAGTGAAACAGTAAAAACCGAGGCACATGGCATGGCATCCCAAATAAAGGTAGCCGGCGGCATTATACCACCATCCCTGCCGGTCCCTATTCTCTACCATTTCAGACGCATTATTTGTGCTTCGTCGGAGAATCAATTGCTGTGTCCCAGTTAACTTTGAATCAAAATAAATATCTTCCTACTTTATCACATGCACGTTTGCTTTCAAAACTTTATGCTTCAGTGTGGGACACATGGTTGTAAGTTACACAGAAATGTAAACGAGGAAACTAAAATCAATGTTTGTGTTTCGAAGTAGCTACACAAAACGTTAAATGGTGGAGATAGAAGCATGCTCAGCATGTACATGTTGCAATACATTTTTGAGCTTTGGCTGGGGTGAGCAAGCAGACTCGTGAATGCAGAGACCAAGCTAGATTCATGCGAGCAACAAATAAACCCTAAATGAAACGAGCGAGATAGAGTTAGATGAAGCTCCTTTCCTTTAGTTTCCCGGCCGGCCTCTCTCAAGAGTCAAGTCCACATTTTTTAGCTTATTTTTCGAAGCTTATCATCAATAACGTATCGGACGGATTAGACGGGAAGAGCGTTTGTCGCCAGAATCGTGAAGCAGCTATGGCATGGCATGGCATCCCAAATAAAGCTGGCCAGCGGCATTATGCCACTGTCCCGGCCGGTCCCTATATACATTCTTTACCGTTTTCAGACGCATTATTTTGTGCTTTGTCGGAGAATCGATTGCTGTGTCCCTGTTAACTTTGAATCAAAACAAATATCTTCCTACTTTATCACATGCACGTTTGCTTTCAAAACTTTAAGCTTCAGTGTGCGACACATGGTAAGTCACTGTCGTAGCCTTATTATGTCCAACAATATTCAACCTTTCTTATCGATTACACTGCTAATCCTTCCAATCTAACCTGCTTTTTGCATTTTGAATCATTTTTTTTTTTAGCGAAAGTAGGAAGGTGCCCTGTCATCTCGTTACATATATATATAGTTGGTAGCAAAATATGCACATATACAAAAGCAAGACTCACACAGAAATGTAAACGAGGAAACTAAAATCCATAGCACCAGAAAAAGTAAAAAATAATTAAAGCAACGCCCAGCCAACTACCATTACCATTATTTTTCTGCTTTATAGTTGTCACCCTCAGCATTTTTGTGCCATTGGTTCAGCTACTGTAAGTCCTCCTGTAGGAGTGGGGATTGTGCCCTACTATCAGAAGTTCAGAACCCTAGCGCCATCCCTCTCTTTTCCATGCTTAAAAGCCAGCCAGCGGTATGTCACCAGCCGTCCGGGTCCCTAGTCCCTTCTACACCTACCATTTCAACGCTTTGTACTTAGTGGGAGAATCGATTTATGTACCTGTTAACTTTCAATCAAAATAAATATCTTCCTACTTTAGCACATCCACGTTTGCTTTCAAAACTTTGTGCTTACAGTGCGACACATGGTTGTATTTTTTTAAAAGATCCGGGAACGAATTGTTCTGGCTTTGGTATTAATAAGTAGAAGAGAATTGACCCAGTTTATGAGGGAACCGGGCCCAAAAACCAACCTCACGCGATACAACAGAGAGAACGACAACCCAAGCATGTGTTCGTTTTGAACCGCCATCGCTCGTCCCACCTGGCAAATGAAACAGAGCTGCCTTCAGCTGACCGTAGTCTAGTTCCCATATCTCCTCTACGTAACCATAGTAGGTATCTTCCACTATGCCCTTTTCGTCTACAGATTCAAAACGAACACCACTATTTTGGTATTGGCTCCTTCCATCTTGCTTTTTGTGTAAAATGTGTATCCATTGATCTCATATATCCTTGGTACATAAAAATGTACTCTTAGGCCCCATACCCAGGAAATCCAGTTGATTACCCAACTCTTTCCCAAAGCAAGCTTACTCGCAACCAATCGCAAAATTCATCCGTATGTTTCTTATGTAGCCCATTCGCGTCATGTTGGGATTTTTTCTTTTCAGCATTGCCTTGTGCCGCACAACGTATGGCCTCAAGATCCTCAACTTGCTGTAAAACAGCGAAATGTGCTAAAGCAACATGGTCTCTTACTGTAACAGATTTAGGCCTGATCGTTCCTTTGCCACATAGTCTTCCCGCGGAGATACTGTAAGTCCAACCCTCTCCATGTCTAGATAATATGTGCGTAACTTCGATGGCTTCTTCCGTTGACCATCCTTCAACCATGCTCCCTTTTCTCGTGCGAACCTGTTCCCTCGACATACCTCCTAAGAACTTTCATCAACCTTTCGAAAGGGAACATCTGATGCAGGTGCATTGGGCCAAGGCCTCTAATTTGGTCAACAAGATGAACCAGCAGATGCACTGAGATATCAAAGAAAGTCGGCGGGAATTCCACCTCAAGCATGCTTAGTGCTTCGGCTATGTCCTGCTGCAGCTGGTCCAGCGTGGACATATCAATGACCTTTTTTGAGATCGCATTGAGGAACGAGCACAACTTTAAGATTGCGCCAGTTAGCTTTGGGGGGAGCTGAATGACATGACAATCATGGGCCTTCATGCAGCCATAGTTGAACTTCACTTCTTTCATGTTCACTAGCCTCTTCAGGTTACCACAATAGCCTGTTGGTAGTTTGAGTTCATTGAAGAAGGAGATAAACTTTTTCTTTGCTACCACGTTCAAGGTCCATGTCGTAGGCGGAAGGTGAACCCGATCTTCTCTACCCGCAGACCGGATGCAGATCCTTCATGATTCCCATGTGCTCCATGTCTTCCCGTGTGGCTAATGAATCCTTTGAGGTCCCCTGGTGTTCATCAAATGGTTTAGGGTGCCAAAGCACACATTTTTAGTAAGGTGCATGGGATCAAGACAGCGGCGTACCCTCAATAGTGGCCAGTAAGGCAGTTTCCAAAAAAGCAATTTTTTCTTCTAGATACTCCCTTCAGGTACTGCTACTGCCCCCTCCCCCTTCCTAAGGACAAAATTCAGTTTGTCTAGTTCTCGAAGCATCGCTTTCTGTCGCGATAATCTAGAGCCGTCCCATCTTCATATTCCCCGAAAGTTCTTTTGTTCCTTCGGTATGCGTGTCCCTCTGGTAGGAACCTACGGTTTCTCATATAAACCATTTTATTGTTACCCGGTAGATGTACTGCATGTGTTTCATCCAAGCACTCGACACATCCAGTATAGCCTTTTATCAATTCTCCAGATAAGCAACCTCGGCCCGGCAAGTCAGTGATTGTAGCGATTAGTATTCCCTTGACCGTGGCATGTTCCTTTTTGTACTCGTCCCAAACATTCTTCATACCCGTCCTGAACATCTCTACCAATTCATCGATCACTGGTTCTAGAAGCGTGTCTATGTCATTCCCTAGCTGTCTTGGCCCTTGGATCAGTAGTGGCATTTGGATGAACGAACGCTTCATACAGAGGTGTGGCGGAAGGTTGTATATACAGAGTGTCACTGGCCATGTGCTATGGTTGGTCCCAACCTAGTCGAAAGGATTCATCCCATCTGTGCTCAAACCAAACCAAAGGTGCCTTACCACTCCACCGAGCTCCTTGTAGAACATAGTATTGACAGTCCTCCGGTCACGCCCGTCGGGCTAGGTGCTTCATCTTGGTGTCTTTACGTAAACAACTTCGCCATGCCAACGCAACAGCTTGGCTGACTTTGCACATGCAAACAGCCTAGGCACCCGGGGAGCTATTGGGAAATACCAAACAACTTTAACATGATCTCCTCTGCTCTTGCTACCTTCATTGATGGCCCATGCTTGTAACGTGGTTGTTTACACTTGGGGCATGCATCCAACTTTTCATATTTTGTTCCACGGTACAATATACAATCATTGACACATGCGTGGATTTTTTTTTTTCGACCTCGGCGGGGGGGCGGATCATCCGCTTGGCCTGGTATGTCTTCTCTCGCCAACTCATTGTCTTTTTTGGGAGCAATTTTCTCGATTGCACTTAACAAGAAATCGAAGTGTTTGTCGCTCACCCTTCTACGGATTTGTAGTCTAACAACAATATGTTAGCCTCGGTTTGCTCACTTCACAATCCTTGTACAATGGCGTTTTTCCATCTTGCCTCATTTTCTCTAGCTTTTTCAGTTGTTTGGGAGTAAGAAATCCGGTCTCTGCATTACGTAGCAACAAAGAAAGGCCATCCTCTTCGTCGTTGTCATCAGCAAGAGTATCACTAAGCAAGCCAGTAGTGCCCTCATGCTGCTCGTGCATGGCTACGTCATTGTTTTCCTGATCATCATTATTTTCCTCGTGCACGAAGGAATGGTCTGATCATCATTGTTTTCCTGCAGAACATTCAAACCAATCTCACTATGCTTTGTCCATATGCTATACCCTGGCATGAACCCCCCGTGTATTCAAGTGGTTCCGGATACACTTTGTGTTAGCATATTTCCGTTGATTCTTGCAATCCAAGCATGGGCAAAAAACATACTTCTCAACCCTAGCATGAGCTCTGGCAATAGACAGAAACTGGGAGACTCCATGAATGAACCCTCGGTTTGCACGGGACCCATACATCCACTCTCGATCCATCTCTACAAAAAGATCACTGCATAGAGAGATTGTTGTCGGTTCTTCTCAACCCCAGCATGAGCTCTTTTGAGTTGGCAGCTTATCACGTAAACGAATTTTTTTAAAACCGAGAGTGAACCGGCATAGCACTACCGGATCAGTCACACCATAGTTTTCAAAGTGACAACAACCGGCGGTGCATGCGCAGAGAGATTGTTGTCGGTTCTTATTTGCACCCGCGCAATATGAGTCCATCGGATCACGCTGCCGGGGCATAATAAGCACCGATAGAGATATAAATCTTCACCGCCGTTATTGGTCGAAACTCCGAGTTTCTAGTTTGTCCCCGCACTGGCGGTTCATCATCGCGGGCGCGGTTCATCGCTTTGCCGGTGGACTAAATTTCGGTAGTGATACCGGCGGTAGTGATGACCGATTCTGTAGTAGTGGATAGATGAAAGAAAATCTCGCTTTTTAATCTTAGTTGTTATTATAGGTTATCATTACTTTTTTAAAACACAACATGCACTACGTTTACCAAGCATGTATCAATTCGTAAGATTTGCATTAGAATTCTTCTCCTTTCTCGAACTCTCTCCTGCACCAACGGTTGAGAGGCGGCCGGAGGGGGATTTCACTCCCCTTCCGTTCGTCGCTGTCTTTGCTTTTGGCGCCCTTGCTGGTGTCGGAGGAGGAGGGGGGCGGATGAATCGACAGGGGATGTGTATATACCAGTACTAGTAGGCTTGTCGGCGTTAGATTCCTCAGTTCCGACGATGGGATGGCTTGTAGCCATCTTTCCCAGCCGAGGCGTTCAGTGGGTAAAAAGCAAGTCTTTTTCGACAAGCTACACAAGCGGCATCAAAAACTTTGTTGCTTCGCCGGAGAGGTGGCCGGCTTCGTGGCAGTGTCCTCCGACCGCCGATGGCGAGGAAGACCGGGATCGGAGTTTGCAAGGACCGAGTTTTATTTTTTTATTTCTTTTAGGGGTGTTCTTGTAAGACTTGGGATCTAACCACCAAAACATTTATGTGAAATATAATACCCGGTTTCTCAAAAAAAAAAGCTAGCTTGGCAAGTCTCCTTTTGTGTACTAATCCATTCCTCCGGAGAAGGAAAGCCGTCTCAGCGTTTTTCTTTTCGAGCGTTACTTCTTTGCTACCATCCCCGCCGTTGGAGAGCGGAGGAGCGGCACCCGACCGTTGAGCCTGCCGTTGGAGAGTAAGCCAAGCCAGCAGAGGATAAAGGCATCCCTCTCCCCAACATACTCTCTCTCTTGGCATTTTGAAAATATATTGTAAGCTCTTATTCACTTGTGCTTCAATCAAGTGAGAGAGCTTGTGCTAGAGATTGATTTGAGAACTCCAAGTGGATTGCTTCTCTCTCATCTCCATTTCCATGGTAGATTGTTGCTATTAAGAGGAGATTGGGAAACCCTAGTGTGCATTGCATTTGTGATTCAATTCGTGGCACTAGGTGGTGATTGCTATTGTGGTTTTTTTTTGTTACTCTTGGTGATTGCCAGTCACCTAGACGGTTGGAGTTGGATTGATTGGTGAGGAGATTTGGTGATTGTATCCACCCCCAATTAAGGTGATTATTGTGAGGAATTCTTGAGCTTCCCCAATGGAGTACCAAATTGCTACTTTAATGGATTGCTTGTATCATTGAGTTACCTCACTTGTTTGTGGTGTCTTAGAGAGCCCGAGGGGCCAACTAGTGAGTGCACCGTCTAGTCCAAGAACCATCAAGGTGTTGATCGACACAACGGAGACTAGCTTGCCAGCAAAAGTGAACCTCGGGAAAGGTCAAGGATGGGGACATGGATTTCAAATACAAAGCTTACTTAACTGAATCGTTAGAGATAACACAACCTCTTTTGGTAAATGGACGACAATACAACCTTTGTTCATGAAACTGGACATATGTATAATATGAGTGCTTTTGTAGCACTGAATTATGGAAATCTGCAAATTTAAATAGATTAGCAAACACATGTTACATGCGCACTGCAGGAGTACTTTTATTGAAGCAACAAGATAAAGCTGTGGCAACAGGCTAAAGGGGCACACACATGACATGAGTAGAAGGTGAACACCACAGGCTGAACCCTTTCAGTCAAAGGCAAGGCAACAACATAATTTGTAACACACTCAAAAAAAAAAGAACATGTAACCCTGCATGCACGTGCAGCAGGCAGTCACTTAAGAAGTCACAACAACCACCTCCATAGCTGGGACAGTGGTGCATTCACCTTGGGAAACCCTGTGCCTCTCCTCTTTCGTAAGGCGAAGCTGCACCCTCTGCTGCCTCTCCGCGAATGTCTCCAGTCCGGCGTGCGACGTCAGGAGTGACACAAAGGTAAGCAACTCCCCGCCGTAGGCCAGGCTCTTGGCGTGCAGGTAACCCCTGCATCTATATGCAGAAAAGCAGAGCATCTCGATCCATACACCTTTGATGACTTGCCACATCTCAGCATCAGCTAATTGCATGAGTTCTTGAGCAAGCAGCCAGGCGTCATGAAGGAAACCATCTTGGGACCCTTCTGCTGCCTTTTCAATTACCTTCTCAGTCACTTGTTCCTCGCCTATGGATGACCACCAGGAGGTCGGCCATTTGGGGATAGCATCGAGCTCCTTGCAGGCTTCCTGGAACAGAGCTGGTCTACTTCAGGCAGCAGCATCTCATGGTTAGCAGATAGAAGATGCATCATGTAGTGTGAAATGCATCTACACATGCTGGCACAATGGCTAACAGATTTAGAGTCAGTGGACTGGGCCTTACGATGGAAGCAAAAATCTGTAGCCAGATGCCACAGAATTATGCTCTCGTCGAAGGGCTTCTCCACATTGTCCCTAAGGATCACTCTTTCTCTGCATGCATCTCCAAGTATCCGGTGGCCCCTGATATCACTGAACATCCAATAACTCTCAACATCCATTATGTAGCTCATCCATCCATCTCTAACATGAGCATGAACCAATCTCATAATGTTAGTGCTCGTCTCCGTGGATTTGTAGCTGCGCCCGAAAAATGTTTCTGAAGCAAATCTTTTTGCAGTATGATGATAGATTTGCTATGCAGGTTAAAGTTGGGTTCCTTCTCTTACCAGCCAAGACTCCTATGAGGCTATGTTGGGCAACCTCAACAGGAAAGATGGGAAAGAGTAATCGAAAAAGAATGCTATACCACCTCCTAGACATTAATCTCCCAGGCGCAGAAATAATCTCCGAAAAATATGTGATGTACAACAATAGATATGTAACCTTGATGTCACTTCCCCTGTAAGCTTGTTTATGGCTGATGTGGAAGAGGATTATGGGTGCGATTGGAAAGGTTATGGTGATGTTCCACAAAAGGATAGAAAACATGGTGGCCAAATGAGATGCATCTCGGTTTTCATCACTAAATTGCCAGAGCTTGGTATAAATAAGATTGAAAGTTCTGGAGACCCTCCACGTAGCACGTCAAAAGTATCTTTGAAATCCAGATGCCACAAGAATTTCAACTTGTCAAGACGGGCTTCATAGCCGTATGTGTAGTCTACGAACAGCTTGTCAGGCATCGAGAGCTTCCACATCTGAGACTCCTTTTCATCCTTCTCCAGAGTAGTTGGCACAGGATCTGCTTGGTTGTTGCTGCTTTGCATAACTATATCCCTTGCACGTTGTATGTAATCTTCAAGCTCTATTTCTTTGTTGGCACTACTCAATGTCCTCGGGGCTGATATGAAATAGGTGACCAAGGCATTAAAGCTAGCCCTCCTCAGAGCAAAGGGCTTCTCGAAGCATTTGAAAATCCCAAGGATAAAGAGCACAACAGCTGCAGCTAATAACTTCTTGTCAGCCGACGGCGACCACGATGTGCAAAACACGTAGAGAGTTACTGTCACCTGGATAATAAATAAATAAATAAATAGCTCAAAAATAATATTAACTTCGCGGCCAAATGTAAACAGTAAGCTTTATATGCACGGGGAGCAACAGTAGTGACATATCTTACTATTATTAGCAAGGTTTTAAATTTAGGCCACCGCTAAAATGACCAAATTTCAGCCGAAATTTTTTTAGAGATTAACTCATGAACTATGTTTTTTTTTCCAAAAAAGTTTAGATCTAAACAAATATTAATATGATTTATGACTACACATCTATTGAATAGAAGAATATATAATATAAACAATAGAAAAATATAAGTTTATAGTTATATAACACATGTATTAGTGTATTACAAAATTTCATAGTTTTCTTTCGGCCACCAACGAAATTACCTCAGCTTTTAGAAAACACTGTAACCTGACTCCATCACTATAAAAAATAGACCCATAATACTCTATTTATCAAATTACCTACATGTCATTACAAAAATACTCTCAAGTGTCCCCTAATAAGTCTGACATCTAAATTAATGAACCACCTTACATTTATGAAACATAATCTAAAAATAATAAACCCATAACCATTATCTAAATTATACCCCATCTATGCCTCTATGAAAAAATAATCTAAAGTAAAATACAAGTTGTGCATCTATATATACTAACCATCAACGTTGTAGTGAAAATAACCTAAATTTAGCAACCACCTGTGCCATTATATAAATTAAAAAATAATCCAATGTAACTACCTTTACGTCTAAGTAATCCACACCTCCAATAATTTTTAAAACCTAAAATAATCCTCTAAACTATACCCAAACTACTTACATCTATCATTATAAAGAGGTAACCTAAAGTATACTCATGGAAATGTTTGTGAGTTATCCACTTATGCATATAGTACTATAAAATTAAACCAATATATACATACAGGATGTTTGTAGCCCTTCATACCACAAACAAATGTATATAGGAAGTGCATTGTCATATCAAACTCAATGTCAAATACATATAGCTGAAATCCTAAAACCAAGATATAGTTTCACTTAATTAAACATATAATAAACTCGTACAGATGTGTGATGTAGTGGAAGAATCTGTTAATAAGAGTAGACCAATATATTTGTATACCTGAGAGACTGCGACACCAATGTGCCGCAGCCACAGCTCGTTATCTTCGATGTTGTAGGCGGAAATGGTCATCCGTCCACCTAGGTGCATGAGCAAGATAGGAGCCCATAGCACCTCTAGATCGTGGCTGCCGCCATGGTTCAGAGAAGAAGAACTGTATTGTACCTTCTTCTGGCGGTTGAAGAGTGTGGCGAGGGCGTATATCGCAAGAGCATCGCCACCGAGGTACGACAGCCAGATTATAAGTCTATACAACTTACTGAGACCGGGCCACTTACGAAAGGGGCAAAAGAATGCGAGGTACAACTGAATGGCGAGGCTGCCTAACACAAGGATGCGCAGCTGCCACTCTTCCCACCAATTCACCACATTTGAGATGCTCATTGTATTGATTAACTAGCTAGCAAGCTATTTCAGTTCAGCGTGGTGGGCGTTTAGCTAGCACCCGCTCCTGATGATGTATGTATGCATGATACGGCATGCCGATGCTATGTGTATGTAGTCCTATATATATACAATTCCTCTCTCTGCAGTCTGCAACACGCAATGGGAATTCATCAACAAGCTATACATATGCATATATAGCATCAATCCAAAGTTAAAGTTGGATGGGACCTTCCGTGTATAAAGAAACAAGCAAGGAATTCTTTTGGTTTAGGGAATCCGCTCATTCAATTTTGTGATATGCATTCTTATAAGTCCATCCACCCCAAATTTAGTGGAAATTAGTTCCTCATGCTAGTCTTAATTATTAACCTGTGAGAAATGATGATGATGAATCAACTCATTCAATTTCACCAACAAATACAAAAAATACTTAAACTTGTTTCAGCTTGTTACGGCTTAGTTTAGCTTATTCTCTTGACGAACACTATTTAATCAGCCGAAATCAATCACCAGGCGAACAGTTGCATGTGCATAGTCCGGGAACAGGAATACTATATGATCACGCAAAGAGCACGAACGACAGAATAGACGATAAAAGCAAGCGCTTGTTAGTGGTGTGCTTTTTCTCTCTCTTCAGCCCCAAGCTGCTTGCATTGTGACCTGCGTAGAATACAGATTCAAAGCTGGAGTCTTGTCATTGCCTGCGTGTTTGATACATACAATCCAAAGTTAAGTTTTTTGTTGGGAGACACATGGATCCGGCCTCTCCTTATAAGCAAGGGATCTAATAATATAGGGCCTAGAACGCAGGGGAAATGAGCATGGAAGATAAAGTTCTTGATCGATCCTGTGCTTTTCTTTCTTTATGTAACTTATTTCCGCGCAATGCTTGTGTCGCTCCTCGAATAATAGCTAGAATCACTGCCGGAGACACGATCTTTGCCGAGTGTAAATTGGTTTGCCGAGTGCTTTTTCTCGGGCATTTGGTAAAGACTCTCTTTACCGAATGCCAAAAGAAAACACTCAGCAAAAATGCTTTGCCGAGTGTTTTGTTTTCAACACTCGGCAAAAATACCTCTTAGGCACTCAACAAAGAGGCATTTTGCTGAGTACCAAAATAAAAGCACTCGGCAAAAATGCCTCTTTGCCGAAAGTGCTTTTCTTTTGGCACTCGACAAATCAGTTTTTCAAAACACTTTTTGGTACAAGTCAAAAGGTTTTCAACTACAAATTTTTATGACTTCTCAAGATCCACAAAGTTTATTTTAGTCATTTCTTCACTTGACAAAGCATTAGTAACGTTGTTCACAAAATCTACATCTCTCATATCCTATCATAGTTTCGTGAAACTAGAAGGGAGATTACTAAAATTTGTGAACAATCTTAGTACCACTATGTCGGATCAAGAAATGACCAAAATAAATTTTGTAGATCTTGAGAAGTTATGAACCCTGTCATGACCCAAGAAATAGGGCCTGTAAGACAGGCCCGTCATCACGACCCAGAAATAGGGCCGGGGAGGACGGGCCCGACAGCCCCCAAAGGCGCCGGCGCCCCCCCCCTCGCGCCCCCTCGCCGCCGCCTCCTCCCTTCCGCGGATTCTTCGGCAACTAATCCGAGAAAAAGGAGGAAAATATCTAGGATTATCTTTAGGTGTTTTGGTGTGCAAGGGGCTATCTCATCTATAAGGGAGACCCTTATTAGGAAATAAATAAATAGGACATGCTTGTAAAAAGGTATTCCAATCTACAAGGAAACCTTTAGAGAGATTGCTTGAGATACAAGTCCCAATAGCCGGGCTATATAAGTAAGGGGTCTCAGTAATCTTTCAAACAAGAACAAGCAAATAAAGAATTTTATCCCAATTTTCTCGCCTCCTCTCCTCCCACGCGCCACCGCCGCCAGCGCCGTCAAGCGCTTGTACGCCCCCCGCGCCGCCCGCCACAGCGCCGCCGCCGCCGCCGCCGCCCCCCACCATCATCGCTCCCACCCTCTTCTTCCTTCCCCAATCCATCAATCCACGGTCGGGCCCGGCCCAATCTAGCCGAACCCGACACCCGCCGAGCCCGAGGGGGCACCCGCCGCCGCGCCCCGGGCGGCGCGCCCGCCGCCTCCTCTTCCTCCCTTCCGCGGATTCTTCGGCAATTAATTCAGGAATAAAGGAGGAAATTATCTAGGATTATCTTAGGCTTTTTGGTGTGCAAGGATATTCCATCTATAAGGGAGATCCTTATTAGAAAAATAAATAGGATATGCTTGTGAAAGGTATTCCAATCTATAAGGAAACCTTTTGAGAGATTGCTTGAGATACAAGTCCCACTAGCCGAGCTATAAAAGTAAGGGTATGTAATCTTTCGTGGTAACAAGCAAATAAAGAAAATTTATCCCAATCTCTCTCCCTCTCCTCCCACGCGCGCCCCCCTCCCCCGCACGCCGCCACTGGGGCCGCCACCGCCGCGCGCGCCTCCGCGCGAGCCATCAAGGCCCCGGCCGCCGGGCCACGCCGCCGCCTATCACCACCGCCACCACCTCCTCCAATCCACCCCGACGACCGACGATCTCGTGTTAGTTCCGGCCCCAATCTAGCCGGGTTCCGACGGTGGTATCCGGAGACCACTACGATCCACCCACCACCATGGACGCCGAGACGAAGAAGCTGGCAAGAACTTGGGGGACCAATTCGTGGGATTCACCACCAGGATCGACACGCCGCCGAGCAAGTTGCTATCCTATCGAGCAACGATCCGGTGGCGATCAAGCATCAAGCACAGCTGCAGGAGGCTGATCTGGCCATAAAGATGCTGTTGGAGACAACAGCCCGCGACTTCATCAAGAAAAGGACCGACGGCAAGCGTAACATGGATGATCAAGTCACGGCAGCCTAATCTGAGAGCTTGATGAAGGGCTACCCGGGGCCGGCCGGACCAGCATGGGCGCCGCCCCAACACCCCGGTGGACACCTTCCCAGCCCTCGCTCCGCTTGCACAAGCTGTCCTTCACGACGTATGATGGCAAGGAGGATCCTCTCCCATGGCTCAACCGCTGCGAGCAATTCTTGGGGGACAAGGTACGCCCCACCACGAGCAAGTTTGGTACGCCTCCTATCATCTCACAAGAGGAGCACAAAGAAGGGGTACATGAGGTCGTCTCGGGAGAAACCGTGGTAGATTGGGCAAGCCGCCCGAGACGCCAACGAGCGCTTCGCCCACCGCACGGTGGAATCCGGGCGGGCGGGCCGCATCGGCGAGGAAGACAGACGCACCGCCGATGAGTACCGCAAAGCGCGCCTCCGTGCGTGCGCGTGCGGCAGCCACCTCGACGACAGCAACAAGTGAACATCTACACACCGGATTGGGCGAGCCGCTCAAGACGGGCGCCGAGATGCGACCCCAAGGACATGGAGGCAGCCATGTCTCGCCAGTATGTCGGCGACGCCTCACGATCCTCTACAACTCGGCAAGCCACCACACAAGAACGAGGCAAGGCGCCAAAGACCCCATCACCCCGATGGCCGCCCCGGGCGCCCACACCGGCCCGCAGCCACACCACCGACTCGGCCGTTTAAACGGGGCGGACACCGAAGGGAGATGACGGAGCGACGCAAAGGCGTGGCCTCTCGCTTCAATCGTGATGAACCGCTTCACCCGCTAGCCACAAGTGCAAGCACCTCTTCGACATCACGGTCTTCAACGACTCACGCAAACGTGCAAGAGGGCGCCCCACTAGTGGACGCCAAAGTGGAGGAGACCGCAGACTGAGGGTTCTCTTCGGGGGACCCCGACTCCCCGGTACATGGTGCTCATTCTTTATATCTCGTCGACATCATCTTAGGCACGGGCGTCAACATCGTCATCGACTCGGGAGCAAACGCACAACTACATCGACCCCGCGTGGTGACCACGGCAGCCCGACCTCGCAGCCGGCCGGTGCGTGTGATCACCACCGCACCGGCGCCACTACTACATGCCGGGCTGCCACCTTCGACGATACACCACTACGGATCGACGCCAGATCTTCGACATCGACGCCTATGTCATGCATGTGGGCAACGGCGTCGACGTCATACTTGGCATGCCTTGGTTGGCAAGCCCGGGACGGGTGACATGGGACTTCGCGACTCACGAGCTGCAGTACTACCGTGACGGCCGCCTCGAGCACCTTCACGCCAGCTCCACCTCCCCAGCCGTGGGGCCCCCCCCCGGCGTGCTCGGGACAGCATCTTCACCGGCGTGGGACACTTCCCTCCAAAGTTGGGGAAACGTTCAAGGCATGCAACTACCTTGGACCTCTACGACACGCCCATCGGAGTCTTCGTCCAACTACGACAGGCTACACTGGAGGACCAGCATCTCCGTCGGATCGCCCTCGACGTCACCACGGGCGACGCCGCCCCAGCGTGGACGCTTGAGGACGGCCTCCTCCTCTTTGACGGTCGTTTCTACCTCCCAGCTTCCTCTCCGCTGCTACCAGAGCTGCCGGAGGCTTTGCTTCAAGGCGGAGTTCGCCTGGACGAACTTCCTCGCCTTGGGCGCCTACACGACGGCACCGACGTCGCCTTCACCGACCGTCATCCCGTTGGGCGGCATATGGTCGCGGCGGCCGGCCCCGCCCGGTCGTCTTCCTCGACGGCATGGATCGCCTCTTCCTCACCGTCAACAACGTCCACATCGGCTATGACGCAGAGAGGGACACACACCCAGCCTTTCTCCATCCCCTCGTTCGACGTCGGCTCCTTCATGTACGGTATGATGTTGAACTTGGCTGCTACTCCTCCTACTCGCCACGACATCACCATCTGGCGCCTTCTTCCGCTCTTCGTCAACGCTCCGTCCAATGAGAGGGTGTTCCTAGAGAGCCCGCCCCGCGACATGGTGCATCGGCACCTTGAGGTGGGCGCGTCCAAGGGAGCTCCTGCCGGCGGCCCGTCGACGAAGATCGTGCGCGGTGGGCGTCTTTGTCCCACCAAGACATCTACCATGGCTACATCGGGAACCTCCACGCCTCTTGGAGTTTGCTCCACAAAAACCCGGAGAACATGATCCTCAAGAACCGGTGCACGGCAAGCGATATCGCAGTCGAGCTCATCATGCCAGTGCAACCGATCTCCACCGGTGTGTGACCGAATGGACTTTCATCTAGCGCGAGGACGCGCCCGGCCGGAGAAGGGGGGAGATGTCATGACCCAAGAAATAGGGCCCTGAAGGACAGCCCCGCCAGCCCGAGGGCACCCGGGCCCAGCGCCCCCTGGCCGGGCACGCGCGCCGCCGCCTCCTCCTCCTCCTCCCTTCGCGGATTCTTCAAAGAATTAATTCGGGAATAGAGGAGGAAATTATCTAGGATTATCTTAGGCTTTTTGGTGTGCAAAGGGATATTCCATCTATAAGGGAGACCCTTATTAAGAAAATAAATAGGATATGCTTGTAAAAGATATTCCAATCTATAAGGAAACCTTTAGAGATTGCTTGAGATACAAGTCCCACTAGCCTGGACTATAAAAGTAAGGGGTCCGTAATCTTTCGGGGGTAACAAGCAAATAAAGAAAATTTATCCCAATCTCTCTCCCTCTCCTCCCACGCGTGCGCCCCCTCCTCCCCCCGGCCGCACGCCACCACCAGCGCCGCCACCGCCACAAGACTCCCCATCAGCCCGAGCCGCCCGCCAAGGCCGGCCGCCGGCGCGGCCGCACCGCCGCCGCCACCACCGCCACCACCTCCCTCCAATCCACCCCGACGACCGACGACCTCGTGTCAATTCCAAAATCTAGCCGGGTTACGACTGAGAACCTTAGTAGCTGAAAAACTTCTTGAATTGAAATCATTTCTTATGCAAAGCTATGTTTGAATTTAAAAAATATAAAATTTTCATTTCTTTTTTTAAATGACCGTGGTTGAAAAAACTTTCTAAATAAAAATTGTAGATATCAAAGAGTTATGAAACTTTGCGTTGACAACTTTTTGGTTTGAAATCATCTTATGATGCAAAAAACTACTTTTGAATGTATCGATTTGAAATTCAAATTTGGTAAACGACCTCGGATGGAGAAACTCTCTAAATGAAAATTTTAGATCTCAAAAAGTTATGGAACTTTGTAGTTGAACACTTTTTGAGTTGAATACGTTTAGGGCCTCAAAAAGCAATTTTCTCTTGATTTTGTATAATATGTGGGGAAGAAAGATGGAATCCAGACAAAAAAAAACAACTTAGTGCAGAGGTAGAGAGCGGAGCCGTGTGAGAGAGAGGTCTCAGGATCAAATCCCGTCGGCCATTATGCTCAAAAAATATCAGAAAAAATATTGTAGCATGGAGATGGCCAGGCGCTGGTCGGTGGGACCTAGTTTTTTTCGCTTTTCATTTTGCCGAGTGTAAATCTTTTGTCGAGTGCTCAACAAAAGGCACTTTCGGTAAAGAGGCTTTGCCAATAATTTTTTTTACCGAGTGTGACACTTGGTAAAGCCTTTGACGAATGCAATTAGGGGTTTGACGAGTGCCACTGGCACTCGGCAAAGCATCAGTGTCCGGTAGTGCATATGTAGAGAAGTTTTTAGTAGCCCTCTATAGGATGTGTACTGTGTAGGCCTCTTTGAAAGAGTGTTCACTACTGGAAACTGTGATTCTTCTAACACACAGGAAAATATGAATCCGACAAATATTTTTCTAACGATTGTACGCATGAAAAATACACACAAAAATATAATGACAAAAAAAAATTGTGGGTTCACTGTCAATAAAAGTTATTCTGTCGATCTTAGACGTACAGGAAAATTCCATTTGCCCAGATTAAAAATAAGTTTCTTGTGTGGATATCCACGGAGAAAAAGAAATAAACGCACAAAAGTATTCGAGTTTCCAATAGTGTTTCCAGCTCAAGAAAATGTGGCATTCTTTTTACTTCTTATAAGTGTCTGAATTTTAAGATGTTTTTAGACAATACTCTTGTACAGTTAACTCAACTGTAAACCCTAAAGCTAGGGTTTAGGATACAAATAAATTGTTACTCTTGTACAACCAACATGTTGACCTTTATTCTCTTATTAGATTATCTACCCAAAACAGTCTCCCAATCTAGTAATTTTGGCAAGATTGAAAAAAAAACTCATCTCCAACAACTCCCAAACCCACCTCCCAATATTTTGGCACTTGAAAAAACACCCCCATACGTGCAAAGTTACGCACACGTATCATAGTGGAAGGACATGAGAAAGAAAAAAAAAAAAATAGGACAGAGTTCCTGATACAAATGTATAGAGGAGTAAAGTATAAAGGTAGATAGTGTGATTTAGAAATAGTTTAGGATTCCTAAAGTAAAACTACATTCTACTTTTTAGGCGCGAGATTTTGGAAACCATTGGAGTTAGTAGCTTTTTTATGTCTTCTAATATATTTTGCAAAGGATGGAAAACCTATTTTGGGGAGCATTTCTTTATATACTTTTGGAGATGCTCTTACACACAAAAAAATGGGAAGATTCTTATTTTCTTTAGGCACTAAGATCGTCTCCAACAACGAGAACCTAAACACGAGACTCATTACACGGTAGGCCACGCACAACAAAAGGATCACGCACACAAAACTTGCCTTCTCCAATAGTAAATGCAAAGTAGAGAGCCCCATGCCCCGCCGACCTCCATACGACTACGCAAAATAGATTTGTCTTGAAAGTTACTTTCATAAAAATATACATATATAACTTTTCAATAAATATTTTTATAGAGAAGAGAACTCAAAGTTGTGCTTTAGAGACTGTGTCGCTGTCCAAAGCATCATCTAACTATAATACGGAGGGAGTATATTTTAGCTTTTTTTTAAGCCATAGTTTTTCTACTCTCTCTGTCGCTAAAAAGAGTTACTCCCGCTTCCAAAAAGTCATCAACTTTTAATTTTAACCAAATATATTCAAAAAAAAAAATATTAATATTTATGATACATAATTAGTATGAAATGGGCTCACGAATACCATCAATATCTACGGGAGGAGTGGCGATGAAGGCGATAAAGCCTCGATTCGAATTAGCAGAGAGGTCAGTTCTAGGAGGTCGGTGTCTAGTGATAGATCGTTGAATATACTTTCATAATAAACTTATATGAAGATATAAATATTGCACAAGTTTTCTATAAATCTAGTCAAAGTTGACCAACATGTAATGACTCTCTTTTTAGAGACAGAGGGAGTATGCCTAGACAGATAATATAACTAAATATATAATAAAAACTATAAATATAAAAAAATATTAAAATATTAAAGCATCTTGTAATTTAGGATGCTCAAAGTATTTTTCATCTTAGTCAAGCATCGTCGTCTGGAACCTTACCAGAACAAGGCCACTAAGCTAAGCCCATGTGGTTGTTCCTCTAGCGTTGTGCAGACTGCAGAGAAACAGCATCTTGCTTCTAGTGTTCTTCATGCGGCCCAGTAGTACTTGTTTAGCCCATGCCATTAGTGCTGGTTTGGCCCAAGTCTATTCACGAGCCTGTACTCTCCTGTTCAAAACAAAACCCAGGTACGCAGCTACTCTGCGTTTCTTCGCTTTTCTGTCACATCTAAAAACATATATTAACGGTTGGGAAACGCAATGTAATTGATCCTATCATCATCTAATCTATCCACCCTAACTTCCTATGTACCTTTCGTGTCTTCTCCTTCTTGTTTTTCGCACGTAGGCCGACACGAGAGATTTTCGATGCAACAGCCAAATTACATATAGGTCCTCAAAGGGAGAACCTAATTACAACGAAGTCCTTCTTCATCCACGAAGGGAAGAAGCGAGAGGCGCCCGTGCGAAGTTGGCGATTTTTTCCCGGCGGAGGGTCGCGAGGGCGTCGGTGGCGCATACACCGGGTGGGCGAACCGCGCAAAGCGTCGGTTGAGCTTCATGAGCTTGCGGGAGAAGCACGCACCGGCGGTCGAAGGATGATGTTGGAGGAGTCGCCGGGAGGTAGAAGAAGCTCACGCCAGGATCCCGGGGGATGGCGAAACCGACGAATCGACACAAGAAGCTCACACACGCCGCTCCTCTCTTCGCTTTCGCCATCCCCGGGATCCCGGGCGTGAGCTTCTACCTCCGCGACTCCTCCAACATCATCCTTCGATCGCCGGTGCGTCTTTGCTCCCGCAAGCTCATGAGTCCCGGCCAACCGACGCTTTGCGCGGTCCGTCCACCCGGTGTATATGCCACCGACGCCCCCCGCGACCCTCCGCCGGCGAAATCGCCAACTTCGCACCGGCCTCGCTTCTTCCCTTCGGTGGATGAAGGACTTCGTTGTAATTAGGTTCTCCTTTGAGGACCTATATGTAATTTGGCTGTTGTTTTAATATATTCAGTGTTTCTTGTCAAAAAAAAAGTTTTCTAATTTTGTTTTTCCAAAGTAAATAGTGAAAATTAAAATAAATATTCTACAGATATTTTTTCTTAAAAATATATGCATTGGTGATCATATTCTACAGATTATGCTTTGTGTGGACTTGGATTCGCTTTTGGTTTGGTTGGGTCATGGGCGGGCGCCGATCTTTGTGAGAGAAAGTATTGTTGGATTGGCCGGCCGATAAGCCAAGCGAACAGGGCGATTTGCTTGTGGCAACCTAAACCTTGAAGTCTTGGTCGTGCAATTCAGTGTTCGCACCAATCTAATTATCCATTCCCAACCGTTGTCGATATGTTTCCGCTCGAACTGTTTCCTTGTCAATTTTCTCACAAAGTTGTTTCCGTTTTCATGACCAGCGGTCCCAATTCTGTTTCCAGTTTCTGAATAAAAATATATGAGATCAAAAGTGGTTAAAGGTTTTTCAAACTATTTTCATCCCTATTTCTCCCTATGAATATAAAGGCATAAGCTAGGGCGCCCGCAAAGAGGATATTGATTCATCACCTCTATCTAAAGAATACAGACTAAGAATCAGTGCCTAGTTCGTTTAGCTGAAAAGCCAAGCTGAAAAGTATTGTTCGTTTGTTGTGAGAGAAAAATAATTTTAAGGATAGGACCGAGTAGTGTTCTTCCTTGTATGAGGCTAACGCCATAGCTCCTAAGGGTGCGTTTGGTTGCCTGTATATGGCGAACCAGGCTCCCGAGATGCAGCCTAGTCCTGTTTGTATAGATGTGCATCGTGCCGTGTGAAAAGTCCTAAATGGCTAGAGGGGGGTGAATAGCCTAATAAAAATTTCTACAAAACACTAGACAAACTTGTTAGAATAACAAAAGGCGATAAACGCGTTTGCTCTAGCTCTACTTGTCGGCAAGCCTCCTATTAACAATACTAGTTGCTATAGTCTCTAATTCACACATAAGGGCTAAGTCACTACTTTACCACTAGGTGAACAAGCTAATTACTCTAGCAACTAAGCAAGTCTACTCAAACTACACTAGCACAAGATATATGAAAGTAATGCAAGAGTGTAGAGGTGATATACCACAATGTCGAGGCTAGTCAATCCAATCACCAAGGATGAATCAATGTGATAACCAAATTGAAGCCAATCACCAAGAGACAAGTGGAGACACGAGATTTAACCCGAAGTTCACTTGAGCACCCTCAAGCTAATCTCCGTTGTGCCGACCTTCTCACGTGTAGGTCGATGTGGAGCTCACTCCAAGCCAAATGCCTTTAGACTTATCGCACCCAAAGCAAATGAGAGGTACCCAAGACACGAGCAATAGATTTCTCACACTTTGTCTTCCCGACGAGGAGTGTGTGACCCTCTCACAAATCACCGGAGGTGGCCAAGAACAATCATCAACTCTTGCCAACGCCTCCACCAATCACCAAGCCGGCTAGGAGTGGTGCTCTCCAAGAGCAACAAGAAAACCACCGGCTCACAACGATCCTCAAGCGCCACTAGATGCAAAGATCAAAGCAAGTGCACTTGAATCACCTCAACTCACTAGAATGAATGCTCTCAAGCAAAGGAGTGAGGAGGAGGATGAGTGCTCAGCTCTAGAGATGTTAGGAATGATTTCAAATGTCCAAGAGAACTCCTAGAGCCGGCCAAAGGGGTATAAATACCCCCCATCACGAAATCCAACCGTTGGGGTGCAAACTGCACAAAAATCAGCCTGACCGGACGCACTGACCGGACTCACCCGGTGAGTCCGGTCGGTGGGTCTGGTCACAACCGACAACCCCAACCGGATCGTCGGCCGAAGCGACTCGAGCGGGTCCGGTCGCTGCGCCCGATCGGGTGCTTCCGGCCAAGACCGGAAGCTTCCGGCCGGTGCGTCCGGCCGCTTCTCGGCCGATCCACCGAAAAAAACATGCTCTACGCCAGACGCGCCCCACCGGGCGTCGGTCAAGCATCGTCGTGGCTTCCGTCACCGGTTCGGCCGGTCGTCCGGTCAGCACGAGCTGCGAAAAATCGTCGTTTCGTCGTCGTTCCTTCGCCTTTACTCCAAACCGACTTCCGTCACTTGATTCTTGTTGCCGACACGTCGAAGAACACCCCGACACCATGTGTTAGCATTTTCAAAACATTTTCCATCAAGTACGGAGTTAGCTCTCTAGGTTAGAATGCATGCAAATGATTTTGAACCTAGAGGCACATGAGGATCGATATGTACGATAGTTTTCCCCTCTTTATAGTACGGCTTATCGATCCTATAATCACTCACACCCTCTATGGTGTCTTGAGTGTAAAATCAAAATGGCCCTATGGATATACCTTTGCCTTGAGCCCATTTTGATCCACCATCCACTCCAAGTTATGCACTTGATCATCAATTGAACCATCTCGATCCATCCACCATGACCACCATGCATCGTCCTTGGCTTGACCAATCTCCAACTAATACAAACACTTAGTGTAGAGAGATTAGTCCTAAGGATGTCATCAATTAGCCAAAACCAATCTAGAGATCTTCAATCTCCCCCTTTTTGGTAATTGGTGACAACCCGCATAAAGATTGTATGATTAAAGGTTTTTGAACCTATCATGGTTGTCCAAGCATTTTGCTTACAATCATAGGATTAGACAAACATAATAAGCTCGGTTTTTGGTAGCATGAGCTCCCCCTACATGTATGCCTAGAGTTTGGTATAGGCTTTGCATACATGTATGAATATTGAAATTAGGGAGTGAGCCATGTTACCAAATGATGCTTAAGGTGAAAGAATGGACCTTTGAAGCGTGATACCAATCGAGTTGCGCCTTTCTCACCATACAAGCATCATGGATAACTAGATATTTCATCAAAAACTCAAGGTACCTCGTGAGATCATATTATAAGCATAGGTACTTGAATTTAGAGCGAAATCAAAATATCTAGATACCACCTAAGCATGCTAGTTGATCAATCACCATTTAAGTTACCACTAGCATACACCACACAAGCATGTATATATTGAATTTAAATACATGTGCAAGAGCAAGTCATATGTTAGTGCACAAACAAATGCAACAAAGGGCTTATGAGCTTGCTCCCCCTACTTGTGTGCTTCCAAAAATTTTGATCCCCTTCCAATCTTTATGCACTAATCTCTCCCCTTTGTCAACAATTGACATAAAAGGATTGATCGGGTTCTTTTGATATTGGAAAGATTAGTTTTCAAATTTGGCCAAATTTGGATAGCTTGCCATACATGTAATTTGGTTTGAACCAAAGATAAGCTTCTTCACACCTCAAAAGGGGGTTATCATGTCTATGTTGAATTACACATTTGACAATATATCCAAATTCAACACTTGAGATTGCAAGCCCACAAGCATGTCATATGTCATCACTAGACCAATCAAGCATATAAAACAATAGTGATGGCATACATACATTGAAATTCATTGCTTTTCCATGAATGCAATCCTAAGGAATAAGTTGTATGTCTATATGATCTAGCAAGTCCTTAGATATTATGATGACATGTCAAACAATTTCACCTTTGCTTTGGCTCGGTGGAGAGGCATGTCACATATGTGGGGTGCATTCAACTCATATTGGAGAAGTCAAGAATGTTCAATTCATTTCTAAGCTTGCAAAATCTCTTCTCATCAAGTGGCTTGGTAAAGATATCGGTAAGTTGATCTTCGGTACCAATTGGATGGATTGCAATATCTCCTTGTTGTTGATGCTCTCTAATGAAATGGTGCCTTATATCAATGTGATTGGTTCTTGTATGTTGCACCGGATTTTGAGTCATCTTGCAAGCACTCTCATTGTCACAATACAAGGGTACTTTGTTGAAGTCAAATCCATAATCCTTCAATGTGGACCTCATCCAAAGTAGTTGGCAACAACAACTCCCCGCACTAACATACTCGACTTCGGCGGTAGAGAGTGTCACACTTGTTTGCTTCTTTGAGGACCATGAGACAAGAGATCTTCCAAGGAATTGACAAGTCCCACTAGTGCTTCTTCTATTGATCTTGCAACCATCATAGTCGGAGTCCGAATATCCAATAAGCTCAAAGCTAGACCCCTTGGGATACCATAAGCCAACATCTTGTGTATGCTTCAAATATCTCAATATCCTCTTTGCGGCCTTGTAATGACTTTCTCTTGGTGAGGATTGGAATCTTGCACACAAGCACACACTAAACATGACATCCGGTCTTGATGCGGTCACATAGAGTAGACTACCAATCAATGACCGAAATAGCTTTTGATCAACCATGTTGCCTTTGAGATCTTGGTCTAAGGTGCCACTTGTACCCATTGGTGTTGTTATACCTTTTGCATCTTGCATGTCAAACTTCTTGAGCATGTCTCTTATGTATTTGCCTTGACTTATGAAAGTGCCATTTTTCATTTGCTTGATTTGAAGTCCAAGGAAATAAGTGAGCTCTCCAACCATAGACATTTCAAACTCTTTGGCCACCATTTTTGCAAACTCTTCATAATATGCTTGATTTGTTGATCCAAATATGATATCATCCACATATATTTGCAAGATGAACAAATCCTTGCCAATCTTCTTGGTGAAGAGAGTAGTGTCGGCCTTTCCAATCTTGAAGCCTTTCTTGAGTAAGAAGTCTCTCAACCTCTCATACCATGCTCTAGGTGCTTGTTTCAAGCCATACAATGCCTTCTTTAACTTGTACACATGATTTGGCTTGTGACAATCTTTAAAACCGGGAGGTTGCTCAACATATACAAGCTCATTGATGAAGTCATTGAGAAATGCACTCTTCACATCCATTTGGTATAGCTTGATGTCATGGGCACATGCATAGGCTAATAGAATTCTAATTGCCTCTAATCTTGCCACGGGAGCATATGTTTCACCAAAGTCAAGACCCTCAACTTGAGTGTAGCCTTGTGCAACTAGTCTTGCTTTGTTTCTAACCACAATGCCATCTTGATCTTGCTTGTTTTTGAACACCCACTTGGTTCCAATGACATTGTAGTTGGTTGGTGGTCTTTCCACCAACTCCCATACTTCATTTCTTTCAAAGTTATTTAGCTCCTCTTGCATTGCCAACACCCATTCTTCATTTTTCATGGCATCATCAATCTTCTCCCGCTCTTCTTGTGACAAAATGCAAAGTGCTCACAAAAAGCCGCAAGTCTTCCTCTTGTTTGTACTCTACTTGCAATGTCACCAACAATTTGGTCAATTGGGTGATCTCTAGCAACACTTGTGTTTTGGGAGTATTGGTAGTTGATTGCTTGAACTTGGTTGATCACTTGATGTGCCTTGCACTTGAGAGGATGTACTAGCTTGTTGATCTTGCACTTGAGAAGCACTAGCTTGACCCATTGGAGATGAAAGCACTTGATTTTTGTCATCATCAACATCAATCACTTGAGTCGGCTTGATGTGCCCAATGTCCATGTTCTTCATTGCATCTACCAATTGGGTTCCACCAACATCATTGTGATTTTCTTCTTCATCTTGAGACCCATTGGTTTCATCAAACTCCACATCATGTACTTCCTCAAGTTGACCACTAGTGCTATTCCACACTCTATATGCTTTGCTTGTAGTGGAATAACCAAGCAAGAAGCTCTCATCATATTTCTTGTCAAACTTGCCCAATCTAGTGCCTTTCTTCAATATATAGCATTTGCAACCGAAGACCCTAAAGTAAGCAATGCTTGGCTTTCTTTCATTCAAGAGCTCATAGGGTGTCAATCCCATCATTGGATGACAATATAACCGGTTGATGTAGTAGCATGCGGTGTTGATTGCTTCGGCCCAAAATGATTGACTCACATTATATTCACTAAGCATTGACCTAGCCATGTCCATGAGAGTCCTATTCTTCCTCTCAACCAAGCCATTGGATTGTGGTGTGTAGGTAGGAGAAAACTCATGTTTGATGCCATAATCATTGCATAGCTCTTCAACTCTTGTATTCTTGAACTCACTACCATTGTCACTTCTCACTTTCTTGATTGTAACATCATATTCATTGCACACTTGCTTGAGAAATGTCTTGAAGATGGAATATGTGTCACTCTTGTCATTAAGAAAGAATATCGTTGATATTTCTTACACGATCCCAATTAGGAAGGCGAAAGAAATATATATGGGATATCTATCTAATCATGTTAGCTTGGATATGGGATTAACCTCATGATCCAACAAAGCGGAGTTAGGCGGTGTTAGTAGTGGGGTGTAAACTTAGCATCATTATCCATAGTGGAGTTAATCTCACCAGATATGTACTCAAGGTATACCACTCATTTCTAGGCATTACCTATACACTAGTCTGTCACCCTAGCAATAACGCTCTAAGAAATGTGGGGCATAGTATTCTTGATTGGCCTTGATAAAAGAATGAACATGATATCTGCAAGCGCACGATAGAAATACCAATTGTAGCACTTCACCGAGTAATCCAGTATCGTATTTATATTTTACCACAGGGAATGGAGTCTATGGAAAGTTAGAGAGAAAAGGATATCTAAAGATTTATATTGTGATTTATTTATGAGATCATCCACTTTACAAAGAATATAATGCAGTAGTAACCATATGCATAACTCAACAAAGTTAAGTCACAGGATAAAGATAATAATATAAATGATAAATACCCAAGTCTAAGATCATCATAAACCACTAGAATCATACGAGCTATTAACATGTTATAAAATAGAATAGAATGAATATTCCTAAGATACTCCTAATCATATATGTCAATGAATACTACAATTAGTGCAATACATCTAGCTATCATGGCAAGGTTGGATTACTTCTACACATGGCAAGCATTACCAATGACAAACAAGGACGAAACTTATTCATCATTGTAATTATAAACTCGACGTGTCCTACATTCGGAGGGTGGATTCCAAAGGACTCAACAGGGTTGTCACTCCCGCGATCTACCACACGGCCCAGAATGTAGGGTGCAATTGCAGATAAACGTTGTATAAACACCACGTTTACACATTGCTTATCACCCACATAGTGATCATCTATATGGATGCTATACAATTCCATGCATAAAATATAAAGCAATCTTACTAAACTAAACATATAATCATAGCAAGTATAAACACATATCAATAAGAATATAATAATTATAAAGATCAAAGCCATAACAATTGTATTCTAGATATAAGAGTACTTACGTATTGAATACAAGAGAGAAGTCTCAAGAACGATGATCCTTGCTACTTCTTGACTAATCAGAACTCAAGATGAACTTGATCTTCAACTAGAACTAGTTATGTAGCTAATTACTTCTAGTATGAACTAGGGCTTAGGTCTAGACTTGGCTGGACTAGATGGGTATGAGTTGATGAATGAGTATGATAATGAAATTGTTATGAGCCTCAGGGTCAACTGGTCTTCTTATATAGTACTTGGCGATGAACGTCAACCCTTGGATCAAACCGACCTTCAGAACGGTGTAGAAACAACCTCAATGTCGGTAGTAAACCGACCTAGAAAGGAGAGGTTGACAGGGGTGGCCCACCCGGCAGCCGCCTACATGGCACCGGGGGCGCCGCCAGGTGGCATGCCACCTCGCATCTCGTCTTTTTCTCGTGTCCTCCGGTATCTTCTAGAATGTTTTAGTTCACTTTTCGGGTTGAGTTGCTTCACGGACAAGTCCGGTCTTCCTTTGCCTTGTATATTCGGAACTTTCTCCATTATTCTCTGCAATTATCTATTAAGTCCCCGAAAAGTCACGTAATACCAAAACTCGTGGAATTATGTTAGTTTAACCCCTAGACTTATGTTTGGTCTTTGACTTGAGCCCTTAATTCATGTTTTTTAACTTGTAATTTTATGCTTTAACAGGTGTCAACAAATACCCATGTATATCTAGTGAAGTCATCCACAATCACAAATCCATATTTGTTGCCTCCAATGCTAGTGTATGTGGTTGGACCAAACAAATCCATATGCATCAACTCAAATGGCTTGCAAGTGCTCATAAAATTCTTCTTAGGATGAGTGTTGCCCACTTGCTTGCCAGCTTGACATGCACCACATAGCTTGTCCTTCTCAAACTCAACTCCATCCAAGCCTCTCACTAGGTTGTGTTTCACAAGCTTGTTCAATTGCTTCATGCCAACATGTCCTAGCCTTCTATGCCAAAGCCAACCCATGCTTGATTTGGAGAGCAAGCATGTACTCAATTGTGCTTCCCTAGTGCCAAAATCCACTAGATAGAGGTTGTCATATCTAAAGCCTTTGAATACCAATTTTGAGTCTTTCATGCTCACAACCTCAATGTCATCAATCCCAAATATGCACTTGAAACCAAGGTCACATAGTTGTGCTACCGAGAGCAAGTTGAAGTTCACCTTGTCAACATGTGCCACATTGGATATGCTCAAATCACTTGTGATCTCAATCTTGCCATGACCCTTGATCTTGCCTCTACCATTGTCACCAAATGTGATACTACCACCACTTTTGCTTGTATCAAAAGAGTTGAACATTCTAGCATCACCGGTCATGTGTTGAGTGCACCCACTATCAAGAATCCAATGCCTCCCTCCGGACTTGTAATCCACCTACAAATCAAATCAATGAGATTTAGGAACCCATCCTTGCTTGGGTCCTTGGAGGTTAGTCACCAAAGCCTTTGGCACCCAAATGGACTTCTTCTTTGGTCCCACAATTGGTGTACCAATGAACTTTGCCTTCACACCATTCTCCCTCTTGGTAAGCAAATAGCAAGAATCAAAACAAATAGAGTGCACTTTGTTTGCTTTCTTGTTGGTGTTCATTTTAGTGTATTTTTGCTCTTGATGTCCAACTTGCTTGCATCTTTGGCAATAAGAACCGTTGCTCTTCACAAAGCTAGGCTTTGGAGTTACAAAAGCCTTCTTGCCCTTCTTGAGGATATACCCTAGACCTTCCTTGTTAAGGGAAAATCTTTGACTACCCAAACACTTTAGCAACTTGGCATCCCCACCATATGCCTTACCCAAGGCGTGGGTGAGCTCATCCACCTCTCTCTTGAGAGTCTCATTCTCAACTAATAATGATGAATCTAAAACCTTTTCATCACTACTAGTGGAGGTAGAGTGGGTTGGTGTGGATGTGGAGGGTATGTGTGGTTCTTCAACATCAACCATGAATGGTTTATCTATAATGTCACATGTTGAACCAACATTCCTCTTAGATACCAAGACAACCTTGTCACCCTTAGCTACTAGCAAAGAATGAGCTTTTTTAAGTTTTGTATGAGCAAGTTGAAGATCCTCATGTTCTTCCTTTAAACACTCATAGTATGCTTCTTGCTCCCTAAGGCTCTTTTCAAGAGAGGCAACTCTCTTTTCCAAGGCCATACATTCCTTTGCCTTAGCTATGAGAACAATGTTAGCTTGTTCCATTGCCTCAAACATCTCATCTTTAGTGGGTTCATTTGATTCATTATATTCATCCTCACTATCATATTTTACTTCATTAGAGGATGGTTCATCATATACCTTGGTGGCCTTAGCCATGAAGCATGAACCGGAGGATGAGTCAAATAGAGAAGGCTTGTCTTGATCAACTAGAGCCATCATAACCTTGCCCTCTTCTTCTTCTTCGGACTCATCACTATCCCATGTCACAATAATGCTCCATCCTTGCCTTGCTTGAAGGTGGCCTTATTCTTGCCCCTTCTTCGGTCTTTGTTGTTCTTCTTGTCCTTCCTATGAGGACAATCCTCAAAGATGTGATCGGGACTATCACACTTCCAACATAGCTTATTATCTTCATTGCCCTTGGAAGTATCCTTCTTCTTGTAGTTCCCAAATCTTCTCTTGTACTTGAGCATGGTGCCAAATTTCTTGACTACTAAGGCAAGAGCTTCATCAACCTCTTCTAGACCGGATGCATCACATTCTTCTTCTTGTGCTTTTGCCTTGCCCTTGTTTGAGGTGGAAGATGCCTTGAATGCACGGCTTTCTTCTCCTCAACCTTCTTCTCTTCCTTCTTCTCCTTCTCATCAATGTTGTGATCATACTTGTCAAATGTCAACACCTCTCCAAGTAGATCATTTGGCTTCTTTGAATCAAGCCCATCTTTTTGTAGCATGAGAATCAACATCTTGAATCTTGAAGGTAGGCTAATCAAGAATTTGTGACAAAAATCTTAATCTTGTGTCTTGTAGCCCAAAGTCTTGAGATCATTGACAATCACTTGTAGACGATGAAACATCTCAAGAATTGTTTCACCATCCTTCATCTTGAATGTCTCAAACTCACTTTTGAGACCATATAGCTTGGCACTCTTGACAACTTTAGTGCCCTCATATGTCTCACTCAACCTTGTCCAAACCTCACTTGCACGGTCCAAGTCCTTGATGCCCTCAAATATCTTTGCATCGATGGCATTGTATATTGTGTTGAGTGCCATTCGATTGCAAGTCCGATTTGCTCTATCCTCATCGGTGAGCTTGGTGGGATCAAGAATGGCATAGTCATTATCCGTCACCTCCAAAACTCTCTCATGTATGGAACCGAGGTACATAGTCATCTTCCTCTTCCAATGATCAAAAGAACTCTCACCATCAAAGTGAGGCGGCTTTCCCCCAACATGGTTGAACACTATAGTAGCCATATCTTGCACCGAAGGGTGTTAATCCTTGCTTAAACGGTGACCACGGCTTTGATACCACTTGAAAGGTCCTAAATGGCTAGACGGGGGTGAATAGCCTAATAAAAATTTTTACAAAACACTAGACAAACTTGTTAGAATAACAAAAGGCGATAAACGCGTTTGCTCTAGCTCTACTTGTCGGCAAGCCTCCTATTAACAATACTAGTTGCTATAGTCTCTAATTCACACGCAAGGGCTAAGTCACTACTTTACCACTAGGTGAACAAGCTAATTACTCTAGCAACTAAGCAAGTCTACTCAAACTACACTAGCACAAGATATATGAAAGTAATGCAAGAGTGTAGAGGTGATATACCACAATGTCGAGGCTAGTCAATCCAATCACCAAGGATGAATCAATGTGATAATAAAATTGAAGCCAATCACCAAGAGACAAGTGGAGACACAAGATTTAACCCGAAGTTCACTTGAGCACCCTCAAGCTAATCTCCGCAGCCGACCTTCTCACGTGTGGGTCGATGTGGAGCTCACTCCAAGCCAAATGCCTTTAGGCTTATCGCACCCAAAGCAAATGAGAGGTACCCAAGACACGAGCAATAGATTTCTCACACTTTGTCTTCCCGACGAGGAGTGTGTGACCCTCTCACAAATCACCGGAGGTGGCCAAGAACAATCACCAACTCTTGCCAACGCCTCCACCAATCACCAAGCCGGCTAGGAGTGGTGCTCTCCAAGAGCAACAAGAAAACCACCGGCTCACAACGATCCTCAAGCGCCACTAGATGCAAAGATCAAAGCAAGTGCACTTGAATCACCTCAACTCACTAGAATGGATGCTCTCAAGCAAAGGAGTGAGGAGGAGGATGAGTGCTCAGCTCTAGAGATGTTAGGAATAATTTCAAATGTCCAAGAGAACTCCTAGAGTTTACCAAAGGGGTATAAATACCCCCATCACGAAATCCAACCGTTAGGGTGCAACCGCACAAAAATCAGCGACCGACGCGACCGACCGGACTCATCGGGTGAGTCCGGCCGGTGTGTCCGGCCACAACCGACAACCCCAACCGGATCGCCGACCGAGCGACCGAAAGGGTCCGGCCGCTACCGACGGTGCTTCGGCCAAGACCGGAAGCTTCCGGCCGGCCGCGCGTCCGGCGCGCTGGCCAATCCACCGAAAAATATGCCGCCGACGCACCCACCGAGCGCCCGGCCAAGCATCGCGCTTCCGGCCACCGTTCCCGGCCGCGCCCGGCCAGCATGAAGCCGCGGTAAATCGCCGCTTTCGCCGCCGCTCTTTTCGCTTTTACTCCAAACCGACTTCCGCCACTTGATTCTTGTTGCCGACACGTCAAGAACACCCCGACACCATGTGTTAGCATTTTCAAAACATTTTCTATCAAGTACGGAGTTAGCTCTCTAGGTTAGAATGCATGCAAATGATTTTGAACCTAGAGGCACATGAGGATCGATATGTACGATAGTTTTTCCCTCTTTATAGTACGGCTTATCGATCCTATAATCACTCACACCCTCTATGGTGTCTTGAGTGTAAAATCAAAATGGCCCTATGGATATACCTTTGCCTTGAGCCCATTTTGATCCACCATCCACTCTAAGTTATGCACTTGATCATCAATTGAACCATCTCGATCCATCCACCATGACCACCATGCATCGTCCTTGGCTTGACCAATCTCCAACTAATACAAACACTTAGTGTAGAGAGATTAGTCCTAAGGATGTCATCAATTAGCCAAAACCAATTTAGAGATCTTCACCGCGTTTTCAGGTGGCACGCCGGCATGTCGCGTCGCGGCGGCGTTCTGCGCGGGAGCCCGGATGCTCACGAGGCTGGGAAGGAAGTGGAGCGATGGGAAGGAAGTGTTGGGCTGTTTTTTTCATGGGCTTTAGACATGTTTATCATACCGGGCTGTTGAATGTTGATTGAAAAAATCACCGCCACCGGCCGCGCCCGCGGACGGGCCTCGTGCCTCGGGTGGCGGCCCGTGCACGGCCCGGTCCTTCGGGCCGCAGCCCGGCCCGGCGGGTCACCGGGTCGCGCCGCGTTTCGGGCCGGGCCAAGACAACGGGCCGCGGGCCGGCCACCGGCCTCAGCCGCATGCACATATATACCGCTTGGTTGCCCGAACCCGCCCGAGCTTGGCTATGCTCATGCAAGATTCCTCCGGCCCGCTCACTGGTGCAGCGCTTTAGTCACTAATGATGGCATTAATATATAATTAGTAAATATTAAGTGGTATTAATATGTTTTAAAGATGTTCAAGGCATAATTATCTAAAATAAGAATATTAAAAGTGTATTTGCACAAAATAAAAATTTTAATCATAAGATTATAATGTGTTTTTATTTCATGCAACATGTCTTCGTATTGTGCAACCAAACAAAGATCTCATCTCACCATGCTAAAATGTGTATGGGCAACCAAACACGACAAAAGTTGCATGCACTCAACAGCCTCATGTGAGCCCTGCTCCCGATACGAGACAGCTCAACTAGTACGCGAACCAAATAGACCCTAAGTAAGCCCTGGCTCCCGATACGAGACAGCTCAACTAGTACGCGAACCAAACGGACCCTAAGTAGCCCTCCGCCTATTTAATTTGTTGGCCCACAACTAGAAAAAAAAACATAATAATTACTCAAATAATATCATTACGACACAAAATTATACAATTGGATCCTTTTTTGAATATAATTTCTAGCATTTACGATTTGCAACAATTATAAATTAGTATAGAATGAATTTATTTCCAAAATTGTTTTTTGAAAGTCAAACTTTGCAACTTAACACGAATAGAAAGAAATATTATTTCGGCATTTCATTGGACAATATTTATACTAACAGGGAAAAAAAAAGGTAATTTCACATATATATATAAATTCCTTTTTCACTCCCATATAAATTCCACTCGCATTGGAGATTGTAATAAGAAAGTATAAATAAAGTTGATGTCCCAATCCAACCGGGAGTATGAGTATAGTTAGGTTTTTTTCTAATTTTTTTTTCGCGTTGTTTTAGTTATACACGACCCAATCTGGGATTCTCCTTTTAATATAATCGGCAGTTCGGACTGATTCGTTTCAAAAAAAAAAAAAAAAAAAAGAAAGTATAAATAAATTTTTATTTTTATATTAAAGAAGAAAAGAGATCGAGAGAGATGGGTATGGTTTTTCCAGAAGTGCCCTCGAGGAGACCTCTCTCCACTCACCACCCCCTTCTTCTCTTATCTCCTTCCCCACCTGCACAGCCTGCCCGCCGCCGCCTTCCCCTCCGCGCCATCGATACGCCCGAGCGCGTCGCTGCCTGGTGGTGCTCGCGGTACGTCCACCCCCTCATCTAGTCATCTGCCGTTTCTCCTCTCTCTGCCCCTCTCTCTCTTTCGTTCCCCTTCTTTCTTGGCTGGCGGCATCGATCTGACCCACCTACGAGCATGTAACATGGATTATACCTACTAACCTCGATTTCCTTGCAAAGATTTTTCGGGGGTCCGCCCCTGCAAACTGTGGCGTGCTAATTTCGGTTTAGTTTTTACGAGACCTCATTTGTTTCTGGGTTCTGAATTACAACTAGTGTTTCTTGATTAGTGGTTGGGGATAGTTTGTTATGCAACAGTGCCTGATGTTCTTGACCCTTGTATTAGCAGAGCTCTTAACTTTTGCCTCTGTCATGTTTCAGCTGGTACTACACGCAATTAATAAACATCATATGGCGCTAGTACAGTTTAATGGTGCCTTGGTTCCTCAACTTGGTGAAAAGCCTCGCCTGCTATCCTCATCACCTGCAGTTGCAAGGGCTACTTATGCTGATGCAAGATTCCTGACACCAAAAACTGGGTATGTCTGTGCACACTTCGGATATTATTTGGTATAGGTAGCATGTTGTTCACTTTAGGGACATGTAGTCTGTTTCATATGTTGTTGCCACTGCAGTTTGTTTCTAGCTTACATAGTTGTTATCAGTTCCTGTCATCTAGTCAATTTACCACAGACTCAAAGTAGACTAAGAAACCTTATTGGCTATGTAGTGTCTACTTATACCAACTACTAAGGAAAAAGCTCGCAGAATAACTGCGATCCTCTGCTAAATCTGTCCCTTGCTACATTGATAAATATATGTTTATCTAAACCACCACTTTATTTTTTGTCAACAATTAACAAAGAGATTGAGCTGGCCAAAATAGTAAGATGTAACATATTCCCTAATGATCTAATAAGATTAAGGGGCTTAAGAAAGGTGCATTTCTATGTTTTCTAAAATATCCTGTGACTTGTAACAACAATATATGTTAACAAGATATATATTCTACCATGCACATACATTTCTTAGCAAACTGAGTTTGTTTTTATTGTCTCTGTGCAGTTCAAGAGGCAGAGGTAAACACCTGCTATCACCTAGTTATAGTTTGCATTCACAGACCTCTTCTGAACAACTAAACCATGTACCGTCGTCAAGATTTCGCCAGAAAAGGGGTTCACGTTTTGTAGTCAGAGCTGAAGCTGTGAGCTATTCTTTTGTCTTACTGCTTTGCTTGTATTATTGCTTCAAAATGTCTTCCATTCTGATTTGGATTTAAATCTCAAATGGCAGGATTTCTATAGTGTACTTGGTGTCTCAAGAAATGCTAGTAAATCTGAAATCAAGAGCGGTTGGTATCTTCTGTTTAGTTGATTGTTCTTTTAATGTTTTCACTTGATTGCTATGTCTTAGAGGAATTTTTACCTTGTTTTATTTGGCTGTGGTTGTCATGTAATATGCCATGTAAATCCTTGCAGTTGTCACATTGTCAGAACTCGTATTTATTAAAATTCCATCTTCCATACTTCCACTTCAACGCTGCTCCAATAATATAGTGCACTTTTAAAAACAAAACCAACACTTAATTAAGATATGATGATATCACTTGTAAACTACATTCTCTGGTCATAACTATATGACGTTTTCGACAAGACATGGTCAAAATTTTGAAACTATGACTGCCAATGACTCCTAAAATGTTAGCTTGAAAACATAAAGATGGCATGTGTAGATTTGTCTTCATAGGTACTCTCATGTAAACTAAGTGGATTCTTTGGTGTCATCTAGGCTTAATTGAACTTTAAGATAATTTTCTTTGCACACAGAAGTATAATGCAGTTCTGCAAAATGCTGTACTATTAAGGTACAGTTGCATGGTGGCCCCACTTTGAGACCTTTAAAAGTGTTCCCTCCTTTGTTTTCATTTTGCACCATTGCCCTGGTTTGTAAACAAAGTAGGGGCAGTGGTGCAAACATTTTGGAAACAGTAGTGGTTTTTGGTGCAAAATGACAAGGAGGGCAGAGTCATAATTAGGCCCCATACTGGGGGTAACTATACAAATGCACTGAATTGTTACTATTTTTTCTAATTTTAAGATGTGATGTCCTTGGGTGTCACTTTATTGCATCTGATTAGATGGTATTGTTTGCTGTTTATTGCTTATTTTTTATGAAAATATCAACTATGAGGCTGAAACTAAGAAGTTTTTGTAATTTGAAAAGCAGTACCTGATACTGAATAGAGAATACAGATTAGATATACATAACATGATGTTGTATTGTTTATTTTCTGTGTTGGTTCTGAATCCTTATATTTTCCAGCCTATCGGAAGCTTGCGAGGAGCTATCATCCAGATGTAAACAAGTAAGTTGGTTATTGCAATAGAGAATCACTTTTCGGCTACAATAATCATCTTGTTGCTTTTCGGCTGCTTATAGCCAGCAGTACAATCTTCTTATATTTGCTTTGTACATTAGACATCTTTCGCATCTAGTTAGCGAATAATGAAAGTACCTATTTATTATTTATTTTAGAGATCCTGGTGCGGAACAAAAGTTCAAGGATATCAGCAATGCTTATGAGGTTGAGCCCACTGTTCATATTCGAATTCCATTTTTGGTTGTACAATTACACATTTATTTTATGCTTACATAGCAAGGATGTCTTTGTAGGTTTTATCTGATGATGAGAAGCGATCAATCTATGATAAATATGGAGAAGCAGGACTTAAGGGTGCTGGCATGGGCACAGGAGTAAGTTTTCCTATATGGTTTCTGTATCAGAAGCCCGGTCAGCAGGATCGTTGAATTATTCTAATCATATCAATTTGTTTCCTACAGGATTACTCAAACCCATTCGATCTCTTTGAGTCCCTGTTCGAAGGGTTTGGTGGAATGGGTGGAATGGGCGGTGGCCGTGCTGCTCGAAACAGACCAATGCAAGGTGATGATGAGAGCTACAATCTGGTACTCAATTTCAAGGAAGCGGTGTTTGGTGTAGAGAAAGAGATTGAGATAACCAGATTGGAAGGCTGTAACACTTGTGATGGAAGTGGTGCCAAGCCAGGTACAAAGGCAACTACATGTAAAAACTTGTGGAGGTCAGGGCCAGGTAGTCTCCTCCACAAGAACACCACTTGGAATATTCCAGCAAGTCTCCACCTGCAATACTTGTGGTGGCACTGGTGAATTCTCCACTCCTTGCAACACCTGTGGGGTGACGGCCGAGTGCGAAGGACAAAAAAGGATCAGTCTAAAGGTTCCTGCAGGAGTGGATTCTGGAAGCAGGCTGAGGGTCCGGTCTGAGGGTAATGCTGGCCGGAGAGGAGGCCCTCCTGGGGACCTTTATGTCTTCATTGATGTTCTCTCTGATCCTGTTCTTAAGCGAGATGGGACAAACATTCTCTACACATGCAAGGTTTCTTACATTGATGCAATTCTTGGGACAACCGTCAAAGTCCCCACTGTTGATGGAATGGTTGACCTTAAGATACCCCTCAGGGACTCAGCCAGGCACAACTCTGGTGATGTCTAAGAAAGGTGTTCCACTTCTTGGAAAGTCTAATGCTCGTGGAGACCAGCTGGTGCGTGTCCAGGTTGAGATTCAAAACGCCTGAGCAGCGACGAGAAGAAGCTAATTGAGGAGCTTGCAAACCTGAACAAGGCTCAAACAGCCAATAGCAGGAGATGATTATTGCACAAGGCTTTGTAGGACACCATGCTTGTGCGATAGGCAATTTTGATGCAGACTGCAGTGATGAAAAGAGTTGGTAGTGGTAAACAAACACTTCTACGAACTACATACGACAAGGGGTACACTGGAGCAAAATGTGTCATGCCATATCTGTAACCTCGTTTTTAAGCTATTGAAAGTCAAAGTCAGTGAGCTGGACGTTTTGCAATAGCTTAACGTATGTTCTAGGCGAACTCATTAGCCATTTTTTATTATACGGCTTTTCTATTCTTGAAAGCCTTAGGCAACATCACTTATGGTGGAATCAGGCTTAGACTTCACATTTCTTGCAGAAATGCTGCTCCATTCGTGGAATCTGTAAGCTGGAAATGTAACTGTAGTTTAATGGTTTGTTATGCATTGGGGTTTATTAGTTTGCTCTTAAACTACGCTATCGAAACAATACATTTTGCCCGAGGCGGCTGCTGATTTGAAGCTGCTGCAGCGCAGGGGAGGTATATTTTGCTCTAGGCAGCTGTTGATATGAAGCAGTTTGTCCTGTGTGTGCATCTAGTTGCTTGAAATTTGTTGTTGTTTGGGGCACATCTTTGTGTGCCAACCAGCATGAACACAATGTTCTCGGTTCTTTTTGGCCTATACTTGCCTCCAAAAAATGCTAGACTTGAGAAAGTACCGGAAGAAACCATAGTCCGTATTGCAGGGGAGTAATGTTCAGTCTGTGCATGACCTTTACATAAGGTCTTTTAAGTGCAGATTTGGTAATATATTTAAGGTTCCATTTGGATATTTAGAATTGAATTTATTGTAATAAAGGATTCTTGGAATTGAATACATTGTAATAAATTATAGTTTAGGCACATATTTGAGATAGACTATATAATTTCTAGAACTTTACATAGGTTGGAAACATAATCAAATTTAAGTCATTCTTAAAAACTTTTGTTGATAAAAGCAAGTCACATAAAGCAAGTCACAACAAAAGAAGTGATTTTGCACAAATTTTTTGAACAAGACTAGTGGTCAAACTTAGAGTAAAATAAGTCAAACAAACTATAATTTGAAATTTTTGTTTTGTATGAAATTGTCAATCAAATAGTTTAATTTATGAATAGTCAATTCCGCCCCTAAAGTGTTATCAGAGGCCCAATTTGGTCATTGCAGTTGTAAGTTATCCGTACAGATACGAACGTGTTCTATTTTGGTTCAAAGTTACCCTGGTGCTCATTTGGAGGGAGTGTCAAAAGTGTACGTGGCAAGGGGACAAAATGGAAACCAAATGTCAATTTTGTCCCTCTCACATTTCTGGATCGATGACACAAGGAGCTTCGACTTTGTGCACAAGAATATCATATCTTCCAAGTAGTGAGGCTGAAAACATTTTCATGTGTGGGTGGAGAGAAGGGATTGATGAATCCAACAAAGAACACTAAAATACCCTCAACTCGTCAATTAATTTTAAAGTCTTGGCATTTTAATTAGCGCCAATATAATGTTTTCCTGCTAGCTAGTATATATTTGCGGCACGACCGCAGGATCGAGGACGCGAATGATCGAGATGGCCGGCCAGATCAGGGCTTGATGAGGGTGTAGGTGGCAGCTCCTGCAATGGCGCCCAGCGGCGGCGCCAGCAGGTACACCCAGATGTCCTTGTACTTCCCCGTCGCCAGCGCCGCCCCGATCGTCCGCGCCGGATTCATCGACGGCCCCGTCCACGGCCTGCACGGATGGAACGCAATGCATCATGCAACGTTATTTCATATTAACTTCTCCGATGATCAAGAACCTTCATGACCAGTTCATGGGCACACTTACCCTCCAATGAGAGCGTTCATTATTACCGCCGCCGCGATCGCCATGGCCACCAGCTCTTTGCTCTGCACAAGATCGACCATCGTCGTCACCAAACATTCATCAAATTTCCATTTCCCATAGCCGAACAAGATCGCATGGTGCACTTGCCGAGGTCGGGTCGGTGGCGACGGCGGTGATGACGAACACGAGGACGAAGGTGAGCACGAGCTCGAGGAAGAATGCCTGTGCGGCGCCGACTTGGGGCACGGTGGCCATGACGGCGGGGTCGGCGGGACGGTACACGGCCCTGGCGAGGAACGTGGCGGCGGCGGACGCCACCGTCTGCGCGGCGACGTAGGGAGCACGTGGGCGACCGGGAGGTGGCCGAACACGGCCATGGCCAGGCTCACGGCCGGGTTCAGGTGCGACCCGGAGACGTGCACGAGGGCGAGCACCACGGCCACCACCGCCAGCCCCGCCGACGCCGCCACGCCCACCAGGCCTTCCACGCCGCCGTGCTGCGGCTGCGCGTCCGCTATGATGGTGGAGACCACCGCGAACATCAGGATGAACGTGCCGATGAACTCCGCCGCCACCTTCTTCGCCAGCGGCACCTCGGCCGCCGGGAGGACGTGCGTTTGCTCGGCGTCTTCCTGTATGTTAGCCTGCGGCGGCGACTTGAGCATCAGTTTCTGCAGGGTGTCAAGAGGCACCAGCTTGTTGGTGTTTGATCTCGGAGTCGAGGCAGCACCGGCGGCGACGGCGAGGCTCCGGTCACTTGGTGGCGTCGAGCACATGCTGATGGCCACTTGCCTTTGCTCCTCACCGCTCATTGTATTGTGATCAGCCATTTCTCAGTTCACCTCAGCTTTAACATTTCTAATCTCTTTTAGTTACACCTTTCAACACTACACCTGTATATATATGCATATAGTTCTCTGTCAGTGACCATGGTAGTTTCATGAAATTTAAATACGACATTAAATGCAAATGCCACATCAAAAAAACTTCACTTTTTGCATGAAACGCTTAGAGAGAGAAGGAAAAAGTTTCACCATGGTGAAACCTTTGAGCACTGTTTCACATGCGTGGGAAACGAGGATGAAACCCCCATTGAGACAAAAATAGTGTTTCACCATGAAACAATGCAATTAAACCATGTAATGAGAGAGGTTGTGGGACCCTTAAGTCTATAAAACTGTGCAATGAAATTGTGCATTGAGAGAGACGCCTATTTCATACCAAAGTTTCACATCTTAGAAACCGGGAGGTGAAACTCTCCATTGAGACTGGCCTTAATGACCTAGCTAAAATTGTTACAATTATAAGTTGCTTTTGACTTTTTTCGGTTCATTCATTTTACTATGTATTTAGACCTATTATTATATCACATAGCAAAATGAATGGAACAAAAAAGTCAAAGCAACTTATAATTTGGGGAGGATGGAGTAATAACTAAAACAATGTTCCCTATGATCTATGCACACATGTTTGACTATGATCTATGCATACATGTTTGAGTGACGTTGCAAGCTTATCAGGAACTCCTAGTCCTACAAAAAGTGAAGCAATGTCAAGCCAAATTTGGAGAATATTTGAATGTTGTGTTGCATTGGAATTATTGTGCCCTTAAAAGAATATGACGAGGAATATGTGAAGGCTCACTGACTGTTTTATTTGTCATTTGGCCCTGGGATACAGAACTCTCCGTCAGGTGTGACGATGCCAAGGGCATTCCCATGCATATTCCCAGGAATTTTGAACTAAGACAAATGATCACATACCAAGACGACAAGAACGTAGCCTATGCTCCGGGGGCACAAGAAACGTCCTTACGCTTCCAAAGATACATAGATAAGATGATTGATCTTGTTCTCAGTTTAATACTCTCTGCATTCCAATCTAAAGTCGTTCTCGCTTTTCTAGATACAAAAATCACTGTATGTACGTAGCAAAAGCTATGCACTTAGAAAAGCCAGAATTACTTGTATTCTAAAATGGAAGCAAACGTATATGTATGAGTGATCAGAACAGAATCAAGAAAAAGGTAGCATAAAGGCTTCATTCTCAACCCCAGGTGCACCAAAGAATGTTACAACCCCAGTGGAACAGAATGCTATGGAATTGTGCTTTATTGCTGATGTGGTCTTGGTGCTTGATTTGAAAATTTCGAGCAGCACACAGCCTCAGGTTCAAGAAGCACTAGATTTTAAGAACTAAACCGAAGCACTGGACTGGAGTGAGCTTCTTGCAATCTCTAATGCATTTTCAACAGAAGTTATGGCCTGGAGCTTAGACTTGTCGACAACAGGCTGAGATTTAGCGAGTTGTGGAAGAAGCGAGAATTCCTGAAAGATTGCAGAAAGTTCATGATGACAACATGTCAAAATTTCGCATGCTCTCGTTACTTAACGTAGCTTATAACTTGGTAGTAAGTTCAACAGAAACACAACTGTCAGTAGCAAGAGCTTGTTCAAGACAAAGGCGATGTCAAGTGCATTTACCTCTGAGGTTCCACTCTCAACGAAAACACCCTTCAATCGACTATCTACAGTTATGACAAGGAAGAATGGTCAGGCTATGTTTAAGTAAAACTGAGAAGAATAAGAAACGTATTCCAAACTACTGATTACCAGAGTCAATCCAGAAAGTTGCAATCTTTGGATCAAAGTTCCCTACTTCAACTGTTTCACCAACTGCGCAGAGGTGAACAAATTACAGGCATTAACATCATGAATACACATGCTCAATAAAAAGGACCAATTTGTAGTGTAGAAAATGGCTGCCATGGTACTCATACCGTTATCGCCATAAAACTGCCACCAAACTTTCCTTGAACTTCCTTCATACTCAAAAACTCTTGAGTAGAAATATGGAAGGTAATCATACCTGCATTCAACATGGTGAATCAAAACAAGCCGGGAGCTAACCTAACGGATTACACTTGACTGCCATAAACTTACGCTTTCGTCTGGGATGTTAGGAGTGTTTCTACACAGTGGTGCGCAGATTTCCGAGCATGATCCACATGTTCCACTCGAGCAGTTCTATTGTACATCTGCAATGAGTTTGGGCAAACAAATTTATATCCTGTGATCCAACTTTGCCTCAAAAGATACAAAACATAATGATTACAACCTTCAGGGGAAAAGCTGCTACATCTCCAATTGCAAAGATGCCAGGTACATTAGTTCTGAACAAGGAATCAACCTACAAAAATATACTTGATTAGCTTTCTTGACCAAGAATAAACCCCAGATTTGGAGGATGCAAGCACTTAAGTAATTATCGAAATTAAAATCTACCATACAATGAAGCAGCATATATCCAACAAGAAGGAACACAATGACAATGAGACAGCTAAAAACCAAAAAAAAAAAAAAAAAAAAGATAAGGGTAAGATGTAACTTAAAAGGTGATCCAATTTGAGGGGCTTTATTTGTTGTTTGCTGCTGATCCAAATTAATCCCATCAGTATCTCAGGTAGAAAATAAAATAAAAGAGAATAGTCTATAGAAACTTTTAGCACTATCACGATGCAAAACAGTGAGATTTAATAAGCCTAATTAACTGTCATGGAAACGAACCTCTATTCCACCAACTTCAGGGTTGACTCCAACAGGTTCAAAGGGGCTGACAACTGGTTTTGCTCCTATACCAACAATTACCTGCACTTATAATATCTTGTTAAAACAAGAATATCAATGAAACATAGTCTATACTAAATATATGTCAAACCAAGTGAATGAGTAGATCTTAACTACCCTTACATTGAATATTGAGTGAAAAATCTATCAAACTGAGTCTATAAGTAACCAGAAACTGTTGAAGATTTAGTGTCTATGAAGAACATTGGTTCTCCCAATTTGATAGCAGAAAGGTGGATCAAAAAGATGAAGATGATATGGAAATTTATCTGGTAGTAAAATTAATAATTTGAATTGTGTAGTACTGCTGCATGAACCATTACAAAGAAATAAATAGCATAACTGTATCAGCTTCAACTACAGATCCATCCTTAAGTACTGCAGAAGACACCCTTCCATCAGAGCCAGCTTCAAGTTTGTCGATAAGAGCTCCCTGGTTACCAATAAAGATGCTCATACTCAAACTGACTGATCAAGACTAACAAATGGACTTAAATATTTGATGCACCAGTTACCTTTATGAATTTGACACCATATTGCTGATACAGTTCCTCATACTTCTTAGCAAGGGAGGGTGTAAATAATCTTGGCATAACGTGGTCCTCTGGGAATATAATCTATTCATGTAGCAGCCTTAATTAGAGAAGTGGCCCTTTTAGAATATAGGGAGATGCCCAAGCTTCAGTGTAACAAACTGAAAGGTAGCTTCTTACAGTTGTGTCAAGATTCCAGCCACAAGCAGCTGCAGCTACCTCCATGCCAATATAGCCCCCACCAATAACCACCACCTTCTTTGCACTTCCCTACAAAAGATAAGCAAGGAAAAAAAAGAATCACTTGTAAATACAAAGAGGCGAGAATGTCAAATGAGATAACATTAACTCTGGTGGATGAGGAGTGATGATAATTACTACATTAATCTACTGAACATACCAATGAGGATACTAGAGAATCAGCATCAGCAACATCCCGTATGTAGTGAACCCCAGGCAATTTCCTCCAATTTTCTCAGGTAATCTGAAAAAAAAGATTTTTGGTATTAGATGAACATAATGTTGAGATTCATTGTAACCATGTGAGTGGACAAAGTTTCTGCATCTAATCTAATTCTTAAATCTCGGGGCTAAAAATGGACATCATGATAAGGAAATGCACATCATTCACATAAGTGTTGTTGTATACCTTGAAGCTTCACAGCCAGTAGAAATAATAAGTGAGCCATATTTCAGAATTTTCCCTGATGAAGTTTTTAAGGTTTGCGTTTTGCCATCAAATGCTACAACTGGATCCTCATATAGCACCTATCACAAAAGGACAAATAGCTTATGATAAAAGTGTAACAGTAAACACAGCACAAAAACACAAATGCTAACATCATCAGTACCTCTATACCATTCTCCTTGTACCATTCAGCAGTCTGTCGCTGTCCACCAGATCCAACGCACGTATGGAAACCCTACCACAAGGAAAAGATTAAGACTGAGCCTGTTCGTGCAGCTCTAAATAATAATTGATGAAGAGAGCAAAAGACTATCAGATAAAAGCTTCCTTAAAAATTTTATGCAACATTCTGATTACTGAAACAGATTGTAATAAAGGCCAAACAAACTAACAAGGAGATCCTGATCTTTTGTAAATTATGAGAAGAATGTAAGATACTACATTGACTTAAAATAGAGCAATTCGGCAATCCCAAATCTGCTATCATGATTCAGTTTTGCTTGTCATTGTAAATATGTTGGTGTACTTACAGGTAGGCGAGCTGGTTTCTTGTCTGGAGGAAACAGATAGCCTTTGGTCAATGCTGGCCGCTCATATGGTGGAACTGGCTGCAAGAAAACAAGCAACATTACTATCAAACATGACCAGATAGCCTTGGAAAGTTCAAATCAAAATGTTAATACAACTTTGCAACAAATTACAATGCAGCAACGAGGAACAAACAACGCCACTGCACAATGAAGAAATCAACCCAAATCAGAGCATCTTCTGAAAATAGAGCAAGCATCAATACCTCCTTGGAGACGATGCAGAGGCGGCCATCAGCCATGCCATGCTCGACGAACGTCCTGGCGGCATACCCAGCGGCGTTCCCTCCGCCGACGATCACATACCTGCAGTCCGGCGATCCGCCAGCAAACCATCCATGATCATTCCATTTTTACTCTTTGAATAGCACTCCTCTATTTCAGAAGATCGAAGAGAAACAAACAGGGCACCCACTCGCGGTTCTGGTTGTCGAACCCGGCCGCCGCGGAGACCGAGAAGGTTCGGCGGGACGAGAGCCGAAGCACGCTGGCACCGCCGCCGCGATGCCGGAGAGCCCACGTGGCCGGCGACGAGGAGTAGCTGGAACACTGCACCGCCGCCGTGGAAGCCATCTGCGCCGCCTTCCGTCGGAGAGCTGCGAACACCTCCAAGAAACGGGGCCGAGGGGACGGCAGTGAGGAGTGTCAGAGGAGCCTAAATGCAATTACAGGAAGCTGCAAGGGGCAAGAACCTGAAGCCATCGCTCGCTCTCTCCTCGGCGGCGCCCTTATAGACGACGGAAGGACGGAGCCAAGAAAGAAGGCGTCGTCAGGCGAGTCGGAGGAGATGGAGAAGGGGTTGGATTAGGGAATAGTTTAAACAGGAGAAGGATTTCGGTGCGATTTGGAGGAGGCGGAGGGCCGCTGGCCGCTGAGGGAGGTCAAGGGACGGACGCGACAAGCGAGACGACCGACCACACCTGAGTTCTGACCGGCGGCGGAGTGCAGTGGGGAAGAAGAGAGGAGAGGGGAGGAAGGAGGCACTTGGAATTTCTTCCTCTTTTCGATTTTTGGCCTCTTAGAAAGTAGAAATTGCAAATTTACACCTTAAACCCCCCTCTGTTCAGAACATTGAATGAATTTCCAATCAGGCCCTGAACACCAAATTACCCCTCAATTACCAGAGCTGATTGCCTGGTTTAACCTAGGGGCTAGGGCACTTTATATGGAGATTATGCAAGTTCTGCCAGTCTTGACAAGTGCACTTATATTTGAGGAAAAAGACAGGAGCTGGTGTAGCTGTCCACTAAACATCATTTTCAGGGACTCCAGAAGCTCAACACTTGTACTAGTTTCAGATACAAAAAAAAAAAACAAACTAGAAGAGTCATGCATGTTCAGTGTCCTGTTATGATTGGAGAATTACATCCAACACAGATGCTGTCTGTGTAGGTTCTACAAAGATCCCAAGTCCACACCACCTTCCAGTACGCCTCAAACTCTTCTACAACCTTCATTCAGTGACCAACACTGTTTTTCTACAACCTCCCGTTGCCATTTGATGAAACCAGGCTATGTTGAGGCTGAGACAAAGGTGCTCTATGACTATTCACACATATCAGCTCAAGCATGACACATGTTCAGTTGTTCAACAACATGCCTTACATACCGAAACAGTACACATGGGTGGGATCAAGATAGATTCAGGTTTCAGGCAAGGGAACATTTTAATCAGGTTTTATGATCTCTGGCCTGGATCTCTGGCCTGGAGCTCTGAGCCTATACTAGTTTCACAACAGATAATACTCTTCCACACCAGACGCATGTATAGACTTCAGTAGTAGGATCATCTCTTGCCAAAGAAGTGATGGATCTGAGACTGGCCACCTTTGCCTCCAACCTTCGCTGCCTTTGGCCACAATGCTTGAGACTTGCTATCCTGCAGAAAAAATAACACACATAGAGGTTAGTTGTTACAGATCGAAATTGTTTTTGTTATCTGACAAGGAAAACGTGAGAACAGCTCATCCAACTAACCTGGGATTGGCCAAGGTCCCTCAGGATTTTCACCTTCCCTCCTCGACCATCCGGTCCCACAGAGATCAGGTTGCCTCTGTTTCCACTTGCAGAACCAGGAGCTGTTGAGCCCTTGAACCATTTGCCAATGTTTGCTTTTCTTGCTCCATCCATGCCAGCAATTCCTGGAGCTTGGAAATCATCTGACCATAGATGAAATACAGTTGCTTTGTAAGTATATAATTTCAGTGTGCAGGAGCAGGTAGATATGGCATTTAGCAGATATACGTAATTTCTTAGTGATCCCTAAAACACATGGGCAATCAGAATCAAATTACAATGTCAGTTTCTATTTTGATTTAGAGAAAGTTGTGTCTGTTATTTTTTGCAAGTAGAATGGAGGGACAGTGCGTAAAATCTTAGGTCCACTTTATGCAACTTGGATGCAAAAATTGTTTGCCAGAACACCAAAACAACTCACCAGAAAGAGAATTGATGTTGTGAATCTGCTGAGGTCCGGTGCCAGATGCCAGCCTAGTTGCTTGTTTGGAGATTCCATCAATTGTCAGTGTTTCACTCTCCCGTGTTGAACTTGTCACGTTAGTTCTCATGGAAGGACTCTCCTGAGGAATATGCAGTTTGGCCCTAATGTTCGCCATAAAGGTTGATTTTACAGTTGCTTCTCTCTGTTTCAGGAAGGGTCCTCCTTTTGCTACATGTGTGGTTGTGCATTCAAATGCCATGGACTGTTGGTCACCATTTTGACAAAGACTAGACTTGTTTTCGGGATTCAATTTGCTATCATCAGTCCCAAATGGCTTGGCGGAATATTGAGCCTTCTGTTCATCTCCATAAACAGAACCAGTGGCTTCTAGGTCTATCACTTCTGCATTCTTGTTCTGCCGGTTGTCTTTGGAATTCAGATCCCTCTTAGATTCAGGTGTTAAGCCGTCAAAGTGAGCCTTGTTGTTGCACGGATCCTGCATCACTTCATCAGGCTTGTTTGTTTGATTTTCACACCTAGGACTTGAACTAGTGAAAGGATTATAAGCTGTGACATTCCCAGATTGTATATGGTCTGCTTTAAATTTCTTTGAAGACCTCAAGTCCCTTAACAAACCATTTTCTTTATCTTCTACTTCCTTCTCAAGTTCCAGTACCCTTGCCTGTATTTGTTCATGATGACAAAGGTCACTCACATGAATTTGTACATTGAACCATAAGTTTTATATGTGAGGCTGAGCTTACCCAGAACTTCTTTATAAGTTCTTTGGCCTTCTCAATCTTCTGCTGCATGCGAGACTCCGATCTTCCCAAAACATTACATTGGACCATCAATTCCTTGTAGCTCCTAAACAAAGATTTGTTGAGCAACATTTCAGCTGAACCAATGACCAATGAATCCACTTCGTAGTAAACAATGTGGTTCATCTTACAGCTGTTAAAAATATGGTCTCAACAACTAGCAAAGCTTTGCTTCTTCAAAATATTTTAAAAATGATAGAGCTGGACCATTGTCTATGAAATTTTATACAGAACTGCACAACAATTCTTCTAAGTACCTTAGACATTTCAAATTATCTGGTGTTCAACTCAGGACAGATAATCCCAAATTAACACAGTTCCAATTTGATAGTTGAAACTACTATGATCTAGTTCGAGAACCTCACGGCACCATAAAAGATAGGAACTATCAAACTATGCATGCAGTTGGCTACATTTTGCAATTTACAAGTGAACATTTGCTGGTCAAACTATTTACGGATCCTAGTTAAGTGTATGATTCCAGTTATAGCTGGGCATATTAGTATAATGCAGTTCACTAACGCTCACCGGTGACTAAACATGAGCAAATCGTTTCAAGATAAGGACATGAAGAAGATATGCATACTTGTTGCGCATAGCAAGCGATCTCTTCAAAACATCAACAGCATTCTGCAGGTTTCCATGGTTACCAAGTGAAGCCAACTTCAGGATTTCTTCCTCCTGAAGGTTCATGTCTGCCGACCTAATGAACAACACATCAAAACAAAACTCAATTCCCATAAACAAGAAACAACACTAAAGTAAATTTTCACACAAGTGATTGCATCCTTCAGTTTCATCAGGTACAAAAAGAACATACAGCTTCAGCGCCGCAAGCTCTTTGGCTAATGCAAGGCTCTTTTCCTGCAACCTCCCGTACTCAGATGTCTTCCTCGACAACTCCTACAAACGAACAGACTATGTAATCCACTAATTCATGGCTGGAGCTGGAGAAACAACCAGAGGCACCGAATCACCAACAGACGAACCCAATTACCTCTGTTTTCATGTTGAGCAGCATCTGAGAGAGACTTTTTCCTTCTTGGCGACTTCCAGCAAATGTTGTCCCGCCTCCATCTGCTCTCTGAACACGGCAGCCTGCCCCAAACCCACCACCACCAGCACCCACGATCAGCAAATGAAACCCGCGAGCCACTCAATGCAGTTCACAGATCGGGCACTAACTAACCGCGGACTGGAGATCCCTAATGGTCTCGCGCGCTGCTCCTCGACCACCTTGCCGAGGGCCGCGGCCTTCTGCTCCAGGCGGGCGATCTCGGCCGGGTCCGCGGCACCCGATGCGTTTCCCGGGGAGGAAGGGCAGGCCTGGGTCGGGCACGTGCCGGTGGAGCTGAAGTAGAGGCGGGTCGGCGGGGTGCGCGGCGCCGCAGGCCTGCTTGCAGACGGGGCAGGTGCGCTTCTTCTTGCCGCCGGGGCAGTACTCCAGCCATTGCTCCAGGCTGCGGACATCACCAAGCAGGGGGTGGAGTTAGCCAACGGCCATTGCTGGATGGATCCAGGCGGGGAGAGGAGAGGGGAGAGGGGGAGGGAGGAGACGGACGAACCAGAGGGCGTGGAAGACGTGGCCGCAGGCGGGGAGGCAGTGGAGGTGCTGGTCGGACAGCGGGCGGAGGTCCTCGTAGCAGATGGTGCAGACCGGCCATACGGCGGCGACGGTCATGGCGGCGGCGGCGGCGGTGGCGGGGAGCGGCTGGCGGCCCCCTCCCTCCTCAAAATGTGGTTGGATTTGGGGGAAGATAAGACAAGGGCTAATCCCCCGCTTTCGTTTCGCGCGATTTCGCGAATTTCAAAAATGGAGTGGAGATCTCGTGGCGGGCAGGGTGAAATTTCATGGCCTTCTCGAATCCTCGATCTCGCGCAGGTGGAAGATTTTTGTATTTAAAATATAAAAATCGTTGAATTGAAAAAGAAATTAACCAGGTTGCCGATGGAATAGCACATGAAATCTACGGAATCAGTTCAATTGTAGAGGAAAATGTACAGATATGAAAAAAAAATCCAGTGTTCTGGACAAAAAACCTAATTCGTTTTAACCTTTTTAGATACACATAATTTATCGTTTTGAATTCTTTAAATACATATTTTTTTGTTATACATTTAGATTTGGATTATATTTGAACATAGTAAAACACATGCATTTAAATTAAAATTATGTTATGTCTAGATAGTAAAAACTAAAATACTATAATGACCTATTCTTTGAAGTGGAAAATACATAGTAAAAATATGCAGTTAAATGTTAGTTTCACACAAGAATGAAATAAAACAAAATATTTTAAAAGACATAGTACAAAAGAATATTTAGTTTGCAGTTCATAATCCATACATATATCTGCAAAAGGAACGTAAAGCAAATAACCGTAGATTTGACAACTTTTGCTCGAAGTTAGCATTAGTTGTAGGTGACCGAATCAACAAATTCTCAGCAGCACAAAATAGCAAATTGAAACCCATGCAGCTGCTCCGCTGTTAAAAGTTGAAACCATTTTCTTCACATGTCCGAGGATCAACTTCACAGTTTACACGGCATACAAGAGACGGCGAAAGCCATGTACACAACCACATTCACACAACATCTACACTTTCCCCCCGAAGAAAACAAAAATCTCCTCCTGGCTCCTGCACAGGAAACACATGAACTATACAAGTATGTGGGCAGAACTCTGCTCTGGTCATCATAGGTTGATACATCAGCTGCAACACTGTCAGAAAAACCGCCTCTTGAAGGTTCTGGTTGTTGCTTGGTAGGAGCGCATGAGGAGCCCAACACCTATGCCTACACCGACACAGACTCCCAGGCCGATGCCCACGCCAACTCTGACGCCAGCGTTGAACCATGAGAGCTGCCCATCATCATCGTCCCGAGTACCAACCTTCAGGATACTGCATGCTACCAGAGTTGATATCATTGTCGCCTTCATTGCTAGCAGCCTGAAAAAAGGAGGTGATATTGATCAACAGAAACTTGAGGTTCAGATGACACAATCAGTTGATTGGTGCAAAAGAACTTAGTTCGGCAAGCATGCAGTTTCAGTTGAATGTGGACCGATAAACTAAACATAGACACTTTAAATGCAAAATTATATTGTGTAACAATATAGAATAGAACCAAACTTCCATGATAGCTAATGCCCACGTGATTAAAATAACTCTACCATAGGGGGGGGGGGTGGCACGCCCCCCTGGCCTTTGCCTTAAGAAGCTATACCACAATTCAGCCACCAAGGGGAGACCCCTCCGAGCACATTGCTCTAACCGGTATAACCCATGAGAAGCTGGCACCTAATGCCTATGGCTAATATCTTTTTCTCTACATTTGTTCAATCCCTGATACAAATCATCAATTCAAGCCTAGAAAGGATTCATCAAGTGACAAAAGGAACTAGACTAAAACTAACATGTATTCTCAAGGCACTAAGAGCATATACACTGGACCATACACAGATCTATCAACACATTACAAACACGTATCCCCTTGTTCAACACTTCAACTATAGTGAAGGGGTAACATTGCAAAATTAATTTCCTAGAAAAATAGATCTATACTGCAAAATGGAGGCAGCATTACCTGATGCTTTCAAGCCTATGGTAACCTCACTTGGATTATTAGTTAATCTCATCATATAAGAACAAACCAACTTAATATAATTTGGACTGACCATTTACAAGGGCCCCAAATTTTATAACACAACTGTATCAGCCTCATACCATCAGGCTATAACTAATAGTCTGATGCCATACATATGCCAATTGTCAGTTGAAATAGTTATCTGAAGGTTTAGTTGCCTAAAGCATGACTTTGAATACCACATGATGAATAGTAAATTGAAATTCCGTTACAAGTTCACCATATCCAGGCAAAACAAAGCTAATGTGGGAATCAATGAGAGAATATACATGGCACAATGTTTCTACCAAAGCAGACTGTTTAGTGTTTAACATGATACAGTCCAATTAAACAGATATGAAAAAATAGTTATGAATTCAGAACCACTGTTCCTTTCTAATGGTGTAGCATGCATATAGCTTGTACTTCGCAGGGATGTTAATAATAAGATTTAGCATGGTAATTCTGACTAGTGGAAAAACATCTACTTCATTCATTTCCTAAAATCCAGAGCCTGGAGGTGCATTACCCTCAAGTACAGACAATACTTTTGGGCACACTTACAAACATATCAATCCAAGAGAGGACCAAGACTGGGGACAACAACACTATTACTAGCAAATCCATCACTATCACAGAAAAAAAAAAAAAAAAAATGAAAACGTGATCTGAGTAACTCTGTTTTGTTTACAGGATTACAACTGCACAAAATTGTTTCTACCTCAGTGACAGTGCAATTGACAACAACATGCCCTGCCAATTGAACTTGAACCACAAACGCTATGCAAGAACAAAGCAATCACAATCAGAATATCCTATACTACATGAGTTGTACCTTGTAACACGGCATGGACAAAAGGTTTATCCATTTCTGTGACATGAATATGCCCACTTGCCACCTTACATGCTTACACTAACCTAAGGACCAGTTTTATTATTAAACGACAACGGTAGCCAGCCACTTTGTTTCTTGTGTTTGTTTCTATACCAAACCTATTCAATTTCCATCTAACATCAGGCCACTCAGTAAAATGAAGCCACTTGCTGTTGAAGAAAAAAAAATCAACACTCACCGCCAATGCCCCCAATCGGCGGCGAACCACCGCACCAGCAGCTTCCTCAGGTGTAGCTAGCCGCAGGGCGTGGGTGAGCACCGCGGGCTCGCCATCGCAGCACCCAGCGACATACACCTCAAAAGGCCGACACCGAGGCTGCCGCCGCAGCAGCGGGGACGCACTCGATCTCCCAGGCCGCGGGGACCCCGCGCCCTTGTCGCCGGGGCACCGCCGAAGCGAGCCCCGGAGCAGCGCGGCGCCGCGGTGGTCGGCGACATCGAAGGCCGCGGCTGGCGGGGCAGCCGCGCGGCCGCGGTGGAGACGTAGGTGGCCTCGCCCGATGCGGCGTCGTGCCGGTCGAGACGCAGCGGGAGCGGGATGGTGGCGGGGGCTGGTGGCCCTCGCCACCCGCGGGGCGGAGCTCGAGCGCGAGGCGAGCGGGTGGGGCCGCGCCGCCGTGTGGGGGAGACGCGCACGTAGAAGAGCCGCACCTCCAGGCAGCCGCCGCCGCCGGGGTCCGCCATCCACGAGGTGGTGGCCTTGTTAGGCTTGCTCGGCGGCGGCCATGGAAGGAAGGAAAGAAGGCTATTAGGTGGAGTAGGGTGGTTAACCAAAGTCGAAGAGATTAGTGATAAAAGTTGATTAATTAATAGTATTAATTAATTAATGATGAAAATTTAATGGGCTTAGTTATGGGCTGGGCTTTAACGGGCCGTTACTGGGCCCTTCTATTTTTTAGGGAAAACTGGGCCCTACTAATTGAATAGTCATGGGCTGGGCTTTAATGGGCCGTACATGGGCCTTTGTAATTGGAAGGGTAATAAGCGTAGGAAGGAAATGGCCCGAGTTGAAGGGAGGAGAGAAAGAGCAGCACGGAATCCAAATCCACCACGATGAGCGGCGGCGGCGGCGGTGGGAGGAAGGCGGCGATCCCCGGCGGCGAGGAGGCGGAGGTGGAGGCGCTGATCCGGGCGGCGCAGGACGCGGTGCTGCTGAAGCTCCAGGCGAACTCCCACCTCCTCGACCCCCGCCGCCTCGGCCTCGGCCTCCAGCACTCCTCCTTCGCTCGACGCGGCGGCGGCGCTCGATACCCTCGACAGCGACCTCGCCCGGCGCTTCGACGCGCTCAAGTCGCGTGCTGCGGCCCGAAGCCGAAGCCGGCCGGAGGCGGAGCTGCTGTTGGCGGGATGGATGAGCTGGAGGCGCGGTTCGCGGCGCTGAAGGGGCGGCAGCGGGGCCAGAGAAGGAGACGAGGGTGAGGCTGGAGGATCTGGGAGGCGAGTCGTCGGAGGATGAGGCGGACGAGGTCGAGAAGCTGATGCGCTGGGCGATGGACGCCGCGCGGCTCGACGTAGCTGCGGCGGGCGCTGGCGGCAAGGCGAAGAAGCGCGCTGACGACGAGGAGGCGGACGAGGTGGAAGAGAAGGATGAGAAGAGCAGCGTGAGCAGCGAGGACGACGAGGATGATGATGATGAGAGATTGCGGTTGGAGATGGCGAGGAAGAAGGAGATGGCCAAAACCAGATCCAAGAACAAGTGGTTCTTCTTGTGATTTCCTACTACTCATCAATCAGATCATGTGTAAATTTCATATCTATCTCAATTTGAATCCAAAGATTTATCATATGCGGTTCCATCCACTTATCTGATATTCGTCTTTCTGTTTGATACTTTTCAAACTGCATCTTGATGTTTCTTGAATACTATAAACAATAGTGTGTAGACAATACTTCCAAGAATGCAACAAGGAAATGAAACAAGGAAATGAATGATGGAGAATGCAAATGAAGAATGGACACAAGAAGCCATGTGTTTAAATGCATACCAATTCGGTAATTCCTATCCCCACTTTGGATCGTGGGGTTGAAAGTAGATAGGATTCCCAAACTTTGGTTAGTGTGGAGAACATAGGATTCCCAAAATTTAAGGATCATTTAAAAAAGATTGCCATTCAGGGTAAACACAGGATTTCTGTTCTTAAAGGATGGGGTAAACAGAGGATAGGATTTAGGATTTCCATTCTTAAGGATTAGGTGAACATAGGATTTAGGATTTCCCTTTTTTTTTTTTTTTTTTTTTTTTTTTGAGTATTTTAGGATTTCCATTCTTAAGGATTGGTAAACATACTATTCCCATTCTTAAGGATTGGTAAACATACTATTCCCATTCTTAAGGATTGGGTTACTGCTAGTGTTCAGATGAATCGCTTGTATACAAGAAAAACAAACAACAATTCCCTTGCATTCTAGTATTCCACAAGAGAAAAAAAAATCACCCAAACCCCATTGACTAGTGTTTTTTCATTTTTTCAGTCTTGCATATGCATTCATACCATAGTCGCTTATTCTTGTGTTTTTTCCTACTATACTGCAATTTTTTAATCCCATGTTACAAAATGGTATGTAGAGCAAAACTTTAGGTAAAACTTGATTATGAAAACCAGAAAAGATGTCAAGATACAATTCAGTCTAATATTTGGAGCGCAAGTGAGTAGCTCATTATCAGTGTGTGGGATCTGGCATTTTGCCAATACATGAGTTCACTCAAGTAGTTAACGCCAATACAACTCTCATAAAACCACAATGACATGCTACATTTTAGTTTGGATGGATGAAGTACAATGTGTGAGATACTCAAGGCAAGCGCCAACCATCATTCCCATATATAATTGCCTTAACTTGCCACTGCAAAAGTTGAAAACTACAGATTTTTAGAAGTTCACTCGCTTGAAATTACAAGCTTCAGGTTTTCTTATTAGCCAGAATACAAAGATAGGATTTGTTCACTCACGTGTTCATCAATTAATTAATTCATATATGACGGGGAACAAATTTCCAGGTACGCATGTTTTTACTAATCCAGTGATTTCCTAGTGTTGTTGACGTCGATTTCCTCATCATCATTCAGGACTGTAAACAAAATGGAATAGCCACGGCCGGCGGAGATTGAAGGGCCTGAATAGGTTGGAAGCCGGAAAGGGACCTAAGAATTCAGATGGGCCTCGGACGAGTAATCAAATGGGCCGGAATCGTAGGTGGAGTTCCCCACTGCGAGATGAACTTTCTACTTTTTATTTTTTTTATTTTTTGGTTAAAAAAGGTGAACTTTATACTGTAATTTGTACGTACAATATGTTTTTCTGTTTTTGCAATGAAGGGTCCGAAATTCAAATTTATCTTTGAGTCAAATTTAAAGTGAATATAGGATATTTCATTGCATATATCCAATTTGTACCAGCAGCAGCTGCGGCAGTGCGTCGTCCTTGGCACATCGATCCAATTTGTAAAAAGGATTTATTTCAGCTGCATAAATACATTACACTCACCACCGGATAACTCATTGCATACATTATTTGAACACTGGATTATTATTATCCTCTTTGTAAAATTTAATCTATATTTGTTTAGTTCCTGCTTGTGTTCTATTCGCACCATTTGATTATTTCAGCAAGGGATGTGACTTTTGCTATAAGGCATGTTATATGCATATTTATTTTGCACAGTGTCACATGCCATGAGATAGGGCCCAGGATGGCAGGCCCGCGCCAGCCGGATCGGATGGGGCCTTCCCGCCGCCGCCGTTTTCCACGGCTTCTTCGAATTAATAAAGTAAGAGTTCGGTTAGAATTATCTTAGGACTTTTAGTGTGTAAGGGATAATCCAACTCTATAAGGAAAACCCTTATTAGGAAATAAATAGGATTGCTTGTAAAATGTATTCCAACTCTATAAGGAAACATTTAGAGATTGCTTGGATTACAAGTCCCATTAGAAGGGCTATATAAGTAAGGGGTCTCAGAATCTATTAGGGTAACAAGCAATAAAGATCAATTTTCCCTTCTATTGCTTTTGCCCCGTCTTGCGCCCCCTCTCCCCCCGTGCGCCCACGCCCGCCCGCTGAGGCGCCAAGCTGCCACGTGTCACGCCGAATCGATCCGTGCAGTGATGGCCTAGTATCGAGGTACGCCCTAGATTACCTCACATGTTTGAATATATTTTTTTTCGAACTATATCCGCTACTTCTATAAGAACAAACCACGTTAAGTTATTTCTCTCAACATGCAATGTACCACACTACTATAAACAATTAATATCCATTTAGCTATTTCTCTAAATATGCAAGCTATCCACTTAGACAATACACAAAGCCTCTAACATGTCATCTTCCAACTAAAGAATGCACTATATAATATCATCTTCTGTATAAAACATATACATCTCCTAATTTTTAGCGATTAACATTCTAACCTATTTATATTCTTTTATCATACTTGTGGGGATCGATATCCGGGACACCCAGGACGAGCTCCGGATCAACGCTAAACGAGCAAACACAAGCCCGAGGCCCACTGTCAAGACCCAGAGAGCCAAGTGCCTCCAAAAGAGCTCCACGCCCGCAAACGAGCTCTCACCGTTGCCCCGAGGCTTTCCGCCCTCGAACGAGCTCTCCCGAGTGAGCTCTCGTCCCGCGGGATGAATACCTCTCTCCCCGAGGGACCTCTTTCCGCCTCCTCGAGCTCGAGCTCAACGAACCCCTCGCGACGACGGAAGAGCTCATCTATCTTCCAAGAGAAGCCAACGGGTGCACGGAGTTGGCCAACCACTCCCCGACGAAAGCACCGTAGCCACGCCGCGCAAAGGATGCGGAGAGGTCTCCTCCATCATACGACCATACCCCATCGATTCCAACAAATACGCCACGGTACCCTCGGGCACGATCAACGTGTGCATGCCTCATCCATGGTATGGCCGCGCCATGTCGACGGGATCGATTCCTACCACGATTAGGGGCGCACGACGCCCGACCACCGCCCAAACCTCGATTCGCGGCGGGCGGCGACCAATTTCAGCATCCAAGGCTGCAAAGAGCTCGAGAAGACTCCCGCCTCGACCAAAGAGCTCGCCCGAGAGCCCTCGCGCCCCTACCCGTCGCATCCAACAACTCTACTACAGTCCCCAACGGGTACATGCGGAGCGCATCTCGGTCGGCCACGGCACGGCCGCCCCTCCCATACCCCGAAGAGACGGCTTCCAACTACGATTAAAGACGGGGCGACGCCTGACCATCGCCCAGACCCGGATTCCCGCGTACGGCGACGACCAATTTCAGCATCTCAAGCATCCTCGAGCGGCAGCTCATGAGCGCAGAAAAGAGCTCATCCGAGAGCTCCGGGCCGCTCTTGCACCACGCGCCGCAAACCTACGCCTCCCTTTAAACCCCCAACCCAGAGGAGCTCATAGGCCTACCCCCTTGCCACTATAAAAGGGGAGGTAGGTCTCCTGAAAGGGAGAACGACCCCAAGTTTCCACAAACCAACATCCTCACTCACCCCCTCATACGGCACTTGCCTCAATCTCGTGAGACTTGGGAGTCCGCCTCCCTCTCTCGATCCGCTTGTACGCACCCCGGTATGAGCATTTGAGCTCGGATAGTGATCACACCGACTAGGGAGCTTGATTTCGCCCCGAACCAAAGATAAACTTTGTGTCATTGTCTCTAGAGCTAGGCCATTCTGAGAACGCATTAGCCGATTTTTACTGCGTGGTGGTATTAGACCACCTACGCTTGGCGCGTAGGGGTAGCGCTAGTGTGACTCCACCACCCGATGGTCTTCCCCTTCGCCGCCGTCCCGGCGGCCATGATCCTCCTGCTCGGCTCCCGAGGTTCGCGGGCCCGGCGAGGGCTACGCATGGCCCTCCTCCCTTCGTCCCCACCCACGGCGGCGCCCTCGACGCCTTGGCCCCGCCATCGGGGCTTCAGGGACCATACCCTCGCTTCCCGCCATCGACGGATGGCACCCCCCATTTTGGCGGCATCCTCACCCGACGCCGCTTCGGGGCGATTGGCGCCCCCGACGTTCCCGACGACCAACCACTTCGCCGACGAGGCCGATTGTCGGGCCCGTTCTGACATCAGCCCCACGGCACTCGTCACGGTTTAGGAGTGCCGGAAGGCCTCCCTCTCCATCACCCGCAAGGTCCCGCCGCCCCCCGGCCGCCACGTGGGCATTTGGAGCCGTCCCGGGTCCCACGGCCGCACGCCGCCGGGGGAACAAGAACGCGGCCGACCCGCTCTCATCCCGCCCGCCACGCCCGACTTCGCGCCACCACCCCGACGGCGCTGGCGTCACGCCCAACCCCTCCGACCCGCCGCGGCGATGATCGTGATGGAGACCTCGTGGCCTCCGGTCCCCGAGCTCGCGCTCGCCCGGTGGACACCCGTGGACGGCCGCAGACATGTACAACCTCCGATCCGTAGGCTATACGGGCTCGCGCCGAGCGTGTCCGTCGCATCGTCCGCACGCACGCCGCGACCAACCAACGATGGGCCCGCCCAACCGGTCCCCGGTGCACGTCTCGGACCAACGCCGGTTTCGCCTCCCGTCGGGAGCAGACCGGCCGCCGCCCCGAGCCGCCCCGGCCACCCAGCAAGGAAGTGCCGCCGAGGGAATCTACTCCCCGGGAAGCCCCGGGACCACCAAGGTCGCCTCGCGGACCACCTTCAAGCCCCACCTCCGCGGCCCCTCGACGGAGGAGGAGGAAGCGCGAGGGCACGCCTCGCGCCGTCATCTCGGCATTAACAACAACGACCGGAAGATGGAAGGGGACGCGGCCGCCCACGAGCTCGATCATCTCGACCTCGACCTCCGTCTCGCTCGGGGCCCAAACAAAAAGGCGGACAAGCAAGCAATGAGATCGACGTTGGCGCGAACAAACGATACGCCGGTCCTCGTAGGGACCTCTAAAACGGTTGCTTTGTTCTTAGCGCCCATGCTCTTAGGCCCGTCCCTCTCCAATCCACCTAGATGATGTGTACCCCTCTGTGCTGTTAAGAAAAATGTCCTTCGATTGACCGATCCGTGCAAGCACTCGAGCTCATTTTCCCGACAAAGCAGTTTATTGAGCAACGATCGGCCCTCGACGACGAGGCCGGTCCCTCGCTCGAGGGGCCACGGGGATCGGGTGCACGCCCACGATTTTCGCAAACTAGTTTTTCACCAAAGTCACGAATACGTAGCCGGGCAACAAGCTCAAACTCACAAACTTCGCGCCTCCCTCGGCGAGCAGCGGCGCGGCAAGCGGGCCCATGAGCTCGCCACGGAGAGCACGACGTGACGCTCGACAACCTTCCGCGCCCTCAGCCAGAAGGGAAGGGCCCCGCCGTCCAACTCCGGAACGCGAGCTCATACGGAAAGTCAAACAAGGCGCGCAAAAGAAGGCACGAGAGCACAATGTCCACCAAAACCACAACCGCCCAAGTCTCAATTTGCCTCGACCGCGAGGACTTAACGGGTCGCTAAGAGAGGCCGGTGCCTCGACTCTACCCTGCGCAGAGATTCCCTGATCCATCGGCGCCGGGCGTAGGCGCCATGTGCGCCTCCCCTCGGGCGGATCCTCGTCCGCCTCATCCTCACCGGCGGGATATCCAGCACCTCAAGCTCGCCGGCGGCCATCTCGGAGCTCGGGCGATACTCCGCCGCCGCAGCTCGGGCGACATACGACTTCTCCGCCGGTGTCGGCGTCGTCCGATGCTGAGCCCACCCCGTTTGCACGTAGGCCGACGAAATCGGGGGTAGTGGGAGAAGACGACGCCGACGTTTTTTGCACCGCCGCCTTGGGTGCCTCCGTCACCGTCTTGCTGAACACCGGGTTGCCCGCGGGTAAGTCCACCATCGTCCCACCCCGAGGGTGCCAGACGTCCCTCGACCGCAGTGGCAAGGAGTCCCGTACGCGGCTGGCTCTCGGCCTCCCCGCGGCCTTGGCGGCGCGGCCCCGGAGACCTCCAAGTGCCTCCGCGCCGACGAGCCTCGAGGTGCGCCGCTTGAGGTCCGCCTCCTTCCCCGCAGTCAGCCGCGAGTATGCTCAAGGAGGGACTCGAGGCGATGAGTCTCGCGCCTCATCCTCGGCCTCCCGCTCCTCCGCCCTCGGGGTTCTCTCCTTCTCGGTCCGGGCAGAAAAGTAAGGGATCGACACCCAGTCGCAAAACCCCGAAAAGCTTGAAAAAGGAGACGGCCTCTCGCTACTCCAAAGCTCGTCGTAGAGCTCCTGCCGTTATACCGTAGCTCATAATTTTCGGCGGCCTGGCAGGACCCTTTCCGCCTCAGGCGCGGTGATCACACCATGACTCGGAAGCTTCGCGATCTTAGGCTGAACTCCCGACGGTCCCCGGAACCTAGCAAATAAAAGGGAAAAAGGGAAAACTGCGAGAAGGGCGGAAGCGCTCACCCGCGAGCTCGCGCGTCGCGGTGGTCGAGCCTGTTCCTTGAGCTCGTCCTTGTCCCAATCCAGGTCTCGTTGCCGCTCCGAGCCTAACGCTCAAGCTCCTTTTTCTCGAGCATCCCGCGGGGAGTCGATTCCTCCCCCGCATCTTCGCGCTGCAGCCTTCGGGTGCCCGCGGGCTCCTCCTCCCTGCGGGCCGCCCTCACGGCACGGCCCCCACCCTCTCCCGCGCCTCACGGGAGGCCTGGCTCTTCCACCCACGAGCATACTCCATGACCTCCCTCCACCCGGCCGAGATACGGTCTTTGGGCTCATGCGCCGACCTCCTCCCGCATGTCCGCCGCCCGCGGTTTGCTCACCACCACCCTCCTCAATGAGAGCCGCCGGCCGGTCTAGCCACGAAGGGAGTCCCGTATTCCCCGAAGGGTTGAAAGCCGTGAGCTCGACAAGGTATGAAAAAGAAATGCTAAGTACCACCACCGGTTCAAACCGGGCAGGGGCGGGAAGACACACGTCGGCCCCAGACGGGAGCGGCGGTTGTGGCGTCATCGGGACACAGTCGCGAGGGAGACCAACGCCCGCGCCGGAGGAACGCTTGTCGCGCGGCATCGCACGCCACCCGCCCGCCGATGTCCATCGTCGCCGTAGCGGTGGCGTGGGCACCCAAGACACGGCCGGTAACGCCGAGCCCGACGCCGCCCTCAAGTCGTCCGGGAACCTCCTCCTCCCTCGGAATGGGGCTGCCCTGTGGCGCCTCCCTCGCCCTCGCCATCACCATCGCCACCGACGGAAGCCCGGCGATGACCTCCTTCCACCGGAGAGCTGCGGCGGCGATCGCGAGCCCCGGCGTCGCGAAGCTCCGGGCATCGGCGAAACCGTCAACGGGTTCCCTCGAAAGGGGACAGCAACGCCCGTCGCGACCACACCACCGCAGCCGCCGTCGCCACCGTCGCGGAGAGCTCGTTCAGAGAGCTGCGCCATCAACGGCGCCATTATGCTCGTCATCTCGAAGCACGACGACGGGCGAGCCGAGGTCGCCGACATCGAGCTCACCGGCGGCGGCGGTAAAGAACTGCGCGGCCGGGCCCAAGCTCGGCGCCGGACCGAGCCTCTCCCGTCCTCGGCGCTTCCCGGTAGTCTCCCGCCGCCCGAGCATGGAGGAGAGCTTAGTGAACGCGACGCCACGAGCAAGGGCGCTGCGGAAACGACATCAACGGTCCATGCTTCAGCTCGAAAAGAGCCGAGGGCTTCCATCCACGCGTGCGGTTCATCAAGAGGCATGCGAAATCGAGCTCTGGGGCCCGAACGATCCACCCGGTCGACCCGAGCGAGCGGGCGACAAACTCGAGCCACATCCCGGCCGTCCGACAACGACGGGCGGCGGCGTGATACGGCGGCGGTAAAAAGCGACAAAGCCTTGGCAGAACCGTAACATCCAACGGTAATTTCAGTTGAATCATCGCGGCTGAACTCCCTACCGCAGGGACGGGCATATGCGAACTGGTCGAACGACCCATGAGCTCGAAGCTCTTATCAAGCACCGACCTGTCCTGGGTTCAAGGCCGGCCCACGAGGTTGATGGCCGCCGGAAACCCCGACGAGGCGCTGGGCGAGGGCCGGCACATCAACGGCTCGCCCTCGGAGCTCACGAGCGAGCTCGGGGCTTCCGCCTAAGCGTTCGGGTCGCCAAAGGAGATGGAAGGACGACCTTAGGGTTGTCCTCACGATGAGGAGACTCTAGTCCTCGAGCTCTCGAACGAGCTCGGGAACCGTAAAGGTCGCGCCTTTGGAACACGAGGTCGGTCCACCCGGTTGTTCACATCGAATGAGCTCGCGCTTGACCTCCTCGAACTACCCGCTATCGGCTCACTTGGCGCTCGATTTCGGCCAACAAGGCAAAATCGAGTCCGAGCTCACCCCTCCTCTTACGGTCTCGCGTATGAATGGAAAATGAACACGCAATAACTTCTAAAAAGCCTCCACGCGAACCTCTCGTTCCCGTAGAGCCCTCGGGGCTGCCGCTGGTGCGCCGGCGCACCAGCGGAGATGATGTCACACCCCGAGGGGAAACCCTAAGCAAAGGGAGACACGGGGCCACTCGCGTGCGGTCGACCAATAAAAACGACGAGCTAAGGTAAGCCCGTCGCCGCAAAGCGTTATGAACTCAGAAACACCATCGGTAAGATCGTCTCACACTCCCGCACGGCGTCGAGCACGGGCCCCCAACGAGCTCGGGACCCCACGACTAACTACGATCAAGACCTCGTCGACGCAATACAAAATTGGTATTGGGCACTCGAGATAACGAGGGGCCTCCCAAAGGTGGTGAGCCCTTACACATTCATCATTCATAGGCATGTATATACATATGGAGTGCGGGTACATGACCCGGTAGGAGACTTCTACGAGAGCAAAAGGCTACAGAGAGGTCTTAACGTGGCGACTTCCGCGACAACGGCGCCCTATAGCTGCGCCAAGCTCACAAACCCTGCGGTCGAGCGTCTTACGGTCCTTGTCAAGTTTCCAGCTTGGTGACGAAGACCTGCTGACCAACCGGAAAGCACCCATTTGCCCTCGGGACCCAACGAGCTACCCTCCGCAAAGGGAGGGCACGACGCCGGCGCCCACCACCTCCCCTCCGTGGTGGCCTCAAACTCCCCTCGACGTCGTCGGCGGTCGCCAAGGAGTCCCCTCGTCCGAGAACCCTCGGACTCCGTCGGGTTAGCGCCGGCCGCCGACCGACGCGCCATCGCCAAGGCGTAACCGCCCCACGGCGCCGCCACGGATGGCAACCGCACCGGAAGCCGCTCCCGCGGTGGTCGCCTCTTCCCGGGAAGCTGCGGAGAAAGCACAAGAGGGTCGGCAAGCGAATGCCGGCCGGCCGAAGGTTCCAGCCGGAGAAAAACGGACACTCACCGGTTGCGAACGACTCGGCGTTCGCCTTTGGATCTGGCCCCGCCTCGCGAGCTCTGCTCCGAGTTGTCGATGAGCGCGCTGCTTCGCGTCCCTTGACCTCGGCGCAGCCGAGACGGAGGCGGAGCTCAGCAATCGTCGCCTCTCCGAGGCGGAGGAGCGGCGCCGCCGGGGAGGGGGAGGTATGGCCCCGCGGCGCTGGGTCGGCCCGGCGACGAGGTTGCATAAGGAGGACCCGTCTCCTCGCCGATGGCGGCCGCCCCTCCCCCCAGGCCTCCACGTAATGCGAAGATCCCCCACCCTCCATATCTAAGGCAAAGAGTGGGCCTTCGAGGAAGAGAAGGAAAGCGCAGGAGGAAGAAGACGGACGCCACCTCCACGGCCCGGTCCCTCGAATTTATAGCGGACGACGACGGCTGCGCCCGCACACGGGAGCGCCGGCGGCCTCCCCCACGATCTCCACCCACGGCCTTACGATCCACGAGGAACCGCCGCTAATGGCAACGACGGCGCCCGAACCCGCCATAATTGCGACCAATCGCGAGGAGCACGAGCACCGCATTAACCACCAACACGGCCAGGCGGCGGCGCGCTTCAAATTTCGAGGAACCATCAGCCGGCGGGGCGGCCCTCGCGTGGCCCCACAACGATCACGAGATCGGGTCATTAGTGCAAGCGCCCGGGGAAGAGCTCGCTCTCCCCGGTCGCTCGGGGCTGAGAGCTCTCTAGAAGGGTCCACCCAACATAGGCTCCACGACCCGCTCGGACGAGTTCTCACCGCCTAAAGGTCACCCCTCTCTCCAAAGGGACCTCTCCGCAGACCTCTCTCGAATCCACACGAACTCTCCAACAACGAGCCCCGCGCGGAGCTGCCCCGAAGAGCTCGACTCCGGCCTGCGGGTACAAGGGTTGGCCACCAACTCTCCGACGCAGCCAACCACTCCTGACGAATCACTTTGTAGCCACGCGGGCTGCTGAGGCGAGGAAGAGGTCGGTCGATCATACCATCGTACCCCGTCAACTCCAACGGGGCCGGCGGGTACATACCTCGTACCGCACCTCCCATGCGCGGCATGGGCGACCCCATGCCGAGAAGGCGTTTTCCAACTCGATTGGGGACAAGCCTAGCTCTCTTTTTACATGGCGGGTAAAGCGTCGAGAGCTCTGGCCACAAGAACGATCCAAACGCCGAGTTCGGAGCGAGCTCATGGCACGGAGCTCACCGCCGCGGGGTTTCAAAGATCAAAGCTCGGCTTCGGAGCCCTTGCGCCGCCCTAAAAAACAATAAGAGAGCTGGAGCGCCTTGCGGAAGCGGCATCGACGGCCCACCCCTGAGCTCTCGGAAGGGCTCGGGGCCGCTGGCGTCCGGTGGGCGAGGGCTATGAGCGACTCTCGGCTGGCCTCTTCGAGGAGGAAGCACCTCGCCTCCGCAGCCCCCGGGGCTCGGGACCGGTCGAGCCCTCGGGAATCGAGGTCGATCCACTAGCCGATCATACAAACGGGTGGACAAACTCCTAGACCTCACCTGGACCATCCAAATGCCAGCTCATCGAGCTCGATCTCGCCAACAAGGCTAGATCGGGTTCGAGCTCACCGTCCATGCTGCGAAAGACAACGGGTCGATGAGCCCGCGACAATTCAAAGCCTCCGCTGAGCTCCGCGGCTCTCACGGAGCCTCGAGCTACACCCCGCGGGTGCGCCAAGACGCACCCACGTCCAAAAACACTCCCCCCTTGAGAACCTCCGCAACAGAGCCACGTACAAACGACATCGGGAGAGACTCCCCTCTCCCCCACGCCTCGGGGGCTCTTTGTGGGGATCGATATCGGGACACCGGAGATGAGCTCCCGATCAACGCTAAACGAGCAAACACAGCCCCAGGGCCCACTGTCCAAGACCCGGAGTCGGTGCCTCCAAAAGAGCTCCACGCCCGCAAAGCGAGAAGCTCTCACCGTTGCCAAACCGTGGCGCGCATGAGCTCTCGGGCCGGGCGCTTTCTGCGAGGCAGAGCTCTCCCGTGTGAGCCTCTGTCCCGCGATGAATACCTCTCTCCCGAGGGACCTCTTTCCGCCTCCGCTCGAGGCTCGAGCTCAACGAACCCCGCGACGGCGGAAGAGCTCATCTATCTTCCAAGAGAAGCCAACTGTGCGAGTTGGCCAACCACTCCGACGAGCACCGTAGCCACGCCGGCTACGGTGACGGGGAGAAGGTCTCCTCCATCATACCGCCATACCCCATCGATTCCAACAGCGCCGCCACGGTACCCTCGCAATGCGATCAAGCGTGTGCATGCCTCATCCATGGTATGGCTAGCCGCCCATGCGATCGATTCCCTACCACGATTAGGGGGACCGACGCCTCACTCACACCACCGCCCAAACCTCGATTGGCGTATGTTGACACTTGTTATCATATAAAATTTTTAATTAATTAAACATGAGAAAGGGGTATAAATAATAATAACAACCTAGAATAGGGTGTCACTAACATAATTCCATCGGTTTTGGTAAAGTTGTGATTTGCGGGGACTTAACAGAAAATCAGCGAGATGACGCGTGGCATACGGCGCCGTACGTAGCAACGCAATCCAACTCGAAACAAGTCTAGAAGGCTTCGGATTAATCCCGGCGTGAACTAACTTCGAACCAAGAAATACATCATCTAGAAGACTCCCAGAACCACGCTGACGCGACGGGACCCGAGGGGCCCCCCCTGGGCCGATCGGCCCAATAATGGGGCCGATCGGGCCCCTCGCCAAAGCCGCCTGCTGCCGCTTCGGGAAGCTTCCTCCACCGCCTCTAAGACTCGATCTAAACCGGTTGATTTGAGTCGGTTTGATCCGCGGGCGGTAGAAGTGCGGGATTGATTCAAGGTTAATACCACATGCCCTCGATGAAGATGGAGAGACAGATTTAAGACCGATATATTAGGACCCCCTAGACCCCCTTCTTAGATCATCAAGTTCTATAACAAAGATATTTCTAATTAAAATACCAAGTCATATTCAACGCTAGAGAAACATCGCTTTCGGAAGAGTAGCAATCAAGATTAGAACTAGTAGGAAGGGAGAAATCCGCTCCGGATCGTCGGAGGCCCAACTCAAGATCGGGCCTCGTTCTTGTAAGTTCTTCATTGTAAGTAGTTTTCAAGTCCCGACACATGCTTAATATGAATATCTTGATCATGTTTACATTCGAGATTATTTGTTCTAGTATTTACTTTAATTACATTTTAGCATAGTTGAATTACTGTTATGTTCATGCATGGATTCGTATAGCGCTCATCATCTAGATCGGAAGGTGAGTGGTAGAGACGATGTAATCATGGTGATTAGATCTTATTTACTGCGTTTGCACCCTATGTGCCGGGGGTAAAGTGTGTGGTAGATCGTGGTGGTGACAAAGACCATTGAGTCCTTTGCAATCCATCCCCGTGTATGTAGGCCTAGCGGATGTTAGATTTCGGGTTGTTCTAAGTTTCGGCCTTAGTCTTCACGGATTCTGTCCTCATGTTTGGATTTAATTAGTCTTTCTTCAATGATTGTTATTTGTATTGCATAATTAGGTAGATCCTAACATTTAGTTTAGAGTTACATATTGGAGTTTCTAATGCTAGCTAGCCTATGAATTGCTATCGTCCCATTGTTAGACACTTTCTCGCCAACCAACGTGATTTTTGGTCAAATCTGTTTATCTAGAACTTTATCATTATCTTTATTATGAACTTTGATCCTTGCTTAAGTAATTGATGAGATTAATGCTGATGTCTTGCACATGAGAGATGGTTAGATTAAGATCTATACTTAGTTAATTCAAGATAAATGACTTCTTTCCCCGTGGTAGAATATAAATTCAAGACACAGTTATTACTCCTGGTTAAAATGCTACAATGGTATATATTCATATGCGTGCGCTTGCGGATACCCGTTATAATTGTTTATTTACTTATTAAGAAGTTATCAAGGCATAGTACGAATATTATATTCCTTGCATATTAGTAGTTTAACTATAGGGATGACAACCTTTTTCGGATATGCTATGAACTGCAATGAATATTTCTTTTAGTTTTATCCGAAGCAACATCGATATTCTTTCTAGATGCCATTACTAGTTAGTGACATTAGAAATACCAACAAACATTTTTGGCGCCGTTGTTGGGGAAAGAAAGTCTATAGCCCAATAAAATAAAAACATATAGGATTAACATGCATGCATCTCTCATACGCATCGATTAATTTTATCAATTGCTTAAACAAGTATACCCTTGTTATTATTCTTCCTATCTTTTTCGCGGGTAATGTATGAAAAGGAATCTTCCCGAAAACTTCCAATCCGATCGAAAAAACTTTTGAAGGAGGCAAGATCCAAGTTGAAATCTCAACCCAAGAACACTACCTCGAAGACTCCTCCACCGTGCATAGCTTAGCACCAGTTTTTGAAGACATGGCAAACAAGACCCTTCATAATACTCAGCACCGACTACGGCCAACATCCGCCTTTGGACCGACGGTCGATGTAGGAGACAAAGCTTTTGAGCTCAAGCCCGCACTCATCAACATGGTACAAGCTAGCCAATTCTGTGGAAAAGCTCATGAAGATGCCAATGCTCACCTACAACACTTCTTAGAGATTTGTGGCACCTTCACTATCAAAGATGTCTCAAGTGATGCAATCCTACTTCGTCTCTTCCCATTCTCACTCTTGGGACGAGCGAAGCGAAGGGTTCTACACCAACAAAGACAAACTCACTACTTGGGCACTTTGCTCTCTTGCCTTCCCCGCAAAATTCTTCCCTATAGGCAAAACCAACGCCCTTTACGAGGGAAAATCTCAAGCTTTCAGCAGAACACGACGAATCTGCCTGCAGGCGTGGGAACGCTTCAAGACTACATCACGCACGCGCCCACACCATGGAATGGAGAACCGGGTTACTCATGCAGACCTTCTACCACGGGCTTAACAACAACACCCGTGAGACCATGGACGCCGCTGGCTGGAGGTGCTTTCCTATCACTTACACCGAACTGAAACTACTGACCTTGTGGAGAAGATGGCGTCAAACCAAGCTTGGAATGAGGACCGTCAACCCCGCAAGAAAGAGAGAGGAATGCACCGGTGAAAGAGGTAGATATGCTTGTCTGCCAAAATGGACTTAATTATGAAGAAGCTTGAAGACAAAGCTCCCGAGGAAGAAGGAAGTCATGCAACTCTTCGATTCCCGCATGACATGTGAAGAATGTGGCAACACTTTGACACTCGGGCCTGCCACATGTCCCCGAGCTAGAAGAGGGCGTGAACTACATCAACAATAACAACAACCGGTATCGTTCTCCGAATCAACAATGGAGTCAACAGAGACCCAACTACCAAGGTAACTATTCGGTAACTATCAAGGTAATAACTCTTTCAATAATTTCCCACCTTTAAGAGAGTTAGTACAAAACCAAGGTAGACTTATGGATAATCTATCTAAGAAGTTAGCTTCCAATGATAAAATGCTAGAAACTATTAGTACTAAAATGGAAAGCTTTTCTTCTGCAATAAAGAACCAAAGATAGCTTTAATAAAATGATAGAATCACAATTATCCCAACTGGCTTTATCTCGCTCCTATGCCTAACCTGGGGTAAGATTCCGGGTCAACCGGAAGAATTAGAATCTGCAAATCTTGTCGATATTTACTATGCGGTATGCGGACCACCTACTCAGCAACAAGAAATTCAATTGTGTCGACCGGGAATGCCCGCTAAGAAAGAAGATCCAGGAAGACCCGGTCGTCACCATCAACATAGGCGCCCGCACCTACGACGCACTCATCGACTTCGCTCAAGTGTCAACATCATGCCTAAGGTAAACCTTGAGCCGATTCGAAATTAGTATACACAACCATGTGCCTACAACTTGCGAGATCAATCGTTATGCTACCCCCGAGGGTATTCTAGAGGACGTATGCCTTTACATCGGTAAGCTATATGTGGCCACCGACTTCGTGGGTTACGGATATGGGCAAAGGTAAGAACGCCCCGATCATTCAGGGGCCGCCCTTTCCCCGGCTACCACTAAGGCAATCATCTACGCCCGACAATCCGCAAAAGATCGCCTTCACGGTTAATGGACAGAGGGAGAGATTCAACCGCAAACACAAGACATTAGCTCCCCCTGCCCAACCGTACCAATACCGCACCTCGAAATACACGCACCAAATTGGCCGAGAAGAGGATAAAAAGAAGAAGCAAGAACAAGAAGAACCGTCAACCTCGACCACACGTAGAACGAGTCTTGATGATCAATCAAGTCAACTCAAAGACACAAGACTCGGCGCAATCAACCACCAAGAGAGAAGCTAGACGACCCTCGAGTTCCGGCAATTCACCGCTCCATTAATCAATGGAACTTCTATACAACCGTCATGCGACCGCGGATCGCATCAACCTAATGTCAAAGGTAACGTATGAATTAATCTATGGTAATCTGCCTTTGTGTTCCACCTATGTATTATCGCAAGAAACCGGGGACCAAACACACCGATTCCCTAAGGTATTGTGCGAAATGTACCGGTCAAGATCAAAGACAGCTATGTCCTCACCGACTTCTTAGTCATGGACACGGAGATGAAGAACAAGATCCTCCCATAATACTTGGAAGGCCGCTCCTGAATACTACAAGAGCAATCATCTACATCGGACAAAGTAAATTCAATTTCACATTCAAGGTAAAAAAGTCTTGTTGCTTCTTTAATACTTATACTAACTATGAACGACCTCGAAGAAGGACCAAGAGCCGAAGCGTCTTCAAAGATTACAAAGAAAAGCTGGACTCAAAGATGGAGCATATTGAGAGGATAGAAAAAGACATCCAAGAAAAATACACTCGGCTCCTACCTATCTTGAATGATGTACCAACCACACCTGAGAGGTCTCCACCAAAGAAGAAATCTTGGAAAAAAAAGAAAGCCGCTAAGAAGAGCAACAAGAGTACACCTTCTGAGACCCAACCAAATAGGCATCAACAAATGAACAATCGACTTCTGCGGCTACTTCGCCTACGCCCACCTACGAGATCATTGAAGGAACCATACCAGTACAACATTTATACGGGGCCCATAGATCGACACCACGCCATGGGAGTAAGTGCTTCTAAACTCGCCGAGAGGTAACTCGGTATTTATTTGCATCTTTAATTTTCTGCACAAAGATATTTCAATTAGCATGTTTACTTTAGCATATTTACTTTTCCTAAACTCACATTAGAAAATCCCAAAAATATGTTTGCTTGCATGTGCATCAGGCCTCTTAAGCCCCATGCAAGCACTCCTTGTTGTGGTGGCATAAAAATATAAAAAAATACAAAAATATTGCATTCATATGATTTTGCATTATCATCCCTATTGCATAGAAAAACCCAAAAATATGTGGGCACATGAAGGTCCACACGATTTCTAAAAATAAAATAAAAACCAAAAAGACGTGAGCACATGAAGGCTCACATTAACATCCTAAGATTTGTTCCTTCGGGTATGTGCAAATTAATATTAACAGGGGAGAACATTAAAAGGAGACCCCTAAGAGGAGCAGATTCCAAGGATGAACGAAAAAGGACTACTTCAAGATCAAGCTTGGGGAGAGCACCCCCATTTATCACGATAAGTATTATTACCCTATTTTTTAGCTAGTTATATTTGCTTAGAGTTAATGAGTCTTATTTAATGTGTCTTAGTTAAAGAGTCTTAGTGTTAAAGAGTCAAATAAATAAAGTGCTAGAACTTGTTAGACTACTTTCTTCCTATTAATTATGATCTTGATAATATGTGCTAAGGAAATGATGAATAGTTGCTCCGCCTTTAATACCTCTTAAAAAAGTACTTACACTTTGGACTTAGATTCTCCCCTCGCTTTAAATGTTTAATTTGCTCTAAACCCAACACCTGAGAGAAGCACATGTTTGATCCGAGTCTTAGCATTAAAAGATAATAGTGCATGAAAAGTTGAGCTATCAAGTTTATCATATTCTTAGAGATACTTGACTCCCTGGTTTTTTATCTTTAAAAATTATAAAATTACATGATGAGTCCTTAGTTATGACCCTTAAGAGTATTCCATCAAGATCATCCCACTCCACCAATACGCCGCTTCTAACTCGAAGTACGCATCCCCATATTTTACTTAGCCGTTAGCCATAAAAATAATTAATAAAGCTCTTGCAATCTTTAGATATGTCTCTCTCAATGTTTTATATAGGTTTGGGCTACATTCGAAAAAAAAAAAAAAAAAAAATAAATATCTAGAAAAAGTGAGACGAGAGAGGGAGAGTAACTGACAAAAGTCATACTAGGGCGAGAAGGGCCTACCTCCCTAAATAATAAAAATAAATTTAGAGATGAATAACGGACACGTGTCCAAGGGTGAGCAGGGGCCCACATCTCTAAGGAGAGAGAAAAATGGACACAAGTTCAGGGGAAAAGCCCACCTCTCCAAGAATGGACAGCCCGCATCCTAACAATTTTTAGAAAGAGAGATATAGACTAGAGATGCTTGAAAAGAAAAATACTAAAAAGGTTAAAGGCTATTTACTACCTTTCATCCTCATCCACTTCACCACTATCATCCCACTATGTATGTCCTACCACTTGTGTAACTCCACTACGCACCATCTACTTAAGGGGTCATACATAGGATCTCTGAAGTTTTCTTTTGAAAAATATTGCAAAACCCCGGATGATAGTTGATCAAAAGAATTTGAGACATGGTACTTAACTTGATTGTTTTATCTTGCTTATGATTCATGACAAGGCTACGCCCCCATGGTAAAATGTAAGAGTAATCTGGTTAAGAAGAGAATTTATTTTTAAAAAAACACAGTACTTTTGAGGTATGAAAGTGTAGTAGCAACTCCTGATCCTACTATAGCATGTAGCTTTGCTAGGGACTAGCAAAGGGTAAGCTTGGGGAGTTTGTTGACACTTGTTATCATATAAAATTTTTAATTAATTAAACATGAGAAAGGGGTATAAATAATAATAACAACCTAGAATAGGGTGTCACTAACATAATTCCATCAGTTTTGGTAAAGTTGTGATTTGCGGGGACTTAACGTAAAAATCAGCAGAGATGACGTGGCATACGGCCGACGTAGCATAACGCAATCCAACTCGAAACAAGTCTAGAAGGCTTCGGATTAATCCCGACGTGAACTAACTTCGGAACCAAGAAATACATCATCTAGAAGACTCCAGAACACGCGGACGCGACGACGGGACCCGAGGGGAGCCCCCCGGCCGATCGGCCCCCGCCAGTCCGCCGCCTCGCTCGCTTCGGAAGCTTCCTCCACCGCCTCTAAGACTCGATCTAAACCGGTTGATTTGAGTCGGTTTGATCCGAGGGCGACGGTAGAAGTGCGGGATTGATTCAAGGTTAATACCACATCGCCCGATGAAGATGGAGAGACAGACGAAGACCGATATATTTAGGACCCCTAGACCCCCTTCTTAGATCATCAAGTTCTATAACAAAGATATTTCTAATTAAAATACCAAGTCATATTCAACGCTAGAGAAACATCGCTTTTAAGAGTAGCAATCAAGATTAGAACTAGTAGGAAGGGAGAAATCCGGCCCGGATCGTCGGAGGCCGACTCAAGATCGCCTCGTTCTTGTAAGTTCTTCATTGTAAGTAGTTTTCAAGTCCCGCACACATGCTTAATATGAATATCTTGATCATGTTTACATTCGAGATTATTTGTTCTAGTATTTACTTTAATTACACATTTAGCATAGTTGAATTACATGTTATGTTCATGCATGGATTCGTATAGCGCTCATCATCTAGATCGGAAGGTGAGTGGTAGAGACGATGTAATCATGGTGATTAGATCTTATTTACCTGCGTTTGCACCCTATGTGCCGGGTCGTGTGGTAGATCGTGGTGGTGACAAAGACCATTGAGTCCTTTGCAATCCATCCCCCGTATGTAGGCCTAGCGGATGTTAGATTTCGGGTTGTTCTAAGTTTCGCCTTAGTCTTCACGGATTCTCGTCCCCTCATGTTTGGATTTAATTAGTCTTTCTTCAATGATTGTTATTTGTATTGCATAATTAGGTAGATCCTAACATTTAGTTTAGAGTTACATATTGGAGTTTCTAATGCTAGCTAGCCTATGAATTGCTATCGCCCATTGTTAGACACTTTCTCGCCAACCAACGTGATTTTTGGTCAAATCTGTTTATCTAGAACTTTATCATTATCTTTATTATGAACTTTGATCCTTGCTTAAGTAATTGATGAGATTAATGCTGATGTCTTGCACATGAGAGATGGTTAGATTAAGATCTATACTTAGTTAATTCAAGATAAATGAACTTCTTTCCCCGTGGTAGAATATAAATTCAAGACACGGTTATTACTCCCGGTTAAAATGCTACAATGGTATATATTCATATCCGTATACTTTTAGGATACCCAGCTTATAATTGTTTATTTACTTATTAAGAAGTTATCAAGGCATAGTACGAATATTATATTCCTTGCATATTAGTAGTTTAACTATAGGGATGACAACCTTTTTCGATATGCTATGAACTGCAATGAATATTTCTTTTAGTTTTATCGAAGCAACATCGATATTCTTTCTAGATGCCATTACTAGTTAGTGACATTAGAAATACCAACGGCGTCGGCGGTGACCAATTTCAGCATCCAAGGCTGCAAAGAGCTCGGAGCGACCAAAGAGCTCGTCGAGGGGCTCCCTCGCCCGTGCCGTCGCATCCAACAACTCTACTACAGTCCCCAATCCGTACATGCGGGCGCATCTCGGCGTCGGCCCGGCACGGCCGCCCCTCCCATACCGAAGAGGCGGCTTCCAACTACGATTAAAGACGGGCGGCGCCGACCATCGCCCAGCACCGGATTCCAGCGTACGGCGACGACCAATTTCAGCATCTCAAGCATCCACGAGCTCGGGGCGAGCTCATGAGCACAGAAAAGAGCTCATCCGAGAGCTCATTGTGAAAAAAGGCTACGCCCTATGGTAAAAGGTATGAGAGAGCAATCTTGTTGAGAGGAGAATTTGTTTCGATAAACACAAAGATTTCTCGAGGTATGAAAGCGTAGTAGCAACTCCCCGATCCTACTATAGCATATAGCTTTGCTAGGGACTAGCAAAGGGTAAGCTTGGGGAGCTTGTTGACACATATTAACGTATACTTTTACTTGTCAACTAAACATGGAAAAGGACATAAAATAAATATAAACATAGACCTAGAGATGAATAATGGACACGTGTCCGAGGGTGAGTAGGGCCCACATCTCTAAGGAGAGAGAAAAAATGGACACAAGTCCGGGGCAAATGCCCACCTCTCCAAGAATGGACAGCCCCAAAATTTAGCAATTTTTAGAAAGAGAGATATAGTCCAAGATGCTTGAGAAGAAAAAATACTAGAAAAGGCTAAGGGCTATTTACTACCTTTCATCCTCATCCACTTCACCACTATCATCCCACTATGTATGTCCTACCACATGTGTAATTCCACTACCATCATCTACTTAAGAGGGTCATACATAGGATCTCTGAGTTTCTTTTAAAAAAATATTGCAAAACCCCGTGATGATAGTGGATCAAAGAGCTTGAGACATGGTACTTAACTTGATTGTTCTCGTCTTTTAATTGCTTATGATTTGTGAAAAGGCTACGCCCTATGGTAAAAGGTATGAGAGAGCAATCTTGTTGAGAGGAGAATTTGTTTCGATAAAACACGGATTTCCGAGGTATGAAAGCGTAGTAGCAACTCCCATCCTACTATAGCATATAGCTTTGCTAGGGACTAGCAAAGGGTAAGCTTTGGGGAGCTTGTTGACACATATTAACGTATACTTTTACTTGTCAACTAAACATGGAAAAGGACATAAAATAAATATAAACATAGACCTAGGGGTTTATCTAACATATTTCCACGAGTTTTGGTAAAGTTATGATTTGCGGGGACTAAATAGGAAAATAGCGTAATTGGAGTGACATACGACTCCAAGACGTGTCCCAATCGCATACTCGATCCAACTCCTACAAAAGAGCAACATAGAAGTACTTCAAATGAAGAATCAAAGTACAACATTGCGAAGAGCTCGCCGAGATGATCGAAACAGTATATATCATTTGCCATATTCGAGTCCGTAATCGAAGATATCGGTCGCAGAGCGGGGTTCGGTAAAACGGGCATAACTCCCTCATCCGGACTCCGCTTGACGCGAATTAATACAATTCGAAACGGCACAACGACACGCACGCACCCACAAAAGCTCAGCCCAGGTGGGGCCCATCTTGGGCTGACCGGCCTAATATTAAGGCCGGCCGCCTCCCCTCCACGTCATCGGCCGCTTCCTTAAGCTTCCTCAACGGACTTTGACACGCGATCTAAACCACTTGTTTAATGTCGGTTTGATCCGACGACGACGGAAGAGTACGAGTTGTAATCCAAGTCCAAGACGTGGCACCTCCTCCCGACTATATAAGCAAGCCCCCCGTGCCCCCCGGTTTCAATCATCTCGGATCATCTCCTCATTAGCTATCGACAAAGAAAAATCTAGGGTTTCAAATTAGAAGAGAGAGAGGTCCCTCTAGTTGTCTAGTTCATCTAGTTCTAGTTCTAGTTCTAGTTCTTCTAGTTCATCTAGTTGTAAGATCAAGAAGAGAGGCGAGGAGAAAGCCGGGAGATCCGGACTGTCGGATCTTCATCATCATTGTACTTCTGCCGCAACAAGTTCGTCTTCAAAGAATCTCCGTGTTCTTCATTTATTATTTCTATTTATTCTATTTAATTACTTTCAGTTCTTATTTTACTATATTTACCGGATCTCCGCCGTATTGAGTGCTCTAGTTATCGTGCGTGGCTAGAGTAGTAATCGATAGTGTAGACGTGGTGTCTAGACTAGAGTTTACCCGAGTTTGCGCCCAATCCCACGGTTAGTTGTGGTAGCCCGGGGGTGACAAATACTGTCGGTCTTTGTAATCCACCACGTTCGGGTTGGTGATTCGTAGAGCTTTTTGGCGGCCTTCCCCGATCACCCTTTTCCCAGTCTTTTTCGAGGATCGGGGCGGTACCGCTGTTCGACGTAAGTAAAGTAGAGTGAGCCTTTGATCATATAGATCTCATTAGAATACTTAGAAAACTTAACCCTCTCTTTCCACATCATTACTATTATTATCTTAGGACGTTCTAAAACCTTTCTAGTACACTTCACGTTCCCCGTGGAAAATCGATACTACGAATACTCCCGGTGAAAGCTACATCGGTATCCGTGGCGCTATGGATTTCTCTCGCTCTCGCGTTAATTTATACCAACAAGCTTTACGGCGCCGCTGTGCGAAATCGGTAGCTGTGCTAGTTAGAACCACGATCGCCCTTTTACCCCTACCTATACCACATGGATTTCACTCCTATCATTAAATTCTTTGCTCCAAAGGGCTTACATGTTGGAGCCTTCACCATCTTCACACCCTATTCTTACAGATGGCTACGAGCTTCGCCCCGCTCTTATAGCCATGGTTCGAGCAATCCTTCTCCGGATTAGCCGATGAGGATCCATACACCCACCTTAGAGATTTTGAGCAATTGTGTTCCCTCTGCGAAATATTTCTCGCATGACACAAGAGACCATTAAATGGAAATTATCTCCGTTCTCCCTTGAGGGAAGAGCGAGAAAATGGTATGCTCACTCAGTAGGGAAACGTAAATGGAGATTGGGATGAACTTCGAGACAAATTTTGTCTTGCCTTCTTTCCTCTTTATAAAATCGCTGACATTAGAATAGAAGTTCTTACATTTAGACAAAAAGAGAAGGAGACTCTAGGAGCAGCCTGGGCTAGGTTCACAAGCCTTACCAATTCAGGCCCAAACCTTTCCTTGCCCCACCATGTCCTGCTCTATCACTTTTATCGCGGTCTTAACAAGGAAGTCGCTCTCGCATCTCGACATCACTTTAGGAGGATCATTCTCACATAAACTAGTTAGTGAGGGAAAAGCCATTCTTGAGAAAATCCTTGACAACACTCCCTACACTAACGCTTTTGATGAGTTACCCGAAGAAGAAGTCGAGCCAAGCCCCCTAACAACAAGAGGGAGACACACGCAACCAAATCTAAAATTCCTATAATATCTTCTAAAGATTTGGTTGCCATAAAATCTCCTACTATGGAAACACATCACACTCTAAACACTTTAGAGAGTGATGAATCCCATCCTTCCATCGAGGTTGATCTTTTGAAAATTCTAGGAATACCTCGAATTTATCATTTAGAATGCATCCACCTAAGAGACCTCCAAGTGAATATATTTCAAATTCTTTTGAGGAGGAGTCTCTTAGAAAATGTTCTCGCTCCTACAAAGGATATCGGAGGAATTCTATGATGGCATGTCTAGTGATGCCATAGAAGGAGAGCCAAGCTACCTAGAAGACGATCTTATTTTCTCCCTTCCATGCCTAGACAAGATTACATATTCGAATCCATTTTCAGACCCATCCTTAACCCCCGATGAATCCTTGCACTCTCTTTCCCTTGAGACCCTTGAGGGCCCTAAAAATTCATCAAAACAACCTAAATATAGGAGCCATCAAGACCACCAGAAGACCAAGAAGAGCGACAACAATGGCTAGAGGATAATAAAGAGTTATATGCTACAACCGTTGAATGGATGGACGAGACCTTAGATGAGATCGACACGAGAGACACCACTCCAAGAGAAACTTTAGATATCTATGACAAATCAACCTTGGAGTTTGAGAAGAAGGATGACATCAATGAGCATGGAAGCTACTACATAGACACTTCATCTAGTTCATGCTCACATGAGAAACTTCCCGAACTACCTAGTCTCTCTAGTCTAAACACTCTCAAGACGCATAACCCCTCGTGCTCTTGCCTCCTATAGATTTTGAGAGGGTGATTGTAGATGCGTTCATCTATAATAAATATTCTAGATCTCGTGGTCATGAATCTTGATATAGGTGGTGTTGAAGGGGAGACCACTTCACTATCTTAAGTAGCTTTCAAAAAGGTTTCCTAAGGACGAGCTTGTGTCCTAAAAATAAGAATTCTTGAGATAGAACATGAGTCTTTACTTTTCCTTGTGATATGAGTATATAAATATACATGTGAAAATATTCCTTCTGGGTATTTCTCATCACTAATCATTATAGGATTGGAGCAAAAAGAATCTTTTGTTGGACTAACCCCCTCAGGGGAAATAAGACACTCTCAAATAAGCTTGGGGAGGTCCCGAGATGAAGCAAGACACAAGGACTTCTACAAGATGTTCCAAATACCATCATACTCCAAATATTAAAGGTAACATCTTGAGGTAAGTCATAGAACCTTCTCTTTATCATGGCTTACTCATAAAGTCAAACATGTTAGAGTTACAACTTTGCTTGATTCTATCTCGATGATCTCAACATGTTTAGCTCTATAATTTGTTCTTCACACCACTCACTTGATCACTCATCATTCATGTTACAATTTTAAATGCTACTTTCATGCTTGGTGTCCGATCTTGTCACCTTTGTCATAAATAAATAGAACACATGATGTTACCATGTGCCCAAGGATAGAGTAAGATGAATAAAGTTTTGGTTCTATTGGTGTTTTCCCACCAATAGAGCCCATGCACTTGATCTCTACCTTGTCTATGCAAGCGTGACACACTTTGCGTGTGGAGGAGTCTCGCCACTTCTCCAAAAATTCCACAAGTGAATGTCCCGACCTACGACATGCACACTAAGCAAGGAACATGGGTGATGCCATCCTACTAGGAGATGCAACTGTCAAGATCGATGAAGCACTCAAGGAGTGATCAAGCAAGATTTGAAGGACCAAGAGGGGTTGACACCTCCACGATAGTCTACCTCACTCCAACATCGCTAAGAGACTAGGTGAATACCTAGCTTGGGGAGGGCATCCTCCATTTATCAAGCCCAAGAAGAACAAGACGCTGAGACGCTACCCGAAGAAGTAAGCATGGGGAAAGAAAGAATCATCACCTACTAAAGAGGACAACAAGAGTACACCTGCGGAAGACCTATCGCTACCAGCCACCAACCGAACAAACATCATCGGGCTACCTCATCTATGCCACTTTCGCCGAGATCATTGAAGACATCATACCGCATACCCACATTCCGACGAGGCGTCGAGAGATGACAAAGACGCCATGGGAGTAAGTACTCAAAACTCTCATCGAGAGGTAACTCGATATTTATCTCAAGATATTTATTTTCTCGCAAAGCATATTTAAATTAGCATACTTCCTTTAGCATATTTACTTTCCTACACCTGCATTAGAAAAGACCATAAATATGTTGTTGCATTTGCATCTGTTTATCTTTAAGCCCCATGTAAGCACTCCTTACCGTGGTGGCACAAAAATAAAATAAAAAATATTGCATTCATATGTTTTTGCATCATCATCCTTTTGCATAGAAAAATTTTCAAAAATATGTGGGCACATGAAGGTCCATGCTTTTATAGAAAAACCCAAAAAGAAGTGAGCACATGAAGGCTCACAACATGTTCCTAGAATTTGTTCCTTCGGTATGTGGAATTAATATTTGCAGGAGAATATTTAAGGAAGACCCGAAGACGAACAAGCTCCAAGGAGGAATCAAAGGACTACTTCAAGATCCAAATTGGGGAGAGCACCCCCAGCTTATCACGATAAGTATCACTATCCTATCCATTTTAATATTAGCTAGTTATATATGTTTGCTTTGCTAGATTTAATTGGTCATAATTAGAGTCTTAGTTTGTTAGAGTCTGAATAAATACTTGAGTCTCGCTAGTTGGCTTTTCTCTTTAATGATCTTGTTGGCATATGCTTGGAAATGATGAATAGTTGCTCCGCCATAATTTCTCTTAAAGTGTTTACATTTCGACTTAGATTCTCCTAAAGCTTTAACGCTTAATTTGCTCTAAACCCAACACTGTGGGAAAGCACATGCTTAATCCGAGTCTTAGCATTGAAGGATAAAGATACATGAAAAGTTGAGCCATTGTTTATCATATTCCTAGAGATACTTGATTCCTGGTTTTTATCTTTGAAAATTATAAAATATTACATGATGAGTTCCTTAGCTATGACCCTTAAGAGTTTATCATTCACATCAAGATCATCCCACTCCACCAAATACGCCGCTTCTAAATTAGAAGTACGCTTCCCCATATTCTATCACCACTAAGCCATAATTAAAAATAAACTCTTGCAATCTTTGGATATGTCTCTCTCGGTGTTTTATGCCAAATAGAGGCTGGGCTACATTCAAAAAAAAAAAAGAGAGAAAAGAGAAAAGAAAAATAAATATTTTAGAGAGAAAAGTGATACGAGAGAGGGAGAGTAAATCTGACAAAAAGTCATACTAGGCGAGAAGGGCCTACCTCCCTAATAATAAAAATATATCTAGAGATGAATAATGGACACGTGTCCGAGGGTGAGTAGGGCCCACATCTCTAAGGAGAGAGAAAAATGGACACAAGTCCTGGGCAAAAGCCCACCTCTCCAAGAATGGACAGCCCAGTCTTAGCAATTTTTAGAAAGAGAGATATAGTCCAAGATGCTTGAGAAGAAAAAAATACTAGAAAAGGCTAAGGGCTATTTACTACCTTTCATCCTCATCCACTTCACCACTATCATCCCACTATGTATGTCCTACCACATGTGTAATTCCACTACCATCATCTACTTAAGAGGGTCATGCATAGGATCTCCGAAGTTTCTTTTAAAAATATTGCAAAACCCCGGATGATAGTGGATCAAAGAGCTTGAGACATGGTACTTAACTTGATTGTTCTGTCTTTTAATTGCTTATGATTTGTGAAAAGGCTACGCCTATGGTAAAAGGTATGAGAGAGCAATCTTGTTGAGAGGAGAATTTGTTTCGATAAACACAAGACTTCGAGGTATGAAAGCGTAGTAGCAACTCCCCGATCCTACTATAGCATATAGCTTTGCTAGGGACTAGCAAAGGGTAAGCTTGGGGAGCTTGTTGACACATATTAACGTATACTTTTACTTGTCAACTAAACATGGAAAAGGACATAAAATAAATATAAACATAGACCTAGGGGTTTATCTAACATATTTCCACGAGTTTTGGTAAAGTTATGATTTGCGTGGGGACTAAATAGGAAAATAATGTAATTGGAGTGACATACGACTCCAAGACGTGTCCCAATCGTACTCGATCCAACTCCTACAAAAGAGCAACATAGAAGTACTTCAAATGAAGAATCAAAGTACAACATTGCGAAGAGCTCGCCGAGATGATCAAACGGATATATCATTTGCCATATTCGAGTCCGTAATCGAAAGATATCGGTCGCAGAGCGGGTTCGTAAAACGGGCATAACTCCCTCATCCGGACTCCGCTTGACGCCAATTAATACAATTCGAAACGGCACAACGACACGCACGCACCCACAAAAGCTCAGCCCAGGTGGGGCCCATCTTGGGCTGACCGGCCTAATATTAAGGCCGGCCGGCCTCCCTCCACGCGTCATCGGCCGGCGCTTCCGAAGCTTCCTCAACGGACTTTGACACGCGATCTAAACCATCGCTTTAATGTCGGTTTGATCCGACGACGACGGGAAGAGTACGAGTTGTAATCCAAGTCCAAGACGTGGCACCTCCTCCCGACTATATAAGCAAGCCCCCGTGCCCCCGGTTTCAATCATCTCGCATCATCTCCTCATTAGCTATCGACAAAGAAAAATCTAGGGTTTCAAATTAGAAGAGAGAGAGGTCCCTCTAGTTGTCTAGTTCATCTAGTTCTAGTTCTAGTTCTAGTTCTTCTAGTTCATCTAGTTGTAAGATCAAGAAGAGAGGCGAGGAGAAAGTCGAGATCCGACTGTCGGATCTTCATCATCATTGTACTTCTGGCCGCAACAAGTTCGCCTTCAAGAAATCTCCGTGTTCTTCATTTATTATTTCTATTTATTCTATTTAATTACTTTTAGTTCTTATTTTACTATATTTACTGGATCTCCGCCGTATTGAGTGCTCTAGTTATCGTGCGTGGCTAGAGTAGTAATCGATAGTGTAGACGTGGTGTCTAGACTAGAGTTTACCTCGAGTTTGCGCCCAATCCCACGGTTAGTTGTGGTAGCCCTGGGGGTGACAACCTGTCGGTCTTTGTAATCCACCACGCTCGGGTTGGTGATTCAGAGCTTTTTGGCGGCCTTCCCCCATCACCCTTTCCCAGTCTTTTTCGAGGATCGGGACGGTACCGTTGTTCGACGTAAGTAAAGTAGAGTGAGCCTTTGATCATATAGATCTCATTAGAATACTTAGAAAACTTAACCCTCTCTTTCCACATCATTACTATTATTATCTTAGGACGTTCTAAAACCTTTCTAGTACACTTCACGTTCCCCGTGGAAAATCGATACTGAATACTCCCGGGTGAAAGCTACATCGGTATCCGTGCGCTTTGATTTCTCTGCTCGCGTTAATTTATACCAACAGGCCGTAAAAAGAGCTCATCCGAGAGCTCCGGGGCATTGTTGCACCACGCCGCAAACCTACGCCTCCTTTAAACCCCCAACCCAGGAGGAGCTCATAGGCCTACCCCCCTTGCCACTATAAAAGGGGAGGTAGGTCTCCGGGAAAGGGAGAACGACCCCAAGTTTCCACAAACCAACATCCTCACTCACCCTCATACTGGCACTTGCCTCAATCTCAGAGACTTGGGAGTCCGCTCCCTCTCTCGATCCGCTTGTACGCACCCCGGTATGAGCATTTGAGCTCGGATAGTGATCACACTGGACTAGGGAGCTTGATTTCGCCCCGAAACAGTATAAACTTTGTGTCATTGTCTCTAGAGCTAGGCCATTCGGAGAACGCATTAGCCAGATTTTACTGTGACGGTGGTATTAGACCACGACAATACTCGCATCAACGATCCCTCTAGTTATGAAATAATTGATGGTCTTCATGATGAGATAATCCCAATATTACGGGAGATGTCCAAAAAAGACCATAAAAATAACATGCAAATACCATTTCTTGGTCAATCATGTAGACCAAAACATTGCACACACACATACTTGAATTTAAGACCATAATAATTAGTTCAATTTGTTGTAAACGCATTTGGAGAACATTAGTCATATTCATTGGAGGTGGTAATAAGACAAATGGTATATATCTCAACAAGTCTCGAAATAAAATGTGCTACATGATAGTCAGAAACACAAATATTCACTAATACAGAATTGACGATTTTGAACCGACACAAATATGACAAATGGTATATATTTGAACAATTCTCAAAATAAAATGTGCTACATGACAGTCGGAAACATAAATATTCACTAATACAGAATTGGCGATTTTGAAGCGACACAACCATGTCGGCAGTGATAGGGTCGGCATGAATGTCGGTTCTTCCAACCAAACAGTGTTGAACTACAGTGCCAGGTCGCGGTTCAACCCGGCTATGATGGAGAACATTAGTCATATCCATTTGAAGGTGGTAAGAAAAATGGTAACTGTAAAACGTGCTACATGACAATTGGAAACACAAATATTATTGAATTTGGATATATGGTTTTGTTGTGGTTACGAAAACAACATATCTTATCAACCCCCGTCCAATTTGCCTCAGTATAGGGAAGTTTGTATGTCTGAGGTAAACGTTAATTAGGTAGTGTAAAGGACCGAAGACACAAAAAAAAGATTAAGCTAAACATGACAATTAAGCAAAATTAATTTGATTGGCTTTAGTTACTGTCGCCGTTTTTTCTCCAACACGCAAATAAAAGCTTTTGGCGATTTCAATTCAGTTTCTTAGAACTCTAACGAGATTATGAAATCGAAAAGGACTTGTACATGTCGACGCTAGCTATAGCTGCCCTCTTTGTGTCGTGTTCTTGGACAGCATTGATAAACTCCGACAGAGATTGAGATGTACTCCTACGTAATACGCCTTGTAAACGAGACACAATTAGTGTATATGACATCATTGCCATGCATGATGCGTCAATGACCTTTTAGACGATTCTTGATAGCTAGGGTCCATGGTAGCCACTGAAAAGTGTGTGAATGCACGGTGTGGTGGTCGATATTATGCCCCACTAAGCGATATTCTTGCTTGCAAAAACAGGGAATTATATATATATTATTATCAGTAAGCTGTTCACCTACAGGCCTCGCTGTACGATAGTGTCCTTCTTCCTCACTCTCACTAGCTTGTCCCCATAGCATAACAGTGCTTGCGTGGGAGATGAAGCTAGATCGATAGCTACCCCATGCATCACGAGCTAGAATTGGAGCACAGATCGATCGATCGGTCCATCCATCGATCATTGAATTCATGATAGATGATGTTGTGTCCTCCAAATGAAAAAGGAATTATTGCTGACTGCTGAGCAGAACTGAATGCATGATTAGGGTTTCTGGTTAGCTTATTAGCATGCAGTAGAGGAACAAGACTTTGCCCTAATAAGGGGATGCTCGTAGGATCAGAGCCCCTAATGAATGCTCATCACACAGCACAGAGAGCTCTAGAGAGAATAAAGGAAAAAGAAGAGAGAGAGAGAGAGAGAGAGAGAGAACAAGATAATAGAGGACTGCACTAGAAGAAAGGGCGACGTCTTAACCATCTCGGAATGGTTTAGCTTAACCAACTGGATCGATGATATCGAATCTAGCTAGAGAGAGTGTGTGACAGCAGAGAGTAAGCAGCATCTGTTGCATTCAGCTGATTCAGGAGCAGAAACTAGGCTCTATATGAATCGGTTTGCTACAGTGTTAGGGAGACCAGTGAGCAGTACTTGTAGGCCCAGCTTGTGCTGCCTGCCTGAGTCTGAGTGCTCCTTCCTCACTCAAGCTATGTGATATTGTGATGTCCCCATCCCCTGCTTTGACAAAAAGGCCCCTCCCTGATTGCTACAGTGGCCCCCTAATTCAAACAAGTAGGCAATATATATATTGATGGGCCTCATTAACCAAAATTATAATAACCCACTCTGTATTTCTCCACTATTAACTGTTCCTTTCTGCATGCCTTTTCATGGTATCTACCTGCATGCGTGCCCTTTGTTAATTTGTTTTGCCTTTGAGGTCACGGTAGCTTGATTTGAGCTACTAGATGAAGCAGGCAACATCGATTGGTTCTCTTATTCTGGAATGCAGGCATAGAGTATTGGTTCATGTCGGAGTATATTAGGCATCTTCGGAATGATTATTAGTATTAATTATAATCCCATGATAACATTCATTTACAAATCCTAGCACGTGCCTCTCACTACAACGGAAAAATCTATAACTCTAATAAAGCTAAACCCCACTGGATGATTTCTAGATCTCTACATGCATGATGTCCATATTATTCTTCACTAAGTCCATGCGCCATCTCTTATTATAAATTACGAAAAAATGTTCATGTCATCTTAAAATCTTTAATCTAATTAACATACAAGTCATTTGTATACATTATTTGTTTCATCACCCATTCCTGTATAATAAAATCAAGTATTCTATTGTTATTTTTTCTATTAGGTTACCAATTTTTTACAAAATCTGATACATACAATAAAATAACATGCAAGTCAAATTCATATATGTAGATGAGTACCTATAGTATTGCTATGTGTATTAACATATTCTAAAGAAAATCTCATGGCAAAGCGTGGAGTATATACTTCTAGTACGTAATTATAGAAGACACGTGCTTTTATTTTCACAGACAATACTTTTAAATTCAACCCCCCCCCAAAAAAAATGATTTCATAGATTTTAGCAAGCACTAGAAAAATATGTCCACCTCCAAAATCTGTTTTTAGAGGTGAGCATCTTATATGGGTTGCATGCCTATGGAAAATATAATCAACCAAATAAGAAACTCAAATGTTCCCCTCCCAAATATTCACCGTTACCTAATAGCCTCGCACTTCCTCCACTCTTCTCTCCTTCTCCCTCTCCCTCTCGCCTCACTCAATGCCCTCGCTCTTGGCTTAGCCGCCATAGCACCACCCCAACACCACCTCATTGGACACCACCACCATAGCCCCTATATCCTATAGTGGCCCACTTGACGAGAGTCTAACATAGGGATATGTTAAGTCCTTTTAAAAGAGAAAGTCAGACAGACACCCCTCGACCAATCCCATGAATCGCTCGAGGGCTATACCCATCACGTATGCTCGCGTGTACCCTCTAGAAGTAGTAAGGGCAAGCCTAAGAATACTTGTAGTCGTTGCTCAAGGCTAGGGAGCTCGTATGCAGGATGACTCTACCCAGTGATAGTTGGCGTCCTGAACCACGGGCCACGATCGAACTCAAAAGCCATCCGGCACGCAAGATGTATGAAGATATTATACCATCTACTCATTCAACGGACCCAAGGTCATGCAACAAGTGTGACACATCAAGACAAGGGACTCCATCGGTTGTCAGACCCTCAAGGCAGAGGCTCCTTAGCATCTGTTCCAAAATCTTTTTGCAAACCTTTGCAACCATTGACGATGAAAGTGATTTGGTTGCAACATCAATCTACCTTTTATAACCAAATTGGGCTTATTGCAATGTTTTTTTTTTGTCGTTGCACAAGGGTTAGAACTTTAGAACTACTAGTTTTTGTGGCGGTTTTGTTTTCATTAACTGTGGCAACCGCCCAAAATCCCCCTAGTTAATATTTAACCGTAAAAAAACAAAAAAGGGAAAGCCTATAGCCAATCCTAGATGGGCCTGGATCTGGTCCTTGCCGCCACTGGGATCGTAATTACGGGTACCTTGGATCCGCTCACCCCACCGCCGGGCGCCCTAGATCCTCCATCGGAGTGCTTTGGAGGCCTGGATTTGGGCTCCAATCCATCCGCGTCCCCCCCCCCGTAGGCCCTGGTTGCCATCCCCACCCGGATTTGAGAGAGGAGAGGTGAGAGAGCGGATAAGGGGATAATGGGAGGGCATACCGTGTGCCGCCCGCATGGACGCGTGCCACCGTCGAAATAGTCGGGCACGTGCTGCCTCTTGGACATTCACCCGCCGCCCGCTTGGACATGCACCGCCACCGAATCCTCCTCATCCCGGCCGGGGCTCCTCGAAGGAGAGAGGGGGGAGTGAGTGAGGAGCCCGATGCTGAGAGTGGAGAAGACAGGAGAGAGAGAGAGAGAGAGAGAGAGAGAGAGAGAGAGAGAGAGAGACGAGATAGAGGGAGGGCCCATGCTGGAGTGGAGGAGAGGGAGGGCGCCCGGGTGGAGAGAGGAGTTAGGGTTTGTCCTCGCTATATATATGCAGGAATCGCCGACGGGTCGAGTTGGGCTTTTCTATATTAGAGTGGGCTGAGGCCTTTTAACCGTGGTGGTTATTTGTAGAATGATCGCCACCGTTAATATAGGTTTTTGTAAAATAGCCACCACGATTAATATATATTAACCGCGGTGGTTATTTTAAAAAACGACCACAGTTAATCAATTTATTGTGGTGGTTTTATGCCCTATGGGCTGACTTTCTAGGGCTCGATTAACCGTGGCATTTTTCTCAATGAAAAAACTATCATTGTTAATAAATCCTAAACGCCTTGCTAAAGATTTTTGTAGTAGTGGTGAGTCCTCCACCGAAAATGGTCTCATGCAACATGAAGAATGAGGTTCCAAGCATTCGTTGGTCAACACATGAGATTCCATTGAAATTATATATGTGTGGGTGGATACAGTGTATATGTTATTACCTTTTTCATATAATGATGCATACATTATTGCACTCAAGATCACGTATAGCAGGAACAGAAACAAAACGTGTTTTTTTTTTTCAGGTGAGACTACTACAGCATCCTACAGTTTAAAAAAACAAAGATAAGATTTTTTTTATTTTAAAAAGTCTCCACGCTGTTCCTCTGAATATTTTGTTTATTCACCCATGGCCAGGGATTGCTTGCTTTGCTACCCATGTTAGCAAAAATAGAACAAGAAGAGAAAAGGGATATGGAAGCTTGAGATGCTCACATCGCAGATGGTGAGTTATATGCCTCAATCAATCAATCAACACTCCGCTGCTGCTGCTGCTGGTCCTACTGTCCCATAGAAAAAACGTTATTGGCACACCACAACCATAACTAACACTAAGCAATAACAATCAAACGTACGCCAGTACTTTGTGACAGTGACCTATTAACACACATTTCCATGAGCATTTGGGCTCCTAATGCCATTGCATATTGTGCTTTATGTTTGATAGATTAGAGACTCTGAAGCACTAGGTAGACAAATGGAATTGCTAGAGTGAGCTAAGTAGTTCTTCGAGAGCTGAACATCTGAAGTACATTGCGAACATAACGTACCCTAAAATTTAACTAAATCTAGATAGCAAAATAAGAACTAATTCTTACATGGATAATGCAAGACCACTCTAGAAATAATTGAAATCAAGAGGGCTACATGCTTGTGCCAGCCTTTTCGATAAGGTGCTCCCAAGGTCCAGACCACCCCAATCAACTGATCACTATAAGCAGCAACTTGTGTAGCCTACCTGTCATGCGTGCAAACTGCAAACACACATGCAGTTTGAAAATGTTTTTTGACCACATGTTTGGGATTCGGTTGTTCAAAGGCCCTTCTCACAAATTCCTGGCATCCCAATGCAAATTGCCCAGACCATCACTTTTAATCACTGTTGCTTGGGATCCATGATTTACATATGGACAAGACGAATCGCTTTGTTTGTACTTCATCTCTCCATATTTTTCAATTTGTTAGTGAACAACCTAGGAAAACCAACACTGGCACCGATGCTTCACCAAACGGAGAAACACATTGTTGGTTATTGGAGGAAATTTCAGAAAGATGCATGGTCCTTTTTTTTTTTTTTCAAATCGAGTACTGAAGATTAACTAATTTATTTGGTGAAATAACAACGACGAAAACAACCGTTTCTCAATGTAACAAAAATTTGATTTGTTTCTACTGCATCTCACATTCTTTGATTTGTTAGGGGACCAACCTAGTAAACTAGCACAATTGTTGGCTCTGATGCTTCACCAAACCTAGGAAAATGTGTTGTTTTTTTGGGGGTGATGCCTCTAAAGATGCTCCGACTGCATCATAGGTCAACTAATTTAATTGCCAAAATAACGATTTAGAAAACAACATTTTTTGTTTCACTCTTACTCCATTAGAAAATAGCAGCTCTGCTCACCTCACCACATACATTCAGCAAGACATATCAGCCAGCAGACAAATCAGTCGAACGGTATCTTCTAACGATCACCAAAGTTAATCAGGGAGCCCATCCAAGAGGTAAGTAAACGTAACTTTTCAGACACTAGTCCCTTTTCACCTCTTGGTTTTGCAGGAGAAACAGAGCCACATATATGTGCTCATATAGTAATTAGTAAATGTCTTTATTTTGACAAGACGCAGCAGTGCAAACTTATTACATGGATTCAAAGACACACTATGGGTACATCCGTACAGGTACAGCAAGTCAAAGAATTGAAGACGATGTAAAGCCTCCTGCACCTGTCGTTCAGTTAGGGGAAAAGCCTATAGATCCATGCATGATGTGTATGTACCTGCATATTTTCTTCAGTGCAATTAATTTGCTGAATGTCTCATTGGCTCCTGATTAGTTATGCATTTATATATCTGCATCAATATAATCTACGTTGTTTTGGTTGGGTATATATCATGCAGCATGAAGCAGCAAAAGCATATTAATTATAATACCTACCATCTCTTTCTCCGAATGAAGTGTGTGTGCTGCAAGTTTCAGACAGCAAGAAGACTGAAGATTCATTCAGTAAAAGTCATCAGTATGTAATGTACGTACACTGGTCTGTCTCCACTCCAGCCAGTCAGTGTCACTTGGGAACTAACATGCACTGTGACCATGAAGGAACTAACCAGCCGATCGAGAGGCGTGGCGCGTGCGCTAACCGATCGATCGGCCAGCGCCGACAGCAAGACGGCGACCGGAGGATCTGCGTCAGGCCGACGGTGGCGACGTCGTCTCGGGCAGCCGGCCGGTGTACTACATGATTGATGAGGTGAAAGAACGAAGGTGAAGGGGACCGATGTGATGTTGCCTGTGCTCTGGCCCCCTGCTTGGCCCCTACATATCATGTTGTGGTTGGTGATCATCGATCGCACGCTGTTAGTGTTAAGATCGACGATCGATCAGGATCAATTTCATTTCAATGCCAAGCTATCTTGCTTGCATGAATAATAATCTAGGAGTATCTGGCAACTGGTTACCTAGTAGTTCTTGCATGTGTTGATTCAGTCTTAACTGAAGAACTAGCTATAGCTAGTAGTGAGTAGTGACCAATGCTGCTACTTAGTTTCAAGATTAATGTTGGAATTAGGTGACCAGTGTTGTCTACACTGTCTAGAAAGTTGGAATCGACCAGTGTGTAATTTGCATAAGCTAGGATTTGAGTTTGTTCATCACACAGGGACTTAATGTGTCATGTATATGGTTGTTTTGCTTTGAGCAATGGCAATTAGATCGAGATGTCTCTTATGCTTCTTGTCAGACAGAGATCGATAGACACGTTAATCGGAGTTGCTTAGAACTGGGTGAAGTTTTCTCCCTTTTGGTTAGCTCGTGGATAGATTTCTGATTTGAACAAAGCTGTTTCCCCCAAATTCTGCATCAAGCCTCAAGTTTTCCCTTAGCGATCTGTTGTGAAGCATGCATCATATCATATAGTTATTGTTTTCTAGAAAAAAAACTGATAATACTGTACTATTGTACCACAATGAGAATGTATGCTTAACAACCTTGTACTTGCTACAGGATAAGGATTATACACATACAAAGCATGACGCATAATCTGCTGCATCTATCTGCAAAGTCTGAAGAGTACACACTACTACTGCACTTGCTGCAGGTACATACTCTGATAGTACTATGATCTAGCAGCATCAGAAAAGAAAGAGAATCCATGGACACAATGATGATTGGATGGGATTGTAATATCACTGTGACACATCAGTGAGGTTACCGGAGAATCCTGCTTTTGTCTAGCTAGACTTGATGAATTGGATCGGATGGCCACTCTACTACTGTTCCTTCCTGCTCAAATCCCAATCGATCCGTCCTACTGCATGATGAGATGAGATGCTGCGAATTGAAGCTTCTTATGGTTGCAGAGATGTGAAGGGGACGTCTCCGATCCTACGTACAATTTGGAGATTTCACGTACACATTTCGCGGTCTGATTCATTCGTTTTTGTATGAGAGATTTCACTATCAAGCTCTCGATGGCTCTGCGTACGTTCTCCATCTATCTGTCGAAGATGGCATTTTCCACGCAGCTACCACGCTGGGCCTCCCAAAAGGGTTGGGGCACTGTGTCCGACTAAATCTTCGATCGAGTGCTAACACAGTAACATGTGGGCCCTACTGTCATTTGTTCTCTTGTAGGAAAATCAAAATTATCTATATTTTTGGCTATGTAGTAAGCTATCTTCCAAGTTGATTTTGCCCATCAGACTCAAAAACCAGATATCTTGCAATCTTTGCTCTCTCTTCGTCCTGTCGTTTTACCTTAGGCGCCGCAATTTGTAATCTTGCTCTCTTGGTCCTGTCGTTTCACCATAGTTGCGTCCGTGCTCTGTAATCTTGCTCTCTTTTTAGCCATCCAAGAGCGTGTCACTGTAACAGTAAAATGTTTTCTATCTCATCTAACTTGTATGTGGTGGAGTGGAGTATGACCTATATATGTGAGGTCAAGGTCACCTTTGAGATCTTTCGTGTATGTGGAATCTATTACATCCTTTTGGTTGATCACCAGGGATTATATAATGCAAAATGATAATTTTAATAAATAACACTCACAACCACACAAAGAAACAAAACAATAGAAACAAAGAATAAGTTATTTCTAATTCACAATAAATATCATTGTTATTTTACACAAGAACAGACATTGATATTGTTCTCCATCTGGTAAATAATCGGGAATATTTTTTTTTCGAAAGCAGGCTTTGCCCGTACTAAAGATAGAAAGTTCATACACGACTTGTGACAAAACCATAGCGAGATGCTGTGGAGTTGACACAAGTAAACACACTAACATAAGGCACAAAGAGCTGATACGGTGGAGCAGTTTAGGTGTAAACTAAGAGTAAACGAATTGTGCTACAAAGGTGAAAGGGGGCCAATCAGGTGGCCGAAGCACCGCGATCACAGCCCGATGGCCCTAAAGCCCCCCCGGCCACCCACGCCACGAGCCTCAGGCGGATGACACCGAACAGCTGTAGCGGAGTGAGGGAGACAACATCGTGGCCTTGCCGGTTGTGCTCCTTCCAAGCCTCCCAGAGACGAGGGAGCACAAGAGAGTCGAAGGCCCCACCTAAATCGGGTGCAACGCTGGACGGCGCGGCCCATGCTAGCCACCATTCTACCGTGGAGTTTGGTGACGAGCAAAGGTGGGCCGTTTGCCAACCATCTCCACAATGCCACTCTTATGGCCACTCTTATTTATTTGCCACCGAAACCCCACATGTCATCAATGACTCGCCGTGGTCCCACTTGTCATTGACACATAGCCGGTTGTCGCCCATAAGAGTGGCAAATAAATAAAAATCCACCGCCTTGAATAGCCAGCCAACGCAAATTGCCCGTCGACCTTCATCGGGCGGAAGCCCGCCGCCACCTCTCGAGCCCCCGCGCGGATGCAGAACTACCGCAAAGAAAAGCTGGTAAGTCGAGGAGCCGGAGTACTTGCCGTTTGCCATCCATATCCGTAGACGAAGCGGTCTTGGACATCTGGGCTGGAGGTGCACCCCTTCCTTGCGGGATGTCCCGAAGGTGGAAGAATTCATCAATCACCGCCGCTGTTTGCGCCCCTACTATGTCCATCTCTTCTACTAGTCATTGCATAGAGCCTCACGAACTATGCGCCCATATCGACGGCTCCCCACCGCCTTGAATAGGTTAGGTGTGAAGCTGCAAATTAATTGCCCCGTCCCCAAAGCCAAACATCCATCCAAGGCGCGTGAGTGCACACGCCATTCCCTAGCACCACGGAGATGGATGCCCAGGAACATGGCACCGATGAGTCAAGCCGGGTCTCAGTGGGCGGGCATGAATAGGGAACATTTAGCATTTGGCAGAGCATACGATGAATCATTCCCAATTCATAGACAAAATGCTTCAGAATAATTCATGTTCTGTGTGAGGTCTAAGAAGGCCAAACACCCCAGAATCCTTCCTTGGGGCAGCTCGACGACGGGCCAGGCGGTTTTGGACATTTGCCGCCAACCACCGAGTCCGTTTCCCGCCCGGCGGAAAACCGCCCTACTGTATGAGCCGTCCCTGTCGATCTCCTAGATGGCCCGTTTTCAGAGGGCGCAAAAAAAGAAATGTGAAAAAAATAGCAAAATATTTTTATTTAATCGCCGAGGCCCTCCCCCCAGGTCGACCACCCGCCATTTTTCGGGATTTTTTGCCTTGTCCACAAGCCGCTGGATTCGGCCCATGGCCTTGGGCTCATGCGTGTGAGAGAGAGAGGGACCACCACGCTACTTGATAGGGAAGTCCTTCAGTCCACATATTATCGGGAACAATGCACCATGAGTCAAGGTGATCTCAAAAAGTGGGCCTGTTTGGAATGCATAATTGCAAAACAAAGAAATAGAAAAAAAACAGGAATAGGGTAGAGCAAAAAGTATGAAACTTGAATTTTGAAAACACAGAATAAAAACTTTGGGGTGTTTGGATCACAAGGTTAACAAAAGTGTCACATGTGCCCAAGAAGTAAAGGTTTCATGCTTGAGAAATATTGTAGAAATTTTTTTCCCTTAGGTTTGGTTGGATGCTTTTTTTTCCCCCATGTTTTGTGAAGCAAAAATAGCCTTTCAAATTGAAAAGGAATGCAAGTTTCATTTGTTCCAAACACCAAATGGAGGAAATTTTTCTATAGTATTTATTCCTTTGTTTTTCCATTTTTAAAATCCTCCATTCCAAACAGGCCCATTTGGCACCACGATGAGTCATTTCTAATTCATACTCAAAATGCTTAGAATAATTCACGATGTTCTGTGTGTGAGAGCCTAAGACAGGGAAAATGTGAGTGCGTGATTTTGATTCTTTCTTCTCACATATATTTTTAGCAGGTATGTGCCAATTTGCATGGTAGGATCAATGTACATATGGATCCCATATTAAAAGGCGCACCCTGAAACTAAAAACTTGTGTTCATACATGAAAATTTTAGTGAAATTAACTAAAATTTGTTGAAATGGTTTAATGTGATAAGAAGCTATATATACATCGTGTCAATTAACACCTCTAATTGAACATGGTTTATACCATGTCCGGTACACTCAACCCATTTCAAACCAATAATAAACATATATACTTGTACAATATATAGAAAATCCAGCATCCGCCCATGGGTTTGCCATTCGTTTCCAAAAAAGGGCTCAAATTTATACTGGACACATTATTAGTAGAGAGTAGAGACAACTGTAATATATACCAACCACCTCTAGAAATAAACCTCAATTTTTTTTTTAGAGACAACTCGAGTTCCCAGCTGCATGCGTGCCTCTAGAAATATCTAGAGGTGGCTAGAAATTTAGCTGCCTCTGCCCAAAAAAGATCTGCGAGTATTGGCTAGATTGGACGAAGATATGCATAGTCACTTGCTTATTGAGAAATAACAAAACAAAATCAACAGCAATGATGATTTTTGAGATCAAGCACACATACATACAAATCCCAATCCCAATCAGCTGCACGTAGTACGTACCTGAATGTTCAATTCAAAGGACATCGCTTAGTAGGTTGACATCAAGATCACGCATAATATTGCGTCCATTACATACCAACCTCCACATTTGCTTGCTAACTACCAACAGGAGCACCCAAAGGCACATATCTATGCTATGAAGCACTTTTCCCGTGACAATAACTTTGCCTTTCAAGCAAAAAAACAAAACACTCACATACACATCGCCTTTCATGCCACACACATGCTTGTATAGTATACACATAAATACTCCACAACAGTATCTGTCATGTATATATTCTTCAGGTTAGTTATGACTCTATCATGCATGCTTCATACTGATGCCATGTACTGATGTCCCATGCATTCATGCAGGTATATGCTTGTATACTATACACATAAATACGTAACAGTATCTGTCATGCAGATATATACATCCCTTTGTCCCTAAAAGACAAGATCACCGTGGGATGCGTGCCATAAATTTGACTCAATTTGTAGAAAATAACTGCCAACATTTAAATTTTCAAATAAATTTGTTAAAAACTAGACTTGAAGATCTTTCCGATGATGCTAATTAAAACAAAACAAATGTTTTTATATTTTAATATATAATTGCCACACATTTGTGTCTTACTAACACATGACAATCTTTTAGGAATGGAGGGAGTATATGTAGATATATACTTCAGGTTAGTTATGACTCTATCATGCATGCTTCATACTGATGCCATGTACTGATGTGTACCCATGCATGCAGGTATATGTAGCCAGCAGCAGGTTGTTATGCGTATATATACAAGTGAAGCAAAGCAAAGCAACCAGCCTTCTCCTTCCCTGGCTTGTACATGTTTGATGCCATGTCGCTGTAGTGTTAGATAGAAAGCACCAATTAATAAAGTGGAACCGGGGTGGGGCCCTCACCATGGAAAACCCAATGAAAGGAAGTGTCATGGTGAGGCCTTGCATGCTTGCTTGCTTAATAATCTGGGGGATCCCTCAAGAAGCTAAGCAATTAGAGAAAAAAATTAATCGATGATGATTCGATTAAATAATCGGCGAAGAAGAGTGAAGGAGGCACAAGCTAGAGCTAGAAGAGGAAGGGGGGCAACAACAACAAGACAGAGGAGAGAGGGAGAGGAGAGAGCTCATGTTAAAAGCCCTACTAAACACCAACCAACCATTTGCACCCAGCATTCAGCAGCATGATATGTCATATGCATAGATTCCTAGCTTGATATATAGTTATAACCTCCGTGTTGTTGCGTTGGTGTGCATAGCTAGAGCTAGCTATAGTGTTATTAAGCTATAGCTTAATACCTATAACTACTGAATCATATCTATCTTCATTCAGTTAAGTCGTTTGTGTGTGTGTTGTGTGTGCATGGGGCATCACTCTTGCTGCAACCAGCAGAAGGTGAAGAGGGGGCTCTGGTCCCCTGAGGAAGATGAGAAGCTCATCAGATACATCACCACCCATGGCTATGGCTGCTGGAGCGAGGTCCCCGAGAAAGCCGGTAGGTTTTTTGTTCTCTCTAGCTTGATGGTGACTACTCTCCATTTGTATAACTCAATTATCTTGTTGTTGATGATGATCATTTAATTTGGATCCTTGTTCTTGGGATGGATGAGCTAGCATTGGTTCATTTCTGGTCGATTAAGTTTGTGCAATGTGAGGGTTCTGCAGGTCTACAGCGGTGCGGGAAGAGCTGCCGGCTGCGGTGGATCAACTACCTCAGACCGGACATCAGGCGAGGCCGGTTCACGGCGGAGGAAGAGAAGCTGATCATCAGCCTCCACGCCATTGTTGGCAACAGGTAGGTTGTTGCACAAGTTCCTTCAGCCGTCAGTACTAAATGGAGAATGAATTTGGTCCATTAATTTCTTCTCTCTTCTTAATTTCCCACCAAACTACTTAACTAATTTCTGTAGGTACTTAATTAACTATTACATGCGTGGTTATACAGTACTGAATCACGATTCAGTTTTTCCATTATTACTAGCAAGAATTTGTGCACCCCCACATTGGCGTGTTCCATCATAATTCGATGAAATTCCACGCTTGATTATTGCGTTCTTAATTTGGCAATGCTGGCATGGCTGCAAATAGTCACTATGCTGCATATATCCTCATCTCCTCCACAATTTTCTCCTTGATTCATCATTTCCACCGATCTCTTGTGACATGGACATGACAGTCTTTGTGTAGCTAACATCAGCAGACAGCAAAACTGATCAGAAATGTCTAGGAAATTAATTGTGATTTGAAGTGACGATCGTCTTAAGATAGTACTTGTCTCTAGCTAATAAGTGAAGTTCCACACACATATATATCACACTTTATTTTTCTCCCAAGGTTTTCAATTTGTTGTCTCAATGTAATTAAATTCAATATCAACTAGTAATAATGATGTGTAGATACATCAGCTTGACATCATACATGCTCTTGTTTTTCTTGAGGTGTCGTTTTCTACTAGTTAAACTTGAACACGACTATATAACAAATCATGCAAAGCGTATGTAACAGCTACATGTCAGGTTCAGACGATTGCAGCATTACTTGAAAATGAAGGCTAAATCCAAAGGAATGCAACACCTAGCTAGGTAGCTACTTGATGTGTACATGACCACAGCTAGCCGTTCTCTGCAGGTGGGCCCACATTGCCAGCCACTTGCCGGGCCGGACGGACAACGAGATCAAGAACTACTGGAATTCATGGATCAAGAAGAAGATCCGGAAGCCAGCGATGAGCACGACGAGCTCGTCGGTGACGACGGCGAGCCCGCCGTGTAGCACGGCGGCGTCGGACGCGGCGCGCTTGGTCTTGGTCACCACCTGCAGACGCCGTTCAGCACGGCGGCAGCGGAGCACCAGCTCGACGCCTTCCTCAGCCAGAGCCTAGCCTTGCCACCGCCGAAGATGCAGGTCGGCTCTGGCGGCGGCCAAGAGTCCCCGCCGGCAGCGCCGTTATTACCTCCGCACTGCCCATTCTTCATGTTCGACACGAGCATCAGCCCACCATCGTCGCTGACGTCGCCGGCGGGGGCACACCAGCTGCAGCTCCCCTTCCTCACGTTCACGGCGGCGGCGATGGACGACGACGCGCCGATAAGCTACCATCTGCCTCCGTTGGTGGACGGCATGGGAATTGGCGCCATGGCAGCCATGGACTGCGGTGGTCTAGGCGAGGAGGAAAGAAGCCATGATCACCGCGAGGCCGGCGGCAACAATGGCCAAGCGGCGGCCGGCGGCATGGCGAACGGCGGCACCGGCTGCTGCTATGGGCAGAAGGAGGAGCCGGCGGCGCTAGGGCAGGACCAGTGGGACGACGAGTCGGCGCAGCACCTGCTGATGTGGGACGATGACCAAGGACTAACACCGTCCAACCTTGAAGCCATGGAAAGTACAGCTCACTCCCTCCTTTTTATGGGACCAAATGACCATGCATGAACATGATGAAAAGCTAGCTCTCTTCTTGATCTGATCTACCTTGATCTAGCTCTCACCCGATCTGCTGATCTGTCCATACATGAAATAATGAGGTTTTCCAAGGCGCATATAATTTATTTTGTTGGACATTTCATTTTTTTTCATCTTGATTTAACATTTTTTTTTTTTTTTGGTTTGGAATTTGGAGTGAAGATACTAAAAAGAGATGGAGTGTGTTAATTGGGTTTTTTTTGTAAAGAGAATGAATATGTTCATGCATGTTTGCATGGCGTTGCGCTTGGAGTGTAATTTGATTGATGTGTATCTAAGTGAATTTAAAATAAGAGAAAGATGACACAAAAGAGAAGTAAAGAAAGGGAGCCACACCCTTTTCCGCTTTGGGTGCTAGTGTTTGTTTTGCTCTAGAGATTGCGCATGCATATGTGGATGTCGATGTGGATGGATGTATCTAGTTATCAACAACTTTCTTGGCCGTAAGCATCCAATGATGTATGCAGGATATGCAAGGCCAAAGCTATATACATATTTTTTATTTTCTAAAAGATTCAACTATATTTTTTTTCAGGATTGCTATTTTTTTTTTCTTGTCTACTTATTATGTTCACCATCTTATTGTTTTAAGCATTATTTTCTTCATGTAAAAGAACAAAATAAATTGATGCTCCATTATATTTATATATATTGAAAATCAGCAAGCTGTAAACATCGATCAATAGTAACAAATGGTGTCACACGTCTATATATGTGTTGTCCATATTAAAATTAACGTGTTTATTCGTACAAGTGAGAAAAACACACATGCATGGAAGACCACATCTTCACCTGATTGAGAAAACACAGTCCACTATGTTTGACTTAAGGGATTCAAAAGGCTTGTTTACATACTTAGGATGCTCCTACTGGCATCAATCGGCACCGCGTGTCTAGGGGTGTGTGATGGCTGCTCGAATGCGGCTTTGCCGTGGGTGTCACCCGGCAAAGCCTTTGCCGAGTATAAAGGGGCTTTGCTGAGTACCTGTGGAACTTGACAAAGAGCCTGAGTCCGGTAGTGACGCTTTTAGTGCAGCCTATGGTCCAGGCATGTGTGATGGCTGCTCACCTGGGAGTTTTGCGGCCTACGGTCCAGGCATGTGTGATGGCCGCTCATGGCAGAGCAACTTCCACTCACCACACCACCACCGCTAGACCTCCACTACTCTTCAAAAAACGCCATGAGCCTGATCGACCTCTGCACACACCAGCACCATCACTAGCCCCCAAGGCTATGACCTTTGCTCGATTGCTAGGGTTAGGCTTTTGGAGCAGATCGACGCCATGCAGGAGTTGGGAATGTGGTGTCGGGTGGTTATGGGGGATTGGGGGTGGAGGCGCTCGTGTTTGTCCTAGGTAGATGTGTGGTCATAGTAGTGTGGATGCAGAGGGCAGTTTGGCGGTTTGGTGCTCCAGGCTATGTTCCGTGTTCTGTGGTTTATCTCAGTTGCTTTTGTTTGCAAAACTAAATTCAAAGCCAAAAATTGCAGTTCCAAGAAACAAGAACCAAAGCTGAAATATAAAAACTAAAAAAACAACATTTTGGTTCAGTTCAGTTTGATTTTTGGTTCTTGGTGAAAAAGTGCCCAACCTCCTATCGGTGTCGAGTGTGACAACTTTACGGTGAGGCCTAACCAAGGTGCATGGTGGCTGGCTCCCCTTGTATACGGTGGTAGATGAGGCCTACCCAAGGTTGAGTGTGACGCCACAGGTACCGGACGAAAAGTCGGGGCCATAATGGCTGAATTCCGACGGCCAATGCAAACACACAACAAGAGGTGATGCGGGGAAAGGGAAATGGGATCGAGTAGTGTACCCTTTGTTTGAGGGATCAGTGGCGGTTTTTGAGGGATTGAGAAAATATAGAAAAAGGATCAGTTAGAACCTTTTTTCAGTTCATCCCCCGATATATGATCGTTTAGCGAAAGAGGATTGTTTCATCAATGTAGTGAATATTCTTGTATGTAAGAGTTGAGAAGAGGCACATGAGTCGTATTTCTCTATCTCACATACATAGAGGGTTCGAAATAAACTTCTCATTGATTTGATAACTTGTCCATCTAGCTAGGTTCGAGCCGTTCCAACTCAGCATATATATGTGCTCGTACTTTGTTTTTTTTTTGATTATTCTTTTTGGTGGTGATCACAAGCCCACCAACAGTAATATATGTGTGACTTCGCCTTCTAAGAGAACACTGTCGGTGTAACCATTATTGTGCACGTACGAACACATAACTAATTAATAACATCAATCACACCATATCCACCCTTGGTGCATTATTGGAAGTTTAGAACTTTGCTTAGAGAAGATACTATATATGTACACTTTGGTTAACGCTAAACGGGATGGCTTAGCAAAACGGCAAACACATATAGTGGTGGTATCTGGCTTGCTTAGGGCCGATAACTCTTGCTTAAATATTAATCAAGAGTATGTACTGCATGCACCGATATTATTAATCAATGCACAGCATTTTGACCCGGCCATGATGACCCCCCAAAACCGAACTTCCTCCAACTGTTACACATGCATGAGCTGGTAACTGTGTGGTACAAGTACAACATGCATCTATGCATGCATGCATCATGCATGCATCTGTCCATGCATGCATTATACTTATTTGAATTGGTTTTCCTTAGAACCCAAGCATGAAATTAATTTGTCAATCCATCGTGGAGATCAAGTGGCCAGCCTTGTTGCATCACCCACCAGAATGTTCCCATGCATGTCACATCGCCAACACACACACAATGTAATGCAATGTGCATGTTTGTGTGTGCACATGCACCTTATTTAATTTCTTATACAATGAAGAATAATTCTTTTAAATTTGGACACACATTTCTTTATTTCGAGGAAGTAATTTGGGCACTAACACACACATTATTCTTCATTTCTCAAATGAATATTGTTAGGTGTAACGTTAGCCAGCAGGGCCGGCACAATATGATCAGCTAGGTTTATTAAATGATAGAATATTTTTCTAGCTTTTGCTGCTCGCTCTATCATCATATCATCAGTGGAAATCGTAGCAGCTAATACTACTATAGACAATGAGAGGAACAAGAACTTTGAATATGAATAATGGACGGCAGCTTGATCCTGAAACAAAAGATATAGCCAGGCATAGGCCCATGTTGACAGCTATGTTCGTCCAAGACAGATAACGACATGAAAGGAACCCATGCAGATGCAGTGGTGCTGTTATTTATATACTATATGCAAAGCATCGTCGTTCAGTGTCACATTCTTCTGGATATATAGTAGTTTGTACGTAAATGCATAGTCGTCCGTACGTGTAGTATATGGCTTTAGTTTTTAGTTAACCTGAAAATTAAACAAGAATATGGATCATCATTTTTGTCCGTTTCTCTAATAATTCCTGCAACATGCATGTACTAGTTTTGTGTTTATATATGTTATTAAGTAGCTAGTGATTCATAATAAGATTATGCCAAAGCAGTGCTTGGTGTACTGCAGAATTTAAGAAATTCATTAAGATAGGCTTCAGCACCTTTCCATATATATATATATATATATATATAGACACACACACACACACACATATCTTACATATGGTATCAAGATGTCACTACTACAGAGAACTGATCTGTAGCTGTGTGTGATACATCACGTATGTACTATGTGTATATATTTATATGTGGTACCAAAATTTAACAAGCTTTAATTTGACATTAAATGAGACCGATATAATATATAGCTATATACTTTTTTTTGACATGACCATTACTTTTAATTTTATATATCTTGGAATATATATCTATTATACTCCATTACTTTTTTTTTTTTTTTTTACTTTTTTACATCACCATTTTACTCCATCTGTTCAAAACTATAAGACATTTTGACTTTTCAAAGTGTATGCGAAATGAAATGCAATGCATCTAGAAAAGTCAAAAACAACTTATAATTTGGATTGGAGAGAGTTATTAAATTTCTCCGCACAAAATATATATGAAAATGAACAATAATAAAATGTTTCATTTGGCCCGACACTTGAATCAACGGGTGGAATGGAATAAATATAACAAGATTTCCGTCGGTGAAACCAGAACTTTTGCATCAGCTCTGCGTGGGTCATTAGGTGGTGTTGGACTTCTGCAAAGCAAGCAATTAGCTGGAGCGTCACATGGCAGCTGATCGATACGATCCATCGCATGTCACTGTGGACCGACGGATTCGATCAAGCACCCTTTCTCGTTCGTTTTATATATATATTTATATATAACTCCTTCACACACACACACTCCTCTCCTCAGTTGTTGCTTCCATGGATAAAGTGTCATCTCCCATTCTTGTTTAATCGTCAGTTCAATTTAGCATGAATGAATAATTAATATCTATTTTGCATTGCAGGGACCATAGATGAGCCTTTTAGCTTGTGACCTTTTTATTCTTTTAGCCGCATTTGCAGCTAGATAGTGTACTAGTGTGTCATGATTCTGTCTCAGCTGTGGTCTAGCTCAGCTGGTTTTCGTAAGGATGCAGCTAATTCAGCTAGGAATAATAGTGGACATGCAGTATCCAACGACCATCCACCGGTCGATGATCCATCCATCCATCCTTCATTTTCGACCCTTCCAACGTCAGAGTTTGTTAGGCTTTGAAATGCACTAACTAGTAGAGGAGTGTAGTAGTGGACATGCCAATATGCATCTAGTATGATAGCCGACAATTCACTCCCTGGCTGTAGTGTCTTCTTCTCGATACGATCCTTGCAATTTCTCCAAAATATTCTTCCATCTTTCAACCGACAGCCGTTTGATGGACTTCTGTTGTGTTCTATATTCTAGTGTGAGTGTGAGTGACGCTTTTCAATTTCGTTCTTTTGAATCTATTCGCTTTTGTTCGTTCGGATTTGCATGGGATGGGCAGTCAATTGTGGTAAAGGGGAAGATGCGACTGATGCAAGGGACTACACAAGCCAATGTACGTCCTTGCCTCCTTCACATTTTTCAAAAGGATGTAGTGAGCTCCAAATATCAATCATATGACAAAATTCAATTCCTCAAATAAATAACTTGTCTTTCTTTCAGAAAAATAAATAAATAAACAACTTTTCAAGAAATTAGCTAGAATGGCAAAAAAGAAATTTGGACTGGAGGAAGTAACTGAACATTAATTCCCAATTTCCCATGCTCCAAGCTGACAATGCTGCAAAACTTTCTATTCTGAACATTGCAGACCAGACAGACTCAGTTCCCAACTTTCTATGCTCAACAACTAACATCCATCCAAGATTAAGACGATGTTTGCTTTCACCAGGTGATGATGCTCAGACTTGCGTTTATAACTTCCTCAAGACAGGAATTTCATAGTGGAGCCCTCTATTCTGCAATCTGTGCTAAATACATCATCTCCCAAAAAAAACTTCATGGAGACATACATTCAGGTACACCAGAAATACACCAAGCTACTATTGTACCACCACAGTACCAACTGCCAAGTACCATAGCACCGTACCAGAGTCTGGTGGAAAGCCAACAATAATGGTGCTAGTGCCAGACAACATTCTGTTTTCCTCACTTTTCCCATTGATAATATTTGATATCATAATGCAAGATGCCTTCTGTCTGAACCTAATGTAGAGAACCATGCATGCACATGCATTGCACTCAATTCCAACCGGCATACAAATGCAGTGAAAATGATCAGCTAACCGTGCGCCAATTCCTAAAACATATAGAAGTAAAATAAGTAAAAACTAAGAAGGCTGGTGAACCCACATTAACACACGCTAGACATCTTCAGTAGCTAAAGAGAGGCAGTAGGCACAAGATTGACTGGAGCAAGCCAAATTACAGACAATGATATCGTCTCGTAACTCGTGCTCTTATTCATGTATTGCTAATAGAATGTTAAGATTTATTCGGTCAACTGTCAATAACCACAGTAACTTCTAGAAAAAAAAAAAATATATTAGCTTAGATGACTTGAATCACGCCTACCGCATTCTGGGAAGACATATTGGTCATATTTTGTTGTTGGGAGGGTGGGGCAACAGTCAGTTCCAAATCCTCCTCCTCTGATGGAGGATCTCCCTTCGGAGGCAATGATGAAGAATCACCTCGCTGGCTCAAGAATGTGCTAGTACATGCGGTCAGGTTAGCTTGAGAGGCTGGAACAGCTATATTCGCAGCACCAGGAGTTGACGAAGGCGTCCCTTGAGGGGCTCTAGGAATTGGTCTGAATGAGTAGGGAGTTCTCCAGTAGCGCTCCTGAAAAAGGACAACAGCATTAGTTAATTAATAATCAATGAAATGAATATTAAATTTTTAAATCTAGCTCATAAGAACATCAACATTTAAACAGCAGGACAATAAAAGAAGAAATCTTCCCGCATTGTCTTAATAACAGAACTTTCTGACACCACACATAGACTCCCTGTAGCAGTTAAATTGCCAGATAACTTTAGTTTAGCATCAACTTCCATATTTTGTGTCATATACTCCCTCTGTCCTGGATATAGTGTATTGCTCCATTAGAAACATTATGGAATGTATTTTTATAACTCACCTTTTAAATGTGGTAGAAGTTAATATGTTTCCCTATAGTTTTAGTCAAACATGAGGTGGGTTGACTTACGACAAATGAAAATGTGCTATGTTTAGGATGGAGGGAACATTTCAGTATGAAAATAATAATGGGTAACTTCAAATGTCTTTGGAAAATGGAAGAGTTATTTAGCTGCTACTTGTTGGATTTATAGTTGAGGCTAATATAATAGGTTACACTAAACTGTAAGGGGTGTGTTACATAACACCTATACATAGTGCAGCCCACCTATTCAAAGCTCCAACAGTCTCCAACAGCCGACCATCCAAATCATCACAATAGGTTCTACAAAATTTGAGGTTAAGGATTAGGGTGGCCTAGTGTCCAATGACAGTGCATGTCTTCACACATGAGAAACAGAATAAACAAAGTTCACTAAAGCTTGAACAGGATTTCTACTTTTATTTGATTCTATTCACTTCTATATATTTTGCAGCTGAATACCTTTCCTTCTTGTTTGTTTCAAAACTTCAACTTTGTAGGATGATAGATGATTTTGTACCTACATTTCCAATTCATTTTTAGTGATGATTCAGATGACCATTAAATGCCGAGAGACTGGGCAAACCTAGCAAACCACCAGATGGAACTTCACTTTCCTCATAATATGTCCTCTAGGTAAATATGAATAGGCTTTTGGGTTGCCATTTTACTTATTGAGAGAGCACTAGTGTCCACCAATACCTAAGGCTCATCTAGTTAGTGATAATGGTGATCTGTGGCTCTATAGTAAGATGATTATGCCAATGTCTTGTAAGTAAAAAACCCTCATTTTGGGTGTGGATAAAAAAGCAGTTAATTATACAAGTGGACCAACACTACAAAAAGTTTTGGACTCCATAAGACCATAAATATCCAAACTCATCATGGGCATGAACATACTAATCTCTCTAGTCACAAAACATGGTTGTTTTCATTGCATGCAGTCAACATATTTCAACTTTGAACATCAATATATCTTATAACAATTCAATTTACTTTTTTCAAAATGGTATAGCTAGATTTTCCTTGAGAAGAGGTTTTCAATAGAACCTTGCTATAGTTAAATATGTTTACTATTAACTAGTAGTCAATGATCACATAGATGTACAGACTACAGAACAATACTCTTTTGTGACTGGAGGGAGTATAAGATATCATGTACTGTATGTATATATCAAGGGAAAACCATATAATCTCTCATAGCCATCTTTTGGCAACTCTGTTAGGGGTGGATTAACACAATTAAACGTATGACAGAAGAGATAATACAGTAGCTTTACCATGTGGCTAAATTTGCTGAAACTTGAATCTATATTTGTTGCCTTAAAAGATGGAACTGGGGGAGATCTCTTCCAACTTGAGATGCTACATTAGCTGCATTGGAAGACGAGGCTCCTTCCTGAAAGTGAGATTCGCAATTCCAATTCAGTAATGAAAGTATGGTATTGGAATTAAATATAAGGATCATGAGCATACCAAGTTGCTATTCTGGAGTTGTTTCGTCATAGCTACCACGTCATGTACTTTTGCCATCGATGGTGGTAATATGGGGCAATTTGGTGTTGGTGACTGCAATTCACAAGTTTCTTAAGCATTGGGAAGAAACAATTTTTGTGATGTCAGTGCAATACTGCAAAGGTTGACAGAAAGTACCAGCTCTCTTGGCATCATGTCAAAAAGACTAGATCTGCGCTTCTTCTTGTTTGGATTAGTTTGTCTAAGAAAATATTTCTGAGCATGACTAGCAACTTGAGTTGGTGTTCTGGTGGTAACGAAATTTTTCGCTATACCCCTCCAGTCTCCCTTCCCTAGCTTTTCAAGACCAGCAAGAAATGTTCTATGCTCCTCCTCAGTCCAAGGAACAGCTGCAAAGCAGAAATAAAACAATTTAACAGGTATTATCAGATATGGAAAAATGTTATGCTTTTACAAATTGTAGTTAGAGACATCCATCACTCTTTATCGACTCAACATAGTAAAATGACTTGAATTGGCTCTTGGAATGATTCACTAACACAATTGTCCAAAAAAATAAAAAATGTTACATGACCTCCTGATCTCCATATAAGTTGTTATTGTCTAAACAAAAGGGTAAACAAGAACCAAACAAACATCACAAATATCCAATGCAATAAATAATTTTTCAAATAAAAATTAACTAAAAATGGTGAAAAAAAAAACTTTCATTATTGTAGGTTTTGAAAATTTTCAACTTTTAACAGTTTGCTACCACCACCACTCTGATAAATGGGGCTCGCTGTAGGGATAAGCCTCACTTTTCAAATATGTGTATTCTACTCCTCTTACTAAATATCTGACAAAACCTTCAGAACAACTTAGAAATTAGAAGAATCAACACCTTCTAACTCAAGCTTGTTCAACAATGATTCCTGAATCTATCTTTTTCCTATATTTCAAAACCTATTCAAACAGCTGTACAAAACCTACTTTCCACCTGCCACATAGGATATTATCAAATCATTATCAATGTCATTTTGCTAATAGTTTCAGGTTTTTAATAGGCTAAGTTGTGTCATAGCAGAGGCTAAGACAGTAGTATAAGAAACCAAATTGAAGTCACCACTAACTCTTACAGAGTAATTTCTTGAAACTAATGCAGGAAGTAAAGACAAATTGGGTACTCCTTCCGTTCCAAATTATAAGACGTTTTTGGATTTTCTAGATACATTATTTTACTATGCATCTAGACATAGTATATATCTAAGTGCATAGCAAAAGCTATGAATCTAGAAAAGACAAAACATCTTATAATTTGAAATGAAGGGAGTATGAATTATTCATTATTTATTCAAGTTTATTTAGTATAAGTTTGTATGAGTTAGATCATCATTGCTAACAAGCATGGCCACATGCTATGCTTAGCAAAACAAATGCGGTATCGTTCCATGATTTAATATAGATAAAATCAATTAGTGAAAAGTGGATGTTACAATAGTACATGATAGATTTAAATTTTGTATCCATTTATAAAGACCGTAGGTACCTTAGGAAGCATTGGGAAAACGTGGATAGCCTCAATATATATATCTAAGAGGAACAAGACTAACAAACTAATATAGTAACCCATCAAACAGAACTATAACTGCAAGCAGCCAACAACTTTCAGCTTGGGCTTCAGTGTTTCATCATGCCTCAGCCAATAGAAAAACTGGCTCCCAAATGACTTACTACAAGGACAAATTATGGCACCAAACAGGGCTGCATGCATCAGTGTGATGCCAAAAGAAGTTTTCAACTAGAGCTGTTCCATCAGGTTGACAGTATATGAGCAACCAAGCAGTGGAAAATAGCAGAATTCAGCATCACACATCACCACTTCCCTGATAGAAGACAAAGAGGCCATCTTTTCTGAGCACAAGATGACTAGAATCAATCCAATATAAAACTACACAAGTCACCAGAACAGGAGCATTAAAACTTTTCCTGTCTTATGTCTGTGGCGATAAGAACGAAAGTATACAAGTGGCAGGGTTCAATATGGCCACACACCATGACATACATCAAAGACAGGTCTGGTGACTACCTTAACTCTTACTAAGCTCCCATATTGACAGACACAAGGTCAAGCTCATAACTCATTTATATAACAGTAGTAGTCAACATCACACAATATCATTAGATGTATGAAATCCAAGTTCTATATCTCCCAATCATCCACCAGTGTACTGCCAAGTGCCAACCCAAACTCTATTATAAACGTACAAGATAAAGTCACAAACTAACAAAACATAGGATGCTTACACGTTAAACAAATCAACATGCCAAAACAACAAATGGATGCACATACAAACTAAGGTACAATTGCAGCAAAGAAACAAGCTTTATGCGTTCAACACATAAACCTGCAGACCAATCATATAGATACAGCACAGTTGTTTCTTTTTGCTAACCCTATAAAACATGCACGCATACATAAGAATAGGACTATCATTTCTGCATAAAAAAAAAAAAATCCAGAAATGGCGCATCTTTCTATATCCAAAGGCAAGAGTATGAAACTAAAACCATTCCTGCGACACAAATGGGACTATTGGTGACCAGATCTTTGCGTATTCCTATGCATTTCTGCGTCACAAAACAAAGATTCCCAAGGCAAAACAAAGGAGGAGCAAAAAAAAAAAAAAAGACGGCACCTTTCTTCCTCTCCTGCTGCGCCCTCCGCCGCTTCCCGGACGACTGCATCAGCCCGCCATCGGAGAGGTACCCGTCGCCGGCGCCACCTCCTCCACCGTCCACGCCAGCGCTGCCGGCAAGAGCGGCGAGGTTGCCCATGCTCTTGCACTTGCGCATCACGTCCTCCCTGGCCGCCACGGGCGGGTTGGGGCTCGGATCCCGCTCCGGCGGATCCGCCGGCAACGGCGCGATGGTGACGCCGAAGAGGCGCATCCCGGCTGGGCGCGAATCTCGAGGCATCCCGGCGGCCGTCCGGGCTCCGCTCCGGTCCGGCGAGTGGGGTGGCGGTTTTTTTTGATGGGAGGCGTCGGAGGGGCTGAACCGGGACGGGACGACATCACTTCTTATTCATCGGAGCTTGTCCTTTTTATTTTGGTCCTTGAGATTTGGGTTTTCTTTCCAAGTGTTATTGTAATTTAATTTCAATATCTCGTATAATAAATTTGTCTGTGGACGTTTCTTATCTCAAAAATTTAATTCTTATTACTCCGTTACACAAGGACTGATAGGAGGCTCTTATCACTTGGGAGTATTATTCCTTTAAATGAGCAATGTATATAGGTACTTTCTTAGTGAAATCTTCTTTTTTTATTATGTGTACAATATATAGAAAATACTTGACAACCATGCATTGGAATCGTGTCTTGACAAAAAAAAAAATGTTTTTCATGAATATCCTGTTAGCACATACTTTGGATTCTTGGGCCTAACGCAAGATTGCTCAACATTGACATTATTATGGAATCACGGGTTTTTTTAACTGAGGCGGTTGTATTAGGATTTTAAACTTTGTAGTTAAAAAGTTTTTCTTCATTTGAGTTCATTAGTTGCCAACATATTCAATACAATAATATTGATATAAAATGATACTAAATCCGTTTCAAAATGTAGTTCATTTGACTTTTTCAACCCCAACTTTGACCACGCATCTTATTTAAAATTTTGTGCACTTCTTTTTGTTGTGGATTGCTTTGTTAACAAATGCACTTTAAGAATGACTTAAATTTGACTAGTTTTGTGCAGATTTTTTTAAACAAAACGAATGGTCAAACTTGAGTAAAAAAATGTCAAACGAACTATAATTTAAAATAGAGGGAGTATGTAAGGTCCTAGATGGCTAGAGGGGGTGAATAGCCTATAAAAAAAATTCTACAAACTCAACTAAACAAACCGATTAGTATAAAACACGGCGTAAAAAGCGGTTTTGCACTAGCTCTAGTGATCTTGCAAGCCTCTAGTGACAATTCTAAATAACAACTATGATCTCTATGTCACACAAGAGCTATGTCACTACTCTAACTAGTGAACAAGCCTAATATGATCCTTAGGCTAGCAAGAACAAACTACACAAGCAAGTGCTAGCTCTCTACTCAAAGTAATCTAGCAAAGTAAATGCAAGGGAACAAGCAAGATATACCGACGTGTAGAGGAATGAACCAATCACCGGGATGGAGATGAACTATCAATCACTTTCGAAGGTGATGATCCACAAGCGATGACAATGAACAAGTCGATTTGTTCACACGAGTTCACTTGTACACCGACAAGCTAGTCTCCTAAGGTTGTGCCGACCAACACAAGGATGGTGTTTGAGCTAGGCGGTGCCCTTGCTAGCCTCAACACACCACTCAACAAGTGTGGTACCCAAGACACGAGCAATGTATTCCTTGCACTTTGTCTTCCCGACGAGGAGTGTGTAATCCTCTCACAAACCAACCGGAGGTGGCCAAGAAACAATCACCTCTTCTTGCCAACGCCTCCACCACTTCACCAAGCCGGCTAGGAGCGGTGCCTCCAAGAGTAACGGAAATCCACCGTCACAACACGATCCCCAAGTGCCTCTAGATGCAAGAACTCGATGCGATGCACTAGGATCAACTCTTCTCTCAAGAGTGAAGCTCAAATCAAGAGTGAGAGAGGAGGGAGGCTTGCTTGCTTGCTCAAAGATGTTAGGAGTGATTCAAAATGACCAAGAGAGAGAGCAAGTGGCAGCCAAGGTGGTATATATAGGCCACACCACGAAATGTGGTGGAAAGGGTGGAAAACACACTTTCTGCGGCCTGACCGGACGCGCTGACCGGACTCACCAGTGAGTCCGGTCGGTGGGTCCGGTCACAACCGACAAGGCCAAACCGACCCGCCCGACCCCTGCCTCGGTGATGCGTCGATCGGCGATCCGATCGATGCGTCCGGTCAGCACCGGATGCTTCGGTCGGTGCGTCCGTCACCCGTCGACGCCCGAGCCAAAAACATGCTCTCGCCAGACGCACCCACCGGAGCGTCCCGGTCAAATCTCGTCGCGTCCGGCCGCGCTTCCGGCCGGTCGCGTCCGGTCAACACCGAAGCCGCGAATTTGTGTCGTTTTTACGTCGCCTTTGCTTTACATGCTATCCACCAAGTGTACCAACTTGAGAACAAGGACTAGCATGTTTTTACCACCACGATGCATCCGGCGCAATAGAAAATAGACGTTTCATTTTCTCAAAAGCGCCGAATCCCGCCTCGCAAGCTCGGCGGGAGGGTGAGCGGTACCCAAACCCATCTCAACCCTGCAACTATCACCGCCTTCGCAAAAGTGCCAACAACACCACGTGTACATCACCATGTGCTCGTGTGTTAGCAATTTCACAAACAATTTCGAAGGTCGGGTTAGCTCTCTAGGTTAGAATGCATGCAAATGATTTTGAACCTAGAGGCACATGAAGACCGATATGTACGAAAGTTTTCCCCTCTTTATAGTACGGCTTATCGATCCTATAATCACCCACACCCTCTATGGTGTCTTGGGTGTGAAAACAAAAGCCCTATGGTTATACCTTTGCCTTGGGGACTTTGTTCTCCGAACTCCACCGAGTTGCATGCTTGATCACCTTTTGGATCACCTCGATCCATCCTCCATGATCACTATGCATCAACTCCGGCACGACCAATCTTCAATCTAATCAAACACTTAGCATCGAGAGATTAGTCCTTAGGTATCACTAATTAGCCAAAACCAAACTAGAGATCTTCAGAGTATCATATTATATATAGTCATAGACTAGAAATAAAATGGAGGAACTAACCATAGGTGCCCGGAGGGGGTCTCCAAACTCTGCCCAGATTTCCTGTAGGAGACAAATGATGGAACAGAAAATTAGGTCATTGGCATTGACCAAGCAAGGACATCATTAACAAAGGTTGGAAGGAAGAACATTACATCCACACTAGCAGGTAGGTAGCATAAAACCCCAGAGAAAGTGAAGAGTGCAAAGCCACTGGGTGTCTCAAACAGCAGCATCATTATCCCATTATACGGCAATGTGGCAGCTGCAAACAAGAAGTCAAGCTAAACTTAAGCAAGCAGGATTGAAGAGAAAAAAACACACATAGACGATCGAATCGCATGTTCGTTCGTTTATCTGGAGATCGAGGAGGATGACGACAGCAGATGAAGATGGCTGGCTCACCTATAGAATCAAATTCATCAGGTTGAAAGCCTCCCCTTTGACCATCACTATCACTGCCATAGTTAGAGCCAAATTCCTCTTCAAAGCCAGTGGTATAACCGCCGTCACTGCTTACTTCTGTTGATAGCGAAGAAGATGATGAAGCACTACGAGTTACACTCTGACTAGCACCTTCACTTGCATTACTGTTGGATCCTGTCAAAATAAAAATTGCAAAGATGAATACAACTTGTAGTAAGCTACAAATTTCAAATAGTACTTGCTACTGCTACTGGCTAGTGCCCTACTACTAATTTCTACAATTTAGGGGGGCCAGTTTGGTAGCGCTCCGGCTACCAAGTTCCCCCTACCCTTGCAGCTCTCTCCCTCAATCTCTGTTCCCCCGGCCTCCATGGTGATGTGACATGGCCCTGGCTGCTGTAGCGTGGCGGCGCAGGACCCCTCACCAAGCAGTCAAGCACGACCGGCGTCCTCCGGCGTACCTGAAATCCCGTTGACAGAATACTGGCGGCATTCTGGCATAATCCGGCGCAAGGCTGCCGCCGGTTTGGAGTAGGAAGGGCCGGAATCGGAACGACCTCTTCTTCTTCCCATTGGCGGCATCCTCCACCGGCTCAGGGTACAGCAAGCCTCGAGGAGATTTGATCTTGTACGATTCATTGTATATTATATTTGGATATATATATATCATTATACCTAATTTTCCAAACTCATTGGGAAAAAAAATATCTTATTATCCGATCCAATTCCATCCTGCCAGTCCTATTTTATTAGGTATCCTATCAATTTACATCCTTATTGAGATGACAGTCGTATTCTACAGTATTACGCATGCGATCAATTTCCATCCGTTTGAATATGCCAGTCTCGCTCTCGCACCAGGCTTGGGATGTGACACATGTTGGAACATATGCAAGGCAGGGCACAAATACTTGTCCACGTCGCTGTACAGTGATACACACACAAAATTCGACAGTCATACCATATTTAAGGAATAGACAAGACAGTATGAAAGTCCCTCAAATCAGAACGGGACCCTCGAATTAGGAGTTCAGGAGGGGCCAGGGCCAAGCCGAAGGCCAACACAACGAGCACATAACCACTTTTTAACAAGTCAAGCAAACTAATGTTTGAAGAGAGTATCCTCACAAACTAATGTTTAATAAAGAGCATCCTCACTCAGAAGTTAGAACGAAGCTGGATATATGGCAGCCAAAGAGCAACGACATTGCAGGTAAAATATAGGTCTTACATCATAAAACAACCCAAAAGCTTCTGCTAAGATATCATGCCACGGTCATCATGGGGCTTCACCATGAACCCAAGATGGTAGGCTGGCCAGCATTTTAATCATCCATTGCCATAGGACTTCCACGGGGTGCATATCTAAGGCCGCTTATGGGGAGCACCCTCATCACTGTTCTCATGTAGCTTTCGCTTCAGTCTTGGACTGCGCCTGATCACCTGACCATCCAAAGTGGTGGGATCACCAGGCAAAATGGTGGATGGACTGGACACAGCGGTCATGTCGTCTTGAGCAATTTGCTGCGACTCTCCATGCAACTGAACCTTCTCACATAGTTTCGCTTGTTCTGCTTCATATGCTTTCTTAGCTTTCCCAACCAAGGACGCCAACAGTTTTTTCTTCGCAATCCTCAGACGATGGTTAGACACAACTGCGTTGTAGGTTCTCAACCAGCAGACCTTAACTGCAACACCTTTATATTTACGTGCACCATCTCTCAACTTTGATACCACATCTTCTTCAAGAACCTGAAAGGCAAATGATTTAGCACATTATATATGATAAATATAATATACAAGCTTCCATGAAATGCACAGTGAGCAGCAAAGTACTATTACCTCATGAAAATCTGTGAGTTCTTCTTTAGGGCGACATATCACCTTAACAGCTATTGCAAGCTGAAGTATGCCCCAATCCTCACAAGCAATGCCAGAAATATCTCTAATGTGGAGACCAGCATCGCGCAAGAGTCCTAAATTCTTCTCGTCGTCAGCATCACAATGAAACAAGGCACATGCCGCCAAAAATATCTTCTCATTGACCTGGATATAGAAGGGAATGCTTCATAGCTAAAAGAAAATCCAAAAGCGAGTCTTTCTATGAAAGCTTCAATCCCAAACATTGGTCCGTTAAATAAAGGTCTCCAAGTCTCACACAAGCTACATATAAGGTAATACTAAATAGCAGGAAACTATATAAATCAGAAAGCATGTCAAGTCCAACTAGTGAACTCACCATCTCTGGTTTGACATCAAATCCACATTTACTCAGGAACTTCATTAGTCCTTGACTCATTGGTAAGCAGTCCTCTTTAGTCAGCTTTGATTTTTCTCTAGGCACTAATGTGCGCATTTGTTGTTGTACGCCCCACATTATCTCCAACGCAGTTTGACAATACATGCAGGGTATTTTCTGAAAAGTCATGGGAACAATGGTACCCAACAAAGTTGTTCAAAAATATAACTATACAAGACAAGGAGAAAATACTGACCAACACTGATTCAATGATCGCTTTATATTCAGGCTTTCCAACACACAAGTTCATCCCAGGTTTGTGCCACTTGTTGATCAGATCAACAAGCTGTTTGTCAACACCAGTATCAGCATGGATGGCTCTGGATTTGTCCTCAAAAGATAGGAATCCCTTCGGATAAACCATCTGTTAATAAAGAAATAGCAACCATATGTTCATGGGCGCAAACATGTAAGTACCATGCACGTCTCTGGATCAGGAGAGAGAAGAGGGGGGTCTGTCTAGCGAGTCATTCTCATGCACGTCTCTGGATCAGTGTGCATTGATTGACTCACTGATTATTTAGAATCGTTGAACCTATGGTCACATTTCAGCAAAACTAGCATCATGCTGCATGCTTAGAATTGGGGAGAAAATGTGTTTTGAGGCTGCTGGTGAACAATGAGCTCGAGTTCATATTCTCCCTCAGTGCAAAGATGGCCACTTGGACTAATTCAACAACAAGCATAAAAGATAACGATGGGAAAGCAAGGAAAGTTGTTGGAACTAACCATACTTGCCCGGAGGTTGTCTCCAAACTCTGCCCAGAGATTCTGTGCGAAACAAATGATAGAGAAGAAAAATTAGGTCATTGGTATAGACCACATGAACAATCAAGGACATTGTTAACCATAAAGGTTGGAAAGAACATTACATCCATATCACTATCTAGGAAGAGGTAAACCCCATTAAAAGTGAAAAGTGCGAAGCCAGAGGGTGTCTCAAACAGCAGCATCATTAACCCACGATACGGCAAAGTATCAGCTGCAAACAAGAAGTCAAGCTAACTTAAGCAAGCAGGATTGAAAAGAAAAAGCACATAGACAAATCGACAGCAGATGGCTGGCTGACCTATAGCAGCAATTTTTTTCCCCTGCTCATCAAGTTGGAAGACTCCAATTTGACCATCACTATCATCACTATCACCATAGTCAGAGCTAATGCGAAATTCATGGTTAGCGAAAAGTTCATATTCGCTGTTAGTGTCTCTGTCACTGCCTACTTCTGTGGGGAACGACGACGAAGAAGAAGAAGAAGAAGAAGAAGATGATGATGATGGAGATGGTGAAGCAATATGAGGAACACTCTGACTAGCACCTTCAATTGCCTTACTCTTGGATCCTGTCAAAGAATAAACAATACAAAGATGAATACAACTTATGCTAGTATACTACTGCCACTGCTTATAAATTTCAAATGCTACTTCTACTGGCCAGTGCCGTACTACTAACTTCTACAATTTGGGCCATTTTGGTCCCTCTCCCCCAACCTCTCCCTCTCCATCTCCCTCTCAGGTCGGAACTCACTCGCGCTCGATCCCCACACTCAAGTTCCACGTAGCCCTCGTCTGGGTTGCTCGTTCACGTCGTGGACAGGTTGGCGGGTACATGGAGAGAAGTCCAAGGTGTGGGGACCACCAAGCACAAGCGGAGTCCTCCGGCCATCTATCGACCTGGCAAATCAATTCTACACAAAAATGATTTTAATGATTCATTCTCGATTCACAAGGGGAAACAAGGGGATCGATCGATTCAACAGAGGAATCGAGATCTGGAGCAAGAGAATCGAGAGGGTGAGAGAGAGAGAGATAGCACTACTTTTTTATTTGCGGGTGGAGAGAGAGAGTGCGTGCTACTCCCTCTATACCAAAATTGTAGACGTTCTAGCATCCAACACCAGTATCAATGAGGATGGTAGATGACCTACGTACCCCTACTTCTTCCTTTTCTGCATGTTCTCTCTCCTACTCTCCTTTTCAGATTTTTGTAGGGAGACAGCTGCTCCTCTCTACTACCAGTACTACATCTCCTCCCACCCATCTATTTTTTTTATTTGTTTACTTCTTTAGTGGGCGACAGGAGACGATGGATTTGACAGGTGAAGTACCATTCTATAGACCTCAGGATCTAAAATATCTTTCATTTTGAAAAAAATTTGAATGCTCCTACGTCCTTCATTCTGGGACAGAGGGAGTACGAAATAGGAGAACCCCGGATGTTCGCGGAATCTGAGCGCACGGCGGCGTACCTAAAATCCCTTTGATAGAAGGCTGGCGTTCTTGCATGATCCGGCGCAAGGCTGCCGGTTTGGAGTCGGAAGGGCCGGAACCGAACGACGTCTTCCCCTTTTGGCGACATCCTCCACCGGCGCAGGGTACAGGGAGGCTGGAAGAGCTCCGACCGATCAATCGGGGGGGGAGGCGGCGCCGAGCTGCCGATGGTAGAGTAGCGGTGTCTTTTTGGGAGCGGCCGCCGATTGATCGATCGTGGGCGTGGCTTGCCCGGGCAGGCCTCCCTCCCGGGCCACCGCCGTTGACCATGTTTCCAGATATAAGTTCTGTATATGGCCCAAAAGCTCACCTTACTTCGCCTCCTTCAACTATCATACATTTTGCTAAAAAAAAAACTATCATACATGCCCCTAAAAAAAGAAAAAAAACTAGCATACATTTTTTTTTTTTGAGATTACACAGTACAACGCAGACGCTCAACACGCACGCACACTCACCCCTATGAACACACGTGCACGCAAACCCTACCCCTATGAGCACCTTTGAAGGACTGAGCCGGCAAATCTTGAAGTTCGAAGTCACCATCGGGCCTCGCTATCGACGGGGCGTCGCTACCACTTAATGCATAGCGCCGAAAAATCCTGAAATAAATCCAGGATAAAGTGTCGCATCCGTGATTTGAACCCCGGGTGGGAGCCCCTAACCAATGGCCTTTACCATTGAGCCATGAGCCCCTTGACAAAAAAAAAAAAAAAAAAAAAAATAGCATACATGACTCCCTAGGTTTTGTGTCATCATGTCAATTGTCAATGGTATTTTGCGGAACTTCTGGTAGAGTAGTAAAGAGGGAAAACGAAAAGACGTGTTTTTGGTGGCTTGGGATCACATGATCAGACCAAAGTTCATCGGTGGTCTATGTTTCAGAGATATTGAACTTTTCAATCTAGCTTTGTTAGCAAAGCAAGCATGAAGGCACTACAGGAGGCAGCCTGTTTGCTGAGCGGGTCTCCCCCTTGGCGAATCCTTCACCGAGCGGAAGTCTACCCGGCCGTCGGCGAAGGGCCTACGGGGAAATTTTCGTAGGCAATGGTCACTCGCAGAGCACCTGGTACACATCCCCTCGGTGAAGCCTTCGCCGACGGGCGAACTTTTCCCCTCGGCAAATAAAAGTAACCGTTAACGGCAGTTCCACGAAACGGCGGCGTGGGCGCTCGGCAAAGGGTGGAGACACGTGGTGCCATTGGAAGTTCGGTATGTAAAACCAATTAAAAAAAGACAAACCTTTCTTTGAGAGCCTTGTTGATGCGGCTCTCGGCAAAAACGTTGACACGTGGCTCCGTCGTGCGCTTGTCGTGAAAAAAAAAAAACAAAAACATTGCCGAGAGACCTATACGAAGCCTCTTGGCAAGGGTGGATCCTTTGCCGAGAGCTGAATGGCGGGCCGTTGGCAAAAAACGGCGGTATGGATGGCGTTTACTTTGGCTAGGGTTGTATCGAGGGTGGGTGATTCACCGATAGCCGGCTCGGCAGCGAACAACAACGTGGCCGAGGGTTATTCTTTGCCGTGGCCCGAGAGGCCTCCTCTCGGCAAAGAGGTCTTTGCCGAGAGTTCTTTGTTGGCAAGAGGGGCCGTCGGGCGAAGAGTAACTTTGCCAAGAGCCAATTTCCTGGTCTCTCGGCAAATTGCTTTACTCTCGGCGAGGGTCGGTTTCCCGTAGTGAGGGTGTTGTATGGTGCACGCTCCAAGTGCTCGCATCATAAAGTTGTTTACTTCGTGGATACTGAATCCTACAAGCTAGGCTTGGTAATACACCTTCCAGGATTTTGGATGGTAGATATTTCTTAAATCAAGGTTTGATCTGGTGTATTGGTACATGAGAGGCAATAGATATCAGGACCATGAATTGGCTCCCGCGTGACAGCTTGTTGAGGCTGGTGATGTCCGAGCTAACCTTCTGCAACAATAATGTCATGGGACATGCAAACGCTAGGTGAGTTTTTTGCTCCTATGGACAGGGAAGTTATTGTTAATATTCCTTTGAGCACACGAAGCCAAAGTGATTTTCTGGGCTTGGCACTATGAGAAAAACGGTATTTTCGCAGTCCGTTCAGCTTATAGGACGCTAGTTAAGGCAGACAAAAGATTGGACTGCGCTAATATGGCATGTCCAAGTGTCGTCGAAGATTAGAGTGTTCCTTCTATTGTGCTGAAATTTATATGATGGACTAATCATTGTATGTTTGAGATGTAGTAAAAATTTTGTCGTTGGACTTGTAGCTATGAATTAGTCATAGAAACTATAATACCTTCTATTGTGGTGAAATTTCAAAGTTGTCTTATGGCCTTTACAGAAAAGCATCGTCATTTTTATAAAAATGCGGTGGTGCTCTGCAAGAAATGTCTCTTTAAAACTTGCTTCATCCAAAATAGCAACTACCCGATAATTCAAAACAACCCAAGGATCAATGAAGATTGTGGTGTGGGACTTGGCAACCGCCTGACAATTCGGGGGCTTGTGGAGATCCAAAAGTTAAAATAGCAATCATCCAGTAGTTCAAAACAACCCAAGGACCAATGAAGAGTGTGGCGTGGGACAGGGCAACCGCCCCGCGGTTTTGGGGTTTGTGAAGCTCTAGAAGAGAAAGAGAGATTCTCTTCTTGTTAGAGAAAAAACTCGATGAGAGGACGATCCAATGGTTTAGGACTCTAGGTGGACCCCTTGGCCTAACAAACATAGTGGTGGAAGACTATGAAGTAGGGGTGGAGTTTATTATGTTGTGGAGAGTTGAAGACTTGACAACTTTTTAAAAGTATAACATTGATATGGGGGTGGAGGAAGATGGACAGGATGAACCATACTAAGGCCACGTTTAGATGGCTAAAAATTTGCAAAAAACCCTATTCCAACTCCTGTAGCACTCTTATAGCACTTTCGTTTGTATTTGGTAAATATTGTCCATTATAGAATAACTAGGCTCAAAAGATTCGTCTCGTGATGTACAATAAAACTGTGTGATTAGTTTTTTTTTACCTACATTTACTGCTCCGAAGATATGTATTTTGGTGTATTTAATGTGATGTGATGGAGAGAGAGTCTAAAAACTTGCAACTTTTTGGCAAAAAAAAAAAATGCCATCTAAACGAGGCCTAAACATAAAGAAAGAATGTGGCAAACGCTGAGAACTCTCATTAAGTAAGATGCGACTGCTAGCGGGGAACTTTATAATATGATTCATTTCCATCCTTATGCGTATAAGGTCCATTTAACCATTTTCATCCCGAATCCGATCCATTTCCATTCCTTTTTGGGGGATAACTGTCCATCTCTAACCTATTGCTACATGTTGGAACATACACCATGGCACGGCACACTTGCTTCACAGTTTGTCCACATGGAATGCAGCTTTGCGGTACAGTGATTGGTTACCAGAAATAAAGATAAGACCCTCGAATCTGGCTAAGGGCTAGGGCCAAGCCGAAGGCCAACAAAACCAGCACATAACCACTTATTTTTAACCAAGTAAACCAAACCAAAGGTTGCAGAACATCCTCACCTAACTAAGTCCATCAAACCAAAGTTTACTGAATGGCTGCCAAACAATGACATTGCAAGTAAAATATAGGTCTTCCATACATCATAAAACAACCCAAAAGCAGAGCTAAGACATCGTGCCACGCTCATCATGGGGCTTCATGAACCGATCTACTATAGTAGGCTGCCCAGCATTTTAATCAACCATCACTATAGGAGTCTCGCGGGTGCAGCTGAATTTTGATTCAGCCTTGCACTGCGCCTTAACACCTCACCACCCAAATTGGTGGCATACAAATGATTTGAACTGTGTAGAGATTCTGACTCTCCGTCCAACTTAGCATTCTCTACTTTTGCTTGTTCTGCTTCGTATGCTTTCTTAGCTTTCTTAACCAAGGACCACAACATATCTTTCTTTGCAATCCTCAGATGATGGCTAGACACAACGTCATCGGCAGCCTCAAACCAAGTGATGATCCTAATTGGGTGAACTTTATATTTATGTGCATCGCCTTTCAACTTTGATACCACATCTTTTGAAAGAACCTGAACCGAACATGATTTAGCACATTATATGATATATTCATACAAGCTTCAATGAAATGAAACACTGAGCAGCCAAGACAGCATACAAAATAGTTAGTATTATTATTTACCTCGTTAGAATCTGTTAGTTCTTCTTCGGGGCGACGAATCACCTTGACAGCTAATGCAAGCTTCAGTATGTCCCAATCCTCACAAGAAATGCCAGAAATACGTCTAATGCCGAGACGCGCATTGCGCAAGAGTCTTAAATTCTTCTTGTCATCAACATCACAATGAAATAAGGCGCATGCTGTCAAAAAGATCTTCTCATTGACCTGGACACAAAAGGCAATGCTTCATAGCCAACAGAAAATTTAAAAGCAAGTCTTTCTATGAAAGCTTGAATCCCAAACATTGGTCCCTGAAGGTTTCCAAGTCCAGAGCACCAAATCCAAAGCACACAAGCTATCATATATAATGTAATAATACTAAATGGCAGGGGCAGAAAGAATGTCAAGTCCAACTAGTGAACTCACCATCTCTGGTTTGATGTCAAATCCACAATTCCTCAGGAACCTCATCAGTCCTTGACTCATTGGTAAGCGGTCCTCTTTAGTCAGCTTTGGTTTTTGTTTTTCTAAAGGAAATACTAAATGCAGTTGCTGTTGTAGGCCCCACATTATCTCCATCACAGTTGAACAACACATGCAGGGTATTTTCTGAAAAAGTCACAGCAACAATGGCAATCAAAGTTGTTAAAAATTATAACTATATACAAGACAAGGAGCAAATACCGACCAACACTGATTCAATGATCGTTTTGTACTCAGGCTTTCCAACACACAACTTCATCCCAGGTTTGTGCCACTTCTTGATCAGATCAGCAAGCTGGTTGTCAACACCAGTATCAGCATTGATGGCTCTGGATTTGTCCTCAAGAGATAGAGTTCCCTTTGGAAAAATAATCTGGTAAAGAAATAACAGCAAGCATGTTAATGGACATAGAAACATTTGTGAAATTATCATGTGTGTCTCTGGATCAGGAGAAGAGGGGGAGGGGCGCCTATCTAGCAAGCCGTTACCAGTTAGATTATGGTGCACAGCAACAATACTCTCTTAAGTTTCAGTGTGCATTGTTTGATTATTTAGAGTCCTTGAACCTATTGTGACATTTCAGAAAAACTAGCATCATGCTGCATGCTTAGAATCGGCCGGGGAGAAAATGTGTTTTGAGGCTGCTAATGAACAATGAGGTCGAGTTCATATTCTCCCTCAATGCAAAGACAGCTACTTGGACTAATTAAACAAGCATATGAGACGCAATGATAGAAGATGGAGGAACTAACCATAGCTACCTTGAGGGGGTCTCCAAACTGTGCCCAGATATCCTGTAGGAGACAAATGATGGATTTGAAAATTAGGCATTGGCATAGACCACATGAACAAGAAAGGACATTGTTAACGGAGGTTGGAAGGAAGAACATTACATCCACACTATCAGGTAGGTAGCAGTAAGCCCCAGGAAAAGTGCAAAGTACGAAACCACAGGGAGCCTCAAACAGCAGCAACATTATCCCATGATACGGCAAACTTTTTTCTGTAAACAAGAAGTCAAGCTAAACTTATATGCAAGCAGGATTGAATAGAAAAAAACACATAGTCAAACGACAGCAAATAGCTCCTCACTTATAGCAGAAAGTAGCATCTGTCTCTCATATGGATCATAGGCTCCACTTAGACTGTCACTGGCAATTGGTTTCCCCCTCTCATTAGGTTCAAAGCCTCCACATAGACTGTCACTACTGTTACTATCGTCACTATCACCAGAGTCATAGTTAAAGCAACGGTAAAAAATGCTGTCACTGTCACTATCACTGTCACTGCCTACTTCTATAGGTTGTGAAGATGATGATGATGAAACAGTAGGAGGAACACTCTGACTAGCACCTTGACTTTCCTTACTCTTGGATCCTGTCAAAGAATAAACAATGCAGAGATGAATACTCCTACACAACTTATGCTAGTACTACTGCCACTGTTTGGAGTCGGAAGCTAGGGCCGGAACCTGCACTACTTGGCGTACCTGAAATCGCTTTGACAGAAGGCTGGCGGCGGCGTTGTCGCGTAATAAGGCGCAAGGCTGCCGGTTTGGAGTCGGAAGGGCCGGAACCGGAACGCCCTCCTCCCGCTCGTGAACCGGAACGACCTCTTCCCCTTGGCGCCATCCTCCACCGGCGCGGTGGCCGGAGTTTGGGACTGAATGGAGCCGCCGCCGGTTAATTAGATCACGTTTCCGGCTGACAAAAAAAAAATCCTATTTACCTCCTGCCTATGGTCTACGTAATTAAATCTAGTTGTTTGTAAAATAGAAATTTATACCAATTTATCGATAAAGAGAGAAAATTTCCGTTCACAATTTGAGGAGTCCAGGACTCAAATTGGACACGTCATTAATTAAGGGAAAAAATACTAAATAAAATAGGAAGGGGCTTCGAAACTTACGGACAGAGTCAAGGAGATCCTGCTGAGAACGGGTGTCTAACGGGACTCAGCAGAGGTACGTGGATATCTTATTCTGTTTTTTTCTTTGATTTGACTAGCAAACGCGTGCTCGTGCATTGCAACGGAAAGACAAAAACACTAATTCGGACAACTCATAAATTCTATAGATCTATTTTATTTTGAGCTCCAATTGCAAGCATATATAAATGAGTAACCTATACTCAAGTCTACAACATCAAATACATGTGATTCTTGTTTGTGTGTTTTTTGTGCGGCTTTAGCCAATTGTTTTTTGAGAATTACACGCGATAACGCAGACGCCACAACACGCACGCACACTCACCCCTATGAACACACGCACGCAAACCCTACCCCTATGAGCACCTCCGGAAGGACTGGGCATCCGGCAGATCTGGGAGATTCTCGAAGTCACCATAGGCGCCTCGTCGCCGACGGAACGTCGCTGACGTGTAAAACTCTATTTTCCCTTAATACAGTACATGTCAATGGGTAATGCGTTTTCAAAAAAAAAAAAAAATATGTCACAATTAACAAACAAATGTAGGAGCTGCACCTTCTCGTCAAGTTGCAGAGGAGCTCGGTTTTTAAAATTTCCGATCTATTAATCACAAAAAAATATAATATGTTTCCGATGATAATAATTATGTATGATGAATATTAATATTTTTAATATATAATTTGCTATATACAATTTGTTAAAGTTATTTCTCGAAATCGTATGCGACAAACATTTTGGGACGAGGAGAGACTAGTCGCTATGATCCTCAAAACAATGGTTGTTAGGTCTGTTGGTTTTGTGTTGCTGTGCAGTGTTTACTTAGGCGTAACTTTGCCTCCGTCTTTACTGTCCATATCGTCTACAAACTCTTTGTATTTAGGTTGTTATTAATGGAAATGGGTTACCTCGAGTGGAAAAAATAATTATTTGATCGATAAAAAAATAAACATGGAAAAGATGATCGTTTACCTTTTTTTAGCTTCGTTATTAGAACACGTTGAATCGACACATCGTGACATCATCGTGCAATGTCAGAGAGCCGGTTACGTTTGTTTACCTTATTCCGTTTTTTTTCTTTGATAATAACGTGTCCGTTTCAGTTTTAGTTTTCTCCTCGTCATGTTTCATAAATTTCACTCTAACCGAGTTTATATATATATATCCCGAGATCTAAAAGATAAATCCTGAGTTTATATATATATATATATATATATATATATATATATATATATATATATATATATATATCCCGAGAATCAGAATATGTAATAGTTATATTATATATATATATATATATATATATATATATATATATATATATATAAGAAAATCCAGAAAAAAAAAATAATAGCCAAATCCAACTAATGCGATCAGAAACAAAGAACCCTCAAGTCGAGCCATGATCTGGCCATGTCAAGACGCCGAGCTTATCGAGCGCTCGGCGGCGGCAGCCGAGGCCTAGCCTCGCCGACCGGTTACATATCATCACTAGTTGTGCGAGTGAAAACAGAGGACAGGATAGGGTGCAACCGATTTTTTGAAGGAAGCACACACAATTTCCTAGACCGTGTGAGACGAGCCCATATCTATATCTATATCTATACCTATATATACTAATAAAGAGAGAAAAATTTCAGTCTCACCTTTTTTTCCACCGCTTTTTCTGCCGTATTTTCTGCCTGTCGTTGTTCTGTCTCCAATGCCGGGTCCAAGGCCAATGCGACCGAATCTAAATCTCCTATAAGAGAGCCTCCCACTAGGGAGTTCTCGGATCCCGATTTCTAGCTTATTTAGTAACCGCAATCCACATAGCAATCGATCGGTTTATTTCAGTTATTGACCTTCCGCACTGGCTGCCGGCCCCCCCCTCCGATTCGTTCGCCTTCCAACCCGCAACGATGAGTCTCTCGTCGCCCGCCCGCTTCCTCTCCTTCCTCTTCCACACGTCTTGGCTGCTGCCTCCTCCCCTTCAATCCCCTTCCGCACCGGCTACTGGCCCGCCTCCTCGATTCGATGTCACGCCCGCGTAAATCTGCCTCCTGCGCCCGCCATCCGCATCACCGTCGCTCCGACCACAACCCCTAGCGGCGCTTCGCCCGGCATGGGCTAGGGTTCCCCGGTGATGGAGTGGGACAGCGATTCCGGGCGGCGGCGATGGCGAGGAGGAAGGCGAGGTCTGCGAGGCCCGGCGGGGGGCTTGTGCCGGTCTTGGTCTTCTCTCGCCAGCCATCGAAGGCGTCTTTGGGCGCTGCGGCATTGTTGTCTCCGATCTTTCGAGCCCGATTTCCCCATCCGTGAGTTTCTTATGAGCTGCACTTTGTATTTCCATGGTGCATTATCTACTCCGGTAGCGGTACGCTTCCTGCCACAGCCCGCCCTCGCCGGACGCGGCCGTCCCCGTCGTCACCTGCACGGCGTTGAATCCTGTTCCGCCCGCTCCGTCCGTTGACTCTTCCGCTCGCTCATTCCGTGCTCAGCCAGGTATGCCATTCAGGTGCGCCGCCATGCTCCGTTCCATGCTCTACCAAGTTCCCGTGCTAACATGAATCTCATCCTCATCGATGCTCAAGCAGGCCGGAGCAGACCACGGGTCCGATTACATGCATCTCCGTTTCCTATATATTTAAAAAGATCGAGAGGGTTGCTACCAAGAATTGACTAGAATCGCCCCAACATGACTGCAATCACAATCGGTGAGTTTTTCCTAGAATTTTTTACGAGTAAATTAATTAATCCTGTGCTCCCAAATATGATGTATTTTTAATACTCACGATGCCTTGGTAGTTTTATTTTACTCATTTTATAAAATTTAGTATTGCCAATGCCTCTACTTATGAAATGAAAAATTCACGATACTCCATACTTCAATCGGGTTAGTAAACAATTCATCAGCCTTAGATTGCTGTGACGTGCAGGCTGTTGGTTTCAATGGAGATGTTCGCAAGCAAGAGGATGCTGCCAGAGTGATCGCAGCGACGGTTGAGCATCTCGGCAAGTTGGATATTCTTGTCAATGGTGCTGCCAGCAACTTCCTTGCCTCCTCGGAGGATTTGAAGCCCAAGGGATTCCGAACTGGTACTCCATCATGACGTGCCACTGTTTTAATTCAGTGGTATTTTTCATTCCAATGTTGTGTGTTATCATTATTACAGTCTCAGTTTGTGTATCTGTGCTAGGCTGTTACTTAAAGAACTACAGTTCGTTAACTTTTTGTTTATTGTACTATGACCGTTAATACTATTGTTTCAGAGAGGATTCACATTGACAATTATCTCTTTGCAGTTCTTGACATTGACATTGTGGGTACATACACAGTTTGGGGAGAAATGGGACATAGCAATGGCTGCACTCTATCTAGCTTCTGATGCAGGTTAGGCACTTGGCTCTATTCTTCCCTGTTTTCTATCTAGACAGAAGGAATTATACACAGAATTTCAGTTAGTACTGAGCACCTGCTTATCTGAAAGTTTAACAATCTTTCAGTTTTATATTCATGCATGCCTATTAAGTAGTCAAATGTAACCACCATGGTTGATCTGTAATAAGTTTTAGCCTCATGTTGATGGAAAATGGCCACCTGAAGGCGCAAAAGGAGGGGCCCTGATGTTTGATGCTCAGTGGCCTCACGTGGGTGTTCGTTATTGCAGTCCGCTGTTGAGCACCACCATCACCGGGTCATGAGTTGCAAATTATTTATTTTGATTTGTTGCATTCCTAATATTTTCTCCCTTCTGTTATTGCAATATGCTATTGAGCAATACCATCACCAGGTCGTCGGCTGCAAGTTGTTTATGTCGATTTGTGCTATGAGCAGTACATTCACTGGCTAGATATTTCATACGTAATACAATTTCCAAGTTATCTTTGGTACTTGCTTTTATGCTTCACAAAAATATAATGTCACCCTTCAAATATTCTCTTTTTCAGGAACAAACGCATTACACTTTGTTCTAGCATATAAACAAGAACGATGTCTTGCAAGGATCTTGGATGATGCAGATATGATATATATGCCAAGATGATAAAGGAAAGGTAACAAAACCAAACTACCCAACCTCAGTTGCCAAGTAACATGTGTTAGAACAGTCATCTATTTCAGGCACAATTCTCTGGCAATTATATCTTGCAATATTTTGTTTGCTTAACTCACATGACTACTGAAATATGCCTCCATGGCACGAAACCAAAACGTCATCTCATTTTGCTGACATGATTTTCAGCTTCACAGATCGCACCGAGCAGCATGAAAATCAAAGCAATGGCGCCTCGGTACTTTTAACATGATCCTTTCCTATTGTCATGCATTATGATCTTATCGTAAAGATGGTTTCAATTTTTGCCAAAATGAACAGATCAGTTCCTCCACATTTACCGTGTATTATGCTTTGCAGGCTTCCATCTCAGGTTGGAAGCAAATGGGATTTAACCACAAGAAGATTTTTCCTTCAAAAGGTACGCCTACTAAACTGAAGTGCCATCATTCTATGATATCACAAACTGCACTCTGTTTTATTATTTCAATAATTGTTAGACAAAAAATATATTATATCACAATTTTTGTGTGCTCCAATCAGTAAATTATAAAAATTCAACAAATGTTAGTCATCCACATTGTCTCAATGCTACAATTAGTATTATGTGCATCAATAATTTGTGTCCTAAATTGCATTTATTTTCTTCCAAGGCCAACGACCTTCAATGAGATAGTCTCTCCAGAATCCACCTGAGTACTTGCTTACTTTCATGAAGTCCTTTTGTTGAAGTCTGCATGTGGTGAACAAAATGTTTTGTTATCATATTTCAGATTCATCCTTTCCGCTATAGAATGTTATGTAAGCTTTTCATTCATACCACTCTTGCTAATTTAATCCTTTTGCTCCTATCATGCTTACAGGCTGCATGGAGCTGCGTAATCATGCAGATGGACTCCAAGCCATAGTTGCAGACTCGCTCTGAAGTACAGCCAGAATAGGGTTTTGATTTTTTTTTTATGTGTCCATCAATAGTTGTGTAATCATGCAGATGGACTCCAAGCCATAGTTGCAAACATTTATATTATACTCGCTATTAATACAGGTAACCATTGCAAATTATTCTCACCATCAACCATGAAGAATTAAGCAACAAGAATTACATCAGCTACCAAGGACTCACTCAAATAAATAGTTAGATGTCTTTTATTTTATTACTACAAGTTGACATCTCTGCAATAGTCGATACACCGTGTGATCTAAATTATTATTTGTTCATACTCAGTTCAAATAGCTTCTCACTTTGGTCTAAATAAATAGTTGTGTATACTCAATACACTTTGGTATTTCTACTCTATCTAATAGACTCATGTCCCCTGTCGATAAGAGATGATAACATAAAACTCTTAATTCCCGCGGCAACGCTTGGGAAGATTCCCCTAGTTTAAATAGAATTCTGATCCACCTTACTCGGGGAGTCCGTAGTCCAGACGTTATGCTATGGTAAGATCGATCTTTCCACAAATTCATCCATCCTCCATCTATAAATATGGACGATTATTCCAGACCGGTACCACGCCATCACGAGGATCGCACACCTGTTTCCGCCGCCCCCGCCCGTGCGCACACATGTACGAACGAAGCCCAACGTGTGGCCATGGGGACGGCGGCCTCCTGCTCCCGGCGCCAGAGCACGGAGGAAACTGTGCGGATGGCCATGGAGCTTGCGGCCTCCCGGCGCCGTGCCCGCTGTTGTTGAAGGCGCACCCCGTACGCACCCATATCCGCGTGTGCGCCGTGCCCGCGGGGACTTGCACGGTCCACGGCGCCAGCAAACGGAGGAAACTGTGCGGATGGCCATGGAGCTTGCGGCCTCCCGGCGCCGTGCCTGCTGTTGTTGAAGGCGTACCCCGTGCGCACCCATACCCGCGCGTGCGCCGTGCCCGCGGGGACTTGCACGGTCCACGTCTTGCCCAGGTCCAGCCACGCGGCGCCGCCTGGGTTCGCCACCAGCCACAGCATGTCCTTACAGTGGTTGATGACGATGAAGGTGGCCGCGTCGACTACCGCAGATGCGGCGAAGAGGGCGATGACGGCGACGAGGAGAACAACAGAGGGACCCACTCGTGCATGACTACTTTGGTGAAGATGAATGTGTGTGTAGGTGCATTGAGGGTGGCAATACATATTGTCATTGAGGGTGTCAGTACATATTGTTGTCGTACATATTGTTGTCGATGGATACAAAGATAGAAAAACTACAAGAAAGAGGATAACAACTTAAAAGTGAAAATAAACTACCCGTTGCAACGCACGGACATTTTTGCTATTGTAATATTAAATTGAACCATCGGAAGAGAGAAAATCTATATCTATGCCTACTAATAAAGCGAAAAAAATTTCGTCGTCTCCCTCTCTTTCGTCCAGCCTTCTAGAAGTCCAATGCATATCGGTATCAAACTCGATCTCACATCTCCTTCACGTGTACGGAACCACAAACAACCAGTCGCATATATATAGTCAGGTGTCCGGCTAAATTACGTGACCTTGTTTTCGTCGTCGCCGCTGACGGCTGTCCTTGGGCACTGTGGCCTCATGGACGACGCAATCGACGCTCCCAGGCTTGTGTCTTAGAGACGGTCGCCGTGATCCAGGGTCTGCACCGTACCGAGAGGTCGTTGTTCTTCCAGGCTCACCATCATCCCGTCCCGGTGGACGAACTCCACGTGTCAGTCTCACGTAAGCCTGCTGGGATCCATGTATCTCAGTCTCACGAAGGCAGACATGTCATTTTTCTGTGCGGCGAACCGATGATTATTGTTGATGTCCCTGGTAAGCAGGCAATCGAGGAAGGAGCAAGCTACGTCTCGAACCATGCAATAGCATGCAACCAATCTGCTCGGTCTTTTTCTAGGCCCAAAGGGAAAACAACATTAAGGATTAAGGCTAGAGTTGACGTTTGAACATTCGTTTTGCAAGAGGTAACAATACTCCAACATTTAACAATACCAGTGCTTTTGATAGTACAAAAATACAGTTATACTATATTTATGAGCAAAAAAAATTTGTGCTTGCAATGACATAGGAAAAGACGGTAAGGTTGTATTTTAAATTTGTTACAAGCTTAATAGGACGTTGTACTGTATGTTACTATTATTAACAACATTAATCTATATGCATGCCATTGTCATCATAAAACAAATATGTGTAGATTTAAAATTTTATAGAAACGGTAAAAAAATAAATACAAAATGTTTTTCTGTCCGCATTTTCCATAAACGTTTGATATGTTTACTCCCGTTGCAACGCACGGGCATGTTTCCTAGTATTATTAAAAAAACAAAATTGAAACACCGAAAGTGTTTTCGTAAAACCCACCATGCTAAAGCTGGTTGTTTATCAAGCCCAATTTTCTTAAACGAATTGCCAATCCTAAAATGAATTGAAACGCCTGATGTGATCATTCTAAAACCTTTCGGTACACATACGAGCGCTAGAGCAATACATGACAGACACAATATTTAATATTTCAAGCTGCATTAGAATAAATGACACAATCGTAGATGTATAGAACTAAGCTTTACTTAAGTTGTACATTTAATTGCAACATTCAGGCACATTTGAAAACATATAAATAGGTATGTACCATTTTCTTCCCGTTGCAACGCATGAGCACATCTGCTAACACCGACTTCAAAAATTTATCGGGGCGGGGGCCAATGCCCAATATTAGTCGTGACGATGCTCCACTGCACTTTTATGTAGTCCGGACGATCAACATCGACTAATTATAATAGATAACAAGAGCTTCTACTAAGAAATATAAGCACCAAAATGGGTCCGAAACATTCAAATAATCTCAAGCTAGGCACCCTAAGATAGAGCTTGATTATTGAAGTAATATATGAAACGAGTCACACAGTCTTTTTGGAGCTAAAACAAAAAATTATATGAATTTTCTAAGATTAAATCTGATTTTAGGATTTTTTAATCGTATTATTTTTCCTTATAAAATTTTTGGTTGGATTTTTAATTTTTATTAATTTTTGTATTTTAATAAAATATTTATAGCCTAATGTTCATCCATAACTTTCAACTTAGTCTAATTTAGCCGTTGCACATGGTGTATTGGTGGTAAAGTAGCAAAACCATCGCCAAAACCATCCACAAGTGCAAAAATGAACTGTCTAAAAATTTGAGTGGGTCCATAAAACTGGTTTTGTATTAATAGAGCAAAATTGGACAACCACCATAGTTGAGGAGGTAAATTTGACTTTTTTTTTCTTTCCAAATAGTTCCATATGACCATTATTCTTTTTATGGGTTGGAAAGACAGTCGCCCATCGGCAGGTTTCATACCCAATAGCTATGGACATATCGGCGTTCTTTTGCTGATATTATTACCGATACTGGTTATTCATAGCATTATTGTACCTTCCCTATTAATATTCATTACGGGTTGGTTATTTGTCAGCACGGGTTTAGCTTATTTCACGGAAAGCTGACAAGGGTACCCACAATTCCACAGCATGTGTAAATATGTCAACTGACAATTCAAGTATGTGTTAGATGTTAACTTATTATACTTTACTTTAGTTCTTGCCTTGTGTCATTTGTATGAGCATGAAGAACCCAACAATAATGATTCTGCAATGTATTATGGCTTGTGAGTGACTTTTTTTTTTTTTTTTTTTTGAAAAATGGCTAGTGAGTGACATTGACATATTCTTTGTTTTTTTGAACTACATATTCATTATCCGATATCACTTTAGTTTTAGTATTTGATCTCTCATGAATATAACTGATGGGTACCCAGCAGACGTGGACACAGGTAGAAAATATTATCAGCAGGCATGCCGATGAGCAGATAAAACTTTTAGATATATCAATTGTTTGACCCATACCTTATTTGATTCATTATCATCTCTAATCGAGCTGTTGTGTCCGTGGTGCTATGCACACTCAAAATTTGTTCATTAGACTAGATTTTGATTCTAATCTTCGGGGGGACAAGGCGGGGCAAGACTGCCTTTTCTGGTGTTTGGTTGACGGCTTGCGGCAAACCCAGTCCCATAGAAAGCCCAATGTCGTCCACTTCCGTTTTCTCCCTCGCTCGTGCTCTGCTCCGTTTCTCTTTGTGCACGCTTTTTCTTCCTCTTCATATGCTTCCTTAACCAAGGAGCCCAACAACTTTTCTTTGCAATCCTCAAATGGTGGGTAAACACAGTTCTCTTTGCAGGCCCCCAACCAATAGCATCTACTAGTGATACCACTATATTTAAGTGCATCACCTTTCAACTTTAATAGCTCATCTTCTGAAAGAAGCTGGAAGGAACATGACTCGGCACATTGTATGATACAGGTTTCCACAAAATCTGCAATAGTAAGTATGAATTACCTCATGAAAATCTGTGAGTTCTTCATCAGGGCAACATATCACCTTCACAGCTACAGCAAGCTTCAGTATGTCCCAACTCTCACAGAAAATGCCGGAAATCTAAATCTCCTATAAGAAAGGCCCCCCACTGGGAGTTAAAACGACGATTAATTTTAATTCCAGTAACTGCACAAACCCCACCTAAGAAAAAAAAAAGAAAATTGAAAAAAGAGAAAAGAGAGAATTCAGCACGCCGCCGTTTAACTCAGGGTAATGAGGCGCTGGTATTAACTCAGGGTAACGCACGCCGCCGAAACATGTGCATGCAACGTCTTGGATTGGCAATCACACCAAAATACCAGTGGTTGCAACGCTTGGATTCATGTCCCTTCAGCTCTATCTCTTGAGCTCAGGCACCAAACAGTCACGAGAGATCCAATTCCACCGTATTGTGCCTATAAAAACCGACACCTCCATCCGCAACTAGCAGGCTGCAGCATCTGCTAATCTTTCCGGAGTTAATCCAATCTAGAGCGAGGCAGCTCGAGCAGAGACGGCCTCTCGCCGACGGCTCGCGCGGAAGCGGAGGGACGACACCAACAACTGCTCGCGCGGAAGGGGAGGAGTGGCGTTGCCTGTTGCTCGCGTGAGCCACCGACGCGGGCACGCGGGCCGAGCCCCGCCGCTGGGTCAGAGCTGCCGCTCCCGTCTCACTGCGGAGCCTCGCCCGTGCGGCCGCCGGCGGGACCTCGAGGACAGTGGTGCGGCCACCATCGCTCCCTCTCCACCGCGTCGGGGACGGGGATGGGCCTATCTGCGGCGTCGAGAACTCGAGATCCACACCGGGAAGAGGGACACCTCTTCTCCACCTCCCCTGCCGCCGCCATCGCTTCCCGTTCAACCACACCGTCGCCGCGCCCTGCTCCGACCTCGCCTTGCGTCGGCTGTACGCCGCCCGTCGCCGTCGATTGGGGAGAGACGGGGATTCCGGCGCGCCACTGACTCGGCGTGGAGCGTGCGGCAGGACGTGGCGGTGGAGCGAGCGGCGTGGAACGTGCAGCATCGCTCGTGCCCACCGGAACGAGGCTTGGAGAATGCGGCAGGAGCACCTCCGCCGAGAGCGCACCGGGGAAGGAGATGAGGAAAGAGGTGGTTGAGGAATTATTGGTGTGCGAGTCTGACAGCATCGCCCACTGTAACACCGCCAGTAATACGGGAGCATGCTGTAGGCGTGGAGCATCCGTCGGGAACATGCTGGATAATCTTTCCCTTCTTTTTGAGAGGTATATGGAGTATATTTGTATACTGTGGGTATATAGTTACATACCAAATATATTATATGCGTCTATAGGTGGCTCACAGGCTCAGTAATCATGATTACTTTTACAGTGTTACGTTAACTACCATTCTCTTAAATTGATTAGTCACGATGGATGACAGAATTAAAAAAGTAGTATATTTAATTAGATTTGTCTAAATATCTCTGTTACACAACTGCTTTTATAAAAGCAAAGATTCATTCTTTCAGCATGCACTGTGTGGTCGTGTCTTTTATTTTTTATCAAGCATATACAAATAAAATAAAATTATATAGAAATCTCATTTATATTCCCGCGGCAACGCGTGGTTTAAACAAAGAGTTATTTATAATAAATACACTGTCATGTGTACTTTATCTAATAGATTAATATCCATATCGTGAAGAGATCATATCATAAAAATCCTATCTTATAATCGCTATGTTCTTTTTCTAAATTCCCAATCAAAGAACGCTTTAAGATTCACCTAGTATCTCTAATGTGGAGACCAGCCTCGCGCAACAAATATACATTCCACCTACTATCAGCATCACACCTAAACAAGGCACTTGCTGTTGCAACAATCTTCTCATTGACCTGATACAAAGAGCAATGATTAATCGTAGCTAAAATTTAAAAATGCAAATATTTCCATGAAAACGTAAATCCCAAACATTGGTCTGTGCAAGCAAAAGTATTCAAGTGTAAATCACATAAGATATCATATAATGTAATACTAAATGGCAGGAAGCCATAAATAAAGCAGAAGGCATGGTAAGTGTTCAACCAGAGAACTCACCATCTCTGGCTTGACATCAAATCCATTACGACTCAGAAACTTTTTTAGGCCTTGACTCATTGGTAAGCGGTCCTCTTTAGTCAGCTCTGATTTTTCTTGAGGCACTAATTTGCGCATTTGATGCTGTATGCCCCACATTATCTCCATCACAGTTTGACAGTACATGCAGGGGATTTTTCTGAAACAAGTCACAACAACAATGGAGCTCAAATTTGATCAATAATAAGACGAGACAGGGAGCAAATACTCACCAGCTTTGATTCAATGATCACTTCATATTCAGGCTTTCCAACACACAATTTCATCCCAGGTTTGTGCCACTTGTTGATCAGATCAACAAGCTGTTTGTCAACACCAGTATTGGCATTGATGACGCTGGATTTGTCCTCAAAAGATCGAAATTCTTTCAGATTAACAACCTGATAAAGAAATATATCAGCAAGCATGTTGTTCATGGGCAGAAAGAAACAATTAAGAAATTAGCATGCACGTCTCTGGATCAGAAAAAAGAGGGATAGAAATATTCATTTATCAAATATTGCAGTACAATTCATAGTAAGATCACAAGTTTCAGGTTCTTCAGAAGTAGCAACACGATAACAAGTTTCATGTTCTTCAGAAGTAGCAACACACCAAGGTCATATCTAGCATTCTAGCAAGCAGTTATTAGAGAACACGCCGTGTAGTAATACATGTCAAGGTCATACCAAGCAAGAAGTTATTATTAGTTAGAACACTGTGTAGCAATACCCACATAAGTTTCAGTGTGCATTGATTGATTATCTATAGTCCTCCTTGAACCTATATATGGTGCCATTTTTATGGACTAAATATATCTTTAAATACTATTTATTTGTTGAATATTTGGATATCTACTAGTTTGTAAACAAATTTGGGGCAAAAATAAGTTTTGTGGCTGCTAATGAACCGTGGGATCATGTTCATATTCTTCCATTAATACAAAGATCGCTACTTGGATTGATTTAACAACAAGCAACTAAGGGATAGCAATCAGGACAGAAAGCAAGGAAAGTTGGAGGAACTAACCCCCAATGAGTGGAAGTAGGTATCAAACTTTGCCCAGATATCCTGTAGGAGACAAATGATGAAATAGAAAATTAGGTCATTGGCATAGACCAGCAAGAACATCATTAACAAAGGCCAAGGAAGGAAAAACAATTACATTCACTCTATCCGGTAGATAGCATTCACCCCCCCCAAAAAGTGAAAAGTGCAAAACCAGAGGGCGTCTCGAACAGCAGCAGCATTCGCCCGTGATACCTCAGTTTGTTAACTGCAAACAAGTGAAGCTAAACATAAGAAAGCAATAAGATTGCAAAGAAAAAACACACATAGACAAATCGTGTGTTCATGTATCTGTAGAGAGGGCGACGGAGGGCTGTGCCTCACATAAATAGACGACTAATTCCCCCTCTGGATTAGACCGGAACATGTCACTGTTTAAGCTAATGTCACTGTCGTATTCACTGTCGCCTCCGCTTCCGCTTCCGCTTCCGCTTCCGCTTCCGCTTTCTGAAGATGATGATGGTGAAACACTACAAGATACACTCTGACTAGTACCTTCACTTGCCATACTCTTGGATCCTGTTAAAGAATCAACAATGCAAAGATGAATACAAATTCTAGTATATGCTATATAATACAATTTTCAATTGATACTTGGAAAACTAATGTTGCTAATTGTTACTACTTGCTACTGCTGCTATGCTGCCTAGTGCCCTATTGCTAGTTTGTACAACGTAGGGCCAGTTTGGTATAGCTATGGCTCCAAGCTTAGGAGTGCTACCAAACGCCGTTCTGGCCCACGCTTCCCACAGAATCGAGTGGAGTGATTTGCTCATTATTTTGAGCTATACATGGTGGAAGCCAAATAAACCTATACTCCCCTGACTCTATTTTCGATTGTCCACCAAAGATTCACCTCTTCTCTTCCTCTGCTTTCTCATTCTCGACAGGTGTCTCCTTTCTCCTAACGTGAGTAAATCCATCCATTCAAAACCCACACGATTACCATCCATTCTACACCCACACAATTTTAGCAATTCATTATGCTTCACACAGTTGGAATCAAAGGAAATGATTCACTAGAGTAGTCTTTAATTGCATAAACTGAACTAATTTCAAAACTGCCGGGACAAATCGATTAATCTTATGAATTAGCCCAAGCGTACGTGGTGCTACAGTAAGCATGACCTAAATATAGACTCATTAGACTAACTCCAACAACAAAAACCTAAATTGAAGACCTCAACAATCTAGGTGATTGCTTCACAGTAAATGGGCCAAGCACGCAAGAACTGCCATCTCGCCCCGATACCCAAACTAGGTGCCCACCACTAGGCGCGCCAGACTTCTGTTTTGCTTCTTATTCGGGTGGACAGGTAAAATAAGTCGGCAAAGAACTGTGCAGGATCTAATTTTGGGTATGAGTCTCCTTGTTGGAGATAGTCTTAGGATTATAGAATCGTCTCACCAATTAGTCACCACCGCTTATGCAACTACTTTTCAAATTAGTTCACGTTTGATCCTAGTTTTTAGCGGATTGGATCCAAACATGGGTATAATGCTTTACTCGCTAATTAATCTGCGCACGCCGCGGCGTACCTGAAAAGGATCTGCTGCTGCTGCTGCCTTCGTCAGACTGGAGAGCCTCCTCCACGGCCAGCGGAATCGGGCGGGATGGGCCGGAACCGGAACCGGAACTGGAACCACCTCCTCCCCTTGGCGGCATCCTCCTCTACCGGCGACGGCGCACGGAACACGACCGCCCTGATCCTCGACCGAGGCTGCCCACCTGGAGAGCGAGTGGAATGGAGAGGCCGCGCCGCGCCGACGATCGGAGAAGAGCGGCGGCGGGCCGATTGATCGTCTTGTTTACTTCCCACGAATAAACAGGGCTTCAGTTACACGTGTGCGTCAGGACTGGGGCTCCCTTCTTGGGCAGTATGAATTTTGTCCTACAGATAGATGTTCATTTTAACTTTAATAAAAATAAAAAAAAAAAACTTTAATAACAATACTTGTCTGAACATTCATCTTACTTTTTTTGCGGCAAAGAAAATTTTATTAATATTAAAGCAAGTTACATTCTCTCATTACAAAAATAAGCCAAACTATTCCAGCTCCATTGATAGGAAAAAAAAAACTTAAAAAGCCATAAATTTCACCGCTTAGGATCATCATTATAAACGGATATGTCACGGACGCAAAGATCCGATCTGAGCGAACAGTCATCTCACCATCCACCACCGTCATCCTCATACCCATCGTCGACACCTTCACCAAATTCGTCCTTTGGAGAACACAAGTCGAACCGACATCCGTGATAGATATCGTTGGAAAACAAACTCTCACTAGCCCCCACTGTGGACTGCATAGAACAACAATGAGACAAATGAATGGCTGGAGTACCTTATTCTCCATCAATGATGATGACTTTGTCTTGTCATCACCGCGAGGAACGACATGCTTTATCGCTCCATCGATGATCTTGAGACGTCTTACGCCAGGGCCAATCTCTTCGTTTGGATCTCCGAAGAAACCTTAAACCTTGAAGACTCAATCTAGGGAAAGACTTATTAAAAACGATGGATCCCCTCCCTTCAACCCCGGCGTGATGCCGGAGGAGAAGGAGGGGGACCAAATGGTGGTGGAAGGCGAGAGTCATGGGCGGTACCGTCTTATTTATTTTCTTATATAAATAATAAAATAAATAAACTATTTTGAAAGTATCTATAACTGTAAAATAAGTCATAACAAAATAACTAATTTAAAAAAAAAACTTTTGAATAAAAAAACAGTCAAGCAATGATTGTAGAAGTCAAAAACGGATATTTATTTGTGGGACGAAGGGGGTACTATTTTCTAATAAACAATTACAAGTCTAAAAGCTATGTTAATATTGGCTTTTGTTTCCAAAAAGGCGACTTCTTTTATAGTCTTATATGATTTTTGAAAAAAAAAAGGTCCCCTTACTTTTAGGGACTTTTAGAAAACAGTTCCCATATTTGGTTTTTTTAGGGAATTTTATTAGTCTCAGCACAAAAAAGTTCCTTTAACCAAACACTAATATATTACGGGTCTTTCAAATTTTGGCCTTGCTTCAACAATAGTTCTATCACTGATATATTACTAAGTTGTTGATTTTAATCTACTGATGACCTAACTAATCAAACCGTAAAATTAAATCGTGAACACTTCGCCATTTAATCTAATAAAATAAATATTTCTTCTAGCTATCCGTACATGCTAGTGCAAATCCCGTGTTTAGTTCCCCTGTGACGTTTCATAGTTCTTTCTCAGATTGCAATGTATGGTCATGTTTATTTCACTATTATACTTCGCCTAAAACAAGAATCGAGCATTAGATTTAAGATGGTTTTTTCTGCTGGGCTGTGATAACGTGTTAGAAGTGAATGTAAATGAACAAGTGACTTGAAGAACCTGTATCTTTCATTGATCTCGAAATATATTTATACTGGCCCGAAGGGGTGTCGAAGGGACACGATTGTTCCCAAAGGACATGCCCTTTGAGAGTAAAACTATCTAATCCTATGGATAAGATCACTTCGCATCTACCGAGGAGTGTCTATTGAGACACACCGTTCCATAACAATATGTACGGCCTCTTGTGAGGATATGCTTTACACTGTAAAAGGAATCACACTACAGCCAATCGCCAGTTTTCTTCGGACTCGTTAGCTTCATAATTAAGCCAATCTCAGTTTTGTTGGGGCTCATTCCCTTCTGATTTAGACCCTGTTTGGATGCAATTTTTTCGAATTTTAGAAAAATATCATGGTTATATGAAATATGGAATATTTTAGTTTTAGAGTTTCATGGTGTTTTGTGATGTAACAAATTCTACAGTTTTGAATACTATGATATTGCTAAAACTAGGCCTCGTTCGGTTGATCCTGGCCTGGATTCAATCCGGTTGTCCTTAGAATCCGAGTTCAGTCCAGCTATTTGATGGCTACGTGTGCAGTGATCCGGTCATCGTGCCGCATGCATGCATGCTGAGACCTAGCGCCGCAGCCATCACGCGCGAATCCGTTCCAAGAGTCCAGAGGAGTGGTTTTATTCCTGACGCTATGCAGAAGTATTTTTCTACGCACGGCGCGGCCGTAGAGCGGAACGAATCCGGTGTATGATTTCGTAGGCTAACTGAACATCGTACTTATGAAGAAAGCGGAATGAATCCAGGCCTGGATTAAATCACAACCGAACGAGGCCTTATTAGAGTTTTCTAAAACTACAATATTCTGATACCATGGTTTTTCAATACTACAACATCCAAAGATTCCAAACGAGGCCTTAAGCCATTTCATCGCCCGCCAGTTTTCTAATAAAACAATAAAACCAATTGTGAAGCATTGCATATTGCACTGCGCGCGACTTGGCACTACCAACTGCAATTCGTTTTCAGTTTCATAGCCTTACTTAATGCTCAAGAGGCTGGAGCATAGGAAATTAACAGTTGGAATCACTCATGTCATGTTCCAAGCACATGGCAACCATTCTGTCAGTGGCACACGACTAAGATTTACATCCTACACTTTTATGTACAAAATAAACAATGGATTAGCCCACTAGCTAAAAATTATATGCAAAGGCACTTCCTTGTCACATTCAGTTTGCTGTCAGTATTGGTCGTTGTCGTGTACACCCCATCATGTCCTCGGGGTCTTCATCATTCCCTGTAGCAATTGCAGAATAAATCATACTTGCTTATCTTACTAACAAAACAGGGGAAAATTGTCTAATTGGTGCATGCCCTTTTTCAAGGATTTTGAAAACTTCCATCTCAATCACAACTACCACAGAAACAAGTCTATTTATAGCCAAAATCGAAGTCCATTGATCAAAAGTTGAACACTTTAAATTAAAATTGCAGCCTACATTCTACAACAAGATCATTTTTGTAGGAATAAAGCGCTAATTCCAGTTGAGCTGTAGATAGTTTTTACACCTGCCTCAAATCAGACACAATAATTTCTTTGACAAAACAACCAAGTACCAACATGCGAGTGCTAACAAGACGGAGATTGTACTAAGTTCCTGATGGCTCAAAAATTCCTAGCATGCTTTCAACATACTTGATTGTCTTCAATTATTGTAGTCAGTGCACACTAATATGAAAGTACTAGTGCTCAAGTAAGACTGGAAATCAGAGTTTTCAAGGACTTCACATTCACAAAAACAATCCCCTTTTTCCTTTTATTTTCCTTTTTTCAGAAAGACAGTTGTAAGGTTAAAGAGCTAAACAGGTGACAGAAAACTGAAACCCTAGAACATAGGGCAAACATATTGCCAGAGGTGACCAAACTAACCTTCACATTTACGGGAGGCCCTGCTGGCTCTTAAATGCCTTGAGCTGAGCAGCAAGCTGGCCACACTTCTTTTTTGTTTCCTCCAGTTCATGCTCCAGGTTTCCAATCTACAAAGAAGCAGCATTCAGCTCTGAACAGATAGATCATATTTTCATTACACTTTTTAATGGCTCAGCATTATATGAATACCGTCTGCTTCAATTGTGTATCACGTTGCCGAAGCTCTTCACGCCTGTAAAAACATTTTTCAGTTCAGGTGCAATGAACCAGGGCATGATAAGTTCAACAATACCTAGCAGAACCCAACCCCAGGAACTGAAAATGTTGTTTAGCTAGTCAGGAAATCACTAAACCAAGATTTGCTGCAACTTTCTTTACCAAGATCAAACAACTGAACTTCTACGTCGATTAGCTAGCTTGAATTTACTATGCAGCAAATATGGAAAAGAAGTTTATAATGTCCTTGAAAGTGCAATGAACATTTTAAGTTATTCCAAATGAAGTAAATACATCCTCACCTCATGTGTGTTTGCAAGGCAGTACTGGACCTTGATTTTCCAGAAATATGAACTTTATGCAGCAAGGGCAACAGAATCTACTAGTTGCTTCTATGGCTGGTGGTACCGTACTTTAAGAAGTGTTCAAAAGGAGATGCACAAAGGACTAAATTCCCTGATCATCCTTGTTGCTTGGGAGCCCTGGAATCAAATGAATGCTTGTGGCTGTGGAGGGCAATTTGTGGTGTCTGGCTGGTGCTATGGTCCTTCAGGAACTCATCATAAGGTTGCTCTCCCATGACCTTTAGGGTTTAGGTAGGTTTTGAGGGTCGCAGTTGTCTCCCTTGTTCAAGGGCTAGTAAGGCAGGGTGTGTTGGGTTTTGTAGGAGAGGCTAGTAAGGCAGGGTGTGTATTGGGTTTTGTAGGTGGAGACCTCAAGATGCATGAAAGGACTATCTTTCCAAAACTCCCAATATACAGCATAAAGCAATAGTAAAAGTAATTTTATACCTTGAAAACAGAGCAATGTTTTCTTCACTCAGCTTCTCAATAAAATTAGGATCTAGAACACCAGACGAGCCAATCTCCACTAGACCCTGAACGGGCAAAAAGAAGAAATGTTAGGTGCCGATAGCAATTTTACTTGGTGGAAAACTATGTGTGTTTTGGCCAGATTGATTCACAACATTTTATTATTTTGAAAGCCTAGAAAGATTTTTTTTCAGATCAATAAACTGTTTTGCTATTATAGATTCCCAATAAACTGTTTGCTTAAAATACAAGGAAGAATTGAAAGCACAAAATAAATGAATTGAAAGCCTAAAAAGAGCAAACCTCATCCAAGCCTTCTGATTCCATATTGTTCTCTTGTGCTTGGCCAGATGATTGCAAATGAGAACCTGGCCAAAACAGAGCAAAGCAAGAATTGTTAGACAACATAACTTATATGCTATCATAGATTCTCATGTAAAAAGATGCTAAAATACAAGGAAATCTAGGCCTAAATCACCAGTCTATAATATAACCCACCATTCCAAGTGCAAGAATTTAGATCAACAAAGCAAAGAATGGATGTCACCGAGAGTATCTCATGCTACAGCAGCTATAGTAAATAATAATTTTTTCTATGCCCCTAGGGCGCAAAATTTTCTCCATAAATGTGCTTTTTTCCAAATGTTATCAATTTGAAAACTAGTGGATGAAATACCCTAAGGCCAAGCACTGGGTGTGCCCATATTGCTAAGTCCAAGTTCCAATAAAACTATTCATATATATGAATTTCACATTAATCAAAGCAAAATTTATGCCATTGACCTTGCTGTTTATTATGACAAGCTGACAGCAGTGGATATTCAAGCTTTCAGTGCATTGTTACATTTGTGTTTTCAGTATTTACTCCATTACTTAGTCAGATAATGAGCTTCAACAAAAGCAGCATCAAAACAGCCAAATGTAGGCATCACATATCTCTTAATGCAATGACAGGCAGATCTCTTGTGTGTTTTTTTTGGGAAATATCACATCATTTTTCGACATAGTAATTTTGCAGACTCAGCTACACACATTCATAAAGCATTGAAAAATATTTTTTATAATAATTAAATCACCACAAAATAATAAAATACTAATACAAACAAAGAACAGGGTAGTATTGAGCACCATTATTTGCTAAGCCAACAGTTGTTATGTCATCGTATGTCTCTGGTAGCATATTTGACGAAAGCCCTCCAGCCCTTCGGCCACTAGAAGCTTTATGGTGAACTGGAGTTCCAGGACCACCTGAATCTTTGAGGCTGGCCTTATACTGGGATCTTAATTGTGGATCCATTGGCTGGTAACCAATCAGATGACACCTTTCTTTCCTGCAAAGACATAGATTCCACTCAAATTTGATCACCAAGACTCGCCCTGAATAGAGGTTTAAAAAAAAAACGGTCACCGGCCTGTAACCAGCCCAACCTAAACCAATGTCACGGTTAGAATGCAGTATGCAAGTACTGCAACATTTGAATCCTTAGTAAGGCATAGTACAAGTTGCAAACACAAAATACGATATAGAGCTCAGTCACCAGTAGAGTTGCAGATAGTTAATGCTAGGATAACTTGGGTGGTTACAACTTACAAGGGCTATTCTTTTTGCTATGTATTCAATGTGGTATAGGTATACACAGTGATGACTCATATTCCTAGAAGATTGAGATGCACAAGGAAAGATTTGAGCAAAGCAATTACCAGAAATCAATAATAATTTGTCTAAGTCTCGCTTCTAGCCGAATAAACAATGGTGTTCTCTCAAAATCTTGTTTGTCATGTGCTGGTTCAATAAAATTTGCTTCAAGTACACCTGAATTGTGACAGTTGTCATCAAAAGGGAGAAATAACATGAATAACAATAACTGCACTACTGAACATATGAAACTCACCAACCACACTTCTCCCTCTGCTAGATCCTTCTTGAAGAACCTTCCAGAAAGGCTATAAAGGGGGCAGGTAGCAGAAACTCAGTTCCAACAAGAAAAAAAATAGATATAATATTTGAATGTCTAGAATTGTGTATTAAAGATGATCGGCTCAGCTCAGAACCATACAATTAGAAAAATATTGGAATAATGAGCATTTAGATAATTCTCACTATGCTTAGAGAAACCAGCAAAATTATTGCAGAAAGTGTACAACTGCAAGAACATATTGGAATTTTGGGCTTGATTTATGTCTGAATATCAGATAAATTAGAGATTAGATGAACTATGGACATATTACTCATAGATGCATGATAATATCAACCTTTTCTTTTAATATATGCCAAATTTTCTTTGCATTACTTTAACCGCCTACAGAAGGTACAAGCGCCTAGCCACAATAGTTGCTAGGTAAAGCCTGCCCAGCAACCTGAAATACATTACAGGTATTACTTCTGGTACATATATGCAGTGTACAGTTGGCTGGCATGCTTCTGCAGTATATTGTACATCAATTATTTTAAATGTCCCAAATTCCACCTACCCATAAATGTGTACTATTGGCCAATAGGAGAAATGTTGGTTTAAAGTGAAGCTAAACAACATGGTGCGTAATTTTTTTTCTCGAACAGCGCAGGAGAATTGTGCATCATTTCATTGAGATAGAAGAAAGGTACAAGGGTCAAGACCCCACACCAAACACACACACACACACACACACAACTCACACATGCCTCACCCTGGATACTAACAAACAGACTCGCCACCCAAAGAACAAGAGCGACCAGCAGCCAACGAGCATTAAGCTTCAGCAGGCATCGACCTAACAACAAGCTCCAGGAGTTTGGAAGCCCCAGCCGAACTCCAAAGAACATGGTGCGTAATAAAAACCAAAACTACTCTAAAATGGGGAAAAGTAACCAGAGGTTTGCTGGCAGGTGCAGATAGATGTTACCATTATAAGACGATCTTTGTGGTAGACATTCATCCCGAAAATGCCCAAAATTGGGGCCTCCTTTGCGAAAACCAACATCAATTTTTACCAGAGTCTATATAGATAAATCGAAACAAACATAAACAGATGATATTATATTATAAACAAAAGAAAAACTGAAGGAACCATTTCATGACAAAAGAAAAGTTAAAGAATGACTAATTAAAAACTGAAAAAGTTGACTGCTTCTGTAACTTCTGACAAACTCATTCAACCAAACAGGAACCATCGATGAAATTCAATGCACATTATTAGCAGTTGCAGTTGTAGAGACTAGAGAGCTACTCCTTCATTCCAAATTATAGTTCATTTTGGCTTCTCTAGATACATTGATTTTGCTATGTACCTAGTTATACTCTATATCTAGACTCATAGTAAAATAAATGCATCTAGAAAAAACAAAACGAACAATAATTTGAAACAGAGAGTAAGAAATAAGAAACATGGTTGGAAATTGCACAAATTTACTTACCACTTGGGAATCATGTGCAGCTTGAGGTTTGTAATTAACGACTTTCTTAAACTTTAGCTCATCGGTGATAAATAACTGCTCAACAGGTTTTCCTCTTAATATAATTTGGAAATTATCAAACTTCCTGAGATAAAGGATGGAGGTATAAGCCTGGTAAGGAGAAACATATGTTACCAACCAGATAAAGAATTGGGAAGGAAAAAAAAAAAAATGAAGAATATAGACTAAAACCTACTACTTAATGAAAATCTGAGTCTGTGGGATATGTGTTGCTTAACAATTTCTTTCTGACTCTTTGAGAACCCACCACTTGCACCACCTTGATCTCTAAGTAATATGTCCTGAAAAATGAGCATCAGAAGGACATGAATAGTCCAGTGTTAATAACAAGCCCATAGATGGTGGATAACAACAGTAAAGAACTGAATGAGGCTGTGCAATGCAAGAACTGAAGAAGTCTGAATCAGTGTCAAAACATCATTCAGTTTCTTAATTCTCGTGAGAGACATTTTAAAAAACGCAAATATCCTGCTCTGCAGCAAAATACAACATAGGGACCTCTGTTTCCAACAGTTCACAAAGCTAAACTAATATGTGTATCTTGGTATTCAATTCCAGGTTCCTACAGAGCATTAATGCCATGGGAGAACATAAGAATTCACCAAGTATACATATTAACCCTAGGACAAGTATACTTACTCTTTTCGTTGAGAAAAGTCAAATAGCACAAATCAGTCAGATTGTTTTCTGAGGAATTACCATTAGAATAAAATAAAGCAAAACTCCATAAATTCTCTAGCATGTTTTATTATCATCTTTAACATATCTAATCTGCCTAATCTCTGGTAGTCCTATGTGCAAATAATTGTTTGGTTCCCAGGAATTGGGAGGCATTGGAAAGTAATTTAATAATTAAATGAGAAGCACTTTCTAGATATTGGTTTGAATTCATGGGATCCAAACAAGCCCTATGAAGGAAAAAACATAAGAAAGAATACAATAATATGTATTGTGGTTGTTGCTGCCATGAAGGCATTTTCATCAGACAAGGAAAGTCACTCTTTACAATCCACATACATTATATAACAGTTCTTACATTATGTGAATTCTGATAGCATAAATGGAACCAAACAAAATGGACAACATGAAAATTATATGAACACTCACCTCATCATCATCATCAAAGTCAAGTTCCAAAAGGCCATCATCATTCATCCACAAATTGTACACTACCACTTTAGTTCCATGACTACCAACATCCTGAAACTGAATGCATATGAACACTATCAGTATAAAAGTAAACTGAAAAATCAGTTGCTCATCTGAAGGGACATAACCGACTGACTCGCTTATTGAATAGCTTCAGAAAAATAAGACAATCAGTTTAGCTTATCATAAAAGGATTACAGCCACGTAAAAAGCATACATGCCTCAAGCCCTCAATGCATAGGAAATAGTACTGGTAAGAGATATCTGGATGCCACTTTGGGAGAGGACAAAAGAAACTATGAGTAGGGGAGTAAGGGAACAACAAAAAGATAACAAACATACTTCTACCCACGTCTTGGCCATGGAACAGAGCCACACTGTATTTCTCAATGTATGTATGTACATTTCTACCCCTGGATGTATCATCCAGTAGTATGCATTCAATGAAGGTTACTTTGTTTCCAAATTTGATATCCATATACTCCCTCGGTTTCACAGCAGGAGGTTCGAGGATAAGGAATACCTACCACGATAAGCCTGGCTACTGGGCACTCTTAAGTCTTAACTACTGATGCTGATGGTAAGGTTAATTTAATACAATACTCTTAACTAATGAATAATATATTATATACCTAATTCTAGTACAAGGAATTTCAACATTTAATACAATACTCTTAACTAATGGATAATGCATTATAAAGCTAATTCTAGTAAAAGGAGTTTCAAGTTTCAACCATACAACTCAAGGTAATCTACTAAAATTATGATGGGTACTCTATACTGCTGGGACAGGAGCAGTCGAGCAGGATCAACTTGACAGGGTCCTGAAGAGTGAAGAGCCGCATAACCAAAGCACTCTACAAAAATTTGACTTTTTCTACCTTGTAACAAAAATCAATGTTTTTAAGGCGGTAAGGCGACGCGTGGCGAGTGACTACTGCCTTACGCTTAAGCGAGTAAGTCGTAAGGCGAGGCGACGCCTTATGAAGTAAAGGAAAATTTAAAACAGCAGCTTCTAGCGGTATAAAGATGCTAAAGAAAAAAGAAAAAAAAAAAGGAAAAAAAAAAAAAGGAGTAAGAAGTGTTTTGAAGCCCAGTCCACGTGCACCAAGCAGCCCATGTGGCCCTCATCCTCGCAGGCCATCCTCGCAGACCTAGCGTGCTCATCTCTCTCTTGCGCCACGCCGCCGCCACAAGTCTCTGTTTTGGACTTCCGCATCCGCCCATCTCTCTCTTCCTTCCCGTTCCGCATCCGCCCACCTCTCTCTTCTCTCTCTCTCTCTCTTTGGAGGAGGAACAGAGGAGGCGGGATGCTGCAGGCCAGCGCCGATTGGGGAAAGACGGCCGCGACCCGCAGGCGGCTGCTCCTTGCCGCGGCCCGCACAGCTCGACAACGGCTGGTCGGCAACTTCTCCCGTCGGCGCGGGTGAGCTGCAGCTTTGGTACCCCTCCCACTCTTCCGCTCACTGCTGTGGAATCTCCCGAGCGCCCACTCTCCCAATTTCCCCACGTTTTCCTGCCGCCCACCTTCGTATGGCGCCCGCCACACACGATTTGGCGTGAATCGGACGCCAAAGCGGCGATTTTTTTTGACGCCACGGTCTCAAGGCGGACGCCACACGAATTTAAGGCGCGAGTCGTCCGCCAAGGCGTCGTGCGAGTAGCGCCTTGGCGCTTAAGCGGCGTTTAAGCGGCGCCTTGAAAACATTGACAAAAATAGAGCTCCATCCCAAATATATGGGCTAAAATCCCATCCCATGCAGATTCACAATAACTCATTTGTGAAAAAAAAAAAATCAGTACTGAATTCAGAATGACTGGAAAATGGGCTAAATATTGCCTGGAATGAATGTGCCTCACCTGCTGCAGAAGTTCTTCCTTCGAAGAAAAAGGGGACCAATCAAGTACTATCTTCAGACTACTATCCCAATCACCCTGTGAACCATACACCAACGGTACAATGTCCCCATCTTGGATCCTAAAATCAAGCTGCAATAGTAATGGAAAGTGTAAGATCTATACAGACAAACATTGCCTCAAACACAAACAGCTTGTAAAATTCACATACCATTGGGACAACTATGTCATCCTTCATTGTCTTTCTCAAAAAAGTGTAGGAGAGCAAACCTATACTCAAGGTAACATTACTGCAAGAGAATGAACTATATGAAAATCATTGCAAATTAAAGAATATAAGATTCAGTAAGTACCATGAATTCTTTCAAAATAAATCAAATATAAATTCCTTCAAGAGCATTTACCTTCCACGGATTGCACGAGTAAAAAACAATTGCATCTGCACCAAGTCTCATTGTGCTTGTCTTAAAGCCATTTCCATCTGTGCAGAAGAAGAAGATAAGAAAGTAACAAGAGATAGCAATATCAAGAGTTTTATACATGACACTATAAAGCAGCTTGATACTAAATAAAAAAATTATATAAGTGTTTGAACAAAAATATCATCATGAGCTAGGACAGCCTTTTACTTTGAATGTAGGATGTATACAAGTTACAGTAAACAATCAGATCAATTTGAGATTTGATAATTCATAATGGCAACAACATTGCAAATCAAATGGAAGAACTTAAGTTGTTTAATACCAAGCTCGTATGGACATACAAGTAAATACCAAATATGTTTTTTGTGAGAAACCAAGCTTATAAACTGTAGCACAGTGTCATTTGAAGGTCTACAAAATCCACCAACAACTTAACAAACATATACCTAAAATTTAGGGGTGATCACATGATGGTGATTGCTCTAGGAAATATTATTATTGTTAGTTCAAACTTGGACTTGGATTATATTGGTAGCCAAAATTCAAAAACCGCACTATCCTGTCCTGTTACAGACTCTATTTGGCACAAGTGAGAACTGGAGAGGTCCACCTAGATTAGAAAAAAGAGCAGCCCACGTTAGGAGAGACAGTCGGTATGTTATGATAGGAATTTCCCAATTATGTTCAGTTGAGTAAAAGTTAGGAAAAGCAAGAAAGTCCCGATTAAGATCCAGGTTCTAGTCCTAGGAGGACCCAAACATCTATTACTATATAACAGTTATATATGCAATAAACCAAATGAACTAAGAAAGAAAAGATCCAGTTTAAACAAAATAATACATACATTGGCCAATAGTGGTCTTAGATTTCTTGGTTGAAAATCCTAAACTCATGCATCTACGGACACCTTCAGGATCCATGCCACCTCCATCATCTGTGAAAATCCATGTTAACGGAAATCGATATAGGGCAAATCTGATCTACCCCAACCTGTTCAACTAAATATTTCAACCTCGACTTTTATACCTTGGAAAACTATCATTGAGCTATTGTCTTTCAAATTGATGCCTTTATCCACTTTTATAAACGTGGCACCATTGCTTCTCTGAGACAATATCAAAAGACAATTACAGTTATTTGCAACATATACCAAAAACAAATAGAAGAAACTCAATTATTTTTAAGAGAAACGCATGAAAGGTTTAGATGAATACTACAAACCTCATCCACTTTGCATTGTCAAGAAGCTCAGCTATAGCTGCAACAAAAAAAATGAACAAAATGTAAGGGGATATTGACCAGACACACAGATATCTTGAACATAAAAGATGAAGAACATATGTCATTCCCATCATAATTATCAGCCATCTAGTCGTAACTATTGTACCAATAAAACACTATTTAGGGATGACAGGGAAGTTCCCAAATTGTCAGAACTCGAGTAGAAGTACAAACAATGATTTCAACCGGGATTATGTGCTCAGAACACGAGTAGAAGTACAAACAATGATTTCAACTGGGATTATGTGCTCTGATTAATAAAGCAGAATCAACACACATTACTATTAGAAAGTTCCACACACAGGGGAAGTCAAACAAAAAAGTTTCTTCCATATCTAAAACTCAATCAGAAACAATGAAACTAACACGGACCACTGCAGTGTTAGCATAAATTCACATCAATCAAGGGACTAGTCTTTCAATCACTATTTTCTCTTTGCCCTAACAAACTTTGTTTTTACCTCATCCGTAACAGACACATGACACCACACTAGTAATTAAGCATCACAGTTACAAGGGACTACTCTTTCAATCACTGTTTTCTCTTTGCCCTAACAAACTTGGTTTTCTCTCATCCATAACAGACACATGACACACCACAATAGTAATTAAGTATCAGAGTTTGAGAACCATGACACACCGCACTACTAATTAAGTATCACAGTTAGATAATCAGTTAATTTACTACTAATTAAGTATCACAGTTAGATAATCAGCTATTTTAGTTTCTTCTATAACCTATCAAATACGGTCAGAAGTGCAGCAGCAGCAGCAACAATGCCATATAGAATGCAATTATTCCCATCAATCAGAGGAGGGATCTCTTTCCCCTCCTTGCACTAATAACAGGGTAACAGCAATAATAAGATTAAACCATAGGCAGGCATCACCAACCTCCGAAAGCCCACTTGTGGGGAGGTGGCGTTGGTGTGGAGGAACTTGGGGTGCACGCGCGCGCGGTCGAAGTCCCCGTCTCCAGCGCATCTGCGGCAACGAAACAGCACCATCAGTGAGCGGCGATGCGAGAGGAAGGCGGAGTTCGAGGAGGTGAGGTGAGGTGAGGGACCTTGGAACTCGGTGGTCGGCGCAGTGGGGGCCTCGAACGCGCCGGCCTTCCAGAAACTGCGGCAATCGAGAGCTCGTCCGCCGCCGCTACCGCCACCGCCGCCGGCCATCTCCAGCGGCATTTGAGGGGGCGGGGCCTTGGAGTGGAGGTTAGGATCTGCAGAGGGGAGGGGAGGGAGTTCGCCGGAGAGGTTTCTGTTTTGTTTACCCGACGAAATTCACAAATCAAAAGACACAACTCACAATGCCCTAAAATCGATCGAAACGAGTTGGTGGCCGATGGATGGATGGATGGATGGAATCCCGATATAAAGATGTAATTGGGCCGGAGTTACGTGGGCTTTTAGTCTTGACTGCTCTTGGCCCACGTGCCTCCAGATCCATTGGGCTTGGGATTAAGGTAGGAGATATTGGGGTTACTGGTCCAGATCCAAGCTCGGTGACGGGCTGACGGAAGAGGAAATTTGAGTTTTTTTTTTTAATCTTGGTTCGTGTCGGATTTGTATACAATTGTAGTATATGTTTTTTTTTTTGTTTCCCTGAAAACAAAAATATGTGTTTGATCTAATGAAAGGCACTCTTTTCTTCTCAGAAAAGAAAAAATGGACAAATATTACAGGGCTCATATCTTGTGCATCAAATTTGCATATATATTATATTATGTAAAATTCAGGAATGTGCAACAAAAAAAAAAAAAAGACAACCTGATGGTCACAAAAAGATTTGGTTTCACATGTTTCATAATTGATTACAGGTTACAACACTTTAAACTACAAATTGTGCCGTTCAAGACTGTTTGTATTGGAAAGAATGTATATAAGTTTTATCTTATAAAAATCATTTCATCACATAAAACTTTTGTTATCTCTACGAGGAAAACTCCTATTGAGACAGCCTAAGAACAATGCTGATGATAGAGCATCTATTAGTTCTCTGTACATTTACATCCTGCCAATTATTAGTCCATCTGTATAATAGTTGACTCGTCTTTGATCCACTATTACTCTCATGAAATTTCTTGGTTGTTATGCATCGTTACATTGAACCAAAATTCTAGATGAAATGATGCATCATGAATTCATCCCTCAAATATAATCGAACGGTATTAATTATTAGTTTATGAGAAATGAAGTGGTAACACATCAACTTATACCATTTCCATGAACCAAACAAAAAAAAGGAGACCCACTCTTTGTGTTGTCAATGGTTTCGTGCTAAATCCATGCTCATCTCACTCCTCTCCTAGAATACACGATCCATTCCTCCACATAGTTCGTGCTAAATTCTAGAGCAAAAAATCAGGATCACCGGGGCGCTGTTTAGTTTAGCTTATAAGTTGTTTATCTAGCTAAAATAATTTGTAACTAAAAAGGTAAATGACACGTTTTTTTTAGTTTTTCTGATCACGTTTCCCCATAGGCTCGATCGGTTTGTACTGATATAGAGAAATTGGGTTATTCCATCTTTATTTTAACCGTGTTTTCCATTCTGCTGTGTAGCTTCTCAAGAAAACCTTTTTTTGGCAATACGCATCTCCGTGACCCTTTGGCAAGCAAGTGTGCATGACAGAAGACTAGCTTATTTGTGTATGTCCCTTGTTTTACCTCATAGAATTCATCTAGCATTAAAAAAAAAAAAAAAAAAAACTACTCCCTTCGATTTTAGGTAAAAAAATATTAATAAAAAGATGCTACTCTTCACTACGCCTTTTGATTTTAGGGAAGCGAAGAGTGCGAGAAGTCTAAATCAAGATCTTGGTGCCTCCGGCGGTGTTTCATTTTCTTGCGACAAGGTGATTGAAACACAACTTGAAGAGTGCGGGAAGTCTAAATGAAGATCTTCGTGCCTCCAGCGGTCTTTTACTTTGATTTTTTTAATTTTTTTTACGGTTTTCTTTGGATTGCGAAAAATTACTGTTTCCTGCGTTTTTCTTATATAAATTTCCTGTAGAATTCCAGTGAAATTCCATAAATCAAGAAGAACTGGAGTATCTTCATAAATTCTGATCGTAGGATCCGTAGCTTTACTGATTTAAGGATCCGTAGCAAAAGAATCTGTATCGTTGCTGTAAGCCATCTCTGGCACCTCTCCTGGATATTGGCTTCTTTTTATACAGTCCAATGCGTTTCGGTTGAGCCTGTTAAACATCACGGGCTGTCCAGTCCATGGTTTCAGCCGGTTATAATGTTTTGCGAGAAAAACACTGTTCCAATAATGGTAAGCAGAGCTGATAAGAAATAAACTTTTATAGTTTTGTATATATATAAAAAGGACATGTAAACTTTTCTGCTACCTATGCAGCTATCGCTTGCACTTTCAACAAGAGTCTCACATACTCACATGACATGATAACTCGACAAACTTGCACAGAATTTAAATGCTTTTTCTGGTACTATGTTAGAGCCAATGACAGATCAAGAGATCCCCGTCTAAAGTGAGTCACTTGCAGTTGCAGTAGCTGGAATGTAACTTCACTTGCTGTAGCTGGAATGTGTGGGTCACTGACAACCAAGAGATCCCCATCTAAAGTGAGTGGTGGCATTAGTAACAGAATAGCATAGAAGAATTTCATTCCTCGATATTCACCCTAAAGACGAACACATTCCGTTCCTCAATTTGTTACTCTGTACTTCTGCAGAAGCAAATGTTAATTTCATTAGATGCACAATGCTGACAGTAAGAATCAACAGATGAGTCTCTGATGGAATTTGCAGTGTATCTGCTGGTTCACATTGTTATATTGTTGTCAAAAGATTTTATGCAGATAACAACCAAAGCTTATGTTCTAACATGTGAATGTGTTCTGAGACAATGTACCTTGACAGTGTTAAGTAGAACTTTGGCTTCATTGTTGTTGTTGAAGTGATCACGAACCGGCTGAAAAAGTGAAATTAGTGAGTTAAAAACCTACACAAGTGTGAACCAGGACTGAAAAAATTGTGCAATAATAGCTTCTTCCTAGATAAAGGAAGATCAAGCAATAAGCAAGATGGACAGGTTCATCCAGAGACCAATGATTCAGCAAATAAAAACAGCCCACAAATTCATTGTCAGGATAGCAGCTATTGCAACTTCAGAGACATTTCAGTACAAGGCATGAAAAAGGCAAAGACTGAATATACAAAGAAATACTAATATACTATTGTATAGAAAAAAAAAGTAAGGTTGAGTGAAGTGAAAACTTTACCTGCAAAATTTCATTTATTGCTTTTGCCAGTGCAGGTTTGACATCTGCAGGATGCAAAGCACCAGTCTCGTAATCAGAAATGAGTTCATCCATGCTTGTAAATGTCCTGTTTGAAACCAAACCACTTTAGAAGTCCACCAGAGATAATAAACCATGTCATGTGGAAATTAAATAACCTAATTGTTGCATAATTAATTGCATGACAACAGGTGTCAGCCAAATATAAATAATGGTCGGAACTATATATCTCCCTGGTTCCACCACATTATTGTCGGAAAAAAATAATTTTAGCAGACGAGATAAAAATATTACTTGTTACCACCATTGCTTTCTTTACGGATGACCTCAAACTTTCCAAACCAAGGGAAAACAATGTATTTAATGTACTCCAAGCAAGGATTCCCCTCAACAATTTTGGGAGGGCAAAAAGCTTGCTTTATCTTCACATTAACTTGGGCCTGCAACAACAGCGAAGCTTATGAAACTGTACTATCCTAGAAAGAAAGAAGGGTTCCATGATGCTACTTAGCTACTATTCAAGATCAAACATTTAAACAGCCAGGTAATATAGACAACACAGAGAGCAAAAACTAAATCCATAAGACAAATTTTAGATTGGGAGTTATTATTAGCTTATAAACAATGATAACTGATGTCTGTACTCCATCTATATTCTATCCCATGTTTTCAAGACGCCTGGACGAACCATGGGACCATCCATGGACAGACGATTAATCGACTGGTCGACATTACCAGACCTGGACGCCATGGGACCGTCCAGGACGATTAATCGGACGTCTTGAAAACAGGGATTCTATCACGACTATACATGAGCAACAAAAGACACAATCCAAGCAAACTACAGATATATACAGAGAAATGATAATTCAATTCATTAACTAGAATAAGAAAATAAAACACACAGCTAATAAGACTATAAAACTATGGTTGATCAGTTACAACAACTTTTCATATATATTAATGTAAATGGTGTATCACCCCCGTATACATATCGATGAACACAGCTAACCAATGTTATGAACACCAGATTTTTAATATAGTGATACATCTTTATTTCTAGCAAGGGGATGAGAAACATAAGCAACAAATGTACAACGGTCTAGCCAGGCACCATGTTACCATCTCCACCGACCAAAGCAAAATAAAATCGAACCACATATAAAGCGATTTTGCGTAGTCTCATTAATATTTTCTAGTAAGCCAATCAAATGATAAAGATGGCATTTTACTATTACACTGCATCATTAGGTGTCACAAGAACCAAGAGCAACAAAAGAATGTTGGTGAGGATGAAAAACATTTCATCAGGAGAAATATATTACCTCATCATCTTCCATGAAGATAGCCGAGGATGGATCACTCTTTGACATTTTCTCCTGGCCTTCTTTAAAACCAGGGAGCATATCTGCATTTTAGGTTAAGCAAAAACCACATGCTCCACAAAACAACAGTGAACAACCACTTGTTATGAACTCCATCACCGTAGTAGACACACGACTATGAAAAACACATATGTCCCAAAAATTTGTTTAAAGGAAAAAATGAGAACACACTCAAAATCACTAATCAGGATACGATGCGAAAGAATAATCGGTTTGTTCTTCCTTTTGATGTCATCGCAGTACTCCCTAGCTAGCATATTGACCTTCCTTTGGTCCATCCCCAACTGGCATATGTCAGCCTACAAAAGGAAAGGTAAGGGAAGCGATTTTTATACAGAATTACTTTTTTTTCCCTAGATCAAAGGTGCACACATTGAAATAGCAAAAGCCTTTTAGTCATCACTATTATCATCATAATTATTGTGAGTAAGTACAGTCAGAATGGAACTATCAAGATCTTATCAGAACCCAAAGAAAATTCAATAAAAAGATTATTTCCAGACACCATGGAATGCAATAGTGCAATAAATACTTGCCTTCAAGAAAAATATATCCGCACATTGCATGCAAGGGTAGAAAATCTGGGCAGCAGTCAAGTCGTCTGACTCATTTCTACCCATAATTTGGCAGCATCTGCAAGTAAAGGGAAAAATAGAATTACTTACACATCATAATAAGCACATAAGAGGGGAGATAACCAACCATATTCTAATGTTGATGCTCAAGATTTGGAGAAGAGAAGAAGACTTATAATGGAAAGACAAACCGCACCTCGTTATCCTCTTGACGTTGTTTTTCCGGGCAATGTCCATGACAATGGGCCAGTACTCATGCGCGCGGTTGTTGATCTCCTCGGAGGACCATAGGAACTCCACCCCTTCGAGGTCCATCCCAGCCGCTTTCCAAATCTCGATCATGTAGCGCCCGACCGTCTGGATTTTCTTCAGGTCACCTCCCATCTTGTTGTTGAGCTGCGCGAACCAGTCGGCGATCCAAATCTTCACCTTGCACCCGGCCTTGATCATCTTGTTCACGTTGATGGTTTTCACAATGCCCTGGTTGAATACATACAAGACGACGTACTGTCACTCACAACTGACAACCAAGTTTTGTTTTCCATTGTTTGGAACTTTGATTGAATCCTGCAAAGTACTACTTCGAACCTGAGCGATGTGCATGCGTCCGGAGGGCTCGAAACCGTCGTAGCAGATGGGGACGGGTTTCTTCTCGAGCAGGTTCCTGAGCTCGTCCTCCTGGATGCACTCCTCCCCGATCCCACGCAGCAGATCGAAGCGCTCATCCAGGGTCATCGCCGCCACGCTCCCCGCCAGATTCTCGGCGGCCGAGGCAGCGGCGGCGGAGGAGGAAGAGGAGGCGCCGGGAGCCGCCTCGGGTGCTGGAGTGGAGTCCATGGAAGCGGCGGCGCCGGAGGAGGAGGAGGAGCAAAGGATTCGACGAGGTCGTGTCGGGAGACGGCGAGGGGAGGAGGGGATGGCGGCGGCGGGTGGGTGTGTGGTGTGCGTGAGGAGAATGAGATGGCGGCTTCGGGGTGCCGCGAAGGCAGCCAAGGGTTTTGCTGGGGAACCGGGCCGCGTCACCGACATGCGAGGCCCAATATCATCGTGGGCCCATTGTTGGTCACGTGTACGCCTGTGTTCCTGGTGAGCAGAGAGATCTCGGTAGGCCGTCTGTCGTTACATATAGCCCTTTTTTTTCTTTCACTAGCAAAAATGCCGTACGTTACAACGGGATCCATATTTTTTTATGATTCCCATACCAACAGTAATTAAATATATATATTCTTAACAAATATATTGATCGGGTTTAATCCAACATCAAATAAATTCTAACGCCCATTATTCCAATTTATGCAATAACATATTTTCAATGACTCGTGTAATACTAAATATTTATTATTTTTATAGTTTTTATTCATAAGAAAGAATATATTTTTAACAAATATATTGATTGGGTTTAATCGAACATCAAATAAATTATAACGTCCATTATTTCAATTTATGCAATACCATATTTTCAAAGACTCGTGTAATACTATATATTTATTATTTTTGGTACGCAAATTCTATCTTTTTTTTTGACTTGTTTTAGTGAAAAAACAAAATAAAATTCTTTCCTCCAAACAACTTTTCATCTCAATTTACCTTGCCAAATTAGAAATGTTAAGTACATAAGGACATTGACACGATAAGCATAGTGGCATTGGATAATATATTTTTAAAATCATATTATCTTAAATATAAAGTGTTATATATTATAATTTTTACAATTAATAATCCAATTTTATGTCATGAATCTCTACAAGATTTAGATATTCTAAGATAAAATAAAAAAAACTTGACTAATTTAAGAACAAACATTACAGATTTGTAGTTTTGATTGGAGGAAACTATAAAAAGTCAATTTGTAGTGTGTGATGAGTCTTAATTCTCAAGTAGTTTATCTCTTTGGCCAGCAAGGAGGTGATCGGATCCCAACTAAATTATGCTAGTACTTAGATAACATAACCTAGAGATGATGGTATCCCAAAATATAGGATGGATTATGAATGGATTATAATTGTCCCATAATATTTCTCTAAGCTGTTTCTTAGATTATAGGTCATTGTTTTTTTTTTTTTTTTTTTTTTTTTGAGGAGATTATAGGTCATTTGTACTTCAACTAATAATAATTCACCTTTTATAATCTTGGGATCAAAAGTAGTACTATATATAACCCTTGATCTAGATTATTAACATGTCGTCCATAATTCCAGATTATCGTAGTCTAATTGGGATCTAAAGGAGCTAAGTGTATACGACGTGTGTCTATTCAGTGTACGAAGACCTGACGAGGACAAAACACAACTAGTATTACAGGATGAACCAATATATATCATATTGTGCCCGGCCGTATGTTTGCGTGGTTTTCTACATCATGACATTTTTTTATCACAACACGCACTGCATATATTATTTATTAACATGCAAGGAAAACATACAAATACACATACACATACGAACCATACGCAAAGGATACAAGGGATAGGAGTAAGCTGTGTTCCATCGATCCAAACTACACAGAGGTCCACCGTAGTCGTCGCCTTTCGCCAGCTTCCGCCATCAACCATGTCGCCGGAGAAAGCCGAGACGAACAGCCCCTGTCCGCATGGCCAGGAGACACATTTGATTGAAAACATGAATGACACATTTGATTGGGAATAAAACACAATTAGTATTACAGCATATGTAACCTCATTGATGACACATTTGATTGAGAACATCAACTTCTATTCCGATCCTGCACTAATCCATTGCATTACATGGATGATACATCACTTGAGCGCATGGTAAGCTCCACATCCAGCTATGGCGCCCAGCGGAGGAGCAACTATGTAGATCCAGATCTTGGTGTACGTCCCCGTGGCAATCGCCGTTCCTAGCGTTCTCGCCGGATTCATCGACGCTCCTGTCGACTCCCTGCTCATATATATCGAGCCAACACATACATAGTTAAACATTTCAATTCATTGAAACCTTATTAATTCCTCGATTGAGAAATAATAAAGCAATAAATATTGGACAGAGGATTTATCATTGCACGTACCCGGAGATGAGAGCGCTCATCATCACTGCCGCCGCAGCTCCCACTGCCACATGTTCTTTAACCTGCATGCATAAGAGATTATACAATGTCAAAGTTTGAAATGGAACACAGCAAGATGTTTATTTCAAACAGTTCACCGACATGAATTGAATATAGAAACTCTTGTGTGTCTTAGACGACAACTGCATTTGAGAATTTACCGCTTTGGGATCGGTGGTAAGAGCGGTGATGACGAAGAGAAGGACGAAGGTGGTGATGAACTCGACCCAAAACGCCTCAAAGGTGCCGATCCTAGGCACTGTGGTGATAATAGCACCTAAGTTCACCGGATCATAGAGCGCCTTGGCGACGAACGATGCTGCCGTGGATCCAAGGAGCTGAGCGACGATGTAGGGTACGAGGTGAGCTCGTGGCATGTGGCCAAACACGGCCATGGTGACGGCGACAGCCGGATTGAGCTGGCCTCCAGACACGTGGAAGATGGAGGAGACGATGACGACTACAGCCAACCCAGCGGTCACCGCGATGCCAAGTAGGCCCAGCGCACCGTTGTGCGTCTCGTTCATGATGAGCGCTGATACCACGGTGAAGATGAGCAGGAATGTCCCCAGAAACTCTGCAACCACCTGGATCAAGCATGCATGCATCAACAACACAATGGAGTCATCGGCGGCGTAGCGTGGACCATGAGAAAGGAGGGGCTAAATCGCTGAATATTTGAAATACTGTGGTAGTGACTATGACTAGCTAGTGACTTATAATTAGTGATGGGCTCAGGTTTTTGCAGTTGTCATTACCTTCTTGATGAGTGCAAGTGTCATGCTCTTGGCGGAGAGTACTGGAGGTGGATCGTCATCCTCGTCTTGTTGAAACCCTAGTGGTAGGATCTTGTTGGGAGTGGGAGGAGACCTGTGGGGGGTGATGATTGAGATCTTCTCATCGCTCATGCTGTCCTTGTCCACCAGCATGGAAGCTGCTGGTGCTGTAGGGATGCTCAATGAGACGTCCATAGAGGAGAGACTCGTGCGACGGCCTTCCATAGCAGTAGTGTTCTTCTATTCTACGCCTGCTCGCTAACTCAGTTGTATGTGTTAATGATGATGAACTCGATCAGGACGAGAGGAGAGAGTGGCAGTGGGTATATATGTACACACATGGAGAGCCCAATATTATCTGATTGCTTTTCGGCTGGCATGCATGGAAGAAAGCAAGACGACATGGATGCGAGATGCACCTATTTAACACAAGGGCAACACAAACAAAAACAAATCAGCTGAGAGAATGAATGAGCTCATCAGTCATCATCACGGGTAATACATTATTGTTTTTTCGAGAATGTTCACTACACGTATTTCATAGTTCTTTGGCGAGATGCCAGGCGACAGCTGCGTAACGCAGACGCAAGAATAAAAAAACAGGAAACCAAAGAAACGGGTAACACATTGTTCAGAAAGTAGCCAAATCGCACTACGACGAGATGCATGCTCCAAACTAGCAACATTCTTTTTTTTCATCCCCACCTGATTTCATTGAGATTGTGGCTCTTGGAAGCCTGAAATTATAAGTACAAGTTTTACAAAGCTGGTTTTCAAGCTTAGCTTTGCGCACACATCGCGAAACTGAAAAAACCGAAAATACAAAAGAGAAAAACAAAGAACTCCCATGATAAGCATATAGTTGTACACCAACCAACACCACCACCAGCGGCATAGCTCCGGCGACCTCCACTCCCACGGCGACTATGAAGCTTCGAATCAACTGACAAACGACAGTCGTGATTACAATGTCTTTGAAGCACATCCAGGCCCCAGTTGATGCCCGCCAACGCCCGTTACCAAGCCTTAGAGGGGGAATGGCGGCAGCCGTGGAAACCACCCGGCATTTGATATTCTGTCACCATCAAGAATGGTGACATCCTCCAACGCATCCAGACCGGCATTTGATATTCTAGCACCATCAAGAGTAATGGTGACATCCTCCAGCGCATACTTGTTTCTCATTCCATGGGAATCTTGGTGATGTTCATTGCTGCTTGATGCCATCTCTTTCGCTGGACGCACATTCTGACATGCTGAGACAACATCGTCCGGAGGCGGAGACCAACGATCGATTGCTTAATTTGTAATTTGTAAACGAGCAATAGGTTAATATATAGACTCTACTACTAGTAGCGTGTTATCAGCTGGTGTCTTGGAGCTAATATATAACGCAATGACTATGCTGATATGTTTGCCAGTGCATAGAAGGTAGCTCACATTACTTCAGTTATCACATCACACAGTGTCTCGGCCGGCCAGGATCCAAGCAGCTAGCAGCTTAGCTAGAGTTAGATCAGTTCAACCATCGTATTCAATAATCATTGATCGTTCGTCCTCTTGTAAATATAAGAGTTGATTCCTTTCAGTACTCAGTTGTTTCTATCTCTGAAGAAAATGTACTAATTCTGAGAAAAAAAAAAAACAGACTTGGGCTGGGAATGGAAGACCAGAGACCAAGTCAAATTCTGGGACGGTTGGGATCTCCAATCCAAGCCCCTCCCTCCGAGAAAAATACCTTACCAGACGGCAAGGACCAAAATATTGTCTTAATTCTAGAAAAGAAAAACAAGAAAAAAACATGTATTGCCGGCTATAACATCCACCGGAGGAGGTAATGAAATTCTATCATGAACCCCCCTGAACCAATATATAAGAGATGACAACATCCAGTGTTATATACTATATTAGTTAACACAACTGTACGGAAGCCCCCTTTGAGAGCCGAAGACGGTAAGGCAAAAATGGTCATTACAAACACGTAAAAATCCAGCAATTTCCCAAAAAGTAAAGTGCATTTAGCAGTTCTCAAACTTGTTTGGTTGTATCATCTCCATCTCTGAACTTGCAAACTGTTTATTTAGGTTCTCGAATTTATTCGGTTGTAATCCCGGTCTCTAAACTTACAAATCACTTGGTTAGATCCTCAAACTTAATCAACTGTGTTATCCCAGTCGCTCAACTCGCAAATCATCCATTTAGACCTTCAATCAATATTTGGAGTCTCACGACGAATCCAATCGGGTCTAGACCTATGTATGATAATGTGGCATTATGCTAATATATATGTGGCTCCCATGTCTCCCTCATCTCTCCCTCTCTTTCTTCTCTCGTGAGCTCACAACTCAAGTGTGGCACGGCTTGGGAGGAGGCCAGAGAGGCTTGCTCGGCGGGGGCTCGGCACGGCCACAAGTGCAACCAGCCGCGTGAGGACCGCCTAGGGTGGCATGATCGCCATGTTGTAAGCTTGAGGCTTTGGGGGAGGGAAAAGAGAGAGAGAGTGAGCTCAGCAGATAGGATCACCAGTAATTTTGCTCAAATCATCTATGCACGGTTTATGCAAACCTCACCAAACACTAGTTCTAAACCTAAAACAACCACTAAAGTGGGCTCCAACAAGCCTAATCACTAATCCTAATGCTTTTGCTAATAGTCTAATCTTCTCTTAAGCACATCAGATGTCTAGAACACTATGAGTTGAGCCTCAACTCAACTACAATTTCAACACACTATAACACACTCCAAATGGCTAGGGATGGAGGTATATATAGACAGATAAACAGATAGACAGATAGACAGATAGGCAAATAGACAGAGAGATAGATAGACACATAGATATATAGATACATAGACAGACAGATAGAGAGACAGACAAACAGACATATAGACAGACACATAGATAGATAGATAGATTTTTACTATGGAGTGTATATATATTGTCCATACGACCCATTGGTTGATACGAGACACACTGCACTCAAACAACCATATTGTTGGCATTAGCTCTAACCTATCACCCATGGCGAAGTGCCAGAGGCACGTGAGCATCCAAGGACTTTGGCTGCTTTCCATGCTTCTTCTGGCATCATCAATTGTTTGTGCACGCATAATAAATGGTAACTAATGAATTATACTTATTGGCTTTTGATGCAAATACACATACATATAGTGTTCATTCTGATAAAATTGCATGTAACTCGATTGACCTTTATTAGGCCAAACCAAAGAGGACATCAACACTAGGAGTGTGACAATGGCCATGACGAGGTCAGCAAGCTACATAATTGGTAGTCCTGGAGATAGATGCATTCCGAGATTTGGATACTGGTGGTGCGATGACATCGGCTGGGAGGTATTGAGGGACTGCTTAGCGCATTGCAGGAAGCACTGCGTTGGAAAGGACTAATACGTGGTCTATTATCTAATCATGCGTGTACCAAAGGATAAACTATAAGGTAACTTGTGATTAAGTGGTTGTTGTTTCAAAAGTGTGATTACCATTACAAAACAGTCAGACTGGACTACCACAATAAATATTTTGGTAGAGAGGCTCCCCGAACAGACGCAGGTGTAGGCGTAAAAGGGCGCCACCTTTGTTAATGGAGGGGTTTTCTAAGGGGGAACATAAGCCTCTGTTAACCTTTAACCACTACAAGAGAATGTTGTATTTAATTATGATGAATATGGCATGAGAACCCCTGTTCGCCTACACGGCCGTGTAGGCCGTTTACACGATGTTTAAACGCTACTCAATAGTCAACCGTGTTGGTCGTGTAGTCCGTTTAATCCCGTTTAATCCTTTTTTGGCCCGTTTAATCAGCCATATAGTCCGATTGCTCGCTAAACGAGGGGTGACCGACTGTTTAGTGTTTACCGTTTAGGCTAGGCTAACAGGGATGAGAACAGGTCAAAATATCACTAAAGTCATGTTTGGATGGAACCCGGGGGCTATTGCCTGGGAAAAACGATTGCCTAGATGTTGCCTATTAACTCAATTAAGTTTTGCATGCTCAGGCTACATCATCACATATATGTTGTTTGGTTGTATGCCTGGCAATTTGATCTTTATCAAGCACCCCGCGCACATTATCAAGATATCTAGGATAATTGAGAATAAACGAAAGTTTAGAATAAAAATAGGAAAATAAGTGAGTATTGTTTAGGGAAAAGAGTTGAGACATTTTAGGAAACTAGGGGCCTGTTTGGATCATGGGTGCTAATTTGTAGCCTCTCACTTTTTAGCCCAATTTAGCCCTAAAGAAGCCAAACTAGTGGGTCTAATTGGGGCTAAAGTGAATTAGCACCCCCTAAAAAATTAGCCCCTCCAAGAGGTTCTAATGGAGCTAATTTTCTGTGGGGACCATCAAAAGCAGCCCTTTCTCCCTCTCTCTCTCTCTCTCTCTCTCTCCACCATTTAGTCTTGAATTGGTCCATGGATCCAAATATTTCAAAGGGCTAAAGTTTAGAGAGCTAAATGAAGGACTAAACTTTAGTACTCAAATTAGCCCAAGGGCTAAAGATCCAAACAGGCCCTAGATACCCGTGCACAGGAGACATAAATTTTTGAGACGCCCACGCTTATTTGGACTTTGTTTGATCAATTCCAGATAATAATAAAAGTTAATAGACGATTTTGCATTAGAACCCCTAACCTATTTGTAAATCCATTCAGGACTAACAAGCAGGAACAGCAAGACCAATTCCACAGAAAAATAGCATTATGAGTTAATGATAGACTGCATTTTGATGTCTCAATAGAAAGTCAGCATTGGCTTTACGCGAGTCTAAAAAAAAACCATAGGAGACATGATGGAAAAACTAATTTTACTGTAAAAAAATAAAACCAATGATATATGATACTTTAAGTATGAGCGTGTATTGTATTTTTTTTTATTAAAAAAACAGTATGAATGTGTACAAAAAAGCAATTTTCTAACATGATTTTCAGAACATCAATATTACAAACTTTAATCCCCTGCGAGACAGCTGCGAAGATTGGCACGAGGCTCCAGGCAATCACCGAAGAAGGCAACAATAAGCTTATAAGCATCAGCCATGCAAATAACAAGGATTTGCATGTTCATATACGTGCGTATATATGTACAGAACTGCTCCTACCGACTACGAGTCGATCGGATTCATGTTCCATAATAGCAGCTTCAGCAATAAGATGCGGCTCAGGATTTCCACCAAGATCAATCAAAGTTCGAAAGTCACGTCCGTCCATGCTAATCTGATCACTTAGGAAAGATAGCTAAGTTGGCACATACCAGTAGTGGTCGTATTTTCTGCGAGTAATATGCCTTCGCTAGCTGCCAGCCTGCTACACTGCCGCGCGCAGACTGTGCCCTTCCCTAGATGCTTGATTACACGTCGAGACAGGAGGGATGTCTTCTTTTTATTTGCACGTGTGGACACAAGGACGTTGAAATCGGACGCGGAGAGAGTTCGTGTCGGATCGAGTCTTCATAGGAAGGTGTTCATATCAGATGTGGACTTTATGAAAGGGAGCCGAAGTGGAGTCGGGATGTTATTTGATATCACGGATAGATGATTACACTTTAGAGCTTTTTTCGTGTAATAAAAATATACTAGACTAGATAGATATATGTGTTAGATCTTTAGATCGTCACTAGGTGTAGATCAGTGGTGATTCTCTTCTCTTCGTGATAAACAAGTGATGTGTTCATCTTAGAACACGGAGTGCAGTGAGAGTTAGATGGAGATGGAGATACTGACCGTGGTTGGGGAAGGCAGGCATCACGTTCGTCGGTGGAGTCTACGCACGGACAGCGACAGTCGATGTAGGGAGGTCGCCGGCATGGTGCAGAGGCGGACGGCGGCGGCGGTGGGTCCATCCCGTCGCTGGCAGTGCTGCCCTCTAGATTGGTCTAGGGTTGGATGGTGGGAGCGGCGGTGCTGCAGTGAACCTCGTACCTCGAGCCCATGGCCCCCACCTCCCCTCCTCTCTTATAGGCACGCGCACGACGGGGCCCACCAGCCATTCATTGGGCTGGCCACCCCGATCATGGCGTAAACCAAAGATACTGATATCTTGGCAGCATTCCGTAACTCCTCAGCTCGGGGTTCCGCCTGAAGAAGCGAGGAGCTGCGGTAGCTGCGCAATCTTCTACTGGTACATGGACAACTGTTTGGACTGATGGACTTACCAGTCTTGATCGTTACAAAGGGCGATGCTATCACATCGAGCCCGTTCACGGAGACCCGGATCAATATATCTGTTATGTAGCTTATCCATTAGACCTATTTGAAGAGGGTTCTGATAGCATGTTTACTTCCATTGTGGGTAACGTATTTGGTTTCAAAGCCTTACGCGCTCTACGTTTGGAGGATCTCACGAATTCCCCACAGCATGCAAAAACTTTCCAAGGTCTGCCTCCACGGTATCCAAGTTGAAAGGGATAAGTTGAACAAGTATGGTCGTCTTTTATTGGGATGATCAAAGGCTCAGTTGGCCGTTGGGCTATCTGGTGGAGATCAACTTAACATTCTCCCCGTGATCTCATCTTATACTTTTGACCTTATACCTCTTACTTCTTTTCATGTTCCATTACAGATGAGTACTATAGAGAGCTGCTACACAAAAAAACTGCACGTCAAGTTGAATAAGTTTATCTCCCCCTCTGATGGAATTTGCAGTGTATCTGCTGGTTCACATTGTTATATTGTTTTTGTCAAAAGATTTCATGCAGATAACAACCAAAGCTTATGTCTAACATGTGAATGTGTTCTGAGACAATGTACCTTGACAGTGTTAAGTAGAACTTTGGCTGCATTGTTGTTGTTGAAGTGATCACGAACAGGCTGAAAAAGTGAAATTAGTGAGTTAAAAACCTACAAGTGTGAACCAAGACTGAAAAAATTGCGCAATAATAGCTTCTTCCTAGATAAAGGAAGATCCAGCAATAAACAAGATGGACAGGTTCATCCAGAACTACACTAGCAAGAAACAAGACACAAATTCATTGTCAGGATAGCAGCTATTGCAACTTCAAAGACACCACAGTGCAAGACATGAAAAAGAACGATTGCGAATATACAAAGAAAGACTACTATACAAAAAGTAAGGTCGAGTGAAGTGAAAATTTTACCTGCAAAATTTCATTTATTGCTTTTGCCAGTGCAGGTTTGACATCGGCAGGATGCAAAGCACCAGTCTCGTAATCAGAAATGAGTTCATCCATGCTTGTAAATGTCCTGTTTGAAAGCAAACCACTTTATAAGTTCACTAGAGATAATAAATCATGTCATGTGGAAATTCAATAACATAAATGTTGCATAATAATTGCATGACCACAGGTGTCAGCCAAATATAAATAATGGTGGCACGGAACTATGTATCACCCTGGTTCCACCACATTACTGACGGAAAAAATAATTTTAGCAGATGAGATAAAAATATTACTTGTTACCACCATTATTTTCCTTACGGACAACCTCAAACTTTCCAAACCAAGGAAAACAATGTATTTAATGTACTCCAAGCAAGGATTCCCCTCAACAATTTTGGGAGGGCAAAAAGCTTGCTTTTATCTTCACATTAACTTGGGCCTGCAACAATAGCGAAGCTTATGAAACTGTATTATCCTAGAAAGAAATAAGGGTTGCATGATGCTACTTAGCTACTATTCAAGATCAAACATTTAAACAGTCAGGCAATATAGACAACACAGAGAGCACAAAACTAAATCCATAAGACAAATTTTAGATTGGAGGTTATTATTAGCTTATAAAATTGATGACTGATGTCTGTACTCCATCTATATTCTATCACGACTATTCATGAGCAACAAAAGACACAATCCAAGCAAACTACAGATATATAAAGAGAAATGATAATTCAATTCATTAACTAGAATAAGAAAATAAAACACACAGCTAATAAAACTATATGACTATGGTTAATCAGTTACAGCAACTTTTCATATATATTTATATTAATGTAAATGGTGTATCACCCCCGTATACATATAGATGAACGCAAGCTAACCAAAGTCATGAACACCAGATTTTTAATGTAGCGATACATCTTTATTTTCTAGCAAGATGAGAAACATATACAGCAGATGTACAACATTCTAGCCAGGCACCATGTTACCATCTCCACTGACCCAAGCAAAATAAAATTGAACCACTCTTGGGCAATTATTGATACATATAAAGTGATTTTCGCGTAGTCTCATTAATATTTTCTAGTAAGCTAATCAAATGATAAAGATGTCATTTTACTATTACACTGCATCATTAGGTGTCACAAGAACCAAGAGCAACAAAAAGAATGTTGGTGAGGAAGAAAAACATTTCATCATGAATATATTACCTCATCATCTTCCATGAAGATTGCTGGCGGAAACTAATTTCTCAATCATAGGCTAACCCTAGGAAGGGTAGCAATATAGTGTATACATGGGCCACATGGGCCTAGCCTCTTGGGCCTAATACTCATACTCAACACCCCCATGGTCCGAACTACCGTTGCGGTGAGTTTGCGGGGCGCGGACACGAAAAGAAGTACAAACACGGGGCCCCACGTATTGCAACTAGCCAATCGTGATGTTGAGGCTGGGAGCGAAACCGCGAAAGTCGAGGACGGGAGACCCTTGGTGAAGATGTCGGCGAACTAAGAGGTGGTCGGTCGACGTGGAGGACCCGAACATCTCCGATGGCGACCCGATCACGGACAAAGTGTAGATCGATCTCCACATGCTTGGTCCAGTGCTGTGCGCGGGGTTGGTGGAGAGGTAGACGGTGGCGTTGTCGCGATACACCCGTGCTCTGGAGAGAGGGGCTGTGGGCTCGGCGAGGAGGCTGCGGAGCCGGGAAGCCTCGGCCCCACGCCGTTGCAACAGCGCGGTACTCGCGCCTCGGCCTTTGGGCGGGAGACGGCCGGACTAGCACGCTTGGCCGACGCGGACGCAAGTTTCCGCCTAGGGAAGGCGGCGTGGTCGGAGGTGGAGCGCCCGTCTGTCGGACACCCGCCCGGTTAAGCGTTAGTGTAGACTACCGGCTCGTTAGGGGAGGCCGGTGAAGAAGCAACCCGTAGTCAGCGGTGCCGTGGAGGTAGCGGAGGAGGCGCAGGAGAGCGGTCGGTGGGACTCTGAAGGATCATGCATGTAGAGGCAAATCGCTACACGGCGTGGGTGATGTCGGTTGCAGTAAAGGTGAGGTCTTGAAGTGCACCGGCAAGACTCCGGTGCGCGGTGGGTGCGCCAGCGGGCGCCCTCGGTCTCTAACGACTTGCCTGTGTGTCAACCGGTGGAGCAAGGCTGCGGCCCGTCATCCGCTCGCTCCCGGGGATATCAAGAGTGTCTTGCCCGGTGAGAAGAAGTCCGGTGGGACGAGGCTCAACAGTGACCCGAGAAAGTGGTGGAGCATGCCCGAGGATCCTTCAAAGGAAACTCGGTGAAGAGCGGCCGATGATGCGCGCTGATGAGGGAAGGATCGAAGTCGTGAGGACAATGTCATCAACATAGAGCAACAGTACGCGCCAGCTCGGCTCCATAGTGGTAGATAAACAGGGGACGTGTCGACTTGGCCTCCACAAAACCCGGTGACACCAAGAAAGCGAAGAATCCGAGAGTGCCACGCCCGAGGGCCTGCTTGAGGCCGTGAGAGACTTGTTGAGCCGGCGGACCATGTCGGGGCGAGAAGAGTCAACAAACCCCGCCGGGCCGACCGCGATGGACCGCGTCACGATGGGCTCCCATGCGGGGAAGGCATTCTTGACATCCAGCGGATGCACCGCCGGGAAGCGAGCAAGAGCCGCGGAGAGCACCGCGGCGCGGACGGTGGCGGCTTGACCATCGGGTGAAGGTCTCATCATAGTCAACTCCCCGCCTGAAAGTGAAACCGTGAAGAACCCAAATGAGCCTTGTACCGCCCAGGGTACCATCGACTCGCCGCCGGTGTCCCAAATCCACTTGCGGTCCGCGATGTTGGCGCCGGGCGGGCGGCGGGCACGGATCCCAAGTCTAGTTGGCGAGGTGCCGGCGTACTCCTCTTCCATTAGACGGCGCCCGGTGAGGGTCCGACAAGGCCGCGAGCGGAAGAAGTACGGAGAGACCCGGTGAGTCACCGGGCATCGCCGCTAAGCCGGGGCCGGGAGGGTCCGCCGCGTGCGCGTCACCATCGGTGAACATGGAGAGATTCGCGGTGAAGGAGCGGCCGGGTGGTACCCGGCGACCACGGCAACGGTGCGGACGGGGGCGGCGGAGTAGGCGTGGCCGGAGGGGAGGAGGAGGCCACTGGTGGTGTCGGTGTCGTCGGCGAAGGGACACCAGGTGGTGACCACGGAGCATTGGTGAAGCCAGGCCACCCCGGTGGCGGGGTGGCGATCACCACCGGCCCGACGCCGGGTAGGCGCTGCGATCGGCTCGGCTGCCCCCCGGGGTGCAACGGGCCTGCCGGGCGCCGCGTTCGGGGAACGCACCTGGGGGCCGGCGGGGGCCGCCCGCCTCGGGGCGAGGCCACCGGACCGGCACAAGGTGCCAAGTCAGGTGCGCACCGGGAGCGCTAATCGGGACACGGTGAAGTAGGACCCTTGCAGAAATGAGAAAGGTGGTGGGCCAGGTGTGGGACACATCTCAAAGAGGTCGAGGTCCGGAGTGGAAGCCGTGGGAGGTGGTGGTGGTGGTGGAGAAAGGAAGATCGACTCATCAAACACCACATGGCGAGTGGTATATAGAAAAGAGAGGAAGGGGGAGACCGTAAAAAAAAAGCAGAGGGGCGAAACAGGGCGACAACGACGGTGCTCTCCGGTGATCAACGCCAGGCGGATTACTCCCCCCTCCGCGGCAAAGTAGGGGAATCTCTCCTCGCGAACTTCCGCCGCTTCGAGTTACCGCGGTATTTTCCTATTCTCGTCTCATTCTTAGGCGGGGAGGTTTTTTTTTTCTCGCGAGTCTGTTGAAGGTTCATTGCCATCCAAGTTAGAGTAGGGGTTAATCTGGAAGGAACGGGAAGGGGAGTGGGTGCCCCATGCCGATTCCATTCCCGGTGCGCTCGAAGACTCCGGAGATGTCCTGTCCGAGTTCTGCTCCGCCATGGGAGGTGGAGGGATCTCGTTCGGCACCACCATCCAGGCAGGGGAATTCACTTGTTGTCCTTGGAAGGAAGGCATCATCTGATGGCGAAGGTGAGATTCCTAAACATCAAGCCATGGAGGTGGGTGGACATGGTGATGACTTGCAGAACCCAACTAGGGCTGCATACTCAACTATCATTGGTACAGGAGAAGATGAATGTGTGAAGGAGGGCTGGCCTACAATTCAACAGAGCATAATCTCGAGCAAGGGTGCTCCAAGGAGACTGACCATGGTTCCAAGTAAGTTGTCTGATCTGCTGATGGATGAGTCAGGTATTGTCCATCTACCAAAGGGGGTAGAATTGATGCTCGAAGAAAAATGGAACAGGAGATCAGAGCTCAACTTTTTGGGAATCATACATTTAGCAAAAGAAATGGATGAACTAGCAGATGCATGTAATAAATTGGAGTCAATACTGAAGATGACTCAGATTTCACAATACGATAAGTCAGTAATCATGTCTGCTGCTGATGATTCTAATACCAAGGGTGGTGAAATCCAGGACAGTCAAGAAGAATACAGAGGAGAAACAGGGGAGGACAATAATTGTAACAAAGGAGGGGGACGGGAGGATTTGAGATTCAGTCATTCCTGGAGGCCTGCTAAAGAAAATCCTATTGGGCCGGGTTTGTATTGGATTCCTAAGGGCCGTTTGACCCTGGACATTACATATCCAGCAAATCCACTACAATGTCGAAGACTAGGGTATCAGGCTAGAAAGGTGACCTCAACCCGCCCCCCACGCAAACTTTCTGAGTCCTTTGTAGCCGCCGCAAGAATGGCTCAACAGAGACCTCAGGGCAAACGCCGACAGGATCCTTGGGAAGAGGATGATCTATTGGGTGAGGAATTCTATCAAGATCAGGATCTTAGACACCAAATCCAGAGAGGACCAAGGATGCAGGGAGAAGGGGGAAAGAGTTGGCTACAAAGGGAAGAAGAATTGAAGTTGCTGATGCAAGAGTTGGAGTGCAGGGAAGCAACAGTTTTGCTGGCAAGGGAAAGGGAATTGGCAGTACAAGGAAGAGAATCAACGCAAGTTTAATCAACAAGGCACTTGGAAACCTATTGACTATGGAGGTCGAGGCCGGGGGGAGAGAAGGCAAGGACGCCAGGAGGGAACTGCGTTTAACCCAAACACAGAGGTGAGATGTTTCAGGTGTGGCGATTATGGACATCTTCAAGTGGATTGTGAGGAAGAGCCACTATGCTACAAATGCAAGCAAAAGGGACACATGGCAGTGGACTGTAAGAACAACAAGAAAGTGAAGATGTTTGGATTTGGTGTGCCAGGACAAGGGTTTTACACCATTGACATTCCTGCTGATACTTTGAAGAAGAGCCAGAATACAGGTATACTGACCATCTTGATGGGAGAGGCTAATGAAGACAAGATAAACAAGGAATTGCAGAATCTAGTCAGAGAAGATTGGGATTTTCAAGTGAGAAGAATGGATCTGCAAGAATTCATTGTGGTTTTCCCAGACAAGAACTCTTTGGAAACATTCACTAGGCTCTCTGAATTCAAGATGTCTCTGTACAAGCTGACTGGAATTTTGGTCAAGACAGAAATTGATCCTAAAGCTTCCTCAGTACTACAGACAGTGTGGGTTAAGATACATGATGTTCCAGGAATTGTTAGAGAAGTGGATCTCATCAAGGAGGTGACAGCTTTGGTAGCTGAACCACTGGTGGTTGATGAATTGAGTCTAATCAGATCAGATCCAGTGAGGGTGCAAGTAAGGTGCAGGAATCCTCAAGCTATTAATGGGGAGATTGAGTTTTTCTTCAATGGAGAGGGAAGATTATTCAGGTTTGAAGTGGAAACATCTCACAAGGGAGGCAAAAGGGGTCCTCCTCCACCAGGACAAGGCCCTCACATTCCAGATGATAAAACTAGGGGAGGTAGGAAAGATAGTAATCAGAAAGGAGAAAGCAGCAAGAAGGGCACTGGAAAATTTGATAGGCTGGAAAGAATGGACAAAGATTATGGAACAAATGATGATCACATGGAGGAATCAATGGAAGCACATCCAGAAGATACTGTTGTGGACACTACTACTCCTATTGCAGCCATACATCCAACTATGGGGGTAATGGATGTGGGTAAAATGCACAATATTAATGCTGAGATGGGACAGCAGCTGGATGCAGAAGGGGTCAGTCAAGATAATATTATTAACCTACAGAGTGAGGTACAAAAAGAACAAGATCTGGATTTATATAAGAATCAGGAGAAGATATCTATGCTGGAAAAGCAGGGTATCCCAGTTACTGCAACTGGAAAAAATGATGAGGTGCATCAATCTGAGGGAGAGGGCTCAAACCAAGTGACACACAATTTATTGTTCATGGCAAAGAGGGAAAATATCTGATGGACAAAGATAAGTGGCCAAAGCTTAAGTTGAGTTCTGCAGTCAGTAGTGACACTGAAGAGCCTAAGGAAGGACTCACTCAGGAGGAGACTCTAATCGATCAGGAAGGGAGCAAAGTCAAGACCAGGGTTGACAAAACTAAGCTGACAGAAAAGGTAAATTTATCTAAAGGCATGGAGCTTGATGTAAGAATTGGTGAGGAAGAAGATATTATGGATAATTTTTTTGAGCAAAATAATGAGAATGAATGTTCTGATGATGAACAGGGATGGCAGGATTCTAAGAACAAGAAGTCCAAAACTAAGAAGAAGAGAGTGGTGCAAATTGCTTCAAGAACAAGCTCTAGGGTGCCAAGGGATGGCATTTCTATGGTGGAGAAAGCCATGAATAGGGTGGCTGGTCTGAACTCCAATACAGGTACAAATAATTGCTCCAATCCTTTTACTATTCTAAGTAATACTCCAGATGATGTGTTGTTAGAAGTAATGGGTGATTTGGGTTTACAATCTGACAACATGATGGAGCAGTTGGATGCTTTTAGAGCTGAAGAAAGAACAAGAGCATCTATTGCTGAGGCAAATTACAAAAGTTTCATGGAGAAACTTAATCTTAAAAATTTCAAGGGTGAGGAAGAACAAATTCAGGAATTGACCATGGAGGTCATTGACAATAGCAAGAGAGGAGTTACTGCTGATTCCTATGGGAAGGAACAGGAGATAACTCCTATGAGCGAAGACATAGTTAATTTGAATAAGTGTCATAATGAGATTCCTCTTTTGGAATGTTAGAGGGTTAGGGACCACACACAGGAGGAAATATGTTAGAAACCATGCTTTACAGGAAAAATTGGATTTAGTTGCAATACAAGAAACCATTAAACAGTCCTTTGAGTTAGGGGAGCTGAAGGAGATGGAAGGGAGTAAAGAGTTTCAGTGGGTCTGGACTCCATCCAAAGGTCATTCTGGAGGATTATTGACTGGTTTTTAACTCTGAATGCATTGAATTGGAGGATATAAATAAAGGAGATTATTCTTTAAATATTCTCATTAGGGTTAAAAGTTCTAACTTTAGATTTTGGGTTTGTAACATATATGGGCCAGCTAATCATGAATTCTCTGAGAATTTTGTTAAGGAGCTGACTGTCTTCTGCCAAAAAGAAACTTTGCATATTTTGATGGGAGGAGACTTCAATCTTATAAGAGATAATAAGGAGAGAAACAGGGGTCATGGGGACTCTAGATTAATGGCTATGTTTAATGGTTTTATTGGGTCTGCCATGCTCAAAGAAATGTTTGTGAGTGGTTTAAAATTTACATGGTCCAACAATCAACAATCTCCAACAATGATCAAGCTAGACAGAATTTTAACCACAACTGAATGGGATCTACATTATCCAAAAAGCTTTGCATGGAGCAAAGCCAGGATTGGATCTGATCATTCTCCCATGATTTTAGATTTAGGGGAACAGGGTAACTCTAGAGCCAAATATTTTTTCTTTCAGGAACAATGGTTTAAAGAGCCTGATTTTGACATTATGATTACCAACAAATGGAGGCTGGAGAGGACAAGATATGGGGTGGATGTATACTCTCTTAAAAGATGGCAGGGGTGTCTGCAAACTTTAAGACAGTTCTTAAGGGGTTGGAACTTAAAATTGATAGGGGACCAAAGGAAAAGAAAACAAAACTTAATCTTTAGGATTGAAGAGATTGATTTAGAGGCTGAAAAAAGACTCCTAGACAATCAAGAGTGGGAAGAAAGATTGCAAATTGAGAAGGAGCTTGACAAAATTTACTTATTGGAGGAGATCCATTGGAGGCAGAGGGCTGCTAAAAATTGGATAATCCAAGGGGATGAAAATACTCACTTCTTCCATCAGTTTGCTAATGGTAGAAGAAGAAAGAGTAACATCCTATCTTTAGAAGGGGATGGAGAGGATTTTATAGGACAAAAAAGAATTACCCAACATATAGTTGATTTTTTTACAAAAAACTGTTTGGGCATAGTGAGGTTAGTAATATCAGATTAGGTTCAGATTTCTGGCCACTGGCCTTCAAAAGTACCTCAAGGGGAGGTTGATAATTTGATTAGAAGCTTTGGTGAGGAAGAGATTAAGCAAGTCATCATGGAGATGAAAACCAACTCTGCTCCTGGACCAAATGGCTTTTCAGTTATTTTCTTTAAGAAATATTGGGAGCTCATAAAAGGGGATGTCAAAGACATGTTTCATGATTTCTGGAAGGGGATCTAGATATCAAAAGATTAAACTACGGGGTTATTACTCTTATTCCCAAGAATAAAGAGGCTAACAATATTAAAATGTATAGACCTCTATGTTTGTTGAATGTGGATTACAAATGGTTTACCAAACTTCTTACTAATAGACTCGCTCCGGTTGCTGCTAAAATCATTGGAGAAAATCAAACTGGGTTTGTTAAGGGGAGAAATATCTTGGAAGGGGTAATGATTCTACATGAAGCTTTACATGAGCTTAGGAGGTCAAAAGCTAAAGGCCTGATTCTTAAAATAGACTTTGAAAAGGCATACGACAGAGTTAGTTGGTCCTTTTTAGAGCAAACCTTAATTGGGAGAGGGTTCCCTGATAAATGGATTAATTGGGTAATGCAAACTGTCAGGGGGGGACAGGTTTGTGTCAATGTCAATGGTGAAAGGAGCAATTATTTCAAAACTTTTAGAGGTTTGAGACAGGGTGATCCTTTGTCACCAATTCTTTTTGATATTGTTGCTGATGCACTAGCTGTAATGTTAGGAAGGGCAGTAGAGAAAGGACATATCAAAGGAATTTTGAGTCACTTAATCCCAGGGGGGATTTCACACATACAATACGCTGATGACACAATCATCATGATTGATGGGTCTGATAGGTCAATTAGAAATCTAAAACTCATTTTATACTGCTTTGAGTGGCTCACAGGTTTAAAAGATCAATTATCACAAAAGTGAGGTGTTTGTCTTTGGGGTTCCTGAAGAAGAGAAACATGAGATGGCTAATAAACTGAACTGTGTATTGGGAGAGCTACCTATGAAATATCTAGGGATTCCAATTAGTGATAAACACTTAAACATAGAGAAATTTGCCTTTTTAACAGATAAGATGGGAAAGAGGTTACAACCTTGGAAAGGCAAACATATTGCTTCAGGGGGAGGCAGCTTTTGTCTAACACATGTTTGAGTAGTATTCCCATGTACTGCATGGGTTTTTATGATTTACAGAAGGGAATTCATTCTAACATGGATGGGATTAGATCAACTTTCCTCTGGCAGGGGGCAGATAAACAGTTTAAATATCACATGGCCAAGTTTGAAATGGTAAGTAGGCCTAAAGATCAAGGGGGTTTGGGTATTATCAATACTAGCATTATGAATGAATGCCTTCTGGTTAAATGGATCTGGAAGATACATCAAGAGCCAGACTCTCTTTGGTTCAGGATTTTAAAAGCTAAATACCTGAAAAGAAGCAATTTCTTTGGGTCCAAAACTGCAGGGAGCTCACAGTTTTGGAAGGGGTTACACAAAGTTAAACATCTTTTTAAATGGGAGGCTGTGTACAAGATAGGAAATGGAAAGCTATGTAGATTTTGGGTGGACTGCTGGGTGAGGCAGGTGCCACTTAGCATTGCATATGAAGATCTTTTTAAATTGGTCAGAAATCCTGACAGTTTAGTTGCAGAATGTGTGGAGGAAGGAGATTGGTTTGTGGACTTTAAAAGGCCACTAAATAGTAGGGAATATGAGAGTTGGCTCCATTTAAAACTAGAACTAGGGGAGTGCAGTCTATCTGACTGTAAGGATACTCTTCTTTGGGAACTAGATAAAACCAAAAAGTTTACTACTAAATCTTTGTATAGGTTCATTACTGACAGAGGAGCTGTTAGTAAGTCTGCAGGGTATATCTGGAAAAGCAAACTGCCGGCAAAGATCAAATTCTTCCTTTGGCAAGCTTTTAATAACAAACTGCAAGTGGCGAAATCTCTCAAAAAAAAAGGGGGTGGAAAGGAAGTGATAGGTGTTGTCTGAATGATGGGGTTGAATCAGTTGATCACATCTTCTTTACTTGCAACTTATCTAGCTTTGTGTGGAGTGTGATCCGTGACATTTGGGGTATCAGGAATTCACCCCACTCCATGATGGAGCTGTCGAGCAGCTGGTTGAGTGGCAGGGGCCCTCTCCCGGCTAGATTGATTATATTCATTTTTGCATGTTTTGGATGGGCCATCTGGAATACTAGAAATAAAATGGCTATTGAAAAAAAAGTTCCCGACGGCCCCAGTTGATGTTATATACATGGCATTGTCTTTTATGCAGAAATGGAGCATTCGACTTAAAGACAAGGACATCAAGCGCCTGAAGGAAGTCAAGGAACGGATTAGCGATTGGCTGCGGAGTTTCTCACCTAGTGAAATAGCTTTATCTGATGTAGTAGAACTATAACTGTTGTTGACATTGAGGGTTTCCATTCTGCTGTTATCTTAATCGTCATTGTAAGCTGGTAACCCCAGCAGGATCTTGTATGGTACATGGTGCTGGCTTTCTTAAAAGCCGAGTTATAAAACTCTTTAAAAAAAAAACACCACATGGCGAGAGATGAGGACCCGACGAGAGGTGAGATCATAGCACCGGTAACCCTTGTGGTCTGGAGAGTACCCGGGAAGACACACGGGGTCGAGCGGGGAGCCGGTTTGGGGGAGCGAAGGCAAGCGGTGTTGGGGTAGCACGCACACCCAAAGACACGGAGGTGCTCGTAGCGAGGAGGTGTGCCGAAAAGGGCATGGTGTGGCGTGGGAGCTGGGCAGGCAGCGGAAGGAAGGCGGTTAAGGAGGTAGGTGGAGGTGTGAAGACTCTCTGCCCAGAAGAAGCGAGCGGGAAGGAACGCTGGAAAGAAGAAGAGTGCGCAAGACGTCGTTCGTGGTGCGGATCATGCGCTCCGCCTTGCCGCTCGAGGAGGTATACGGACAAGACATGCGGAGGCCGGACCCGTGAGAAAGGAGGAAGGCACGGGAGGTGTCTTTGTTGTCGAACTCCACGACCATTGTCACACCGGCGGCCTTGATGGTACAACAAATTGAGTCAACACCCGAGGCGAAAAAATGGTGAAGAGTGGGAAAAGCCTCCGATTTGGCATGCAAAGGGAAAGTCCACGAATAACGCGAAATCATCAACCACCACCAAATAGTATTTATAGCCGAGTTCTTGATGACGGAGATGTCCAAAGGTCGCAATGTATAAGATCGCAGACACATGAGCCGCATGTGAAGTAGAAGAAGAAAAAAAGGAAGATGAACATGGCGGCCCGGTTGGCACGCATGACACAAATGCTCATCGTGAGCTCGAAAGTACATCGAATGTCGAGCTACGACTAAAAAGCGATCAAGGCGTCATGTCGGGATGGCCGAGACGACGGTGCCAAGTAGTAGAGGAGGTAGTGGCGGCGGCAAAAACAAAAAGGCCGGGCGATGACGAGGAAGAAGACGCCGGAAACCGAAGAGTGTAAAGGGGACCCGTGTTGTCACACCAGCCGAGAGGGCGCCGGGTAGCCAAATCCTTCACAAGATAAGACCGGAAGAGTCAAACTCAACGAGAACAAGAATTGTCGGTTTGTAAAACTTACGGTAACGTAAAAGGAGGTTGTGGACCATGAAAGGAGCAACAAGAACATCGGGAAGGCGAAAAGAACCATGAGCACCGGCGGCACCCATGGAAGTGACGAGGAAGACCACGACCTATTTGCGACCATGATGGACGAAGGAAGAGAGGAAGAAGGAGGGGCTTAACAGACGAGAGTATACCATGGTGCAGGGTGGTGTGGTGCGTGGCTCCTAAGTCGGCGACCCACTCGGGCCGCGGGGAGGGGTCGGGGCAGCGGTCTTTGTGGTGGCGCCCAAGGCCGCCAGTCTCAACCGACCGGCCGGGCGAGGCACCGGGAGGAGCCCAAGTGGATGCCGGTGGGGGCGCCGGGAGGGTCCGCCACGGGGTCGCCGTAGAGAGTACCCCCGGAGGAGCACCGGCGACGAACATGGCCACCGGCGGACGAGGCGGCGCCGCGGGAGCCGGTGCTGGAAGGGCCACATCGAGATGCGCCCGACCACGGGTCTTGGAGAGTGGGCTGGGGTGCACCGAGGTGGTGGCGCTTGCGCCGAGTGTGACCACCGCCACCGCCTCCACGACCACCGCCTTTGCCGCCACGGTGACGGCTCTCGCTCCCCACCCCCGCTCGGCCCGGGGGGGAATGCCAAGGAGAGCAGTGCGACGGAGTGGACGGACGCGTGGTGGAGTGGCGGCGAGTGCGTCGGCAGACTAGGGTGGCGGCGCGGAGACCGCCACAAGGTGAACACCCTGTTGGAGCTCCTCCATGACAAGGTCGCCACGAACCCGCGGGAAGGCCGGGAAGGCGCGACTCAGGAGTCATGATGGTCCCGAGGTGAGCGTAGCGGTCGCCGAGGCCACGGAGGACGTTGAGGACCGGGGATACGATCCTCCACGGGCCGACCAAGGTCACCGAGAGTCCGCCATGGCCTTCATCTTGTGACGAGAACTTCGTGACGGAGAGGTCCCCGGACAAAAGTCCGGAAGCTCGCCTCCGGCCGCATTGCCCGGTCTCGGCGTTGCCCAGAACGGCCCTCGAGCGCCGGCCGCCGGTGCGGCTGCGTGTGGGTGTTGCGGAGGAGACCGTGGAGGTCGACGGAGATCGTCCCCACGATCCAGGGAGAGGACGATCTCGGGCCCGACCACGCGGAGTGGCTGCCGCCCACGGTCGCACGGGGCGTGGTCGCCGGGGCGTAGCGGCAAGAGTGAGGAGGACTGGGTCGCGCCCGGCGGCGAGGACGCGACTCCGGGCTCGAGGACGATGGGACCGGGAGGCGGATGTTCCGACACCGCCACCGGTAGTGGGCCCGAGCCACGGCGGCGGAGGAGGTGGCCCGCGCCACGGCGGCCGGGAGAGGCGAGAAGGTGCTCCACGCCCGGCAATCCCCGGGCAGCCCCGGGCATCACCCGCCGCGCGCCGCGTTCGCAGCGATGGCGGCCTCCTGCCAGCGAGCGCCCGCCCGCCGTAGATTCCGCCGGCAGCGCGAGGGCGTGTGAGTGCGGGCGTAAGCGTCTGGGCCTGGCGGCGGAGGAGGTGGTGGTGCGGGAAAGGGGTGGTGCCGTCCCACGCACCGCCTGCCCGCCCGGTGGTGGCCACCAATGTTGGAGTCCACGGCGGCATGCCGCGTATGGCCAGGTGGCGGTGAGCGCACGAAGAGGAAGCGGTGCTCAGCCCGCTACGCACGATCGGTTGGGAGCGGCCGGCGGCGATGGTGCATCACCGTGGCGGGCTTCGGGGATGGCCGGCCGGTGGGGTGGGAGGCGAGGGGTTCCTCATCCGGCCCCATCCCCTCTCCCGGCCCGGCCAACGGTGGCACGATTTGCGAGGTGCACGGAGGCGAAGAGGTCAGCGAGGCTCCGGCGGCCTGGGCTCCCACCGGCTGGCCGGCCACCCGCCCCGCGCAGAAGAGGGGACGGCGCGATGCGTGAAAATGGGCGGCGGCTTGGACCCACGCTTGGGGGAAGGGAGAGGTGGGAACTGGAGGAAGTAGTGGGAGCGGGGGAGGTGGCTCGCCCATGGCGTCATGGCGGCGCAATGGCGGCCACGAGAAGAGGAAGGGATCGAGTGGGAAAAGGACCTAGCTTGATACCATGCCGAAACTAATTTCTCAATCATAGGCTAACCCTAGGAAGGGTAGCAATATAGTGTATACATGGGCCACATGGGCCTAGCCTCTTGGGCCTAATACTCATACTCCAACAAAGATAGCCAAGGATGGATCACTCTTTGACATTTTCTCTCCGCCTTCTTTAAAACCAGGGAGCATATCCAGCATTTCGTGGTTAAGCAAAAAACACATGCTCCACAAACCAAAAATGAACAATCACTTTTCTTTTATGAACTAAATCACCATAGTAGACACATGACTATGATAAACACATATGTCCCAAATATTTATTTGAAGAAAAAAAGAGAACACCACTAATCAGATACGATGTGAAAGAATAATTGGTTTTATTCTTCCTTTTGATGTCATCGCAGTACTCTCTAGCTAGCATATTGACCTTCCTTTGGTCCATCCCCAACCGGCATATGTCAGCCTACAAAAGGAAAATGATAAGAAAAGCGATTTGTATACAGAATTATTTTTTATAGATTGAAGGTGTCCACATTGAAATATCAAAAGCCTTTCAGTCATCATTATTGTGAGTAAGTACAGTCAGAATGGAACTATCAAGATCCTATCAGAACCCAAAGAGATTTAAATAAAAATTTATTTCCAGATACCATGGAATGCAATAGCGCGATAAATACTTGCCTTCAAGAAAAATATATCAGCACATTGCATGCAAGGGTAGAAAATCTGGGCAGCAGTCAAGTCGTCTGACTCATTTGTACCCATAATTTGGCAGCATCTGCAAGTAAAGGAAAAAAAAGAATTACTTATACACATCATAATAAGCACATAGAAGGGAGATAACCAACCATGTTCTAATGTTCATGCTCAAACTGTCGAGAAGAGAAGAATACTTTTAATGGAAACACAACATAAAGAAGAATGTACTGCACCTCGTAATCCTCTTGACGTTGTTTTTTCCGGCAATGTCCATGACAATGGGCCAGTACTCATCGCGTAGCGTTGTTGATCTCCTCGGATTTCCGGCAATGTCCATGACAATGGGCCAGTACTCATCTTGCGCGGTTGTTGATCTCCTCGGAGGACCACAGGAACTCCACCCCGTCGAGGTCCATCCCAGCTGCTTTCCAAATCTCAATCATGTAGCGCCCGACCGTCTGGATTTTCTTCAGGTCGCCTCCCATCTTGTTGTTGAGCTGCGCGAACCAGTCGGCGATCCAAATCTTCACCTTGCACCCGGCCTTGATCATCTTGTTCACGTTGATGGTTTTCACAATGCCCTGGTTGAATACATACAAGACGACGTACTGTCACTCACAACTGACAACCAAGTTTCGTTTTCCATTGTTTTGAAACTTTGATTGAATCCTGCAAAGTACTACTACTTGTTTTGTGCTAAAATGAATGATGACATGGAGGAAGGCGGGGGCTGAATGCAGACAGACAGAAGGGTCGGTCGAACCTGAGCGATGTGCATGCGTCCGGAGGGCTCGAAGCCGTCGTAGCAGATGGGGACGGGTTTCTTCTCGAGCAAGTTCCTGAGCTCGTCCTCCTGGATACACTCCTCCCCGATCCCCCGCAGCAGATCGAACCGCTCATCCAGGGTCATCGCCGCCACGCTACCCGCCAGATTCTCGGCGGCCGCGGCAGCGACGGGAGCGGTGGAAGAGGAGGCGCCGGGAACCGCCTCGGGTGCTGGAGTGGAGTCCATGGCAGCAGCTGCAGCGGAGGCGGAGGAGCTGCTGGGAGACGGCGAGGGGAATGGCGGCGGCGGGTGGGTGTGTGCGTGAGGATGAGATGGCGGCAGCAGCCAAAGGGTTTTGCTGGGGAACTGGGCCGCGTCACGGACATGCGAGGCCCAATATCATCGTGGGCCGTTGTTGGTCACGTGTACGTACGGCTGTGTTTCTGGTGGGCAGAAACCTCAGTGGCAACTTGCAATGCTGCAAGTGAATTGCGAGGAGTAATAAAAAGCAAGGAAGCAAATGAACCAGTCACGTTTCAGGTGGTACATATACAAGTTACGGTGAAGGAGAACGTTACTAGACGAAACTTCACTGTCAAGTCACCAAGGAGAAAGTTACGGAGAAAACTTCACCGTCAAGTCACCGCAACCTATAGACCTATAGTGGGAAGCTCTTGTGCATGCAGCCGTGTCGGGAGGAACTCCCATGCACGAGATATTGTGCGGTTGTGGCTTGACCGATGAGGAATCCCATGTAGCGGTTAGGGTGATATCATGTGGTTCAATATATTTGTAACGTGTAATACTAGTTACATAACCCTTTTTATCTTCATTTCTTGGTCATTTTTTTTGAATTATCGTAGTTGGTTATAACTTATATAAGCACATGTATGCTTCAAAGTAAATTGAAAAAAATATCATGTTTTGGAAGTGAAAATAGATAAAATTAATTCATAGTTCACTTACAAATTTATTTAATTTGATCTATTGCTGATACTTTTCATTATTGTACCTCATTTTTAAGTGTTCATGGTATTCATGTACTAGGATACTAAAAAAAAAGCTATCCATGCTACCCATTGGACCAATGAGAACATAGTCATCATGAATTGGGTCGATGCAAGACCCCTAAAATAAAATTGGCCTTAAGGCCATGGGATTTGATGCAAGGGCAGGGCTAGATCAGGCCATTCCCCATGCATATACGCTGGTGATAGAGTATTATACCGAGGCTTTCACTTCCTCACGCTCATAATTTTTCAATATGAAACCCAATATAGATGCGGGTGTTTACTTAAAATTAAAGAGCACATACTCACCCCTATAAACATAGGGCCTACACATATAATAAGAACACCGGAGAAACTAAGGTGGATCAACAAGTTAGGAATGACTTGTTTGAAAATAGTATCTCTGACCAAGAGGAAGGATGGTCAAAAGTAGGTCCTAGGAAGAAGAGTAAAAATAAGTTTAAAAAATGATAGGTCTCCTATGGAATATCAGAAGTTTGAGACAATTTGGAAGAGTTCCAGCTCTGGTTAGTAGAATTAGGGATAATCATGCTGATTTTGTTGGCATCATGGAAACAAAAATGGATAGATTTACTGATGGCTTTCTTAAATCCTTATCATGGAATATTCCTTTTAGTTGGTGTTACTTAAAAGCTAAAGGCACAGCTGGTGGGATTTTAGTAGGGGTAAATGATGATGTTTTTTTTCTATGACAAGTGTTAGAAATTCTTAGTTTCTCTGTTAGTGTTATGCTTACTAACAAGAAAGATGGGTTCTCCTGGAAGTTAATAGTGATTTCTGCCCCTGCCTATGAAGATAAGAAGTTAGATTTCTTTGAAGAGTTAGAACATATAATGAATTCTTGGCAAGGTCCTTTACTGATAGGGGGATTTTAATTTAGTTAGATTCATCTCTCGATAAAAGTAATGGTTTAATAAACCATAGATGGGCTGACATGTTCAATGACCGGATTAGCAAGTGGGGTCCGATAGAGATAAGTGCTTCAAATAAGAAATTCACCGGACTAACAACCAGGAGAATAGGATTTTAGCTAAATTAGATAGAGTGTTTGTTTCTACAGAATGGGAAGCAACTTATCCTCTAGTTTCTGTTAAGGCTTTAGAAAGGATCCCAAGTGATCATAATCCTCTAATCATTAATGCAGGAGATAATTGTAATTTTGAAAAAAAAGGTTTAGGTTTGAGAAATGGTGGTTAGAAAATGAGAATTTTAGGGAGGTAGTTAACAAAGCCTGAAAACTAATGACTCTTTGCTTTCAAGTATAGATATGTGGCGGTTTAACATAAGAACTTTAAGGAGAGTAGTGAGAGAGGATGGGCAGCTAATGAAATTGCTGAGATGAATAGGAGTAAAGTTTCTTTATCTAAGGAGTTCGCCAAAGTTTGGAAAGTCCGGCTGAATGTAGGGTCTTAACCACGAAGAAGCTAGAGATTTAAAAAAGTAGAATATCAATTAGATAAAATTTGGGCTTTAGAGGAAATTAAGGCTAGGCAAAGATCTAGGGATAGAAACCTATTAGAAGGTGATAGAAACACTGCCTATTTTCAGGCAATTGCAAATTATAGAAGTAGGAAAAAAAAGATAGAGTGTCTTCAAGGGCCTAATGGCTTAGTCTATGACCGAAAAGTATGATGGACATAGCAACTACTTATTATAAAGAGCTGTTTAGGAAAGAACAGGACTATGGGATAGGTCTTGATGATCATTTCTGGGATGTAGAAGATAAAGTCACACAAGAAGAAAATATTTCCCTAACTGCACCTTTTACGTAAGAGGAAATTAAATTTGCTTGTTTTTAGTCATATCCTAAAGGAGCCCCCGGTCCCGATGGTTTGTCTTTTATGTTCTATCAAAAATTCTGGGGAGGTGATAAAAAAGGAGTTAGTAGATATGTTCAATGATTTTCATGCCGGAAATCTAAATCTTAGTAGGCTTAATTTTGCTTTGATCACTCTAATCCTTAAGGTTGGAGATGCTAGTAACATGAAACAATTTAGGCCTATTAGTTTGTTAAACTGTAGTTTTAAAATTTTTTCAAAGCTTCTTACTATTAGACTTACTAATGTGGTACAAAGGATTGTAGCCCCAAATCAAACTGCTTTCATTAGAGGTAGATTTATTTTGGAAAGTGTTGTAGTTGCTCATGAACTAGTGCATAGTATAGAAAAGAGTGGAGAACCAGGAGTAGTTATTAAATTAGATTATGAGAAAGCCTATGACAGGGTAGATTGGAGATTTCTCTTTGATATGTTGAAAGCTAGAAATTTTGATTCTAAGTGGATAGGTTGGATTAAACAGATTGTCATGGGAGGTTCTATTGGTATCATGGTGAATGGAGAAGATAGCTCCTTCTTTAAAGCCGAAAGGGGCTAAGGCAAGGGGATCCAATTTCTCCACTTCTTTTTAATCTGGTAGGAGATGGTTTTAATAAGATGCTTCTAAAAGCTGCTAGCAAAGGTTTAGTTCAGGGTTTGCTAAAAGAATTTAGACCACAGGGAGTTTTATCTTTACAATATGCAGATGACACCATCTTATTTTCTTCTGCTGATGAGAGTCATATTAGGAATCTAAAATGTGTGATTATGTGGTATGAGCAAGTGTCAGGCATGAGAGTTAACTTCCACAAGAGTAAGCTGGTTCCAATCAATGTTGACCCTCAAATAGCTCATAACCTAGCACATATTCTATGTCGTCCAAGAGGAAAATTTCCTATCAAATACTTAGGGATACCCCTACATTATGAGAATCTAACTAGAGAGGATTTGCAACCTTTGATAGATAAATTGTTGCAAAAAATAGCTGGGAGAGGGAAGTCTGTTATCCCTTGCAAAGAAGAGCAATGCTCATCAAAACATGTCTAGCTAGCATTCCAAAGATACTTGCTTTCTTTTATCAAATTCCCAAAGTGGGCCCTTAAAATTCTCAATACCCATATGGCAAATTGCTTATGGAATGACAATGAGGATAAACACAAGATACACTTAGCCAATTGGGAACTAGTTTCGATGTGTAGAGAATATGGAGGTTTAGGAATCCCTAACCTCGGGGATATGAATATCAGTCTGTTAGCCTCCTGGATAAAAAGGTATGAATCTGATAAAAATAAACTGTGGAGAGAGTCATTAGAATATAAATACAAGACCCGACAACCCAAATATCTTCCATTCTAAAAACTACTGGAGCTTCAAAATTTTTTAAAGGCTTTATGTGGGCTGCTCAAGCAGCTAGATTAGGCTATAGATGGAAAATAGGTGATGGTAAGAGAGTTAGATTGTGGGAGGACAACTGGTTAGGACATTCTAGTCTGGCCATACAGTATTGGCCAATTTATAGGATTGTAGTGGAACAAGGTGGAATTGTGGCAGATTTATGGGATGGTCAGGATATGAAATGCACTTTTAGAAGAACATTCACCCCTGATCTTTATAGGATGTGGTTAGAAGTGGTACAACTAGTGTCCACCATCAGTCCCGACAGATGAGGAAGATGCCTTGATCCGGCAGTTTAAATCAAGTGGCATCTACTCAACTCAGTCCCTTTATAAGATAATAAATTTTAGAGGCATACATTCAATACATGTCCCAGCTGTATGGTCGGTTAAAGTGCCTCCAAGAGTGCAACATTTTCTTTGGCTACTTGCTAATAATAGAACCTTAACCAGAGATAACCTAGCTAAAAGGGTGAAGGTTAAAGATATGACCTGCCTTTTCTGTGAAGAAAAAGAATCAGTTCACCATTTGTTTTTTTATTGTGCTGTAGTGAGTCAATGTTGGGTAAAGGTCACTAGCTTCTTAGACATCAATATGATTTATTCTTTTGAAGACCTGGGAAAGTTATGGCTGAGTAATAAGAGATTCATAGTAGTAAATATAGTCACTGCTGCAGTTTTATGGTCTGTATGGAAACTTAGAAACGACTTATGTTTTCAGAATGTAGGTTGGAAGAGTATGGAAATACTCTACCACAAGATCGCTGGTACGTTACAAAACTGGAAACTCATGTGCCCGCAAGGAAAGGAAGGAGTGCTGGAGATTTATATCCAAGAGCTCAAGACTTTAGCAAGAGAAGTATCATGGCTACCATAATGAATGAGGATCAGAGCTCGGTGGTGAATCTGCAGAAGGACTTCGAAAGCTATGATAACATGTTCAAGCTGAAGAAACCTGGAAGTGTGTCGGATCAAGCCTGGTGGTCATCCCTGGAAGAGGCTATCGGGAACTACTGATGAAACTGTAATAGTGATGGCTAGAAGTTCTTGCTCTTTTCATTGGCTGTTTACTTGTTTTTGCCTCCAGTCTGGTTAGATGGAGTGCCTGGGAAACTTTGAGCTGTAAACGATTCAAACGTTTTGGTCTTTTTATTTCAATAAAAGGCCGGGGCATCTGGCCCTTGAACTCTAAAAAAAAAAAAAAAAAACTAAGGTGGATCGACAAATCTGAGATTGACATCATGCAATCGACAAGCATATGAGTGACGTACCTTGCAATATAACGAGAAAACAATTAAACTTTAAAAGTCAAATTATGTCTGCAACTTCTTTGGTTTTTGGTTGACTTGATTCAGTGAGAAAACAAAATAAAATTCTTTCCTCCAAACATCTTTTCATCTCAGTTTACCTTGCCAAATTAGAAATGTTAAGTACATTGACACGATAAGCATAGTGGTACTGATATTAATATTTTAAAATCATATTATCTTAAATATAAAGTGTTATATATAATAATTTTTACAATGAACAATTTTATGTCATCAATCTATACAAGAACTAGATATTCTAAGATAAAATAGAAAAAAAACTGACTAATTTAAGAACAAACATATATAGATTTGCAGTTTTGATCGGAGGAAACTATAAAAATTCAATTTGTAGTGTGTGATGAGTCTTAATTCTCAAGTAGTTTATCTCTTTGGGCAGCAAGGAGGTGTTTGGATCCCAATTAAATAATGCTAGTAGTTAGATAAAATAACCTAGAGATGATATGATCCAAAACGTCCCAATATAGGATGGATTATCAATGGATTATAGTTGTCCCATAATATTTCTCTAACCTGTTTTTTAGATTATTATAGGTTATTTATACTTCAACTAATAATAATTCACCTTTTCTTATAATCTTGGGATCAAAATTACTATAAAAACCCTTGATCTAGATTATTAACATGTTGTCCATAATTCCAGATTACCGTAGTCTAATCGGGATCTAAAGAAGCTCTAAGTGCATACGGATGTGTGTCTATTCTGGCCATGACCTGTATATATTAGTGTACGAAGACCTGACGAGGACAAAACACAACAATTACTATTACAGGATGCACCAATATGTGCCCCCCCCCCCGGCGTATGTTTACTCGTGACTTTCTACATTATCACATTCTTTATCGCAATGCATACGCGTTGCATATATTAGTAGCACGTAAGGAAAACATACAAATACAAATACACATACACATACACATACACAAAGGACTGCCCCCATCCAAACTACAGAGGTCCACCGGAGTTGCTGCCTTTTGCTTGCTTCCGCCATCGACCATGTCGCCGAGAAAGCCGAGACGAACGAACAGCCCCCGTCCGCATGGCTAGCAGACAAATTTGATTGAAAACATGAATGACACATTTGATTGAGAATAGAACACAGCTAGTATTACAGCATATGCAACCTCATTGATGACACAACATTTGTTTGAGAACATCAACTTCTATTTCGATCCTTCACTAATCCACTACATTACATGGATGATACATCACTTGAGCACATGGTAAGCTCCACATCCAGCAATGGCGCCCAGTGGAGGAGCAACTATGTAGATCCAAATCTTGGTGTATGTCCCCGTGGCGATTGCCGTTCCTATCGTTCTCGCCGGATTCATCGACGCTCCTGTCGACTCCCTGCTCATATAAATGGAGCCAACACATACAAAGTTAAACATTTCAATTCACTGAAACCTTATTAATTCCTCGATTGAGAATGAGAAATAATAAAAAACAATAAATATTGGACCGAGGATTTATCTATTGTGCGTACCGGAGATGAGAGCGCTCATCATCACTTTGCCGCCGCAGCTCCCAATGCTACCAGTTCTTTCACCGCATGAATCGTAGATTATACAGTGTCAAAGTTTGAAATGGAACACAATGAGATGTTTGAATGAAACAGTTCACCGGCATGAATCTAGAAAATCTATGTCATAGACGATGACTGCATTTGAGAATTTACCGCTCTGGGGTCGGTGGTAAGAGCGGTGATGACGAAGAGAAGGACGAAGGTGGTGATGAACTCGATCCAAAACGCTTCAAAGGTGCCGATTGTAGGCACTGTGGCGACAATAGCGCCTAAGTTCACCGGATTATAGAGCGCCTTGGCGACGAACGAGGCTGCTATGGATCCAAGAAGCTGAGCGACGATGTAGGGCACGAGGTGAGCTCGTGGCATGTGGCCAAACACGCCATGGTGATGGCGACAGCCGGATTGAGCTGGGCTCCAGACACATGGAAGATGGAGGAGACGATGACGACTATAGCCAACCCTGCGGTCACCGCGATGCCAAGCAGGCCCAGCGCACCGTTGTGCGTCTCGTTCATGATGAGCGCTGATACCACGGTGAAGATGAGCATGAATGTCCCTAGGAACTCTGCAACCACCTAGATCAAGCATGCATGCATCAACAACACATTGGAATCATCATGGATATATTGTAGATATCTGAAATACTGTGGTAATGACGACTATGACTAACTAGTGACATATAATTAGTGATGGGCTCAGGATTTTGCAGTTGTCATTACCTTCTTGATGAGTGCAAGTGTCATGCTCTTGGCGGAGAGTACTTGAGGTGGATCATCATCCTCGTCTTGTTCAAACCCTAGTGGTATGATCTTGTTGGGAGGAGTGGCAGGGGACCTGTGCATGATGATTGAGATCTTGTCATCGCTCATGTTGTCCCTGTCCACCAGCATGGAAGTTGCTGGTGCTGTAGGCATGCTCAGTGAGACGTCCATGGAGGAGAGACTCAGGCGACGGCCCTCCATAGCAGTACTTCTTCTAACTTAGTTGCTAACTCAGTTGTATGTGTCAATGATGATGAACTCGATCAGGACGAGAGAATGGAAGTGGGTATATATGTACACACATGTAGAGCCCAATATTATCTGATTGCTTTTCGGCTGGCATGCATGGAAGAAAGCAAGACGACATGGATGCATGAGAGATGCATAGCACCTGTTTGACATAAGAGCAACACAAACAAAAACAAATCAGCTGAGAGAATGTATGAACTCATAAGTCATCATCAAGGGTACTACATTATTGATTTTTTTGAGAAAGTTTAGTACACGTATTTCATAACTCGCTTTGGCGAGATGCCAGGCGACAGCTGCGTAACGCAGACGCAAGAATTAAAAAAACAGCAAAACAAAGACATTGTTCAGAAAGTAGCCAAATGGCACTACGACGAGATGCATGATCCAAAGTAGCAACATTCTTACCTGTTCAAACCGTGAGAATGAAAACATATATATTTGTTTCTCATTCCATGGGAATCTTGGTGATGTTCATTGCTGCTTGATGCCGTCTCCTTCGCTGGACGCACATTCTGACCTGCTGAGACGTACAACATCATCTGAAGGCGGAGACCGACGACGATCAATTGCTTAATTTGTAAACAGGCAATAGGTTAATAGACTCTACTAATGCTAGTAGCGTGTTATCGTCAGCTGATGTCTTGGAGCTAATATATAACGCAATGACTGTGCTGATATGCTTTCCAGTGCATAGAAGGTACTAGCTCACATTACTTCAGTGATTACATCACACAGTGTCAGCCGGCCAGGATCCAAGCAGCTAGCAGCTTATATTAGCTAGAGTTAGATCAGTTCAACAATCTTGTTCAATAATCATCGATCGTTCGTCCTATTGTAAATATAAGAGGTGATTCCTTTCAGTACTAAATTGTTTCTATCTCTGAAGAAAATGTATACTAATTCCGAGAAAAAAAAACAGACTGTGGGCTGGGAATGGAAGATCAGTGACCAAGTCAAATTCCGGCCTCCGGGACGGTTGGGATTGGGATCTCCAATCCAAGCCCCTCCCTCCGAGAAAAGTACCTTAACAGACGGCAAGGACCAACAATACTGTATTCTACAGTAGAAAAGAAAAACAGAAAAAACATGTATTGCCGGCTATAACATCCACCGGAGGAGGTAATCATATCTATCATGAACCCCACCTGAGCTTATATATAAGAGATGACAACATCCAGTGTTATTATATACTATATCAATTAACATAACTGTAATTCTCAAAAAAAAAAAAAAAAAAATAACATAACTGTACGGAAGACCTTACCCAAAAAAATATACAGAAGCCCCTTCGAGAGCCGAAGATGTTATAAGGAAAAAAAATGGTCATTACAAACAGGTAAAAATCCAGCATTTTTCTAGAAAGTAAAGTGCATTTTGCAGTTCTCATACTTGTTTGCTTCTATCATCTCGATCTCTGAACTTGCAAATTGCTTATTGTTCTCAAATTTGTTGGGTTGTAATCCCGCTCTCTAAACTTACAAATCACTTTCGGTTAGATCCTAAAACTTAATCAACTATGTTATCTGAGTCGCTCAACTCGCAAATCATCCATTTAGACTACTCATGGGATAAACGGTGGCGGGCAAAATTATTTTTCTGTGGCGGTTTTCATAACCGCCACGAACATAGGGTCACGGTAAATCATTGATTTTCCGTGGCGGTTCGAGAGCCCAAAAGCCGCCATCATTAATCCAGAAAAAAAAACAAAGAGAAAAATCCAAAACCAGGCCCATTAGATCCGGGCTGCGCCGCCACTACGCCCGCCACCGCTCGCCGGGGCCCCGGATTCGCCGCCGATCGCGGATCCGGCCCGGTGGCGGGATCCACCGCCAAGCCCCGGACCGCCACGCCATGTCGAGGGAGAGGACGACGACGCACGCCGCATCGCCCGTCCGGCCGCCCGCCCGCCTCGCCGCCGCCGCTGGATCCACTCGCGAGGAACCGCCGCGCCGCCCCGCTCCTAGAGAGATCTCACCGCCACTCGACCCGACGCCCCGCCTCCGCACCGCCGCACCGCCCGGGTCCGCGCGCGACGCCGCACCGGTCGGCGGGAAGGCGCGGAGTCAAAGGGAGGGGTCGCCGCCAAGGCCCGGGTCAAGGGAGAGAGAGAGGAAGGGAGTGAGAAAGTTAGGGTTAGGGTTGAGAGAGTGAGATGTTTCTTTTAATAAGGTCCCTTCTTTTATATGCTTAAGGTGCTAGTGGGCTGGTTTGGGCCCATAGAGATGGGTCATCCGGGCCTTGTTAACCATGTTGGCCGCACCGAAGTCGGTTAATTGATTTACCATGGCGGTTATTATAATAAGCGCCACGATTAATAGAAAATAACCGCCACGGTTAATCGTGACATTAACCGCTGCGGTTTCCAAATAACCGTCACGGAAAATCATTTGGAAACGCCGTAAAATCAGTTTTGTAGTAGGATCACGACCAAATCCAATCAGGTCTAGACCTATCTCTACTACATATAATACACCAAAAAAACTTTCCTAAAGCCACACAACAAATTGTCCACCACAGTCATTATCTCTCTTAATCTTTTCTAAGTGCACCCAACAAACTATACCCTAATGCTAAGCAACTTTTAAAATGAATGGCTCGGATCTATTCTAACCTTCTTTCTCTCACTCACCCACCGCATCCAACGGACCGGATCGCTGGGATCAAACTTCATCTACCACCATCCTAATCCTCCCGCTGGTTATTAGGCGCGGAGCGACCCTCCCCTCCCGTACACACAGCGCGGGCGCGGAGCGCGAGGCCGCCAGTCCCCGTCCCGCCACACTCCCGATCCCGCGTGCACCGGCCCGCATTCCTCTCTCTCCCCGACGCATGCGCTCCGCACGTGCTCCCGCATGCGACGCGCTCCCACATGCGAGGCTCCTCCTCTCCCTCTCCCACCCCCGCCGACTCTTCCTCTTCCCCGACGCAGCCAAACCCGCGGCTCCTCTCTCTCACCAGTCCGCCGCCGCTAGGGAACCGGGGAGGGCGAGGGCGCCGCCGGGCGGCGGCCACTAGACGAGGGACCGGGCGGCGGCGGCGGCGCTCACGCCTATTATTCTTGTCACACAAATTCGCTGGCACAAATTTCAACAACTCAAATCCATGGCGTGGGTATTCGGGCTGGAGCCGCATGCATGACTGCTCCCTTTTCTCTGCTGTTGGTGTCATCCTCTCAGGTAGATCACTGCCAACACTCCTTGTTGTCATAGTGCTCCTAATCATTACCCATGCCAGCACTTAAACTTGGTGTCAAACAGTCCTTATTGCCAAGCCATCAATTTTTATGTTCAGCTTACACATATTTCTCTCTTCCTGGGGCACTATGAGTCTATGACTGTATGGATATAGATATGGATGACTAATAAGTAGCTGCTTGGGGAATCAGTTTTTTTTTTTTTTTTTTTTTTTTGGGGAATCAGTTTCCCTATATGTATTGAAATGTTTTCCATCAACGATGTGTTCTGCCATTTGTGGAGTTAGTAAATTTAACTAATAATATGTACATGCTCAGGTTTTGCTCGCCTTCTCTTCGTTTTCATAGGTTTCCTCTCTGCCTGACTCTGAGCCTACAGTTTCTTCACCATCCTATGCTTGGCCTACTTATAGCTGAGGATGATAAATTCACATATGTGATGCTTAGAGATTCGAGCAAAATCTTTTTTCCTATATGGGCTGGATTAGGCTCTTGAATTTAGACTTTATCGCCTATGTATGCAGGTTATGGCTAGACTGAAGGCCTTCTTTTCTATTTCTTGAGTGTGGTATGTCTGTTATGCTATATATAGATCCTCAGCAATACCTTGCATCCTGTCTCTGGTGAGCACACTCACATTTAATTTCCCTTGCCTAGGAACAATTAATGATAAAAACCTTTATTTAATATTATTTATTATGCAACTGTATTTGGAGTAGTAGATGTGAACGGAAACTTGATTTGAGGATGCCTTTGCATGCATTGTTTTGTTTTTTTAGTTTCTCTTCTCCAGTTTGAAATGAAAAACATTGAACTACTGGATTTCATTACGTATTTAGATGTATATCTGTTAATGTTTAAGGGAAGGTCTGAACTGTAAGAAGCACTTTGCATTTCCAATGTACCTTGATCCAATTTGGGTAAAATATTGTGAGTCTAATAATGAACCTTGATCCAATTCTGGAGAACTGAGAAAGCAATGGAAAATTATACGTGGTTCTAATCAGACATAGGTATCTATAATGGTAGCATATTTCTTTTGAACATTTTTTTGCCATTGTGATCTCAGTTTTTTAAATTCTGAATCAGACATAGTGGGAAGCAATCAGTAGTCTGAACTGATTATTTTATGACATGAACTTGATGTAATGAAGGTAACACACCTAGATGATGATGGCAGAGATGGTGAAAATCCTTGGTGGACATTTTAGAGAGTCATGCAAAAGAATGTGAAAACTAACCTCGAGAAGTCAAAGATATACATGCTTGTGTTCTCTGTGTGCACACTCGCCAAGTTGAGTTCTTCGAGCCCAAGATCCAGTAGGCAACTAGATACACACACATACACACTGCAATTAATTATACAATGAACTGTTTACATGCCAGTGTCGTAATACAAAGACTTGAAACCTGGCAAGGATGCTCTTTGGCATTGTATACTTGAAACCTGCCTGAACATGTCCACCAGTCATAAAGTCTGAACATGCATGTTAACTACTTTGCAGAGTGACCAGTTAACTATTTTTAATATGATTATACTTGTGTCTATTTTGGTATGAGTTAGCTGATGCCTAGCTCTTGCGTCACCAATATTGAAGATCGTTCGGTCATTTGCACAATGAAATCCTCAGATCTGCCTGCTGTTTAATTTTTAGAACCAAGAGCTAAACAATTAAGCAATAGTGTGATGTTCTGATTGAATCTGCAGGTGTGTAGAGGGCTTCACTCAGCTGAGATACATAGCATTACCCTGTCACCTGAACTGCAGTGGTTGGTGGTGTGCAGGACAAGGGGACCCTACATGTTTTCACCTTGAAAGTTATTAGAGTTGGGGGATGGCTCGTTGTCTTTGAGCAGAACAAATTGTCCTGGGCTCTTGGCAGATGGGATGGCTCCTTGGCGGAAACTTGTGACCAGCCAACAAGGTGCTTTCAAAAATGGAAATGCAGGTCAGGCGTTGATGATGCTATAGAATTGGTTTTCAGTATCGTGCTCCGTAAAAATGGAAACTTGTGACCATGTTGGTTTAATTTAGCTGATTTGGTTGTTGCCATTTGCAATTTTGCTACAGAAGTATCTTTTCTTGGTAGAGATCAAGAGATAGATGGTTGAGTGAACTTATTTGTAGTGTGCAGTACGCATGAATGTATTTCGGATTATATTTATAATCATATAGAATTGTGAGACAAAAACTAGAAAACAATCTCGTTGTTGTTGTTTTTTTTAAGTGTATTTCTTAAGGAAACCGTGGCAACGCACGGGCACTATATGTATGATAATGTGGCTCTCATGTCAACTCCATCTCCTTCCTCCCTCATCTCTCCTCTCTTTCTTCTCTCGTGAGCTCACAACTCAGGTGTGGCACGACTTCGGAGGAACTACTAGGGCTAGGGTGATCGAAACAACTGGTCGGTTGGTGTGTCCATAGCGACACACAACCATACTGGCTTGCTCAGCCGAGGGCTCAGCACAGCCACAAGCACAACCAGCAATGTGAGGGTGGGTGGCATGATCTTCATGTTGTAAGCTTGAGGTTGTGAGGGGGAGGAGAGAGAGTGAGCTTTATTATGCCAAACCAAAGACGACATAGTCTTTGAGACAGATGCATTCCGAGATTTGGTTACTGGTGGTGCGATAACATCGGCTGGGATACTTTGAGGACTGCATAGTGCATTGCAGGAAGCACTGCGTTGGAAAGGACTAATAAGTGGTCTGTTATCTAATCATGCATGCGTGTAATACCAAAGGTTAAACTATAAGGTAACTTGTGTTTAAGTGGTTGTTGTTTCAAGAGTGTCATTACCATTTCAAAACAGTTATGTTGCACTACCGCAATAAAAGATTTTGGTAGACAGGCTCCTCGATTAACAGAGGCGGGTGTAGGCGTAAAAAGGGCGCCACCTTTGTTAGTGGAGGGGTTTTCTGAGGAGGAACATCCGACTTTGTTAACCTTTAACCACTCCAAAATATGTTGTATTTAATTATGATGAATATGGCATGAGAACCGGTCTAAATGTCACTAAGGGCATGCTTGGATGGAACCCGCGGGGGCTATTGCATAGGAAAAAGATTGCCTAGATGTTGCCTATTAACTCGATAAGTTTTGCATGCTTAGGCTACATCACATATATGTTCCGTACTTGTTAGATAAACCACAGAAGGTAGGAGCAGTTCTGTACTCATGTCCGTAGACTCGCCAGTTTTGTACTCACGTTCGTAGACTCACGCACCACACTCTCTTTCTTTCTGACATACACACTGCTGGTTGTCCTTATTGCATAAATTTAACCACCAAAATATATTAAAAATGACAACAAGTAAAATATATTTGAACAATACCGGTCTTTTATCTAAGTTCCACGAGCTTTGGTGCCAATACTTGTTTTTGCGGGATACACTCGAAATACACGTTAAGAATATTAAATAGTACACATACAACAAGTTGAAAAAGAGAGCATAAAAGAAGTTCGAAATATATCTCATAGCAAAAACAATTTCAAACAATATTTTAAAGCACATCATCACGAACATCTTGGGCGAGCTGATAGAAACTGATATATAATTCGCGAACGAGCTTGAGAAGACATAAACTTCACAAATTAAGAGGAGCACAAATGTTACAACTTCAGCACCCCTCAAGTCAGCGTGAGTGGAACAAAAGAAAAAAGTCAGCCCACCGTGACATGCAAAAGCTGCACATGCAGTTGGGCCCCACAAGCACCATGAAATGCACCTCGCAGCTACTATGCGAGAAGGAGCAGCCCAGGACATGTGGGCCAGGCCAGACGGGCCCGCTGCACCACCATGCAGCTTGACGCAGGGAGCGGAGGAGCCCATTGCGTAGCGGGCCAACAGTTTCTCCCACCTGCGAGTGGGCCGCTCGATTTGCTCAACCCAGTAGAGTCGGAGGTAAAGGCTCTATAATTTAAGCTAGTAAACTTAAGTATCTGATCGGATTAGAATCGGATCGTAAAACTATATAAATTCTAAACTAAAAATAAACAGGGCTAAGTGAAACTGTGAAGGAGTAATAAAGGCCTGATCCATTACCACCCCTAGTCGGAGGAGATGACTTGGGTTACCAATTTCTTGCAACCACCCATTGAGAAGGTCGGCAACTCACCCACTAACGCTAGAGGGAATATTCCTAGGAAGGATCTCTACTCTCTCAAGTTTCTTTCACCTATAAATAAAGGACTTTCTACACTCGTAGACACACCACAAGATCCTCTCTACATAGGATTTTCCAAGATGTAGTTGGGAGTTATGTAGAGAAAAGCAAAGTTCAAAGAGCCCTTAGAGGTTTCACAAATTTTGTATCGGTCTTTTGTAAGAATAGTAATTTCACATTTATTTTCTCTATTTATTAAAATAACTTTTTACGATTATCTATTTTATGCCTTAGTGATTTAGCTGATCATGGCTAAGTGTAGTGTTTACATCTTGGCATGAGATTTCTGTTCAACCGGATGTTTTAGTTACAAATTATGGCTATAGTAGTAATATTTTAGTCATTACAAACTTGTCACTTATCCCGAGTCGATAAAAGTATGGATAATTATCTGGATAGATAGTTTCTGTCACCAGTATCATCTAAATTGTATATAAAGGCAGAAAGACCATAAAAACGGTTAGACAAAATATAGATAGTCCTATGCTCGGGGGTTCACTCAGTGTACTAGGAAGTTCACCACCAGATATATTAATCCATTTACTAGGCATTCTGAGAGAAGGAGTCATTGTCTTTAACAACCTAGAAAAGTTTTTTTTTTCCTATAGAATATATCCAACTCGTATATATTTTTACTGAAAAATCTCGTGTTCAAGTATCATAGTGTGAGGTCATTGCATAACTGACATCTGATCTGGATAGTTGTGGACTTGTGGTAGCTCTAGAGGTGATAGCTCCGACTAGGCCTTTGCATTCCACCACGTTAGGGTTGGTGTTTTGTAGAGCTTTTAGCGTTCTGACCCTCATCACTCTTTCCTAATCTTTTCGAGGATCGAAAAGGCTTTGCTGCTAAAGTGTGATCGCTATGTTTGACCTTTGGTTAGTTAATCCCTTTGATATGAAGTGGAATAGAACCACACTAATGGAGAAGCAAATAGGAACCTTATCTCTCCCTTGTCCTCCCAGGTTAGCTTGTGTACTCTGCTATCTTGTCTTGAAGTCCTCCTATGTGTGTCATTTATCTAAATCTCCAATCATATCTTTTAAACCCCCCCCCCACACACACACACACTTTTTCTTGTTTTAGACGGTATACTAGCTACCAAATACCTGATGGTTAATTATCGCCTTCTTTAACCAATGCTTCCATGAGGATATAATACGATATCTTAGAATGCTCTTAAGTGAAAGCTATAATGGTATCCGTGCGCTGGATAGATTTTTTTTCACGAATACGCATGAGTGTGTGTACCTTTGAATTAGAAAGGAATAAAGTTTATGCAACGCGCTGACGAGCGCCAGGGGAGGTCAAGGAAACAACCATAGCTAGACCATCCTGTCAAAAGATCATAAGGTCAACATTACATAAAAAGTAAACAACCAGTACTTACGCCATGACATGACCTAGGAGGTGACCTTGCATCTCGCCTTTGCGCCTCCAAGGATGAACGACCCAGGAAGAGTGCGCCCTAGTGTCTTGGCATTGTCCTCCGTCATGTCACCGGCAAGAGCTTGTCATACGGCACCCGACATCGACGCCACGAACCCATGTTGAAGCACATACAGGTGGTGGGCCCATGATGGATCCCAAATATTGCTTGATCAGCACCTCTCTACGTTTGGAAGCGGGTACTGGAGAGAGGGGTCGAGCCGCCAACCGCCTACTCCACCGCGACAACATCGCTTAGCAAAGGGTCGCTTGAAGGCCCCCTCGAATGAGAGGAGAGAGTACTTCTTACATGTGATTTCACCGATGAAGTTACCGAGGTAGTGTTGCGTAGTGTCATCACCGACCTCATTTGAGGGGGTGCCCATGGATGGAGACTTGGTAGGGCTAGCGTCGTTGAGCGCCCATCGCTTAGTGAATGGGGCGCTGAGGAGGAGTCCGCAGCGCACGTGGGTCCACCACTATCGAGCCCTCCTCGTCCATTGGTACCGGGTTCTCATCTTGAAGCCGTGGTGCCCTCGGAGGTGACACCGAAAAGCTCAAAACAAGTCCTTGTGATGAACCAGTTGCTATCGAACGAGGCGGCAAACTCCTCCAACATTGGATCCTCCGTGATGTCGCGAATATGCATGGTGTGTGGCAAACAAGAGCGCCGTAGGACAGGCCATTGAGCTTCGCCGTGAAGGCGACACGCCTTGCGCCGTTTTTGTCGATCGATAGCGACACTACTCGCATTGGCACGACCTTCTCGTCTTTTCCACCGTCGACCACCAATGACAGGGGTGGTGGTGCACGCCATGGTTCCTCCAAGGCCATGTGAACAACTAGAGTGTGTCGGACCATCGTGGTGGTTCGAGATATGAACGCCGAGCTCCGAGAGCCCCTCGCCGCTTGTAGTCGCCGCAACGTGGCGAATACCCCCCGCACCACAGGCACAGTTGGGGAAGCTTGTAGGTTGCCACCCAGTGCGCGGTGGAGAGGCAATTGAGGAACTTCTCATGGAGGATCGGTCGTCGGCGTCGACGGCTGACGAGCCTCCTCTGGGCCTTGCTGGGCATCCATGGCGGCAGCCCCATCCAACAAGATCTCGGCCGGCTCCTAGATCCGTTGGGGCAACCATGGACGGCCATTGATCAGGAGAAGTAGGGTGGGGTGGGGTGTAGCCAGGGAAGAGGGGCTCGTAGTGGCCGGCGGCCACACAACCAACGACAACGGTACCACCCTCTCCCCTAGGGTTAGGTGCCAGCTTGGGAGCACGCCGTGGTTCGTGGAGGCCTCCACGCCTAGGGTGGAAAGGGCAGGGATGGGGAGGGAGGTGCCTGCGGTGGTGGATGGTCGCCGCCGCCCGACTCCGAAGTTGCTCCACGCTTTCGGTTCAAACTTTCCAAATGCTTTGGCAGATTTCTCTATTTGCCAATTTATCTGAGGATAATATGATCATATTGTAAGTATAAGCGTGCAATGTATTGTATATATATATATTTTTTTTAAAAACAGTATGTACGTGTAAAAAGAATTTTTCTAACGTGATTTTCCGAACATCAATATTACAAACTTTGATCCCTGCGAGACTGCTGCCAAGATTGGCACGAGGCTCCAGGCAATCACCGAAGAAGGCAACAATAAGCATCAGCCGTGCAAACAAGGATCATGTTCCGTAATAGCTTCAGCAAAAGATGCGGCTCAGGGTTTTCACCAAGATCAATCAAAGTTGGAAAGTCACGTCCATCCATGCTAATCTGATCACTTAATTAGGAAAGGAAGCAAAGCTGACACTTACCAGTAGTGGTCGTCTGTGTGCCGGAACAGCGCCCTGGTTTTCGAATGAAGGCAGGAATGCCAAGGTCAACGCCTCCATCTCAATTTTGCAGATAAATCTAGTTTTCAAAAATGGATTTGGCTAATGCAGAATAGGAGAAGTACCTAAATAACACCATGGTCATCTCGTCCAACAGAAATACTTCGAACTAAAACAAATCTCAGAATAGAATCTGCACATGTTGCCGATGTGAACAGCTAAACAATAGGTTAAGTGATTTACTGAGCCACGGTCCTTCTTCAAAAAAAAAAAAAAAAAAAAAAAACTGAAACTGAGGTCTGAATATTTAGTGGATTGTTTCTATGGCTGATAAGCAGGCTGATGCTGATTTGTTGTGAGAAAAAATATTATACCATGTCCAGTGTAATAAGCCAGGCTGATAAATTGAACCAGAGATCAGAGATGATGGCAACAAATATAATTGAATAAACAGAGCTGTTAAGCTCTCTCATTTGGTAGCTGTACACTACTCTAGAAGAGAGCCGTTGACATTTTTATTATACTTACATTGCTCTAGCAACTCCCCTCCCCCCCATGGCGTTCTGTTGGATAATATCATATGATACTTGGTCAAGTGTCTATCTACACCGCTACCGCTGCATTTTCAGAAATCCATGAGTTCGTCACCGCCGCAAATTTGGATGCTGCTGGTTTTAATAACAGAAGCTACAAGCCATGTTGCCCAAACGAAACCAAGCATCAGAGGCCTATAAATACACCTCCACTGCCATGCTCCATATCACACCCAAGCATCAAACAATAGAATTCCTCTGTTTCTACAAAGATCAAAACAAGCATAGCTAAGATCTAGTTTCTTACCTTTACTTTGAGGGGAATATCATGGAAGACCAAAACCGTAGCATCGGTGATGTGGCTGCAGTTGCAGTCCCTCCCATGCCGACAAGTGACAGCCACAGGATTTCCATCATCATCCCCGCAGGGGATGCAACCTCCAAGGTTATGCCATTTGAGGCTGATGCTGATGCTGCTGAATTCTCTGCTCATCATGCAAAACATCATCACCGATGGAATCAAGGCTTGCCAAAGATCAATGCAGTGCCTCTGATCAAGAAGGTAAAGTTGTAAAACTTGCCACTGAGTGTAGTAGAGATGAAATCTTGACCATGAAAGAGTGGCCATTGCATTTTGCAGGTGGGCGCGGAATTCCTTGGCACGTTCATACTGATCTTCACTGTGCTATCCACCATCATCATGAATGAACAGCATGATGGCGTGGAGAGCCTGCTAGGCATTGCAACATCTGCAGGCTTAGCCGTCACAGTTCTTGTGCTGTCCCTCATCCACATATCTGGCGGCCACCTGAATCCGGCAGTTACCATCGCCCTGGCTGTATTTGGCCACCTTCCGCTTGCTCACATCCTGCCTTACGTGGCTGCACAAATTTTGGGCTCTATTGTTGCCTCCTTCACTATCAAGGGCATCTATCATCCAGTGAACCCTGGTATCACCACCATACCAAAGGTTGGCACTGCTGAAGCTTTCTTCCTTGAGTTCATCATCACATTCGTGCTTCTGTTCATCGTCACTGCTGTGGCTACTAATCCCTATGCAGTAAGTTTTATGTCACTTTCGACCTTTCAGTCATGTTTTACCTTTTCCCATCGTATGAAGCCAAAGCTAATAATGGTCTTCTCATAAATCAACTTCAGGTGAAGGAGTTGATAGCAGTGGCAGCTGGGGCAACAATAACGATGAATGCCCTTGTTGCAGGGTATGTGTATATGGAATTGCTCAGAAGTACTCTCTAGTTGGAGATTTCTTATGTACTTGAAATTTCACAAAAACATACTTTGAATTTGCTTGTTAATGTGTATGAGCAGACCATCAACAGGAGCATCAATGAATCCTGCACGCACACTTGGAGTGGCAATTGTTACCTGTAGATACACGCAAATTTGGATCTACATGGTGGCAACTCCACTAGGTGCTATAGCTGGAAGTGGAGCTTATGTTGCAATTAAGCTGTAGTTACCAAAAAGGTAGGAGGGGAAAACCAGAAATCTGTATCTTAACATAATACTCGTCTGCTGTATAGTTCTAACAAAACTCAATGTTTTCGGCTTTTCGCAGGGAATACGAGACATTTAGAGGAAGGTGATACTATAAGAATAAGAATAGTGTAAATACATCAAAAGTCTTCAGATTTCATGGTCAATGGAAAGTGTAGATGCATGATATGTAATATGATTTTCACCATTTTGGTTCCCTATATGTACAGTTATAAATTTTCCACCTTTTTCCTTCCTTGGAATGTACAAATGTGTTATTCTTCAGCTCTTAGCTGATCTCATCTGTTTCATATATATATTGCCCCTTTTTTTCTTGCCTCACTTGCCCAAGTACAAATTCTAATGGGATATTGTGCTATAAAAACAACATGGAAGGGCCCCAGTAATGTGTTCCTGCTATGCAGCTACACACATGACGCATGTTGAGTGTTGGTACTATCTGTAGAGTTTCACAGTACATCTCTGAATTCTGGAGAACAAGTGAGCAGTGTTCCTCCAAAGGTTCAAGAGCAACGCTGCCCACCTCAAATCAAATATAAGGGCAAATACTTTACTAAACACAATGCTAGGGTACGTACAGGGGTTTCAAGAATATTAACCTCTCGATCTTCTTCTGTAATAAAACTTATAGAGCACAACAGGTAGGCATGCAGTCTGCCTCCTGTTCTCCATCCTCATCACGGTAGGATGGACCGTTCGTGTATTCAACAAGGGTCCGTGTGTTCCGTTGGCCATGGCCCACAAAACATCAGCCCGAATTTTGTTGGACTCCACATCATGAAAATTCACAAAATAGAAAAAATCCAATTTTGTTGGACTCCACATCGTAGATCTACGTGCTTTTTAGTTTAAAGTTTTTGTTACATGTTTATATTCATGTTTTTCTATAATTAATTGGAATAATGTATAGCTGTAATTTCTATGGTTCAATTTTGGTGAAACCTTTATGGTGGGCTAATTAGTATGCTTCAACTATAGTAAAAATTTCATGCTCATTCGATCATGTATAGCTTAGTTACAAATTTATCTAGATTTAATTAACAAGCATTAAACATAAATAAATCTATAACTAAATTATCCATGATTCAATGAGTACAAATTTTACTACAATTCAAACCCTATTTGGTTTGCTAATATGCTTTAGTAAAAAGTTTTTGTTGTAGCTCTAGATCTATGCTTTTTAGTAATTAATTGGAATATTGACTGCAATTTATATGTTTCATTTGTGGTATTATAATGTGGGCTTACTATTGTATGCTTGGGGGGTGTTTGGTTTCATGGATTTTTTTTGTCTAAAAAAGGATTTTCCATTTTGTATTTTCTGTGATTTAATATGATTTTTCAAAGTTCCAAAATAAATAAAAAAGAAAAAAGACAAAACCACTTATAATCGGGTAGGGAGGAAAGAGGAATGGTTTTAAAGTTGAGAGAAGTGTTTAGTCTGCTTTTTGGAGTTCTAAGAGCAAAAGTAGACTTTTGCGAAAGCTTAGGAGGTAACACAGACTTTTTTTCCACATATACTCTCAAAAAAAAAAAAAAGGGCCAAATGTATTCTTTTTTGAATGGTGGGCAAACATAATTGCTATGAATTCCCCTAAAAACATAACTGAAAACATGGTAGATGAATTATCAAGATGCATGGCAAAAGTCATGATCTGGAAAAGTTATGTGAACCGCCTGCCATCCGTGTCCTTCAGATGTTTGGGAAGGTTAAAAAAACGAAAAGGATCGGCCTGCTACACATCGACGATGAACAAAACATCCTTCCTACTATGGCTCAAAAACAAAATACTAAAACACCACAAATGAAATCATTAAAAAGCAGCGAAGAGCTGCCAGGCCAGTTGGCTTAGCACTCTAATTGGCACCCTTGCGCCACGGATTCGATCTCCAAGTGTGGCGCATCCACGTGTTCTTTTCGTGGATTTTCCCCGAGTGAGATAAAAACTCCCCTCGTGCGCCCCACATCTAAATCACAGATCTATGGCCAACTCATTTCACGTAATCTGTGGTGCCGCTGTGTATATATGTGGGGCTAGGGTTCGAGGGTTTTCTCGATCTATGTGAGAAAATCTTCTTAATAGGAAATACCCAGGGGTTGTCTAGCCACCGTGGATTGAGTTCTTTTGAAATTGTTAAAAGCAAGAGAGGGTGCAAGTGGGGAAGGCAATCAGCTTTTGCTACAAATCTCGTGCTGACTTATCAATTTGAGAGGATGTAATCTGATTTTAGAGAGCACTGATGTCACTAGGTACGCTCGACTGTTGTCACCCACTTTAAAGCAGAGAAGTAAGTGTACTTGGCAAAAGCATCCATGGCATTGTTGTCAGATGACAACACACTTCTATACAGGACATCAGGGGTGTTTTAGGTCTTTATCCCGCACCTTCAATGACCATTAGTCCCTCTGTTTAGATAGAGGGACTAATTGCCATTGAAGACGCGGTATAAAGACAAAACACCTCTGATGCCCATAGTCTTAACACCATGGCCCTCCTGAGGTTGTGCACACCGGCAACAACAGTGTCCTAGGTCCAGCTGCGGCTCCGGCTCCGGCTCAAATACGGTCAATGCAATTGTCCATGAGGCAGAGATGGACGCAACAGGCTCGGCGTGGTGCTCCGGATCCAGCGGGGGGAGGAGTGGCGTGGAGGAATGATGTTAGAGCTGCCAGGCTCGAGGGAGGAAGATGGAGGGCTAGCTCCGCCGGGCTGAAAAAACAACTCCACCGATGAAGCTGAGCTATGCCAGACGGTGCTTATATATTGTCAACGTGTTATACTGCGGCCGTGTGTGCAAGTTGTATTTGTTCATCAGGCCATGACGTGCAGTGGCTTCCATTATTTAAGTGACCATGACGATGGCCACCTGACGAGTATTCAAGTTGTACACAATATTTCTTTTCGCTTGCTACTATACGTAATGACACCGAGATCAGTAACTAGTGGACAAGTATATGTGCGATATATACATACGTGTTCGTGATTTTGATAGATATAACGTCACAAAAATCCCAGAGTATGCTCGGACGGGGATCAGCACGTACGAAAGGATCGCCAAAAGCGATCGAACTTGAGACTTTTGCAGTGCATTCTGCCGTGGAGTGGTATCATTCAAGTAATGGTGACATATATGACACCCGTATTTTCTGGGTTCGCCCATTTTTTTTTTTCAACCTTCTTGTTATTATCATATCATATGTCGTTTGTCGTCAGCTCCACTTGTTTAATTTCAGCTTGCTCAAAGGTGATCTATAATCCTACTAATTATTTAAATTAGCATATTATGCATGATGAAGCTGCACTTTCAGTTAGGCGTCAGCTCCACTTCTTTACTGTGTGATTACTCTCCGGTATTTTGAACTAGTAGTGCATGTTGCAGTCAGTACGGTAGGCAGCACGACAGAACACGAATAGGTCTCCAGTTCTATTACATCACTGACGTAACGTTGCGGTGCGTCGGTGACTTTTTGTGGCACGTGCGGCCTTACGGAGGTCAGCACCTCAATGGCCATTGGAAGGGCTTGGATTCCATGAGATCTATTGTTGTCAGCAAGAAGAAGAACGGCTAGCAGCACCGTCGGCATCGACAGAATTTGAATAGTCAACAATGGATCACCGACGACGGTGCGTCGTGCGGCCGGTGTTGTCTTTTTGTGGTTGTTGGGAAATAGAGATACCGACAGAGAGTGTGAGAAGAGGAGGGACCTCTCACTGAAGCTCGACACTGGGTTTGAAGGCTCTCTGCCTTCGACTAGCGGAGGCACGAATACAAAAAATGGGGTTCACATAATTATCGAGGTACTAGTTAGGTTCAAATTAATTACCCGCCATCATTCTCCCCTTTGGAGGACTAATGCCCCCTCCTTTATTGGTTACAGTTACATCATTTGTCGAGTACAAAAATGCCCCTAGAGCAACAAGGTATAATTATCGAGGTACTAGTTAGGTTCAAATTAATTACCCGCCATCATTCTCCCTAGCTATGTTCTGTACTAGAGCCTCCAGGGCATTTGAGTGTTTCTTTATTATCGTCTTTGTTGATAGGAAGCTATCGAGCGTGGGCTTTCAGCTAGCCCATTATTTGCCACATCAGAACCTCCAATTGTTTTCCATAGCATCTCGGCCTCTAACTTCTTATCACGACATTCGTCTTTCTGGCTTGGCTTGTGACTATTTATCACAGTCTCTAACTCTTTATCACATGGCCTTTGACTCTTTAAGTCGTCTTCCAATTTAGTGGTTCGACCTTCGATCTTTTCGTCACGTCCTCTGGCACTGTTGACTTAGTGGTTCGGCCTTTGATCTTTTTCGTCACGCCTGTCTTCCGACCTAGTGGTTCAGCCTTCGATCTTTTCATCACAACCTCTAATACTTTTTCACGTCTTCTGACTTAGGTTCAGACTCTGACCTTTTCGTCACAACCTCTGATCCTTTTTCGAACTTAGTGGTTTTGCTTGTAATCTTTTCATCACCACCTCTGGCTCTTTATCACAGCCTCAGGGAATTGGCCCATATTCCATATGGGCTCCCAAACAGAGATGCGTGGGTTACCACGGTAATTTTTCTACCATTAACAAAGTGGTGTCATCCAAGTTCATGGAAACTGTATGTATAATTGTTAGTAGATTTCAATGCAAATGTGGCCCGTTAACACTTTAGGCGTAGGCCCGTTATATATAACTGAATGAAAACACAACAACTTGGCTCATCAGATTCCAACCCGTGAACTTTTTTTTTTGATAACCCAACCCGTGAACTTGAATGAATCTGAAAGAAAACACAGGCAATGTCACCAGGAGCGGCCATCACTAGACACAGTCAGCAGTCAGTAGTCAGCAGTCAGTACCACCACCATCATGAACGACCCAGGGAGTGGGCTTTAAGAACGAACGTCCTCTCCATGGGCCGCTGGTGAATTGGTGAAACCGGCCCTACCACCCAAGCCGGCGGCAAGCTACTAAGGGTGGCCCTGAACCGGGGGCCCGCCCAACAGATGGAGGCGCCTCATCCTCCAAGAAGGCAGCAGAGATCAGTGCTGTGTGGTGATGATTGGATGATTGATGATCACTAGATGTGCATGCATGAATTTTGTTGTATTATTAACAAGATTATTACAAAGGTAATTTGGTTGACAAATCTTGGGCTCGAAGCAAATTAAAGCGTTAAGCATAGCTCCTGTATATGGCAATCAGCATCACTCTTCACTCCTGTCCGTATGCTGTATGTATGGCAAAATTGGCAATTAGCGTTGCATTTGCATCTGGACACACATCCGGTCTCCTTTCGGTCTGAGTCAATCGGTACTACAGATGATATGATACGTATGGACACAGATTAAAGGTCTTATTTTTAGCTGACAAATTGTTGAGTTTATCTAGCCCAAGAAAGCTCCATATACCTGTGGAAGAGATAAAATTTGCAGAAACGCATTAAAAGAGATTATTGCAAATTTATTCAGCTGCATGCAAAACTGACTTAAACATCACCTGCCCTGTATAGGCAGAACAATGCTACTCCCTGTGTCAAGGAAGCTGCACTCCAGAAATCTCTGTCCCTCTCCCTTCCAATACCACCACAACAAACTACACTACGTCCATGTCAAAAAAAAAAAAAAAAAAAGAAAAAAAAAAAAAAAAAAACTACACTACGTCAAACCAAGCCTGACAATGGCAGAGTTGCAGTTCATCTCGCACTTTACAATCAAACTGTATAATTTTTTATTTTTACCTATATTTAATCTTACGATAAGTAAAAAAATTTGATGTGACGGATCACTTTTAGGTTCTCTTTGTGAACTAAACGAGCCTGTAGCCATCTATACCTTCATTAATTGATCGAGGAAATAGAATACACCTTCATAAAAACGAGAACTTTTCTGTGATATCACGTTCTTTTCTTTATGCACCTTTGTAATAATATCGTGTTAATACAGATATATACTAAAATAAATAAATCTAGTAATTTGGAATAGAGGAATTGTGAATTATGGCAACAAAATCTCTACCCCTAAAACATTTGGAAAGGAATCGTCCCCTGACCACTCCATCGCTTCACCCCGACAAATGTTCCCCGACTCCCTTCCCTTCACCCCGCGACAAAAGCATCGGGCGAGGTCTGTTAAAAATCCTCCCGCCGCCGCCGCGAGCCACCCCGGTGGGACGCCGCCGCCGCTCTATCTCCACACGCGATGCCCCCGGCGGCCGGGCTGACGCGTCCGCACCACGAGCTCCGGCCCCAAGCAGGATGGCCGCCGCTCTGCGAGATCCAGCCCCAACCAGGACCGTCGAGCCTCTCGACGAGATCCGTCCTTCGGCGAGCTGGCGGACGTGTCTGCTTCGCGACGCGTGAGAGGCACAGGCGACCTCTTTGCGACTTCTTGAGCGCTCCAGCGAACCGAGGACAAGGGGAGGCAGCTCGCTCTTGGCCGATGCAGCGCCGCCGGGGAGCTCGCCCTAGCCGCCGTGCCCACGAACGCCCTCGATGCCACGCCCGCCCACAGTGCCGCCCTGCGCGCTCGCCCACGTCCACCTGGGCCCGCTGCCTGCGTGCACGCCTCTCCCCTCGCTCACCCCACCCTGTAGCCTCCTCTCTCTCCCTCGTCGTACTAGCCCTCGCTCGCTTCCACACGCTCCCACCATCGGGGCTCAGATGTGGCCGGGGTTGAGATGGAGATGGGGCTGGAGCTCGGGAAAATGACGGGCGTTAGCTCGCCTGCCCCTACTGCTATGAGGACCATGGCATCGTGCCCCTCTGCCTCCACCTTGAGGAGGACCACCCCTACGAGCCCCACACCGAGGTGAGTCAGTCAGCTCGCTTCTTCCTGCTTTATTGCTGCTTACTGCCTGAGTGGTTCACATGATGAATCAGCACATGAAATTTCATTTTGTGGTTTGTTAGAGGATTTTGACTATCCGTCTATTGTAGTTGGGAGATGAAATACTAGGAGAACCCAGGTTCAGTCAATAGCTGTGGGTATGGCTTAGTAAAAATAATCTAATTTCAGCTTTGATATTTATGTTAGACCATTTAGATGCTGTCTTATATGTATGGTTCCTGCAGCTATGCATGTTTGTGTCATAGTTCATATTTATCTAGAATGTACAGATATTTGCTTGAGTCTGCTTTATATTTCAACTTGTACTTGTTGAACATGAGACTTATTGAAGAAACTGAAGATTGTAAAAAAATAAAATAAAATCAAGTTCTGTGAATTGCAGGTTGTGCGTATTCCTACATGGCCTATTCACCCAGGATGGAAAAGGAAAATTAATTACATGATCCAGTTATCTTCTTATCTGAGACAAACCTGAAGCAACTAAAAAAAAAAACATGAGTAAGGATAACACATATAAATTCAGCAGTGTGACATGTGAATCTTCTAGTATAGGTGTGTTCCTTATGTCTCTTGTTCTATATAGCTATACCTTCTCGAGTAGTGGTATTGCCATGACATAGATGCGTAGCAGCTATTTATAGTTAATTGTCCATGTGCTTTGGTTGAGAATGTTAGCACATCAAGTGTTCCATCACAAATCGAGTTTGTGCTGTAGTAAACTGCGAATTTCAATATATCTGAGCCAAGCTGAAAAAATTACCAATCTTTTATCCATTCATTGCAGAGATTATCAGGTTGTACAGTTACTCATTACACGGATTAGCAAGTTTTACAGTCTGCCATAGAAAACCACCTTACCTCATATATCCAGCATCCTTTGATTTTGTGCAATTATCCATTACTTATTGCCCTATCTAGCATACCTCATGATCTAATTAGCAGGATCCAATTCCTCATTTAACTTCATTATTAGTACAAGAACCTTTATCTCTGATCCACTGATTAGCTCTGAATTAGTGGAACCTAGAACCAATGCAAACTCTGGGTACTTTCTTCTCACTTACAATGGAACCATTCTTTAGACAATTCCATGTGCAGAACTGAATAACAGCGCACTGAAATTTTGGGGTGGTCTAACATAGCTTTCATCTGGCAATAGGTTCACAGAGCTCTGTTTTATTGGAGATTAGCAGCCAAAGCTAGCAGCTGTACACTTGTAGCGACTCATTGTTCCTTTCAGTGATCTAGCAGTACGTCACTATTGATTTGTTTGATAATTGGTAGCTGGACACCTATTGGACAATTTGTCAATGCTAATGGCCACTTGTTACTATGTTAATATTGCATAATACATTAACAAATAGAAAACAACAGAAACATGTGATTGCTGAAAACTGAATCCTGAAATCTGACAACATGACAAACCTGTGCGCTATTCTTATCAAGTTATGTGTAGCGAATATTCCAATTTAAAGAAGTGCAAAAAATCAAAATCCAGAGATGTCGATATCAGGAATTATGAGGTCTATGTATATTATCAGGTCGTACCACAACAACAATTTCCTTCTGAGGTTTGTAGCTTTTTATCTCTATCTGCGTCTGAACGGAAATTGTCACATGAGGATTATTTTGGTAGGATTTTGACGAAAGGGTTTGGTTACAATCTGATCTGTTTTGAGACAGACAATATGATCAACATGAGCGAAAGGTAGTATTTCCCTTGCACAAAATGTTTTGCAGTTTATATCTTAACAATTCATTAGAAAGAACATACTATTTTATCAATCAGCTGATTAGCAGTTTGCTAATTCTAAGGATTGACTAAGGTTGAGTAGCACCATCTTCTACATGGGTGAGTTCCTCAGTCTCCTGTTCGTTGACGAAGATTGTTTGACAATAGCTATTTTAGCTATTTTACTAGCTTGATGTAAAGAGTAAGACTATTGGTGCCTGTATTGCAATCCTGTGGAGGCGCAAATCATTCAGCATTACATGATACTATCTTTGTGTACTGAACTAAAAACTAGATACATATTATCTGCTAGCGCTATGAATTGGTTAGTGTAGTTAGGGATGTTGGTTTGAGATAAACCTGGTGTATTTCAATTTATTAAATTGTGTATCATTTCTTTTTAAATTTGTAGATGCAAAAAGGTGCGCGAAGGATGACAATGAAATGATGAAGGTTGCCAGAAAGCAAATCAAAAGTAGGTCAACTGAACAAGGATGATAGTTTGGACCATTCTTGTGAATGCCGCATGTGTCATAGAAAAGCTCGAATTTTTGTATATGCCAGGTGTGCACCCATGTCGGACAACCTTGGGTTTTACTTGCCTTATTGAGCTATTGTTCACATAGTTGATTGTAATTTAATAATCTCTCTGTAGCACATTTGAGAAATCAAGGTTAATCCAATAAACTCTTTAAGGCTTTTGTACTGTTATATGTAATAGTGATGCTGTTAACATTATGCTTAGTATGGTGTTCATACTTATATTATCGTGGTAATATTTTTCCCGTTGCAACGCACGGGTATTTATCTAGTACGCAAACTAAAGTCCGACACCAAAAGGTGGAGGAAGCTATGGCCCCTTGGGCACGACTCTTCAGCGCCGCGCAACCTACATGATGGGCATGGTGGCGTTGACAGCCCGGCTGCCCACAGAACTTGGGAGCGGTGGCAGCGTGGGACGCCCTGCAGCAGCGCACAACCCCTGCAGTGGCGGTACCCCTGGAAGCGGTGCGCCCCTCCGAGCGGCGCGCGGCACCCTGCAGATAGATAGACAGATAGCTAGCTAGATACAGACACGTAGAGATAGTTATCTAACTGTCTTCGTATTTGTCTCTATGTATCTATAAAACAGGTAGAGATAAAACTAGACAGATAGACAGATAGAAAGATATAGGCAAACAAACAGATAGATGCCTGTTCACTTTAGAATGTATGTATATATATAGAACACACATGGTGCAGGGGTCGACATCAAACACATTATTCAAACAAGCACACCATTTGTATTAGCTCTTATCTGGCACCAATGGTGAAGTGCCTAGAGCACACAAGGATCCGGGGGCTCTGCCTACTTTTCATGGTTCTTCTAGCATCCTCTGTTGTTCATGCACAAATAATAAGAGGTAATTAATTGAAATAGTGCCATTTTATTTTGAGGTAAACATATATACATATGTAGTATTCATTAGGATAGGATGTAATTTGATTTATCTCTATTAGGTGCAACCAAAGAGGGTAGCAACAAAAGGAGCATGATTCTGACAACGACGAGCCCAACAAGATACATAATTGGTAGTGGCGAACAACCATTGGGAAGTGCATGCATTAGGAAAGAAAATGGATGGTGGATGTGCGGACACGTCCCGTTTAGGACATATTTGGATTGCTCAGCGTATTGCAGGTGGCACTTTGTTGGAAAGGACTAATAGGTGGTCTGTTATTGAATCATGCATATAGGGTAAAGTCAGTCCTGGTGAATGATGTAACCAAGCTTTCATCATCAATTAAAGCAATAAAGTGTGCCAGATGGCTTCCCTAAAACAAGTGAAAATTTACCGTGCTCGATCGGAAAAAGTAGAACCATCCATGTGGATAAATCGGAGGGCTGTAAAATAAGAAGATGTAATGTGGTAGTGGGCGGAACCTAAAAAAATATGGGCCTAGAACCTAAAATATATAAAAAGTAAAAAAATTCAAATTTAATTTTAAAGGGTAGAGTGGTACTTCCATTGCCCCCTTGTCTTGCTTTGTTCCGGCAACTAGTAGCACCGCCGTGACATATGTCCTTGGGAGAATTAGGAATATGACCCTCGGAAAAACTTGTCTTTGGAATGTGGCCCTTTTTTGGAATTTGAGAATGTGGCCTCGAAACGAAATTTTCTTAGGAATGTGGCCTTATGTCTGGTTTGAGGCCTAACGTGTTAACGGGGGGGGGGGTTTAAAAGACCATTTGTTGTATATTTTGAGTATACAATCATATTGAACCAAGCATATATAATCACACATGTATTGTTACATAACCACACATTGCATAGTGATCAAATCCACCATAGTTCTCACATAAACAAGGTCACGCAATATCTTCACAAATTACCATATAGTTCAGTTGTGGCATAAGGTCACATGAAAGTGGTACATTGGTCTCACATACATAGAGCAAATACATCACAAATCAAAGACTGAGCCTTCTTTTGCTTTATGTGCTTATGGTAGGGCTGCTAGGAATTCCTTTCTTGCTTCCGGTACCCATTGATGGGCTGTCAAGTGGCACCTTCGGATTGTTCATGGCTTTTTTTTTTGGAATGCCTAGCTTCTTGTTGGTTGTCCGCCTCATGTTGATCTTCAATTTCAGCAACAGATAGTGCTTCGGGCTGATTGGACCCACTTCTTGACCTACAATTAACAATGGCTAAGAATAGGGGTGGAAATTAGATGAGTATAGTTCAATTTATAATTAATAATTAAACATACAATTTTGAATGCCCAGAGTTGGAGTTAGTTCGGTCTCCCTTTTTCTAACTTGAAACCTCCAAACTGTGGCTGTCAAAATCAAAGCTGTGACTGTCAAAATCAATCAAATAATTTAGGTTTCAAAGAAAGATGTGATGGTAAATAGATTGCAACAATATGTGATATACCTTTTAGAGGTTTTAGGTGTACAGTCCTCACTTCTCCTCCTTTTGTTACTACCTCATGGGCGTAGATGGTCCATCCTCCAAACGCAAAATGGAACTTTGGGCACATTTGATGCTCTTTGCCTTCTTCTTTTTTTTGCTTCCCGGAATAAGAATAAAATGACTACAATGATGTCGATTACTCGAGCAAATGGGGGCATTGGTGCTGTCATTTTTCTCTTTTCCTTGTCACCCGCACCCTTGTGCCTTTCAGTTTTAGGCCTACCAGCTATTGGTGTCAACAAATGTGGGTGCATAAAAATCCATGGTTAGATTGAGGCCACTTTGAGACTTATCTAGCATAGCTGGAAAAAAGCTGACTATATGCATCTCTAAATTTCTCAACCGAGTAGTATAAGTCAACATAACTCTTTATTGATGCATCAAGAGAAGTGATGAATGCTATTGCATGCTTGCAAGGAATCCTAGAAACATCCTATTGCCTGCAAGAACACGTCCTCTCTTGCGGGTTGACAAGAAACCAAAATGCACTTCCTCCCATTACAAGAACCTCAGCTACCTCTTCCTTAAAGCAATCTTCAACTTCAAAGTTTCCCTCTTTACTTTGCTCATTCAACTCTTTAATGATGTGAGGCAGAATCAAGCCCTCAAGTTTCTGCCCTATTTTCCTTCTTTTTTGTTCCATTTGGATATGAGCATTTGTCCGAGCTTGTCCACAAAGTCATCCAAGTTGATGGATTTACAAGGCTTGATCTAGTTGTAGCTTTACTCGCAAGGTTGTTGGTCACATAGTCTACTTTGCAAACTGTTTCAAACTTGCTCCTTGACCACTTTTTTGTGTGTGTTCTATCTAGCCATTACATTTGCAAAATGGCTTTGCGGCATGCATAGCTTCCCAATGTTTTCTATATATGTACTGGGTTCCATGAGTAAGTTGTTGCCCATAGGTGGTCATCGAAGACCTTAGCATGATACCTTTTCTTGAAGTTGGTCACCAAGTGGTACATGCGTTCTCTGTGTTCTAAAATGGAAATGCCTCACCCACCCCCTAACATCACAATCTGTCTAGCATCGGTACATATGGTTAAATCCCTAGGTGATCCTATGGCCTCTTTAAGCTGAGTGATAAACCAAACCTAGTTCTGAGTGGATTCTGAATCAAAGATTCCAAAGCAAACATGATACATCCACTTGTGCCCATCAACACCAATTGCACTAGCTAGTTGCCCCTTGTACTTGCACATCAAGAATGTACCGCTCTATTGCAAGGTATGGCCTACAAGCAGTAAGGAACCCATCTATGTATGGTCTGAATGCTAAAAACATCTTCTAAATCTGATCTCATCATATACCTTGTGATGGTCAATAATGCACAAGCTACTACAGCAACATTTCTCAACTTGGGCCTTAAACTTGAACAAGTTATCAAAACTGGCACCCCGGTTCCCAAACATGTGATCTAGTGCTATGTTCTTTCCTTCCAACACTCTATGGTATGGTACGTTAGGATCATGCTCTACACTTGGAGCATAGCTATGGTCGTTGCATTCCTTCTCTTCCTCATCCTCTAACTCACCTCCTCCTTCATAGTCATCATCATCCTCAACAACAAAGGATGGTTCTTCTTGAACTTTCCTTGGAACCAACTGTAAACATTGCCAAGGTACATACCTTCCTCATCAACACCTACATATTCATTTTGTGGTTCAGGGTTCCTAAGGTAGCCATCATCGCCATCTTCATGACCAATATCATCCTCTTCCTCACAATAATCCCACTCTCGACAAAAGTTCATATGGATCACCGAGACCTCGATATACAACAAACATGACAATAAACTTTTTTCTTTGAATGCCTCTCAAACATAGCCATCAAATCTTGATTAGTTTTTAATTCGGGGAAAGATTTTAACTCTTCCAAATAAGCTACTTCCAAATAACCAAAGGGTACTTATCTACCACAGAGTCATGAAGGTCCTTATAATTTGATTTGTCGAATTAACATCCATGTTGAAGCTATAACACTTGAGCTCTTGCATACTTTCTTATGGTTGCCCAACAACTTAATTTCAAGTGTAAATTTGGAATCCATGCTACCATGCTAAATTTAGGGAATTAATATACACAGAAAAATGGATAATCAGAACAAACACCTACAAGCATACAACAATTGTGAACCTAATCATCCTGCTGCTAGAGGTGGCTGCCGCCACTCCCTTTGCTGCCCTTCACCCATGCCCCCTCACACGCGCCCTTTCGCCCCATCCCATCGGGTGGCCCGGAGGGGGGGGTGCCGCCCTAAAACGGCCAGCGAGCCTTGGTGGCGCGCATTAGGCGGATCCGGCAGAAGGGGCTGGCGTGCCTCTTGGCGCCCGGCGGCTTGGCCGACGGGGAGACGGCCGGGCCATCGCCATTTTTTTTGTCTATCGAAACTTCACGTTCTAGCGTGGCGATAGGGAGACGCGGCTCGGGATAAGAGAGTGAAGGCTTTGCCTTGGTAGTGAGTAGAAGGGTAAAATTGTCTTTTCCGTGGCCTATAGTGAGTACCTTAACAGAAGAAGCAAACAGACCTCACCAAGGCCACATTCCTAACAAAAAATTTCGTTTCAAGGCGGATTCCCAAATTCAAAAAAGGGCCGCATTCCTAAAAGCATTTGTTTTGACTCGAGGGCCATATTCCTAATTCTCCCTATGTCCTCCCAATAGTGTCGAGCCACCTTCACCCACCTCACTTGTGGGTCATGGTGGTGCAGCCCAGCAGCAGTCTGCCGTCATGCGGCGTCGAACCATAAACTTTTACAACTTTAATTGTAAAAACGTGGCATAAAATATACATTTCTAATAGTATAATTTGGTACTTACCGGTAGCAACGCACGAACATGTTTTTGCTAGTACCTAAATAAAGAGGCAAATTTCCTACACTTTTTGGTTGCATTATTTTGGTATGACCTCTCTAGCAAACTGCGTAGCTATTATTTGTGCTGGACGTTATTGACATTTCTTAGCATCACAGCATGATGCTAGAAATGTGATGTTGGTATTTATGTATATATGCTAATTGTATCAGCAAGCGCACAGATAAAATATCAAGTGGCTATAAATAATTAAAATACCAACAATGTATATATATTTGTTTGTGACGTTTTTCTAGAAGGAAGGGAAAAAAACTCAAATTGAAGGGTAGCTTTGAGAGACCACTCCTTGAAAACTCTTCAAAAACTTACAAACACAAAACCTATATTTTTTAAGACAAACAAAGTTAATGCTACCAAAAAACTACATGGTCTTGCACTAAATTGACGGTCAAGAAATTTTGGTTTTCTAATTTAACATAGAAATAGATAAACATACCTATGTTCAGCTAGGGCGGCGCCTAGACGGCGCCCTAAGCGCCGCCCTAAGCTGTGGCGGCGGGGTCCCGCTTGGCCTAGGGGGGTAGGCGGACCCCTAGGCGGCGGCGGCTTGTCGGCGGCGGCGGTGGGGTGGAGGGCGCGTCCGTGAGGTCGCCGGTGGGGGAGGAGGAGCTGCGGGCGGCGGCGATGCTCGCACGGGGCTAGTGCGGGCGGCGGAGGCACGCGGCTGGCTCAAGCGGAGGCTGGAGGCGCGGCGTCTTGGGCGGCGGCAGCGAGAGGCGGCGGGGCGAGGAGAGATGTGAGACAGAGAGGGAGAGAGGATGCGGGGAGAGGGTTATGTGGAGAGTTGGGCCTTCAAATGGGCCTTTTCCCCTTTCTTCCCATGTCACCAGACCTGATTTCCTTTTTTTTCTTTTTTCTTTTAAGTATTTGCGAATGTATTCTGCTAAAAAGGTATTTGTGCATGTATTAATCATCGCCTAGCAAAACGCCTTGAACCGCCTAGGCTTCGCCTAGGCTCGCCTAAACTCTATGCTTTGGGTCACCGCCTAGATTCCGCCTAGCGCCCTAGCCGAACATAGAAACATACAAATGCATTAATGGATAGAAACAAGACAGATAGATAGATAGATAGATAGATAGATAGATATAGACAATAGATGGAGAGGCACATATCTATTAACTGTGGATAGATGAACTGTATTAACCATATTAGACACATGCATTCTGACCAACACATTGTTGTTGGTATTAGCTCCTCTATCATCTATGGCGAAGTTTCTGAAGCACACCAGCATCCAAGCACTCTGTCTGTTTGCCATATTTCTTTTGGCATCCTCGTATGCCCTTCATGCACGTGTAATAAACGGTAATCATGGATTAGACCAGTTAGACCCATTTTCTTTTCGGTAAATGTACATAAATATATGCAGCGTTCATTTCTCACGAAATTGCATGTAATTCGATTGATCCTTATCAGGGCAAACCAAAGAGGATAGTGATACTCGGAGCTGGACAATGACTACGATGGCGGCAGCAAGCAACATTATTGGCAGCGGTGGACAACTCTATGGAGGGAAGTGCATTAAGGCCACTTATTGGTATTTGTGTCTCACTAATATGGTGTATTATGGGACCTTGGACGAGTGCTTGGTAAATTGCATGCCTTGATATATCGCTCTGAAAAAGGCTAACAAGAGGCCGTGCTTTCTCCCGTTTGCTGGATGGAAATAAATCATGAAGAAGTTCAATTCGTTCCTTTATGGAAATTATGAAGATGTCCTACCTAATCATAAGTAACCACATGATATACTAAGGCTAGTCTCAATACTGTGTTTCACCTCCCGGTTTCGATGAATGAAATTTCATATGAAATGAGCCTCTCTTTTGGGTGCAATTTTATTGCACGGCGGTTTCACAAGATGGTTGGCCACAGTTCAAACTTTTGCCTTTAAAATTTGGGGAAAAACTGTAATTATGTAAAAGCATAAACTCAAGAGAAAATTTTGTAATCTGTTATAATAAATTAATATGTATCATACTCATATTGAGCCACTTAGCTGCACTTGAATTTCACTGCACTTAGCTAGGATGATAAAAGCAACTAAATAATGGTTTCTCCACTCATCAGCTCATAAGCAAATCTACCAAGCTATAAACTTAAAAACCTAAAAACAAGGCATAACTAATTTTTTAGTGCAGTCTTCTATTTAGCAGGCAGCAGATGGGGTTCGTTGTCCAGATGTGCTTGGACGAGAAGCAGAGCTGCTCATGGCTTGACGAGAAGCACAAGGGTCAAGGTTGGAGGGGGGCTGCCATTCACACCACCACAAATACCTCAAATCCAGGAGGGGAAAAAGGAGAGGTCATCAGATCCACACATGAAGGAGGGGGTTTGAGAGAGGGCTCACGACATGCATGTACCAGGCTGCAAAGGATCTAGTTAGGTTTAGGGATTTTGGGCAAAACATGGAACGAGGAATCAGCTCCCACCCCGCGCCGCTCCCGCACGGGCGGCACGGAGGCGAAACCCTAAGCTGCCACCACCCAAATGCGCTCGCTCCCCCTCCCCTGCCGGAGGAGACAGCCGGGAGGCCCCGCGCTTCCTAGGATGGCGGCGGCGAGGCATTCCATCGACAAAGGCGGGCGCTAGGTGCGGGAGCGGCCGCTGGCAACCCCTAGGCGGCGGGGGCGGCGCGATTCCGGCCGCCGACGCCGAGATCCGCCTCCTCCTAGAAGGATCCCGCGCCTCCTTCGGGCCGGATCGGAGCTGGAGGGCGGGTGATGGTGGTGGGCCGTGAGGCGGGCGGCGTCCGATGGCGCCGGAGAGCCGTGGCGCGGGCGGCGGTCGGTGGTCCAATGGTGGTCGGCGTCGGCTTCGGCCTGCCGTGGTGGAGGAGCTACCGCTGGTGGTGGTGCTGCCGCCACGCCCGGCGCCCGGCGCGCGGGGTTGGCGGCCAAAGGACGGATGGCTCCACCACCAACGGTGCCGCAGAGGGCGAGTGGCGGCGGATCCGTGCCGAGGCGGATGGATCTTGCTCGCCGCTGAAGGGGGCGGGTCCGCAGCGGCGTGGTACGTGGCTGGGCGGGCGAGAGGGCGGCGGCATGAGTTGCGGCTTCGACCGCGCGGAGTGTGGAAACGCTGATGGTGGCGGCTCGCCGGCCGGACGACGCGTGATAGTGATGCCCGCATGCCGCGGTCGAACGGTGCAATAGGGTTTCAACGCCCGGCGAAAGCCCCCGCCAGATTCATTCTCGTGGAATGGCGGCGCGCGTGGGACGCCGCTTTCCTGCGGGCCATTACTATGAGTTATAACCTTGCCGCTGTGGCCTCGGGGTGAAAAACCCCGCCCAATTCTTGGACGAAGCGACGGTGGCGCCGCCGGGCGCCGTGACCTCCTTGGAGGCGCTGCCTCTAGAGGCCCTTTCGACGGTGTCGCGGCCGACCTATTTTTGGGTTCTCCCGCCGGTGGTGTCAATTCCGTCGGTGGCATGCGAAAAGGGGGTTGTCTACCTCACGCCAAGGCATCTCGCTTCACGACCGGGGGCCGCGGGTCGCTGCTTGGTTGCGCTCGGGCTTCGCAAATACCCACGGCGCCTGCTGTTGCAAGGCAATCACCAGTCGCGGACAACATCGGAGGACGACGCTTGCGCAACGGTAATGGGGTGATGACTTGGCTCGCAATGATCACGGCGGGTCGCTTTCAAAGATGGCTGGACCCTCCCGGTGTGATACAACGCCGGAAGATGGCGCAGCGACATCCTTGGTTCTTTGGTTTGATGGTGGCGGCTTCGTGCGGGGGAAAGCAACAGGATGATTTCGAACCTCGGTGGTAGTTCGGGCGGCTTGGTAAAGCACCTTGGGGGTGGGGCATCTCATCTCGCTACTCCGATGGCAATTCAAGATACGAAGTCCGGAGCGTTGAGTTGTGTGGCGGGTGGTGTCCCCGCACACAAGAGTGTGGCGTCCAACGGCGGATGTGGAGAGTCCCCCGCGTTTGGTTTGCTCGACTCGGTGTTTTCATCCCGTCGGGTGACTTGATTTGGTGCAGCAACTCGCGGTGAAGGGTCCTGCAGGCGGTGGCCTTCTGGTCGCGGTGATGTCCGCCCCATGTTCCTCTATCGGTGTTGGATCATCTCGGAGGTTTTCGGTGTTCGAAAGAGTGCGGTTGGTGGGTGGAACTGCGGTCGTGCTTCATCTCCTCTATATCGCCGCCGCGTGTAGTGTGTATAGTGTGTTGTGTGTAGTGTGTTGGCCGTGTTGATGTCCCAATCCAACCGGCCGGTGAGTATAGTTGAGTGGTAACCCGTGTTGATGTCCCAATCCAACCGGAAGTGTTTACTTTTCCTTTCCTTTTGTGTTTTTCTTGTGTTTTTCTGCCGTTTTGTACTTAGCCTTCTCCTACTTTTTAATATAGCGGGCAGCTTTTCTGCCGGTTCGTTTCAAAAAAAAAAAAAAAAAACATGGAACGAGGCAACAAGTTGCAGAGGGCAAAGTTGCTCACCACTTCACCACCAGCAGGTAGAGTGGATCCAAAGTTGCAGCAGTCGCCAGGTTGGAGCACGAGCGGCAAGGAGAGGAGCGGCAGTGGCGGCGCCCACCGGATCCCGGCCATTTTCCCATCCGAGCCGGGGAGTTGTGGGGCGCCCGGGGCAAGGCCATAAATGGCACCGCCTCCAAGACACCGGTGAGCACCCGAGACGAGGGAGCGGACAAGCCGCCGAGGGAAGCGCCTCATCGCCGTGACTCGCCGGGCCGGGAGCCACGAGCGGGATGCGGAGTCCGCGGCGGAGGTTGGCGCTTGCGGTCGCGATGCCGCAGCAGTAGGGGATCGAATCGCCGGCCGCGGGGATGCGAAGCTTGTGGCGCTGCCTCGTGGGCTTGTGTGGCGGCAGGGAGGGAAAATGAAGGTGCACTAGGTTTTCCAAACCCACATCGAAATAGAGAGAGCCGGTCCGCCAGAGGGCACCACTAAATTTTAGGTGCGCTCAAGTCCAATCTCATGTTGCGAGCAACCCATAGACGCGAGCAGGGACCTATAGCGACCGATTGTCCAACTTCAAACCAAAATAAAAATACCGACCAACCTAATGACGAGAAAACAAGATATAGCGTCCGATCAGAGGCGTCATCGAAAGCAATACCGACCGACCGTCTAACGCTATTTTGGGATTTTTACCGACCCTTGGTCGACGCTAGTTTGGGCTGTGGTATAGACCGTATAGTGTAACAATGGGGGCGGCGAGTGCATGGCCTGCCTTAGCAGCCACGCCCACGGTGGAGAAGCTCACACGCCGAGGGGCCACCGCGCCCGGCCATGCCCGGGCCGCAGAGGAGTCCCCACCGAGGAGCCAGCTCGTGCCCGGCCATGCCTGTGAGAGTAGAAGCTCGCGGTGAAGGATCCCACTCACGACAGGCCATGCCTGTGGCCAAGGAGGCGCGGCCATGCACTCGGCCTCGCTGGCGGAGGAGGAGTTCCACTCACGCCGCCATGCCCGCGGGGCGGAGCGCACATCGGACGATGCTTTGCGTGCGGGCGAACCATGCCTCGCCCACGAGGTAGAGGTGCACAACAACAAGGCTGTCCCGAGCACGGCGACCTGCTTCCACCAGATGAAACGCCCAAGTGTCTCAACGCTGGATGTCATCCCGCTTTCACCTACATTGGAAACGCTGCCTAGGTCGTGTCTTAGGGATGAAACGATTTTTCTCTCTCCTCATCGTTTCATGGAAAAATTACAGATATATTGACGTGGCTCCCTGTTTAATGTACATGAAAACGTCCATGAAACCCCAATTAAGACTAGCCTAAGAGTTAGCATATATGTGATTAAGTATTTTTTTGCTTCAAAGTATTTCATTATTGTTATTCTATTATATATACCACCTAAAAAGCAAGAGGACCTTACCAAGTGGATCAGGTCGCACTTTTTTCTACCACCTCCTAATTCCTATTGTAAAAACAACTTATAATTTGGAACAGAGGAGGTGTGAACTATAACAACTAAATACACAAACGAAAGTCCGGCACCAGGTGGAGGAGGCTGTGGCCCCTTGGGCACGACCTTTCTGCGCAGCGCAGCCTAGCTGATGGGCATGCATGGCGGCGTTGACTGCCCTTCTGGCCACAGAGCTTGGGAGCGGTGACAGCGTGGGACGCCCTGCAGCGCGGCCCCCTGGGAGTGGCACACGGCACCCTGCAGATAGATAGACAGATGGCTAGCTAGATATAGATAGGTAGCGATAGTTTATCTAATTGTGTTCGTATTTGTCTCTATGTATCTGTATCAGGTAGAGATAAACTAGAGAGATAGATAGCAAGATAGATAGATAGACAAATATCGGTTCACTTTGAAATGTATGTATATATAGAACATATGGTGCAAGGGTCGGCATCAGACACATTATTCAAACAAGCACACCATTTGTATTAGTTCTGATCCACCAACCAATGGCGAAGTGCCTAAAGCACACAAGGATCCGAGGGCTCTGCCTGCTTTTCATGATTCTTCTAGCATCCTCTGTTGTTCATGCACAAATAATAGGAGGTAATTAATTGAAATAGTGCCATTTTAGTTTGAGATAAATAGGTACACGTAGAATTCATTGTGATGTAATTTGATTTATCTCTATTAGGTGCAACCAAAGAGGATAGCAACAAAAAGAACATGATTATGACAACGACGAGCCCAACAAGCTACGTAGCTGTCATGGATAGAAATGATGGCAGGTGCATTCTGGATATGAAAATAATAAAGTGGATCTGCAAAATAACTCAAGCGATTTTTGACGAGTTGAAGGATTGCTTGAACAAATGCAATAAAATGTAACAAGAGGGCATGCTTTCTCAAGAGTATAGATGGACATCGTGAAGATGTACGTTCTACACAATCATCCATACCCAAGGATAATAAACTATAAGACTACTTGTCAATGATTATGAAGTGTTTCCTATTTAAGAAATGCAATTTCATCTCCAAAGAGGGAAATCATCGCCACAAATCGCCCGTGTTGCTCTCCGTCTCGCCTCTCTGCCCCTGCACCTCGGAACTCGTGCTCTGCAGCCACTGAGCATCCATCATGCTCTGCCCAATTCAACCACCGACAAATGGCGCAACCAGGGGAGCTACTTCCAAGACGCACGCCTCCCGCAGAAAGCGGTACGCCGACCACGTTGTCTTCCCCCATGGTGCTTCGTGTGCCGCACGCCGGACTAGGGTAGCTTCGATGAATTCCTAGTGGCCGTATGCTCACAGGCTGCGTCACATGGCCGTAGACGCTGCGTTCGGAGTATGAGGAGCTGCCTTACATTTTTGCAGCGCCTCGGACCAACATCGTCGGCCCTGTCTTCACCAGCAATGAGTCGCTGCCCAACTAGAGCATCCTATTCCACCACGAGATGGTGCAGATCCATCGTCAACATCCCGGTGGCCGCCATCCAGCTCGACCGATCGGCCTTCATCAAAATCAATGAAATTCACATGATTGAACTTCCTTTAGGCTCCAACATTTCCATCAAAATTATTTATCTTCTACGAAGTTGAAGCAAAGAGTGGTGGAGAGACACCAATAGTGTTGAGTCATTATATTATGTTTACGGAAAGGTCAAGGACAAGTTCCCAAAAATTGTGGAGAAGCTGGAGTTGAGATGATTTACACAAGAGTCTTATGAGAGGGTGAAGACTCATATTCTTCAATCGGCGTGGACGGTAATCAGTATTTGTCACTAGTGATAAAAGTTGTCGCTAAGGAAAGGTCTGGTTTCTTGGTTCTTTCCGGCGTTGATTATAAATTATCCAGAACAGTTATCAAGTGTGACATATTTATGATTTTTATTACATACATAAGCATGAATAGGACATCCTTCTTCAAGAAATTAATATTTGCTACAAACTTTTTGTAACAAGCATGGTGCATGGCGGGGATGCCCCAAAGAGCGACAACTTTGGTGATGGGAGTGGTGGCGGCTACATTTTGGCCGTCTTGGAGGAGATGGTGCAGGGAAGGGAGTAAGAGAAGGGGGCGGCGCACCAGGGCGAAGGGTGAGAGGGTAGATGTTGATGTCTTTCAGCTATTTCTATCTTGATTGCAACGATTACACATGCCGGTAGTATTTATAGTCCCAACGAGACTTGACTCCAAAGCAACTCCCTTACTTTTTCCGTCCTTACTTTTTTTTTCTACCACCTTCTAATTCCTTTTTCAATCTGGTTCAAGTTCTTTTTCCAATCCGCGGGTTCCGTCCATCCTACCCATTCTAATTTGGAGGTCCACTTGCTTCGTGGCCCACTCCAGTAACCTGTGATCGCGTCCGGCCCACCGCAGCCTGCATGCACTCACGGCTAGCCCACTCTAGAAATTCCAAAAAAAAAAAAAAAAAAAAACCGTGATCTCCACACTACAAGTACTAAACTCTTACCAGCACGCCACCATACAAGCTCATGTGATTGTTGATGAAGTTTTCTTTTTTATTGATAACAACTTCAAACTTTTTACTCCCTCCATTCATAAATCTCCATCATCTAAATAAAAAAATAATTTTTAAGAACCTCCATCGTATTAGGTTGGGGACCATGGGTTGGGCAAGTCTCCAAGCGCCATGAACCCGCTCATACTCACTGAGCATTTATTGCTCCTTGCCTGCATGTGTTGGTCATTGGCTGCACACACGACTATTAAATGCAAATCAAGTCTCTCCTTGATCACTGCATCTAAGGAGATTTTTGAATGGAGGGCGTACATGAAAAAGCTCTTATGGTTGGGAAGACAAAAAAAAAAAAAACTATATGGAGATCTGATATCATTGCTTGAAAACACTCTTATAGTTGACAATACAAAAATAATGAGTACATAAAACTATGAAAATGTTGTATTGCAAAAATAATGTTAAAATATGTATTTTATAACTAAAACCAATAATAATCCAAATATTGTAGCATCTAGATAGATAGATATGTAGTTAGATATGGATAGGTAGAGATAGATGGTTAGATAACTATCTATTTAACAGGTAGGTAACAAGACAGATAAAAAGAGATAGATAGACAGACAGACAGACAAACACACACACAAAAGATGACATCGTGCAAGGGCTAGTTGCTAATAAGAAGGCATGCTTTCTCTAGAGTGTAGATGGACATCGTGAAGGTGTACGTTCCACCCAATCATAATCATCCATGCATGTACCCAAGGATAATAAACTATAAGGCTACTTATCTATGATTATTAAGTGTTTCCAATTTTAAGAAACGACAGTTTATCGAGAGTCATTTTTCCTTTGCCATTATAAGTTCAAATTTCGCGATTGCGAGTCGGCGGCGGTCGCGTCCGTTCGCCTGTTCGCGTCCACTCGAGTCCCAAGCGAGGCGCTCCCATGATCCCGTCCGTCTCCTAGTCTTGCCGTCACCCAGGTTCATCTCCCGGTCTGGCCAACTCATGTTGTCCGTGGCCGTGGCTTCATTTGCAATTTTGCATGACCGTGATGACAGCGGCACTTCATTTACTATTTTTGTTCTTTACTATTTTTGTTCAGAGATCAAAGTGCTGGTGACGGCGGCTCTCCTCCCAGGACCAACGCTAGTAACGAAATGATTTTGCGAGCACTGGCACAATCTTTTCCGTGGCGGGCACTTTTTTCCCCGTCACGGAAAATCCTCCGCCACATCCTGCTTTTTTTTTTTTTTTTTTTACGTGGTGGACGTGTTTTTGCCCGCCCACGGGGAAAGATTTTTTTGCGTGGCGGGCACCTTAACACGCCCACCACGCAAAAAATAATTTATTTTCCGTGGCGGGCGTATTAAGATGCTCGCCACGCAAAAATCTTTCCGTGGCGGGCGTTTATAACATGCCCGTCACCTAAAAATAGAAGGCCCAAATGAGCCCATCCCAGCCCACATCCGCTCCAAGTATATAAGTGAGCAAACCCTAGGTGGACTCAGCACTCTCTCTGCGCTGTATGCCCGTTCCTCTCCCTCACACTCTCTCTTCAACGCGCTCCCCTCTCCTCCGTTCGCCGCTCCCCTCCTCTCCTCTCGCGAAACTCCACCGGTGTGCTCCCCTCTCCTCTCCTTCCTGGCCGATGGCGGTGCTCGGGCCATGGCGGCGCGCGCGGCCTGCAGCGGGCTGTGGGAGGCCACCCGGCCGCGGCGGCGGGCGATCCGGTCGCGGGATTCGCGGCGCCAGGCCACGGCCATGGCGGCGCGGGGGCGGCTCCGCGCATGGGGGCGTCCTCCTTCTTCGGGCGCCAACGCGGAGCGATGGCCGCGGCTTCCTCCTTCTCGGTGCGGCGGCGCCGAGGGGCGGCCGATCCGCGCCCTCCTTCTCCGGCGCTTCGGGAGCGGATCCGCGACGGCGGGCTCCGGCACGTGGTGGATTCGGCAACGGCGCGGGCGGATCCGGTGCGCGCGGTGGTCAACGGCGGTGAAGGGCGAGCGCCGAAAGCAAAGGCGGCGGCGGGATCTCGCACCTCCCACTCCGGCGGCAAATCCGGCGAGGGGCGAATGGATCCGGCTGGCGGCGGCGGAACCTGGATGGGCTTGGCGGGCCCGTTGACGGGCTCGGCCGGGCCTGTTCAGTTTTATTTTTTCATTTTTTTACCGTGGCGGGCATTGTAATACGCCCCGCCACGGGGTAATCCATTGCCGTGGCGGGCACTGTAGCCCGTCACGGTTAATCGCGCGACAACGTGACCTTTCATTGGTGACGGGCTCTTATGCCCGCCACGCAAAACGAAAAATCGCCCCCACGCAAAATCTTTTATGTACTAGTGCAAGCGGTGGGACAAACGACAAAGCGGCCGTCCCCAACTCCCCATCATTGATCGGGTTAGCTCCAATTCTCGACCTCAATTTTTTTTTTTTTTGCAATTTGCAATTTGAAACTGCAGTTTTTTATGCAAATTAATTAATTATAGGTAGTCATGGAGAGGTATTATAAACGGAAGCCTCAAGACGCTATTGATGCTAATAGAATTCGATGTCCGGATGAATTCAATTGGGATGAGGAAATTAAGTATGACCCCGGTTTGAGGAAAGAAATTGATTCTTATCATCCTAACTTGAGAGAAAAGGTGAGAAGAAAATACTTGGATTAACCGTGACCTTTCATTGGTGACGGGCTCTTATGCCCGCCACGCAAAACGAAAATCGCCCGCCACGCAAAATCTTTTATGTACTAGTGCAAGCAGTGGGACAAACGACAAAGCGAAGCCATCCCCAACTCCCCATCATTGATCAGGTTAGCTCCAATTCTCGACCTCGATTTTTTTTTTTTTTTGCAATTTGCGAACTGCAGTTTTTTATGCAAATTAATTAATTATAGGTAGTCATGGAGAGGTATTATAAACGGAAGCCTCAAGATGCTATTGATGCTAATAGAACTCGATGTCCAGATGAATTCAATTGGGGTGAGGAAATTAAGTATGACCCTGGTTTGAGGAAAGAAATTGATTCTTATCATCCTAACTTGAGAGAAAAGGTGAGAAGAAAATACTTCGAGAATGGACCTTGCCAACCTCGCACATGTGATTTTCCCTGTTACACAAATTGGAGAGAAAAGACAAGCCTAGAAGATTTATTGCGGGATGGTTTGATGAGTTTGGTCCTTGGCTTGAATACGTGGAGAGGCAAAGGATAGAGCATATTGCTTTTATTGTTTCTTGTTTAGAGAGAAGAAAGATGCGAGGATATGATGCATTTGTGGTTAATGGTCGGAATGGTTATCATAGGAAAGAAAGGCTAAGAGAACATGTTGGTGAGGTTAATGCTTTACACTTTAATGCAATGAAGAAGTGTGATGATTTGTTAGAAAGAAAGCAACACATAGATGTTACTTACAAGAATGTCAATGAAGTTGATAAGAAGGTCTATTTTACTCGGTTGAATGGGTCCATTGATACAACTAGACTATTGTTGAACCAAGGATTGCCTTTCCGTGGTCATGATGAGTCGACGAATCCAACAACAAAGGGAATTTCAAGGAGTTCTATGATTGCTTAGCAAAACATGATCCTGTTTTTACACAAAAGCTGTGACTACACATGCTAAGAAGAATAGTTCTTTGCTTGCTCACGAAATTCGAGAGGGATATTGTTGAATGTTTTGCAAATGAGATTGTGCGATCTATCCCCTCAAGAACTTGGGGATGATGTATTTTGCTTGCTAGTTGATGAGTCAAGAGATGTTTCTTGCAAAGAACAAATGGTCGTGGTCTTGAGGTATGTTGACAAATTGGGGATGGTGAAAGAGAGCTTTGTTGGCCTTGTCCATGTAACTGAAACAACTTCTTCTCACCTCAAGTCGGCCATTGATTCTCTACTTGCAAAGTTTAAACTAAGCTTAAAGCAATGTCGAGGCCAAGGATATGATGGTGCTAGCAATATGCGAGGTGAGTTCAATGGCTTGCAATCATTGATCATGAGAGATAGCGAAACAGACTTATTATGTGCATTGCTTTGCTCATCAACTTCAGTTGGTCATTGTTGCAACCGTGAGAAAACATTAGGGTGTTAGCAATTTTTCTAAACATGATTTCTATGTTATTAAATGTGGTTGGTGGGTCGGCTAAGAGAAGGGATATGATTAGAGATATCAATCATGAACAAGTGAAACAAGCATTAGGTTGTGGGCAACTTGAGACCGGGACAGGGGTTAAATCAAGAGCAATGTCTTCAAAGACCGGGGATACTAGATGGAGTTCTCATTATAAAACTTTGAAAAGTTTACTCAATATGTTCCCTACAATAGTTGAAGTGCTCAAGGTTGTCGAAAAGGATGACAGAGATTGGAAAAATAGAGATCAAGCATCAAATCTTCTGGTATACTTCCAATCTTTTGACTTTGCATTTTATTTGCATCTCATGTTGACTACATTGATCGCCACCAATACATTGTCATTAGCATTGCAACGCAAGACTCAAGACATTGTGAATGCCATTGGATGTGTGAGATCAACTAGAATCCATTTGGGTGATCTTAGAGAAAATGGTTGGCAAAAATTATTAGATGATGTGAATCGGTTTTGTGACTTGCAAGAAATTGATAGAGTGGAAATGGAAAGTACATATGTTGATCCCCGACAACCTAGAAAAAGTCGAATTACAAACAAACATCACTACGCGAGTGGATTGCTTTAATGATGTTATTGATTGGTTAGTTCAAGAGCTTGATAGTCGGTTTAGTGAGACAACCACTCAATTGCTTGTTTTCTCGGTTCGCTTTTAATCCAAGTGACTCATTTCACGCTTTTGATGGGTAGAGTTTGATGAGCTTGGCGAAATTATATCCTGATGATTTCACTAATGATGATCCGAGGGACCTAAGCCATGAACTTCGCCTTTACATTGGTGATGTGAAAGCGAGATAGTAGATTCTCCAACATAAACACTATTGGTGAACTTTCCCAAAAAATGGTAGAGACAAAGAAATATCGTTTGTATAGACGGGTCTATCGACTTTTGAAGCTTGTGCTAGTATTGCCCGTCGCCATAGCAACAATTGAGAGATGTTTCTCGGGCATGAAGATTGTAAAAACAAGTTTGTCTAATCGCATGGGTGATCAATGTTGACACTTGTTATATCATAAAATTTTAAGTTATCTAACATGAATTAAGGGCTCAAGTCAAAGATTAAACATAAGTCTAGGGGTCTAACTAACATAATTCTACGAGTTTTGGTATTACGTGACTTTCCGGGGGACTTGATAGGAAAATGCAGAGAATAATGGAGAAGGTTCCGTAATATACAAGACATATGAAGACCAAACTTATCCGTGAAGCAACTCAACCCGAAAAGTGGACTAAAACATTCTAGAAGATACCGAGAGGACACCGAGAGAAGACGGGAAGGCGAGGTGGCTGCCACCACCACGGCGGCCGCCCGGTGCCACATAGGCCGCCGCCGGGTGGGGTCACCCCGTCGACCTCACATTTTTATGTCGGTTTACCACCGACCTTGAGGTTGTATCTACACCGTTGTTGAAGGTCGGTTTGATCCAAGGGTTGATGTTCATCGCCAAGTACTATATAAGAAGACCCGGTGACCACGAGGCTAATAATCAATTTCATTATCAATCATATTCATCCAAGTCCAGCCAAGTCTAGACCTAAGCCCTAGTTCATACTAGAAGTAGATTAGCTACATAACTAGTTCTAGTTGAAGAACAAGTTCATCTTGAGTTCCCGATAGTCAAGAAGTAGCAAGGATCATCGTTCTTGAGACTTCTCTCTTGTATTCAATCTGTAAGTTCACTTATATTTAGAATACAATTGTTATGGCTTTGATCTTTATAATTATTATATTCTTGTTGATATGTGTTTATGCTTGTTGTAAGTTCACTTATATTTAGAATACAATTGTTATGGCTTTGATCTTTATAATTATTATATTCTTGTTGATATGTGTTTATGCTTGCTATGATTATATGTTTAGTTTAGTAAGATTGCTTTATATTTTATGCATGGAATTGTATAACATCCATATAGATGATCACTATGTGGGTGATAAGCAATGTGTAAACGTGGTGTTTATACAACGTTTATCTCGCAATTGCACCCTACATTGCATTCGGTGTGGTAGATCGCGGGGGTGACACCTGTTGAGTCCTTTGGAGTCCACCCTCCGAATGTAGGACACGTCGAGCTTTCAATTATGATGATGAACAAGTTTCGTCCTTGCTTGTCATTGGTAATGCTTGCCATGTGTAGAAGTAGTAATCCAACCTTGCCATGATAGCTAGATGTATTGCACTAATTGTAGTATTCATTGACATATATTATTAGGAGTATCTTAGGAATATTCATTCTAGTCTAATTTATAACATGTTAACTGCTTGTATGATATTAGTGGCATAGGCTAATCTTAGACTTGGACATTTATCATTATTATAATTATCTTTATCCTGTGACTTATCCTGTTGAGTTATGTTTGATGCTCATGGCTACTCTGTATTATAATATTGTAAAGTGAATGATCTCATAAATAAATCATAATATAAATCATTAGATAGTTCTTCTCTCTACCTTTCCATAGACTCCTTCCCCTGTGGTAAAATATAAATATGATACCTGGATTACTCCCGGTGAAGTGCTACAATTGGTATTTCTATCTGTGCGCTTGTAGATATCATGTTCAATCTTTTATCAAGGCCAATCTATAAATACCATGCCCCGCATTTCATTGAGCGTTATTGCTAGGGTGACAGACTAGTGTATAGGTAATGCCTAGAAATGAGTGGTATACCTTGAGTTCATATCCTGGTGAGATTAATTCCACTATGGATAATGTGGCTAAGCTACATCTCACTACTAACACCGCCTAACTTCGCTTTGTTGGATTATGAGGTTAATCCCATATCCAAGCTAACATGATTAGATAGATATCCCATATATATTTCTCTCGCCTTCCTAATAAGGATCGTGTTAGAAATATCAACAATCAACACCTAAGTCATAGACTTATTTGTTATATAGAGAAAGAAGAAATGAAGAAAGTTAGCAATGAGGTTGTGGTTCGTCGCTTCATGAACATGGAAGGAAAAGGGCGTAAATATGATCTCTAAGAGGTAACACAAATGCAATGTATGTACTTTCATTTGACAATTCTACATTTTTTGATAAATAATTGACCTATTTGTTCTCTTTTCTTTAGGCTCGATCACAACTTTTTGTCATCTTTGGGCACCATAGTGATCAATATTGTATTTTTTAAATTAGTGGTAAGTGTTATTGCTTGTTCCCCTACCAATTTACATTGTCATTACCTAAATTTGAATTTTAATGTTAGAAATTAGGAGTTAGCTATAGTATTTGCTTGAACATCACAAAAGTCATTATAGTCTTGATGAAGTTGGGCACCCCCCCTCATTCGCTCTCGGCCATCGCCACGCAATCACCCATGCATGTACCCAAGGATAATAAACTATAAGGCTACTTATCTATGATTATTAAGTGTTTCCAATTTTAAGAAATGACAGTTTATTGAGAGTCCTTTTTCCTTTGCCATCACTACTACTGATTTGAACTTGGGAGGTGTTTAATTTTGATTTTCCGTGGCGGGCATTTCACAAACCGCCACGGAAAATAGGTGGCCCGACAACCCCGGCCAGAATAAAAACCGCCATGGTTAATCGATTAACCGTGGCGGTCTTTGTAATAAAACCGCCACGTACGGTTAATGGCGATTAACCGTGGTGGTTATTTTACAAAGACCGCCACGGTTAATCGCCATTAACCGTGGCGGTTTTCTTACAATACCCGCTATGGAAAAGTCTGGGCTATAAATACAGCCCAACCTTTCTTCTTCCCCACGGGACTTCACCATTTTCTAGGGTTTTGAGCTTCAAAACTCTAGAAAACACCATTTCTAGGGGGAAGGTTTTGCCCTTGGTTTGATTGAAGTTTGGCACCGCTAGGGGTATTTCTTCTCGTTCTCCCCTCTTTTTCTCTCCCTCTCTCCCTCTCTCTCTCCCTCTCTCTCTCCCTATGCATGGTCCTCCCTCTCTTTGAGATCTAATTGAATATGGTTTGTGCTCTTTCTCTTCCCCCTCTCTCTCCCTCCCCCTCCCCTTATCTCTCTCCCCCCCCCTCTCTCTCCCCTCTCTCTCCCCCTCTCTCTCTCCCTTTCTTTTTTGAGATCTAGTTTTGATCTCTCCCTCTCTCTCTCCCTCTTAAAGCTACCTCCTCTCTCTCTTCCTCCTCCTCTCTCTCCCTCTTTCTCCTCCCCCTCTCTCCCCCTCTTTCTCCTCCCCCTCTCTCTCCCTCTCATTTGAAGTGTACGTGCTCTCTTTCCCTCTCTCTTGATCTCTCTCGTATTCCTCTTTTGCACTTTAGTTAACTCTCTCTAATCATTGATACTTCGATCTCTAATCATCAATCGCTCTCTTTGCTTTGGTTTAATTAATTTGAGCAGGCCGTCATGGCGCCGAATAGGGATTGGATGTACAGGCCGAGGATGAGTTTGGATTTCATTGATGATGTGCGAAATAAGTTTATGCCCGTCACGCAGAAGCATCGAATCAGTCATGGTTCGGAAGTAATGGTGTGCCCGTGCTATCAGTGCAAGCATATGTTCTTACACAAGGATGATGATGTTGTGGAGCACTTGCTGTGGTATGGTTTCATCAGGGAGCCGAGGTACATCGTGTGGAAGTATCATTGTGAAAAAGAACCGAGTGTCACGGCCGGTTCATCTGGAGGACCCCGTCGACCGCAACGACGGAAAATAACACGTGGTGGACGAAGGATGAGAACAAGTTGATAATCGTGATTACATCACCATAGATGAACCGCTTGAAGACATGGCGAAGACAATGCGGGTGGAGATGATGGTGAAGCGGTCGAGAGTTGATGACATGTCGCCGAGGATGCCGCTTTTTTTCGAGGAAATTGCTAACCTCAAAGATGAAGATGACGTGTTGTTTGGCAATCCAAGATGGCTCGAGAATTTTAGACAGATGAAGCGGGCGGCAATTGACCCTCTCTACAAAGATGACGGCAAATGTCCGGCGGTGGCACGGTGCTACGTTTTAACCTAACGATGTTGATGATGAAGGCTCGCCACGGGTGGTCGAACCACGAGCTTCAATGACCTGTTATGGTACCTCGGTGACACCGTTTTACCCGAGGGGGGGAATAAGGTGCCCGCCAATACCTATCGGGCGAAGAAGCTGATTCGATCCCGTGGCCATGAAGCTTAGGAAGTTTCATGCGTGTCCTAACCATTGTATTCTATACCGGGTAACTATGCGGACTTGCGGAACTGTCGCGATGCGGCGTGAGTCGTTACAAGAGGAATCTTGCCGGGCCGTCGTGCCACCGATGAGGAGGGGGACCATCGAGAGGGCCCAAGAAGCGTAAGACGGGCAAGAAGCGGATGCCACCTCCCGAGGACGAGGAAGAAGAGGGTTACACCCGGAGGGAAGAAGATGCGGCGTGAGTCGTTACAAGAGGAATGCATTATAAGTTCAAAGTTTCATATGAACCGCTAAAAAGTTGCCAATAAAAGTTCAAATTTCCATATGAACCATTAACACAGTTTATCGGTCTTGAGTGACACCGGTCAAAACTTTTGTTCCTCTCGTGCCCCGCGATCGCCCGCATCTATCGCATTTTCACGCTTTGTCACTCTATGGATCCAAAAGCATGCAAAGTGTCAAGAGTTACACTACTCCCCTCCGGGTCTCCCCGCCGCACCAAAAATTCAGCCGGCGCCGCGCCGTTCTTCGGGATGTCAACGCCGCTCGATCGTTCGTTCGGGTGTACAATAGGCTTGACGCTCAGCCCTCGACTACGCCATCGGCGGGGAACCATATCGACATTGTGGCCAACCCGAATGGTGCTAGTCTTTGTGGACTCACCTTGTAAGTTGCCCGAATTGAACTTGGCCCAAACCAGGAACCAGCCCATAGGAAACCGTCTCGAGACTGAGGCCTTGATGAGGACACGGTAAAATCATCGGTACCTCACACGTTGGCGTTTACAGGTCCTGAAATGACCCGGTACGAGCGATTTCTCTGCATATTTGCCGCTGACAACGCTCTGTCCCGGACGCCCGATACAAATATTATGGCGCCACCATGCACGCGTGGAAGTGAGTGAGGAGAGAGAGGTTGCGGCATGCAGTTGCGGACCCCACTATTTCAAATGACTAAAAATGTTCTAACTCATAAACCAAATTAAATTCTGATTACACCATTGAATTCATTTCATTAAATCCTTCAAAACTAGATCTCATATGAATATATTTAGATAAAATTATAAATGGGCCCTATTGATTTTATAGTTGGTATACAATAGAGATATAAAAGAGAGATCAATGCGAGAGAAAGTGTTGTAAAGGAGAGAATCTTGATGACTACGATGTATAGAGGGAGTAAATAGAGGAACGTGAGTGCGGATAGTCTGAGAGGCCGTGTATGGGCTGGTTTCTACCGGGGCAAACCATTTTACCCATCGTTTCTTCTTTTGCCGTCACCCGCCGCCGCATGCTCTTTCTGCACAAGAGGAAGGAAGGTGGGGGAAAAGAAAAACACAGCCACTTCAGGCGGGTGCTCACCCTGCTCTCCTCCTCCCTCCCTCCTCCTTGCCTCGTCTCGCCATGGCCGCCATGGGCGACGCCACGTTAGGCTTCCCTGGTGCACAGGCACCAGGGTAATTTTTTAGTTACCATGTAACAAACTTATTTTTACCATGTATTTAAACAAAGTTCTGCAAGTTGCTGAAGCAGTGCACCAGGGTATATTTGCCTGTAGCTTCGCCACTGATGGCCGTGGCTTCCAGGTGGACTGTGGGTGAACAACCGGTTTGCTGACGTGACGAAGCCCACCTCCAGGGTAGATAACTAGATAAATAGAAAGATACAGATAGATAGATCATAGATAGATAGAAACCAATAGATAGATAGCTAGATAGACAGTTAGTGGTTAGATAACCTAACCATCTCTCTTCATCTAACTTTCTTTGTATTTGTCTCTATGTATCTATTTAACATGTAGATAACTATAGATAGATAGAAAGATACAGATAGATAGACCATAGATAGATATAGATACAGATAGATATCCTTTCGTTTTGGAATCTATGTATATATAGAACACATATGGTGCAGGGGTCGACATCATACACACTATTCAGACAAGCACACCATTTGTATTAGCTCTCGCTACCCATGGCGAAGTGCCTAGAGCACACAAGGATCCGAGGGCTCTGCCTCCTTTTCATGGTTCTTCTAGCATCCTCTGTGGTTGTTCATGCACAGATAATAACAGGTAATTAAATGGAATAGTCCCATTTTATTTTGAGGTAAATAGATATACATGTAGTGTTCGTTATGATGTAATTTGATTTATTTCTATTAATTAGGTGAAACCAAAGAGGATAGCAACACTAAGAGCCAGATGATGATGACAACGAGCCCAACAAGTTTAGCTGTCATGGGAGGGAAGGACGAGGGCCTTTGTCATCTGGATTTGGACAAAATAATGTACATCTGCAAAATAACTCTTGAGTATTTTAAGGAGTTGATAGATTGCTTGAGAAAGTGCAAGCCGCCGCAAGCCCTAATTGCTAATTAGAAGGCATGCTCTCTCAAGAGTGTACATGGACATGGTGAAGATGTACCCAATCATCCATGCGTGTGCCCATGGATAATAAACTTTAAGACTACTTATATCAATGATTATTAAGTGTTTCCTATTGCGAATTGGCTTGTAGTCCAATGGTAGGACGGTCCGGTGGGGACGCTACCCACCGGGGTTCAAATATCGGTGCTCGCGCACCTTTTCCCCGATTTTCCCAAGGATTTACCGGCGTTATGCATTAAGTGGTAGCGGCGTTCCCCGTCGAATGACGAGGCGCCTATGGTGACTTCGAGAATCTCCGTGATCTGCCGGTACGCCCAGTCCTTCCGGAGGTGCTCATAGGGGTAGGGTTTGCGTGCGTGTGTTCATAGGGGTGAGTGTACGTGCGTGTTGTGAGCGTCTGCGTTGTACTGTGTAATTCTCAAAAAAAAAAAAAGTGAAAGTTGCCAATATATACAAGTTCAAATTTCCATATGAACCATTAGCGCCAGCTTTATCGGTCTTGAGTGACACCGGTCGAAACTTTTGTTCGCCTCGTGCCACGGGGCCCACATGTGGATCCAAGCATGCAAATTGTCAATAGTTACGTTACTCCCTCCGGTACGTCTCTGCAACACCAAAAATTTAGCCGGCGCCCTGTCTTGTTTTGGTCGCCCACATCGTTCGCCATCGGTGTACAAAATTTAGCCATCATACACAAGCGTGACATATATAGTTATGATTTTTATTACATATAAGCATGAATAAGACATCCTTGTTCAGGAAATTAATTAATATTTGTTACAAACTTATTGTAACAAGCATAGGGTGCCCCAAAGAGCGGCGACTGTGGTAATGGGGCTGGTGGCGCTAGTATTTCTTTCTTGATTGCAACGATTACATGCTGCTAGTATTTATAATTCCAAAAACACTTGACTCTAAAACAACTCCGTTACTTTTTCTGTCCTTACTTTTTTTCTCGCCACCTCCAAATTCCTTTTCCAATCTGGTTCAAGTTCCTTTTTCCAATCCGGGTTCTGTCTCTCCTAATTGCTTTGTCTAGTCCATTCTAATTTGGCTTAACCGGAGCACTACTTCAGGTCCACTCACTTCGGGGCCCACTCTAGTAACCTATGATCGCGTCTGGCCCACTGCAGCCTGCAAGGACTTGCGTCTAGCCCACTCGTCTAGCCCACTCTAGAAATTCTGAAAATACAATGGTCTCCACACACTACAAGTACCAAAGGCTTACGAGCACACCACCATCCAAGCTCATGTGATTGTTGATGAAGTTTTCTTTTTATTTGTCGTTGATAACAACTTCAAACTTTTTACATGAAAAAACTGTTATGGTTGGCAAGACAAAAAAAAAATAAAGAAAACTATATGAAGATCTGAATTATTGCTTGAAAATACTCTTATGGTTGGCAACACAAAAATGATGAGAACATAAAACTACGAAAATGGGGTATTGCATAAGACAGATAGACGCACGTACAAACGAGAACCTGAGAGAGAGACGAGCAGATGGATAGATAGACGACAGATGATGATAGACGCATGAGATAGATAGATAGATAGATAGACAGACAGAGAGATAGATAGATAGAGAGATAGATAGACAGATAGATAGATAGACAGATAGACGTATGAAGCGATTGCATGATAGATAGACCCATTGTATAGATAGATAGATAGATAGATAGATAGATAGATAGATAGATAGATAGATAGATAGATAGATAGATAGATGGATAGACGTATGTACGCATGCATGAGCAGAGATATAAGCATGCATGAGGCGCAGATAGATAGATAGATAGATAGATAGATAGATATAGATAGACGAGCGGATTTATAGATAGATAGATAGATAGATAGATAGATAGATAGAATAAACGAGCGAACAAAATAATATAGCGAGCGCATAGATAGACGTACGAATGCATAGACGAATAGAGCGAGATAGATAGATAGATAGATAGATAGCGGGATAGATAGACGTACGCATGCATGCATGCACGCATGCACGAATAGATAGATAGATAGATAGATAGATAGATAGATAGACGAACGCACGCACGCATGCACGCATTTATAGACGAATAGACGAATAGACGAATAGACGAGACGCACGCACGCAGAGAACGCATGCACGCACGCACGCACGTAAAAAAGACGAATATGCATAAACGTATTTATAGATAGATAGACGCATTTATAGATTTATATAGATAGATAGATAGATAGATAGATAGAGAGAGATATATATAGATAGATAGACGGATAGATAGATAGACAGATAGATAGACAGATAGACGCAGCGGATAGACGGATAGACGTATTGAGAGATAGATAGACGGATAGATAGATAGATAGATAGATAGACAGATAGATAGACGTATTGCATGTATATAGACGCACGGATAAATAGATAGATAGATAGATAGATCGATAGATAGACGTATTTATAGATAGATAAATAGATAGATCGATAGATAGATAGATAGACGTTGCATGTATATAGTAGATAGATAGATAGATACAAGTAGAGACAAATCTTTAGATAACTATCTATTGAATAGGCAGATAGAAAGATACATGCACATAGATAGGTAGAGGTAGTGATCTGAATGTCTTCGTATTTGTCTCTATGTATCTATATCAGGATGAGATAAACTAGATAGATAATAGATAAACAAATAGATAGACACGTAGACAAAAGATACCAGTTAAGTTTGGAATGAATGTATATATAGAACACATATGGTGTGGGGGTCGACATCATACACATTATTCAAACAAGCACGCCATTTGTATTAGCTCTTATCTACCAGCAATGGCGAAGTGCTTAGAGCACACAAGGATCCGAGGGCTCTGCCTGTTTTTCATGGTTCTTCTAGCATCCTCTGTTGTCCATGCACAGATAATAAGAGGTAATTAATGAAATAGTGCCATTTTATTTTGAGGTAAATATATATACATGTAGTGCTCATTGTGATGTAATTTGATTTATCTCTATTAGGTGAAACCAGCGAGGATAGCGCCACTAAGAGCATGATGATGACAACGACGAGCACAACAAGCTTAGCTGTCTTGGGTGAAAATCATGGCAGGTGCCATCTGGATATAAAAAAATAATGTATATCTGCGAAATAACTCTTCGGTATTTTAAGGAGTTGAGGGATTGCTTGACCAGTTGCAAGGGCTAGTTGCTAATAAGACGACATGCTTTCTCAAGAGTGTAGATGGAAATCGTGAAGATGTACGTTCTACCCAATCATCCATGCATGTACCCAAAGGATAATAAACTATAAGACTACTTATCAATGATTATTAAGTGTTTCCTATTTTAATAAATGGCATTTTATCGAGCTGTGCCATTATAAACGTTCAAAATTCCATATGAACCGTTAAAAAAGTTTCCAATATAAAAGTTCAAATTTCCATATGAAAAATTAAAACAGTTTGTCGGTCTTGAGTGTCACTAGTCGAAACTTTTTGTTCCTGTCATGCCACAGTCGCCTGCATCTATCAGCGCCCACACTTTTCTTGTGGTCGTCCACGTCGTTGGCTCCATCGAGTGTACAATAGGCTTGACCGGCTCCTGGACCACGCCGTCGGTAGGAACCATGTCTGAGGCCAACCTAGAGATGGGCCAGACGGTTGGTGCTAGTGCTGGTATTGTCCCGTGCACTGCATCTCGGAGTATATATGCTCACGTGCGTGTACCCTGCAAATTCTAAAAAAAAAACCTAGAATAAAATTGCGACACCGAGATTTGAACAAAGAATGAGTAGCGAAGGACTGACCTGCCAAATGGACTAGATGCCATTGTCCTCTCTTCTACTTTTCCTTGCCATGTCAGATCTGTACTAGCTTTTATGTCGGATTGCAGGACAACCTACAAGGGTACATACAAATGGCTATAGTGTTTTCTTTTTTTTTTTGCGAATATAAGGCCTATAGTTGGTTGGCAAGTTATGAACGGGTCCCTTGTTATGGCTTCTAAGGATACTAGGTGGATTCCCGGCAAGTTGCCGTGGATATGAAGGAGAAATCCATAAGTTAGAATATTACTATCACCCACCTATTCTTTTTTCTTTCTTTCTTTCTTTCTTTCTTTTTTTTTTTTTTTTTCATTCTATTTTTGATTTTTTTTTACTTTACTCTACATACCAACTATCATCAGTGGGACCCATCTATAATTTTATCGAAATATATCCATATGTGATCTTGTTTTGAAGAATTTATTGAAAGTTCAAGTCGTTAAAAAAATCGAATCTCTTAGCGCATGCATGTAGCATTAAATGTAGATAAATAAAATAACTAATTGCACATTTTGGTTGGAATTTGCGAGCCGAATCTTTTGAGCCTAGTTAGTCTATGGTAGGACAATAATTACCAAATATAGACGAAGAGTGCTACAGTGCCGAACCCAAAATATTTCACCAACTAAACAAGGCTGGGATGCCTCATGCGACTAGGAGCGCGAACACGGCACCCGGCTAGGCCCCAACTTGCGTGGCCAAGATGACCTAGACCGTGACCAGGTTGGACGGGCTAGGGAATCTCGCCAAATGACATGACAATAGGTGGCGCTTGATGGAATGTTGGCCCCAAAGGCCTATGGGCTACACAAGTTGGGCACGTCGCCGGAGTCATGGTCATCGCCATTGCCAAATTGGGCCCTGACGTGACAATGGTCTTGATCTGCCTCGGTTTCCCCTATCGATCCAATCAGGGTTGTTGCTATCACCGGGAGTATCATCCTCATGGAACGATGGCGGTGTGCGATGGCGGGAGCTAGAAATTATACTTTGGGGGGGTAAAACCAACATGTGAAAACTTAGTGCAACTCAACTCGTTAGGTTCCTTATGGTGACTGTCCAGGTTAGTTTGTTGACATCAACGGATGCTAGCAATTTCTTATATGTATCCTAGGTATTTTTCGGAGATAAGTGACTTGCCCGTTGACGAAAGACGCCTAGGGTGACTTTATAAGTCTTGAGTACCAACTTGGTATTTTAGTGATGATGATTTATATGTTTTATATTAATATATTATCTAGAAGATATTGTTAGGTATATTACAAGACATAAATCTTGTATAACCTCACTCTTAATATAAATAAAAAGTATTAAATTATGTGAGCTGGAAAGTCTATCCGACAAACTTGCTGACGGCTGCTCAAGAGCAAAACGAGAACAAGAACAACGTTCTTTTGGTGCTTCTCAATATATTAGTAGCTATTTATATCAACGCGATAAAATGAAAGCTAAAATTAGGAAAAGAAACAAGCAACTTGCCATTACGTACTGCTAACTTGTACAATAATCTTTTCTCTTGGATCATCTATTACAAATATCATTTATTATAATCATACGTAGGACCTATGTACTCATCACTTTTGGGGTGGCCGCGCTGTTGCACAGACATGATGGATCGTGGCCACACGGGAGCAAATGTAGTGGCGGCTCCCGTAAACCATGGAGTCCTGTGCATAGCACTTGGCGCCGGATGGCTTTTCTCTTGTTTATTCTGTCTACTTCACATAGTCATTTGCTGTGTGTTTTGGCAAAGGCTGAGTTGTAATATTGTACCTACTTTTCTTAATGGACCCTATAACGGCCTAACCATTCTACAAAAAAGCTGCAAATATCATGGTCATAATGGTTGGGTGTCTTCTATAAGAAACTCGTTTATTGCGGCCCAACCACCCTGTTTGATCTTCGTCATGAACAACCTCACCCACCACGGCGCCTCTTTCCTCCCCTTCACCCTTGTTGCCTTAATGAGCAGGCCGAGAACGAGATTCATGCCGCCAAGCTTAGGGGGCTATTTGTACCACTTTACAAGTTTGAGGGGGTCAGAAATGCATTTTCAAAATTCAAGACACGAGTTTAACAGGTTCGAGATGCCCTGGTGCATTTAACTCTTGATGAAAAAAATCATCAAAACTAAAAATGTGTTAACTAAGAACGAAATTAGAATGATGTTTTGTGGGGTGAGAGAGTACTTTTTGTTTGTATCACGGTTGATCGTGAAGCTGTCGATTACAATTCTGGAAACCATAGAAAACAGGACTTGAGAAATGAACCATCATAGATATGAGGCTGCTTTATGTATAGAATATGTCGGTACAGGTTTGATTAAGTAGAGCATCCTCATGATCTCGGTCTAAAAACTAGACTGCGCGGTCTCTAGCTTTACTTCTTCGCAGTCTCCTTGACGGCAATGCAACGTGCACTCCAGAAAGCTGCCATAGACTTTTCCGGTGCTTTTGCACATGTAAGATGCACCATGATATATTCCGGAGGGCATCCCACTAGAAGCTTCTCTATTGTTAGCAATTGTGTTGCTTTGTGCCGGCATCGTGGTCATCGTCGCGCTCCTAGCGTTGATGTCCTCTTTGGTTTGGCCTAATCATTGTCAATCAAGTTACAAGCAAAATTAAAATCAGAATGAACACGCTACGCACGTTTAGTTAGCACTAAAACAAGATACGGGTCGTAATTCATCCATTACCGCTTGGTATGCGTGCATGAATGACCGAGGATGCCAAAAGAATCATTGAAAGCAGCAAGAGTCCATGGATGCTGGTGTGCTTCAAGCACTTTTCCATGACTGATTTGATAAGTATTAATGTCAGCAACGATGTGTTTATCTTATTAGCTGCAGTGGCCGTATGGTTAGATATATATACAGTCCATAGAAAACAAATAGCTATCTATTAGTTTCTCTCTATAGATAAATAGATAGAAAACTAGACATATATAGATATATAGATAGACAGATAGAAATATAGAACACAAGACATATAGATAGACAAATAGAAAGATAGAAATCTATCTATCTATCTGTCTATCTGTCTATCTATCTAAGTATGCCTCTCTGTGTGCCCTTAACGATGAGATCTAGAGAATTTTCCTTCCTTTTTTCTATTTTGTTTTCCTGAATTTTTAGTTTATTAAGTAATTTATAAAATGTGAAAAATCAATAGCTGAGATTGATTTGAAATCTTACCTCCTTGTAGGTAAAGTTTGTACGTAGCATTGCCTTTCTTTTTTTATATTTAATTCATTACCGTGACCTTATCACCGTGGCTTACCCGTCATGGTTAATCAAAAACACCTGTCACCATTATTCTGTTTTGTAATAGTGCTTGCCGTTGTGCGTCGACTTTAAGCGGGGCCAATGCGTTACCACTTACTAAGTAGGGGCTAGAAATGCATTTTCAAAGTTCAATATTTCTAGGGCCTATATAGACTTCTTCCCGTCTCTCACAGTCTTTCATGCACATCTCATATAAAACTTTGAAGTTTGCACACCCAACAACATTATTTTTGTTCATATTATGTGAAAGATATTTTTTACATGTGTTATATTGCATATAGCTAGGTTTCCATGGAGAAGTTCTAATTTTTCAAAAAAATTGCTAATGTTTATGAACTAAATGATTTTCAGAAATTGAAAATGAATTTTTCATACCCCAATTTTTTATTTTGTTACAATTTTCCTGATATTTTTCCTTCAATCACCAGCATGAAAGGAATAACCATAAAAGTTGTAGCCTAATAGGACCTTAGGTTGGACCTCTAGAAATTTATGAAGATTTGTGAGGATTAATATGAAAAAGGATTGCATCCCCGTTAATCACAATGATGGAGCGATGCACTAGTAATTGAGGTATCACGCGAGGAAAGAGTCGTGGGTTCGAATCTTGGAGAAAAGAACATATTAAAAAAAAAAAGGCATTTCAAGATAGGGGTGGTTGCTTAGCAAGGCCCCTATTTATGTAGGTAAACCCTTTTTTTTGTTACAAACCAATCAAAACCTTCCTTCAATAACTCATTCCAGCCCATGCCTTCTGTGATAAGATACAAAGGGTCCTTAATTAAGGAGTTACTTTAGAGGGAAACATCTATTTCTAGTCAATTGTGTTGTGTAGGTAAGATAATAGGGAAGGTTTACGCGATACGAGAGGTTGGGGTTTTTCTTTCATAAAACGTATGCGACGAGCTTCTCAGTGGTTCAAATTCCATACAGGGGTTATTACCAACCGGTAATGGCAAGTAATGCATAGAACAGATTCAATCACACATGTATGCATCAGCTTGGGCATACTTATTGCACGCAAGAGCTAAACGCGCGAGCGCTGCGAAATGGTGTCGCTATCAGGATGAGAATTTGAGGCGACTGTCGTTCTCTCTTGGCGTTTCTCAGTCGGTGACGGGACGAAAATCTAAATTTATTATGATCCGTATGTCGACGGCAGTTTTATTTATCACATATAGATAATCTACCAGTAGGGTAACCAAGCATATAATACAATATTATATACTTCCTCCAGTTCTTTGTTATATTGGTTTTGCTATATATATGCGGACGCATTACATACATAGCAAAAGCAATATATCAAAAAATGGCTTATAATTTGAAACAGAGGAAGTTATATTACACGAGCACCTGGAATAGTCGAATCATTGTTCATTTACAAACGCTATAGGTAGGGATCATTTTTTTTGACAAACTGGTAGGGGTCATTGTATCGTTGTCACATCAGAGAGCCAACAATCTCAAGATCAGCCGCATCGTGTGGTGTAGCAAATGCAATAAAAGTTCACAGGCACCGAATCGTATGTCGCTGCTTTCATGCTTGCATACATCACTGCATGCGTCGTCGTTAAAAAGTTCCAGCATGGCCCATGAAAATTGGCACTCGGTTGCGGATTCAAGCACTCCTCAAGAGACCTCGACTCTGCATGGATCCAGGCATGAACATATATATATATATGCATCAGCGTCATCGATGGCGCGTCAAACGACTTGTAGGAAAAAAGATTAATCAAACAACATCGCGGCTTGCATGTAATGCCCCTGCTGCACTCATACGTACCGGCGGCAGCGGCCATGGTGAGGAGCAGGAGGACGGCAGCGAGGCTCTTTGGTGAAGGAGCCATTGCTTCTTCCTTTTCTCTGATGGAAGTTGGTATGTTGAGGAAGAATGAGCGGGCCGATTGGTGTGGGATCAAGCAAGTCTGGCAATATATATATATATAAAACTATCACTACCAGACAGGCGGAACGATCGTGCATACCTAGAAAACAACCTTAAAAATGTGCAGGATTCTCCTATCGGTGGATTACAGGGGAATATAGCATCCTTACTAGGTATCCTTTCGTAAACATTCATGTCACTTGTCTGATTGATCCAAATATGAGTCAATCATGCACCTGTCTTGCTTTAATTAATCAGTTACCAAAGCGAAAATTCCGTACGCCCTTGCGGCCAAGGAGCTTATCTCAATAGTTTACATGTCGCACTTAGAAGTTTTTAAATTTTTTGAAACTTTACACACCAATAATAGTAAACTAGATGTGCATTGTCTAAAATTTGAGATTCAAACAACTTTTGTAAAAAATTCATATAAAAAACAAATTTCACCCATCCTTCCATTTTGTCCTCTAGTGGCTGAAATTTGTTTTTTCATATGAATTTTACAAAAGTTGTTTGAATCTCAAATTTTGGGACAATGCACATCTAGTTTAGTACTATTAGTGTGTAAAGTTTCAAAAAAAATTAAAACTTCTAAATGCGACATGCAAGACCATTGAGATAAGCTCTACGGTCGCTAGGGCCGACGGCAATGCTTTTTCACGCAGCGACATGCTCGCTGACGGAAGCATTCACGGCATACTTGGCTCTTCAAGCGGTGCGCTCCATGAACAGATCCTGTGCTCCAGGACCTGATGAATTCGCCCTACCTTCTACTGGGCAAAGCGCGCCCCCAAGTCATGGAACTCCGCTCGGCCTTTTACCTGGGATCCGTTGACCTCAGCCGCATAAAAAAAATTAGTTGCTTTTAGTTTCATGGCAATATGTGTCTCTTTTCTTTGCATTTATACTCTGTTTTAGTTCAAATGTAGTTCATAGTTTGCATATGTTGATGTGATGATTGTTAGCGAGCGCAAATGAATCCAAATAGGGAATTATACCGAGCCGGGCGCTTAAAACAGGCCTAGGTCCAACGGAGTCCACAACAACAAGAACTTGGGGCTAACTCAACCAAAAACACTAGCCTTATGGGTGGGGACTGCCCCACCTTTATGTTGTGCTCCTCCACTACTAATTTCCGATGTGGGACTAAACCCAACAATGATTTGCCTATAGTAGTTGATTTACATGAGTACATGCTCTTTATGTATGACTACAAGAATCCTCGTTAATCCGTGATGGAAAATTGTTGTCACGGATAACTAGAAAACCATCATCAAACATCTGTGATGGTTTTAGAAATCATCACAGATTGAGTGTCATGGATTGAACCCGTGACAGTTTACCGAAATCCATCATGGATTAATAGAATTGGAGATGTTTCTAAACGTCACCGTAGAGCCCAATACCTAGTTAGCCTAGCTCAAGCCCATTTTTCTATGACTAAAAAATCCGTCACGGATCAGTTGCCACATCACCTTAGATGATGACATAAATGGTGACATGAATGATGACATCACCATCCTAGCCCATTTATTAATGGCCCAACATCAAAGAACTTTTTGTGTGAATAGATAATCCTCTGCCCTAAGTAATCAATAATCACACTCACGTCATCACAAATACATAGAAGACGACAAATGGTTGCTCAAATATTTCTACTTGTTTGCTATAAAGATATCATATTTTTAATTATAAGGTTTTATGATTACTGATTACAGTTGTTGCTCTCAATGCACAATTTATGTTCCAATCTCAGTTCATATTTGCAACTAAAGCTAAATCTATACTGCAAATCAATACTCCAGTCTTCCTATATGGTGCATTTACTTTTACATGCTATTTACAAAGTGAAGCAACTATGTGTCATGGGGACTTCAAAACCCGCTGGCCGTGTAAGACCGTCCAGTTGTCTATAAGAAGAATGTCACCTGGTTGCCATGGAATGGCCACACATTCTTTCCCACATTCGTCCAAAATATCAGCAGGTAGGGGCGAGCCATCACCAAACATGACTGTATTCATAGGACCATTCCAAGCATCCTTCCATCCTGTGTAGGCAGCAACCATGTTAACGAAGCATATTTTCCTTCCTAGACTCTCATCCCATTTAACTGCTGGTATCGAAACTCGGTCCCCAAACCATTCCAGTTTCATTCCACGTCCCCCAGCTACGTTGAAGTTCAGAATTCAGGTTAGAACACAATTGAGATTAAATAGTATATTGCCAAAACTTTTAAAAGTTGTCACCGTCCTGAACCATAAGGTGGAAGGTGGTATGAATATCTGTACTAATGACATGATTAAAGGTATTAAGGCTTTGGAAGAAACAAACTGGCCAAACTTACATCCAGTTGGATATATGCCACATCTGACGCCAAGCCAATGAGATCCAATTGTCGCTTCACAATTGCTTTTACAAGTTCAAGAAAGCATTCCAATTAGCTTGTCTATTTTGTTTTCTATTTTCCTATGCTAGCATTCTCACCATTCTCGTTAGCCCTATTTGCTTTTTTGAAGTGTTGCATGCTATCTTGTTTTCCAATTTAGAGCAACTCCAAGAGATGTGCTATCCTTGTTAGGTAGGCTATATATGCCTAGAAAAAATTGAACTCCAAAAGACATGTTATATGGTTTTTGTAAAATAGCAAACTTGCTATCTCTCAAATCTCGGTGGCCATATATACCCGACCATAGCCATTTCCTATATAATTTTGTTAAATAGGAAATCTGTTGGGGATCTCATCTTTTTTTGACAAGTTTTCTATTTTATAAAATGACTAAACAATAAAATTTAGCTATTCTATTTAGACAAGCTGATGGAGTAGCTCTTAGCTAGGCTATTGTAAACTCTACATTTTTAGATGTCTTTCTATTTTACATAACGGCTAAATCTTACAATGTCACTCTATATTTCCAAAACGAGGGACTAGTAAGAGCAGGTACAATAAGCCTGCGTCAGTTTGGCTTATAATGACAACTCAGCAAAACCTAATGTGGAAGAGAGAGAAAATGAAAAGCCAAGCTGCTTAGCGAAGGATCCGTCGCCCGGCTACTCACATCTTCCAAGACGCTAGCGGGCCCGTTCGTATCTTCTCTCTCCACTGCTCACGACATCTCACGCGGAATAAAAGTGTATGGGGACCATGCATGATAAAAAACTATATTTAGTATAAGAGAAAAACCAGATTGTTGTATTGCTTTGTACGTTAAGTTGTTTGGCTATTGCTGACGTGGCTTGGCTATAAGCGAAACTTGTTAAACCTGCTCTAAGAGCAGGTACAATGATAGGCTTATAGCCAAGCTAGTCAACATTTTTGATGAGGTGGATAAGAGAAGAGAGAGAGAGAGATGAAAGCTTGGCTACTAGTTAAGCAAATCGAAATGGACAATAATGCATAGGTAATAAATGGTCCCAACAGAGATGTATGTGAGGAGGAAAAGGAAAGAGAATGAAACATTTAGTATAAACAAATATTTGGAGCCAAATAGAATACTGATCGATCATTATATAGTTTGTCTCTTATAACTTGGCTATAAGGCAAGTACTTGACTCTATTATTGTTCTTTGCTCTAACTGTCCTATTCTTATCCTTTTAATCTCATAGGAATCTGTTGTCATCATTTGGACTATCTCGGTTCTCGCATTCCGCCCTGGCATGTGGTTTTGCCAGTCTCAACTAGTACTCCAGATTTGGTGCGGCAGAGGTGTGCGCCGGCCCGCAGCAGTGCCCTGGTTTTCAAATGAAGGCAGGAATGCCAAGGTCAACGCCTGATCAGTCTCAATTTTGCAAACAAGTTGTTCCTGTCCTCCAACTGCCAGTTTTCAGAAATGGTTTTGGCTGAGTCATCTCTCTACTCATGTATGGTCATCTCGTCCAATACAAATACTTCGAACCAAAAATAAAATCTCAGAATAGAATTGCTCGTGTCACAGACGTGAGTAGCTAAACAATAGGGTTATGTGCGGTTCACTGAGCCACGGCCTAAATATTCCATTATGAACCAGAGATCAGAGATGATGGTAACAAATACACAATTTAGTAAGCACACTGCTAGCCGGTCCTACTTCAGATGGGACCGTTGACATTTTTATTATACTTACATTGCTCTAGCAACTTCCTTCCCCATGGCGTTCTCTGTTGGATAATATAAGTAACATATGAGTATTACACTTGGGCCAGTGTCTACCTATTCTGCTACTGCCTTTCTGAAATCCATGAGCGCAGATCGAGAGGGTGGATCGTGCAGATCGAGGGCACCGGTGGGCCTAGCAAGCCCAGACGCAGGACCGACCGGGCTCGAGCTAGGGTTTCTTTTTGGAGCTATGCTGCGGTACCTCTAAATAACTATGGACAGTTCATCATTTATTTTGAATCAGCCAGTCATGCTGAACTATAACCTTCTGATGAAATATACATTTATTTATTTCTTATTTCGTAAAGTATGATAAATCAATGGTTGAGATTTGTTTGAAATCTTACCTCCTGGTAGATAAAGTTTGCACCAAAGCATTGCCCTTTTTTTTATACTTTTAAATCATTAACCGTGACCTAATCACCGTGATGGGCATCCTTGACTGCCACGGTTAATCAAAAATTGCCTGTCACCATTATTCTGTTTTGTAGTAGCCCCCGCTGTCGCTAGTCGACTTTTAGAGGGGCCTATGTGTTACCACTTAACAAGTTGGGGCCAAAAATTTATTTTCAAAGTTCAAGGGTCTATATGACACATGTTTGTAGATTCGAGAGCCCCTGGTGCATTGAACTCTTCAATAAATTTCATCAGAACTAAATAGAATCATTTTTTTTTTGGGCGAAAGCAGTCAACACATATTGCAGTTCTGGAAACCATAGAAAACAGGACTTGAAAAATAAACCATCATAGATATGAGCTTTATGTATAGCATATGTCGATACAGACATGATTATTAAGTAGAGCACCTATGATCTCCACATCTATACGAACTAGAGAAATTAAGCGCAATCTCTTACTCCGACTGCTTTTGGCAGCTTCCTCCAATGCAACACACCACGCACATCCAATAGCTGCTATAGACTTTACCAGTCTTTGTGCAGACGTAAGATACACCAGCATATATTCCGGAAGGTATCCCGCTAGAAGCTTCTCCATTGTTGGCAATTATGTTGCGTTGTGCCCTCATCGTGGTCATCATCATGCTCCTAGCGTTGGTGTCCTCTTCGGTTTGGCCTAATAAATGTCAATCGAGTTACAGGCAAAATTGAAACCAGAATGAACACTGTACGCATATATATTTAGTTAACACAAAAATAAAATGAGTCCAAATTCATGATTACCGCTTGGTATGCGTGCATGAATGACTGAGGATGTCAAAAGAAGCATTGAAAGCAGCAATAGTCCGTGGATGCTGGTGTGCTTCAAGCACTTCTCCATGGCTGATTGATAAGTACTAATGTCAGCAACGATGTGTTTATCGTATTAGCTGCAGTGCCCGTATGGTTATATATATAATTGTTTCTCTCTCTAGATAGATAGATATATAGATAGATATATAGATAGACGTATTTACGCATGTGCAAAGTGCGGTGCGTATTGTGCAGTAGTGCAGACAGATAGGCAGATAGATAGATAGATCTATCTACCTACCTACGCACCTAGCTAGCTAGCTAGGTAGTGGTCCTCTTCAGGTTCAAAAAATTCCTTTGCCATCATTTGACTCTATTTGTAAATTTAGAGAGTGATTTCTAGAGGTCGTTGGATATGGTCCGCCTCTCAAAATCATTTCTAGCGCTGGGCCACATCTGAGCCGAGTCTAGAAATCAATCTCTAGATGTGAATGGGTATCAACCTCTAGAAATCACATACTCCTAGAGATAGAAAGTAAAGGCGGCCAGAACGCGTCTACAAACCATCAATAGGCATCTCTAAAAAGGCTGGTTCTTGATGTAATTATTATAGCAAACCAAGTTCATTGATTATTATAGCAAACCAAGTTCATTGACCACTTGTATATTTAACTCACCATCATTTGAGCAAACGACCATAGTTCAAAATTTGGGCCCAAAATCATCGAAATTCATTTCTACCGGGCCTGAGGCCATATTGGCTTTCTAATTTTGGCCTCATTTGAATTTTATTTAAATCCCTAGGGAGCCTCTGTGCCCCGTATATCTAAGCCAATGTGTATAGGAGATGTTGTTTGAAGCCCTAGGTGATGGGAAATCCATTTCTCTCTCCTCAGCTGATGCTGCCCCTTCTGTGCTCTTTGTTGCCTACTGCTCGCTTCCTTCAGACACCGACCTCCAGCTCTGAATCACTATATTTTCATGAATGCGCAAGAGCACTTCATATCATTGTATTAAGAAGAAAGAAGGTTTTTTACAAGAGGAGAGGCCGTATCGACTCTGAGTTACTATTGCTTGCTTATTAGCCGCTTGCCTATCCAGTCATTGCGTAGAAAATAATAGAATGATCTTCCATTGCATAAAATAAGCACTCAAAGAATCCATCTATTGAATTTTGATATGCTGGATTAGAGCCGCCCTTACAGATGGTTCTCAAACGAGCCGCCCCTACAAATCGATTTTTAAGGGCAGTTGGTATTTTAAGCTGCCCTTGCAAATCGATTTGTAATTTTGCCTAGAATTAATTCCTACCTTCCTAGACAGCTTGGCAAGAAACCAAGTGTGCAAGCATGCTGGAGTTTATTGAACCATCACAGCTCTGCACAGGCTGACCCATTTGCTAACCTGATCAATCTAACATGCAAATTAATTACTTATTCATGGAAATCATCGTCTTAATGTGTTGGAGCATCTTGAAATAATCAAATCTTCAAAAGCATTTTAGAAAAGGGAATAAATTAGAAATAATCAAATCTTCAAAAGCATGCCAGCTTCAGTTCAAGGCAAGTCTTTCTTCTGTTCAAAATTTATTTCCTTTGGGGTGCCAAGAAAAATGATACCCTCATATTCAAGAATGGCTACAAAACCTGATTTTTTTCGTTCTCCTTTATCTCTTTGAAGGAGTTACACTCTGATCATTCTTTTCGTTTTTTCCTAATATATATCCAGTAATTAAGAGAGAAGGCTCTTCCTGTTCTTTTTTTTTTAAAAAAGAAACATATCGTCTTGGTGGTAACCCCAGAAATTCCAATCTCAATTTGACAGTTGGAATGCGTGCCAGCTCAGAGGTGTCCCATGCTTGTTCCTTCAAATCTCATAGGAATCTGTGCATGAGTTGGATCAACAGATTAGTTGTCATTTGGATTATCACAGTTCTCGTATTCCGCCCTGGTTTTGCCAGTATCAGCTACTCCAGATTTGGTGTGGCAGAGCTGTGTGCCGGATCAGCGCCCTGGTTTTCAAATGAAGGCAGGAATGCCAAGGTCAACGCCCTGGTTTTCAGAAATGGTTTTAGCTGAGTCATCTCTCTACACGTGTTTCGGTAATACAGAACAGAAGTATCTAAATACAATCATGTATGGTCATCTCGTCCAATAGAAATAAAACTTCCAACTAAAACAAAAATCTCAGAATAGAATTTGCACGTGTTACCGACGTGAACAGCTAAACAAATAGGTTAAAGTGGTTAACTGAACCATGGTCTGAATATTCCATTGTGAACCAGAGATCATATCAGAGATGATGGCAACAAATATAATTAAGTAGACACAGCTGCTAATAGGTGCTCCTACTTCATATTGGAGCCGTTGACATTTTTAGTATACTTATACATTTCTCTAGCAACTTCCTTCCCATGGTTTTCTGTTGCATAATATCAAGTAACATATTCTGCTACCGCCTTTCTGAAATCCATGAACTTGGCACCTCCGCCGCTGCAAATTTGGAGGCTGCTGCTGGTTTTGACAACAGAAGCTACAAGGCATATAGTGCGACTGAAATCAGATTCCTATAAATACCCCTCCACTTCACTGCCATGCTCCATATCACACCCAAGCATGAAACAACAGAATTCCTTTGGTCCAAGAAAGATAAGAAAGGAAGAGTTCAGCTCATCACCATCCAGTGTTATCCATTACTCAGTGAGGTCTAGTTGTTTGGCTTCAGATGGAAGAGCAAAAGCGCAGTATGGGTGATGTGGCTGCAGTTGCAGTCCCTCCCCATGCAGACAAGCGAGAGCAACAAGATTTCCATCATCATCTCCCCAAGGGCTGCAACCTCCAAGATTATGCCATTTGAGCTGATCCATGCCGGCAGCATCAGCTCACGGCCACATGCTGATGTTGCAGAATCCTCTGGTGTTCATGCAAGTCATCATCACCGATGGAATCAAGGCTTACCAAAGATCAATGCAGTTCCTCTGATCAAGAAGGTAAATTATAAAACCTTCACAGTTCAGTTTAACTGTCTGAATTTTTTTTATTGAGCTTTACAGAAATTAAATGTTGACTTGAAAGAGTGGCCATTGCATTGCAGGTGATAGCCGAATTCCTTGGCACATTCATACTGATCTTCACCGTGTTGTCCACCATCATCATGAATGAACAGCATGATGGCGTCGAGAGTCTGCTCGGCATCGCAACCTCTGCAGGTTTAGCTGTCACTGTTCTTGTGCTGTCCCTCATCCATATATCTGGCTGCCACCTGAATCCGGCAGTCAGCATCGCCATGGCAGTATTTGGCCACCTCCCACTTGCTCACATCCTGCCTTACGTGGCCGCACAAATTCTGGGCTCCGTTGCTGCCTCCTTCACTGTCAAGGGCATCTATCATCCGGTGAAACCCGGGATCGCCACCATACCGAAAGTTGGCACTACTGAAGCTTTCTTCCTTGAGTTCATCACAACATTTGTGCTCCTCTTCATCATCACTGCTCTGGCCACAGATCCCCATGCAGTAAGTTTTATGTCACTTTCGACCTTTCAATCCTGTTTCCCTCCTTCCCATTGTAAGAGGCCAATGCAAATAATGATCCTCTCACAAATCTTCAGGTGAAAGAGTTGATAGCAGTGGCAGTTGGGGCAACAATAATGATGAATGCTCTTGTTGCAGGGTATGTGCATATGGAATTATTCAGAAGTACTTTCCATTTGGAGATTTCTTATGTACTTGAAATTTCACAAAACAAACTCTGAATTTGTTTGTTAATTTGTATGAGCAGACTGTCAACAGGAGCATCAATGAATCCTGCTCGCACACTTGGACCAGCAATTGCCACTGGTAGATACACTCAGATTTGGATCTACATGGTGGCCACACCGCTGGGCGCTATAGCTGGAACTGGAGCCTATGTTGCAATTAAGTTGTAGTTACAACAAAGGTGGGCAAGTTTCAGAAAGCTGTATTCTGAACATAATGCTATAGTCTGTCATATAGTTCTAAAGAAACTTGATGTTTTCGCAGGGAACATGAGACTGTCAGAGCCAAATGATACTATAAGAATTGTGTAAATATATGAAAATCCTTCAGACTTCATGGTCTTGTATAAAGTGTAGATGCATGATACAATATTGATTTTAACCATTTTGGTTCCCTGTATGTACATTACTCAGTTTTCTCCTTTTTTTCTTTAATTGAAATGTACATATGTGTCATTCTTCAGCTCTTAGCTGATCTCATTTGTTTCTTGTAGAAGTTTCTTTTATTTTTCATGCCTTACATGCCCAAGTCCAAATTGCAATGGGATATTGTGCTAGAAAAATAACATGGAAGGGCCCCAGTTTATGAAGTCAAATATAATGTATTCTTGCTATGCAGCAGAGTACTACCTGGTTTGCATACCAGCTATACACATGTCACATGTTGCATCTATGAATTCTAGAGAACAAGTGAGCAGTGTGTTCCTCCAAAGGTTCAAGAGAAACGCTGTCAAATATTGAGATTACAGTATGTGGTTTCCAATGGAAATTAAATGTAAGGACCAGGGTACTTTACTAAGCACAATACATAGTTAATGCAGTAACTCTGCTGCTAGACTACAGGGGTTTGGCTGATTAACCTCGATCTATCTACTTATAATAAAATAAAACTTACAGAGCTGAACATGCATGTGGCCTGCCTCCTGTTCTCCATCCTGATAGAGCACGTCAGAGCCTTGCGAGACAGACGGCTGCCGGGACATGATCGACTTCGAGAACTCCTCCACACGGCGACGGCTCGCACGGTAGCCAGCGTGGCAGTTGTTCCAGTTCAGTGTGGTGCGATGTGTGGGGGTTGGGCGCACCACCATGGACGGCGCCAGAGCACTTATGTAACTGCCACGAAGCACCTTGACAGCCCTAAGACACCGGCACAAAGCCCTCCTCTCATCCCACGTCAGGATGTAGCTCGCGTCCGGAAGGTTGACTTTTCCGCTATTTGCTGCCGGTGTCGGGTGAATTTCGCCCCTGATACCCATGTCTACAAGATCCTAACGTGACTTGCGACCATCCTTCGTCTTAGTCTTGATGTCTAGTATGACCCCAATCAAGTTCTCGAAGACATTCTTCTCCAGATGCATGCAATCCATGTCATGGGGTGTATCGAGCTCCTTCCAATATGGTAGGTACTTAAAGAAACCCGACTGTTTCTTGAATGGCACGGAGGGCAGGTAGGGCTCTGCGTCTTCCTCCGCCATCTCATCCCGCTTTTCGCTTCTTCCTTGGCTTTGGCAGATTGTCTTCCTTCTTCTTCTTTCCCGAACTTGATGTTTATGTCCTTCACCATTTCAAACAACTTCTTCCTTTACCTTGTCCTTTCAGGGCTCCTTCGTTTGAGGCTCGGCCAAGCCGTCGAAATACTGATTCATCTAACGTTGCCGGTACTTGTGTTTTCAGATGAGGAATCGCCAATGCCTCATGTACACCAGCTTCTTGGATCCACTAAGGTAAGTGTAGTAGATACCATCAATGCAAAACTACGCAACTTGTCTTTCCTTTAATAATCCGCCCCGACAGTGAAAACAGACCAGGGTAATCAGTGATGGTGCCAAATATGATGGCCTTAGAGTAAACTTCTCCTTTTGGGATGCATCCATATTCCATAATCTTGACCCATTTCCATAGTTATTGCATTTCCTCCATCACCAACTCAATAAGCACATATATATCATTTTCTGGCTGCTTTGGTCTAGAAATAAGCATGGTGAGTTGAAGATATTTGCCCTTGTGACATAGGTAGGGAGGTAGGATGGAGATGGTCGGCCAGGTGTTGTGCGAAGCTGCTGAGGTCCGAACGGATAAATTCCGTCGGTACTCAACGTGAACATAATGCACCTGGCCTCGTCCCCAAACTCCAGGAACTTGGCATCAGAACGCTTCCACTACTTGCCATCCGAGGGGTGTCGCAACTTGTCATCTCCCTTTTGGCATTCCGCTAATGCATGTCAGGACATTTGCTTGGCATCCTCTAGGTTCCCGAATATTGCACGTAGGCGATCGAGCACGGGCAGGTACCAGACCTCTAGGGCGGGGCTCTTTCTCTGCATGTAACCCTCTTCTTCCTCATCCTCGGGAGGTGGCATCTGCTTCTTCTTGACTATCCTCTTCTTCTTCGGCCCTCTCGACGGTCCCTCATCATCGGCGCGACAAATGGTATTCCTCTTATGCTTGACTCGCGCCGCGCTTACAGGCCAACTCCGCAGTCTCGCTTTTTCAACCCGGTATAAAATATAGTGGTGAGAGCATGCATGGAACTTTTTAAGCTTGATCGCCACATGATGAATTAGCTTCTCTGGCCTATAGGTATTGGCGGGCACCTTGTCCCCCCTGGTAAATTGTCACCAAGGATCCATAACAGTTCATTGAAGCTAGTGTCCGAGCACACACGTAGCGAGCCTTCAAAGACGTCGATTATCTGCTGGTTAAAACGCAACACATCGTAATGTTTGGGACAATTGTCGCCGCCCTTGTAGAGGGATCCACCGCCGCTGCTTTATCTCTCCGAAATTCCCGGCTGGATTGCTAAACATAATGTCGTCTTCATCTTGAAGGTTAGCAATATCCTCAAAAAGCTCATCATCCTCGGGCGACAACTCATCATATTCTAGCTACTCCCCACCCCCACCACCATTGTCTTACGGCATGTTTTGGAGCAAATCATTTAGCATATGATATAATCACGATTCTCAATGTCGCCATCGGGCTGCTGGTACAACAAATGATGAGGGTCTCTAGATGCACCGCGACACTCGATCTTTTCGCCGTGATACTTCCACATAGTGTACTTCTACTCCTTAACGAAACGATATCGTACGAAGTACAACACCACAATATTGTCCTTGTGTAACAACTTGTTCTTGCAGTGATTGCACAGGTAGTTCATATCTAACTAACCTAGGCTTACCTGATGCTTCTGCGTAATGGGAAGAAACTTTTTCCACACATTATCTAAGAAAGGCCCCTAAATCACCTAAATCATGAAAAGAGAGAGGAAAAGTACATAAATGAGCACCCAAATCACATAAACCATGGAAAAGAACCTAAATCACCAAAAAAATAGTGGAAAAGCATCTAAAAGAGAGAGGAAAAGCACCTACATCACATAAAACCCATAGAAAAGCACCTAAAAAAGAGGGAGGAAAAGCACCTAAAAGAGAAAGAAAAGCACCTAAATCACATAAACCATAGAAAAGCCCATAAATAAACTAAAATAGAGAGGAAAAGCTCTTAAAAGCAGCAAAAAATTGATATGGAGCTACTTTCTTTGTCCTACATCAAAAAATCACCTAAATCATGTAATAGAGAGAGTAAATATCAACCTCTCGCCGGTGCTACCCTTCAACAAATCAGAGGGTAAAAACTCCCCCCCCCCCAACCCTAAGAAATGACTACTTTTAGGTTTTAGAGGTCAAAACCGTAAAAAATGGAAGAGGAACCACGGGGAAGGGGAAGAAGAGGTGGGTGGCTGTATTTATAGCTCAGACTTAACCGTGACAGTTAAATAACAAAAACCGCCATGATTAACACATATTAATTGTGGCGGTTGTTAATGTCTATTAACCATGGCGGTTATTTTACTAAAACCACCACGGTTAATGGATTAACTATGGCGGTTTTCTCCCTGGCCGGATTTCTTGGCTCGCCTCCATTAACCGTGGTGAAACTAAGTGCCTCGCAAAATAATTTATGTAGAAGTGTTTGACAGTTGTACTGCGTGCGAGCTCAGAGTAATATGAAAGCAGTAACTGTTCCATCCATGTTCCATGGCATGTGGTTTTGCCAGATTTGGTGCGGCAGAGGTGTGTGCCGGATCAGCGCTCTGGTTTTCAAATGAAGGCAGGAATGCCAGGGTCAACGCCCTGGTTTGCAGAAATGGTTTTGGCTGAGTCATCTCTCTACTGCTGTTTCGGTAATACAGAACAGAATTATCTAAATAACATCATGTATGGTCATCTCGTCCAATAGAAATACCACTTCCAACTACAATAAAATCTCAGAATAGCATTTGCACGTGTTACCGACGTGAAGATCTAAACAATAGGTTAAGTGGTTAACTGAGCCACGGCCTGAATATTCCATTGTGAACCAGAGATCATATCAGAGATTATGGCAACAAATATAATTAAGTAGACACAGCTGCTTGGCGCAACTACTTCAGATGGGAGCCGTTGACTTTTTTTTAGTATATTTACATTGCTGTAGCGACTTCCTTCCTCATGGTGTTCTGTTGGATAATCTCAAGTAACATATTCTGCTACCGCCTTTCTGAAATCCATGAACTTGGCACCTCCGCCGCTGAAAATTTGGAGGCTGCTGCTGGTTTTGACAACAGAAGCTACAAGGCATATAGTGCGACTGAAATCAGATTCCTATAAATACCCCTCCACTTCACTGCCATGCTCCATATCACACCCAAGCATCAAACAACAGAATTCCTTTGGTCCAAGAAAGATAAGAAAGGAAGAGTTCAGCTCATCACCATCCAGTTTTATCCATTACCCATGAGGTCTAGTTGTTTGGCTTCAGATGGAAGAGCAAAAGCGCAGTATGGGTGATGTGGCTGCAGTTGCAGTCCCTCCCATGCAGACAAGCGAGAGCAACAAGATTTCCATCATCATCTCCCCAAGGGCTGCAACCTCCAAGATTATGCCATTTGAGCTGATCCATGCCGGCAGCATCAGCTCACGGCCACATGCTGATGTCTGCTGAATCCTCTGGTGCTCATGCAATTCATCATCACAGATGGAATCAAGGCTTACCAAAGATCAATGCAGTTCCTCTGATCAAGAAGGTAAAGTCTAAAAAACCTTGACAGTTCAGTTTAACTGTCTGAAATTTTTATTGACTTTTTGTAGAAATTAAATGTTAACCTGAAAAACGTGGCCATTGCATTGCAGGTGATAGCAGAATTCATTGGCACATTCATACTGATCTTCACCGTGTTGTCCACCATCATCATGAATGAACAGCATGATGGCGTCGAGAGTCTGCTTGGCATTGCAACCTCTGCAGGTTTAGCTGTCACTGTTCTTGTGCTGTCCTCATCCATATATCTGGCTGCCACCTGAACCCAGCAGTCAGCATTGCCATGACAGTATTTGGCCACCTCCCACTTGCTCACATCCTGCCTTACGTGGCCGCCTTCACTGTCAAGGGGCATCTATCATCCGGCGAACCCTGGGATCGCCACCATACCGAAAAGTTGGCACTACTGAAGCTTTCTTCCTTGAGTTCATCACAACATTCGTGCTTCTGTTCATCATCACCGCTCTGGCCACAGATCCCCATGCAGTAAGTTTTCTTTTGTCTATTTCGACCTTTCAATCATGTTTCTCTTATCCCCAGTTTATGAAGCCAAAGCTAATAATGATCTTCTCATAAAATCTTCAGGTGAAAGAGTTGATAGCAGTGGCAGTTGGGGCAACAATAATGATGAATGCTCTTGTTGCAGGGTATGTGCATATGGAATTGTTCAGAAGTACTTTCCATTACAACTTTAAATTTCATGTAAAATATTACACTGAATTTCACTAAAACAAACTCTGAATTTTGTTTGTTAATGTGTTTGAGCAGACCATCAACAGGAGCATCAATGAATCCTGCACGCACGCTTGGACCAGCAATTGCCACCTGTAGATACACCCAAATTTGGATCTACATGGTGGCAACGCCGCTGGGCGCTATAGCTGGAACTGGAGCCTATGTTGCAATTAAGCTGTAGTTACGAAAAAGGTAGGGAAGATTCATAAATCTGTATTCTGAACAAAATGCTCTAGTATGCCGTATATAGTTCTAACGAAATTTGATGTTTTGCAGGTAACACAAGACCCTCAGAGCGAGATGATTCTATAAGAATTGTAAATACATCAAAATTCTTCAGACTTCATGGTCTAGTGTAAAGTGTAGATGCATGATACAATATTGATTTTAACTAATTTTGGTTCCCTGTATGTACAGTAGTCAGTTCTACTCCTTTTTTCTTTAATTGAAATGTACATGTGCCAATATTCTTCAGCTGTTAGCTGATCTCATTTGTTTCTTGTAGAAGTTTCTTTTATTTTTCTTGCCTTATACATGCCCAAGTCCAAATTACAAAACCTGCCTGGAAGGGCCCCAGTTTATGAAATCAAGTATAATGAGTTGTTGCTATGAAGCAGACTTCAGGTGGCAGTTAATGTGTTACATGCTCATGCCCAAGTCAGTTTGCATACCAGCTAGACAATATGACACATGTTGAATACTGTACCTACCTGCAGAATTCAGTTTCACTGTCTATGAATTCTGGAGAACAAGGGAGCAGTGTCGCTGCCCACCTCAAATATTGAGATCACCGATCACAGCATCCGATTTCCAATGGGAATTAGATGTAAGGACCAGTGTAGTTTACTAAGAAAGTAATACTTTGCTAATGCAGTGACTCTGCTACTAGAGTACAGGGGTTTGACCGATTAACCTGGTTACCTCGATCAGGTAGGCATGCGGCAGTCTCTGCCTCCAATTTTATATCCTGAGAGCACGTCGGAGCATTGCCGGACAGAAGGCGGCCAGGACATGATGGGCTCGGACCTCCTCGACACGAGGACACTCACGGCAGGCCGTCGAACTGGGTGGTCTGGGACGTGGGAGGCGGACCACCATGGACGGAAACAGAGCACCTGACCCTGCTCTGTGCTCTGCAACGGCGGCGATGAAGCTCGAGTCGGCGGTGGGCCTGTAGGATGATGGGCCGTTCGTGCGATGGCTGAGAAAGTTTTCTCCTCTTCCGTGGGCCACGGCCCAGGGAACAGCAGGCCGAATTGATTTAGTTTTTGCGAAACAAGTCCACTTAAGACGATCCCTCAACTTTCATGAAGGGTATTTTTGATGGCAACGTATCGTATCTGTAAGTTTAGTGTCTGAACTGTCTGAACTATCAATTAAGACCATAAAATCTGGATCCAACGTTGTGATTTTTTCATTTAAACCCCTCCACCTCGCGTATGTATCCATGTGGGAGGGTTTAAAGTGAAAAAATATCGACGCTAGATCTAGATCTTGTGGTTTTAATTGGTGGTTGACACTTAATTACAACAATTCTTGTACAGAATATGCTCCCATTTTTTATTGATCTAAGATCTAGATGATTCTAACATCAAACATCACAGCGAGGGGTATTTTGATGCAAAATCTATCTAAAAGATATAAATGCTATATTCTCGGCTCGAGTATCTTTTCTTTGGACCATGGCAACTGGTCAATGATTAATTTATTATTTTTTCTTTTTAAACAATGTTGGAGTTCTAGAGGCTTCGTGATAGATAGATAGGTAGATTGATTGATAAATAGATAGATAGACAGATGTAAATCTATAACTAGCATGAGCCCCGCGCAAATGCACGGGCTAGGAGGCAATAATATTATAAATCTGAAAGGGTAAACGCAATTAGTGATATAAATGAAAAGGTTATATTTGTTATCAGAAACACCTATAATTTGTTTATACAGCAAGAGTTTTAAGAAGAGTTCACCATCGACCCTTGCCCTTGCGCGTCGTCCTCACAGCTCATGAGTTGCGATCGACGGAGGATATTATTTCTTGGCTTTACGAACAGAGTGGCACATATACTATCTTCGAAGTGCATACAGAACTACCACAGGCACAAAACGGCCAACGTGGGTCAACTATTGGAAAACATGCATGTATCTATATATATCTCCATCTCTATTATCAATATATCTATAATATAAAAGAGAAAAGCAGGAATTGAAATTAGCCTATATCTGCTACCCACCTAAATTGTTGTCCCTTAGATATACTTCAAAATATAATCAAACACATCTAAATTTTCCATTATTCTAACCTGACAAGCGAACCCAGCTGAAAATTCATATGTATACATGCATTTCTGCCATTGTCTTTGGTCACCCACGTATATATCAGGTAGATAGATAGATAGATAGATAGATAGATAGATAGATAGATAGATATGTTGATAGCTAGTAGCTAGGTAGATAGCACAACTATAGAATAGAATTGATTTTTAGAAACATATCCATTTTTTACAAGATGATGCAAATATTTCTAAAACGACGTGCCTCTAAAAAGTAGTTTCTGAAACAAGCTGCCTCTGTAAATCCATTTTTAGAGGATGGTATTTTCAACTCTATTTTAGAGGTGACTGGAACTATAGCTACTTTTCAGAAATTCATTTGTATAGGTAGCGAGATCTAGAGTCACCTCCAAAAATATTTCATTCAACACCTCAAAAAATAGTTGTAACAGAGGTGAACTTCATTGTTTTTAAATATATAAAATCAGATTAAAACAAACTTTATATCAAAGTTGTCTATATATCTCAATGAGATGTACGACTTTATAGTCGGTAATGTTGAGATTTGAAATCATTTGAATCTCACAAGTTCATTTAAATATTCTCATATTTTTGAAATTTATTTTCATCTAGAGCCGCCACACTGCAATTGCAGCCATGCATAGATAGATAGATGGATAGATAGACATCTGTTCACTATACAGTTTACACATCTATGTATATATTAACCATAAGGCGCAGTAGCTAGTATGAGACATATAGCCGAACACGTCATTGGTACTAACTCTTATATCCACCAACTATGACGAAGTGTTTGAAGCAATCTAGCATCCATGGACGACTCACGTTGCTTTTCATGATTCTCTTGGCATCCCGGGTTGTTCATGCACTGACAACAAGCGGTAATCACTGAATTAGACCCATTATATTTTTCTGGTAAATAAATATAGTTATTACAGTGTTCATTATGATGAAACTATGTAATTAGTTCCATTGACCTTAATTAGAGAAAAAGCAAAGAGGACATCAGCACTAGGAGCATGATGCCGACCACGCTGAGGACAGCAACAAGCAAATATAATTGGTGGCGCCTATGGCGAAGTTTCTACGGGGCTGTGCTTTTATGATATTGTGTCTGGATTTTGGTACTGCAGAAAGACTGATAAGTACTTTAGGACCTTTTGGGATTGTGTGCAGAATTGCTGACGCACTACGGTGGAAAGGACTATTTCTGAGGCCGTGCTTTCTCCAGTTCTAGGAAGGACATCACGAAGATGTTCTACCTAATCATGGCTATGTACCAAATGATAAACTGTAATCTGACTTATCCAAGATTAAGTGTTTATTGTTTCAAAAAATATAAAAGCTGCCATTACAAAACAATGATATTGAATCCACCTACCTTTCTAGCTTTTCTATTAATCCATAAATCCAGCTATCGATCTCTCTATCTTACTACCTTTCTACTCAATCCCAAATTATAAGTCATTGTACAAATGTTGCAGAGCGAAAACATCTCAAGTTTGTTATGTGATAAGGTAATAAAATTTATGATGCCAACAACTAAGTACCATTAGATTTTTCATTATTTATATTTTTTTATATATTGTATATATATACCTATTTGATGTCACAAATCTTTATAGTTTTCTCTATAACTTTGATCAAACTTGAGATGGTTTGACTCTCCAACATTCTTAGAATGGCTTATAATTTGGAATTGAGAGAGTATACTCTCTATTTACTCCAACCAGACGTAGTGCAGGAGAGTTTACACGAACCACTAGCTCCACACTCCAGTTGTTGTCTGCCCGTCTCCAGGTTGGCCACAATGTCACCCATGTTGGGGAGTGGTCGTCTACAATTAGCGCACAATGTGGTACACCACTAGCGCCACCGCCTCGACCTCATATACACGGGCTCTCGCACGCTCCAGCCCAGCACCTTACTGCGAGCGTGGAATGGCTAGAAGAAGAGTGCGGGCGGCTGAATCTTTGTTGCAGCACGAGAGAGAGAGAGAGAGAGAGAGAGAGAGACCGGGAGGGAGTAATAAACTAATAATGTGACGCAAGGGCAGCCTTGACAAATTCCATGCTTGGATCCACATGACAAAGTCGACAAAATGCTGTAAAAATACGATAGATGCATCACTGAAGACGGATAAACTTTTATTATATATACGGTATATGCATCGATGGCTGGTAGAACATCTTCACGATGTCCATCTACAATAATCTAGAGAAAGCATGCCCTCTTATATATTAGCAGTTTTAGGGCAAAATATCAAGCAATCCGACTTATTGTTAAAAAACTCAAGAGTCTTTCTGCATATCCACAGTTCTTTATTCAAATCTGGCTGATAGCACCTGTCATCATCATCTCCACCCATGACAGCAACGAAGCTTGTTGGGATCGTCGTTGTCATCACCATGCTCTTAGTGTTGCTATCCTCTTTGGTTTCACCTAATAGAGATAAATCAAATTACACCATAATGAACACTATGTGTATCTATTTATTTACCTCAAAATAAAATGGCACTATTTCATATAATTTACCTCTTATTATCTGTGCATGAACAACAGATGATGCTAGAAGAACCGTGAAAAGCAAGCAGAGCCCTCGGATCCTTGTGTGCTCTAGAAACTTCGCCATTGGTGACCGATAAGAGCTAATACAAATTCGGCTGTTTGTGTCAATAATGTGTATGATGTCGACCCATGCACCATATGTGTTCTATATATACATACATTCCAAAGTGAATAGATATTGGTCTGCCTATCTCTATCTTTCTATGTATCTATCTAGTTATCTATCTATTAAATAAATATATATGCTTGCTTCTCTCTCTCTCTCTCTCTATCTATACCGCCACTGGCCAGATCCATCCACCTTGCGCTGCCACCATCTGGATCCGGCCACCCCGCGCCGAAACCATACGCGAGGGAGAGGGGTGTCGTTGGCCTATGAGGGAGAGGGAGAGGGTGCTCGGGAGAGAGAAGAGCGTCGTTGGCCTTGGTGGGAGAGACGCGTCGGAGGGAGAAGGGGTTTCCTTCAAAGGGCTGCTCAGTTAAGAGAGGTGAAATAAGAAACCCTAACTCCTAGATATTTATATGTGCTGGACTATCGGGCCTTTTCTAGGCCAGTTGGGCATGGCCTTATACTGTGCCTACCTCCAAAAATAGATTTACCGTGGCGGGCACTTACAACCGCCTCCGAAAATAACCTGTGTTTTTAAGATGGTTGTCTTAAGGTGCCCGTCTACGTAAATCTATTTTCAGAGGCGGGCATTTCTAACTGCCTCCATTATTGTTCGTTTTTTCACCGCCTCGGTTAAGTTTAGGCAGTGGTCACACAAAATCAATCTCGGGTAGCAGTGACTTTCGGTCCTTAGTATCAATATGTTGTTTGAATCCTTTTGAATTTCTTTACGTGGGAAATCATTTTTTCTTTGGGTAGAAAAAGCAATATGCTAGCTTTTCCCTATTGGAACACCGTATTGATCGAGGCCCAATCTGAACTTCGTGTGTTTATCCACCAGAGAGCACGTCAGTGTTAGTGTTAAACACTTTTGCTGAGTGAGGGAGAGATTCCCAATAGTCACGTCCAGTCGTCAACAGATATTGCTAGCTGGAATTTGCCTTGACCTTTTCATCCTCGCCCCTTATACCTTTGATTCCGCTGACGGAAAGAACTCTTAACTTACTGATCATCTTCAGTGGCTATACATTGGTCGGTAAGGGTGCATTCAGTGGCTATACATTGGTCGCTATATGTATCTTCGGATTATCAGCCGGTATAGGTTGGTAATAAGTTTTGACCATCGGTCGCTACACATTGAAGTTAAAATTAGAAGCGGATTCGGTGCGTGTTGTGGTCAGAGCCACGGGCAGCGCAGTGTCCCACGGCGAGGTACGGGGCGACAATCACTGATTAGTTCATCTACTTGACGGCCTACACTGCAAGCCCCAACAAAGAACGACCGCAGGCACATTTTCTCTCGACGGCGCCACCATAGGACCCTCCCAAAACCGGATGCATGCGTCATAGCCACGATATGCATGGTTCCCGCCGACAGCGAGCGCTCCATGAGCGGGCCGGTAAGCCTATTTGTACACCCGAAGAGCAAGCGTGGACGATGGCTTGAAGAAGAGCGCGGGTGGTGACTGAATGTTTGTTGCAGCGAGAGAGAGAGAGAGAGAGAGTAGTGAGGGAGTAGTAGTGTGCCTCAACAGCAGCCTTGACAATTTCCATGCTTGGATCGACATGACATAGCCGACAAACTGTGAAAAATACGATAGATGCGGGTGACTGCATAAGGCCGTGGAGAGTTTCAATTAATTGTTTCCAAGACTGTTATGTCATATTGAATGAAATGAAACCTGGATAAAACATCATCTCTCAATGCAAAAGTTTCATTCTAGAGTTTCATTTGCATTTAATTTCATAACTTAAAGATAGTTGGTAATCGTGGTAAGTGAACATCTTCTCTCTCTTCTTAAATATAATGTCATGTCATCAAAATGTCAACCTATATTTAATGTGAGTGAAACTCAAATAACACTCCTATTGAGACTGGTCTAAGAGGAACAAAAGTTTTGACCAGTGTCACTAAAGACCAATAAAGTTTTTAATGGTTCATATGGAATTTTAAACTATTATTATACTAGGGAAGGGTACATGCATCGATGATTGCATTGGGAAGAGCATCTTCACGATGTCCATCTACAGTTTTGAGAAAGCATGCCCTCTATTAGCAGCAAGGGCAATGTTCCACGCAATCCAGCAACCACATAAAAAACTCAAGAGTCTTTCTGCAGAACCACATTAATTTTTTTCTTATCCCATCCGCACCTGCCATCGTCATTTCCACCCATGACAGCTACGTAGCTTGTAGGGCTCGTCATTGTCATCATCATGCTCTTAGTGTTGCTATCCTCTTTGGTTTCACCTAATAGAGATAAGTCATATTACATCATAATGAACACTACATGTATATCTATTTACCTCAAAATAAAATGGCACTATTTCATTTAATTACTTCTTATTATCTGTGCATGAACAACAGAGGATGCCAAAAGAACCATGAAAAGCAGGTAGAGCCCTCGGATCCTTGTGCGCTCTAGGCACTTCGCCATTGGTGATGGATAAGAGCTAATACAAATTGGTGTGCTTCTCTGAACAATGTGTATGATGTCGACCCTTGCACCATGTGTTCTATATGTATGTATGTATGTATGTATGTATGTATGTATGTATGTATGTATGTATGTATGTCTGTCTGTCTGTCTGTCTATCTATTCATGCATCCGTCTAGCCATCCATCAATCTCTATCTATCTATCTATCTATCTATCTATCTATCTATCTATCTGTCTGACTGGCTGGCTGTCTGTCTATCTATATGTAGCTATGGTTATCCATCAATCAATCGGTCCATGCATCTGTCTAGCCATCCAACCATTTATATCTATCTCTATATTTGTCCATGCAACCATCTGTATGTCTATATATATGATATCTTGCTACATGGATAGCTACCTTTCTATTTATCCATAAAATTGTCTCTTTACTGCCTTTCTACCTTTCTTACTTACTGTACATTCACTTTGAGTTACCATAATGACTGTAATAATTTATGAGACTCACTACCGGAGACGCGACCTTTGCCAATTGTAAATTGGTTTGCTGAGTGTATTTTTGGGCACTTTCGGCAAAGTCCGTCTTTTGTAAGCTTTGTCGAAAGTGTTTTTTCCGACATTCGACAAAGAAGTATTTCGCCGATTGCTTTTTTCGACATTTGACAAAAATGTATTTCGCCGAAGTGCTTTTTTTCCTGTACTCGGCAAAATATGTCTTTGCCGAGTGCCTTTTTGGCACTCAAAGCAAAGAGGCATTTAACCTAATGCCGATGAAAAAAAGCATCGGCGAAATGCCTCTTTGTCGAAAAGTTTTTCTTTTGGCACTTGGCAAATCATTTTTTAAAGCACTTTTTGAGACCCTAAACGAGTTCAAAGCAAAACTTTTCAACTACAATATTCCATAACTTCTCAAGATCTACAAAGTTTGTTTTGGTCATTTTTTCATGACAAAGCGTTACCAACGTTGTTCACAAAATCTACATCTCTCTCATATCGTCTCATAGTGTCTTGAAACGATTTGTGAACAATCCTAGTACCACTATGTTGGATGAAGAAATGACCAAAAAAACTTTGTATATCTTGAGAAGGTATAAACCTTTGTAGTTGACAACTTTTTTATTTGACATCATCTTGTTATATAAAAGCTACATATGAATTTAAAAAAATCGAAATTTCCAACCGACCTCGAATGGAAAAACTTCCTAAATGAAAATTGTAGATCTCAAAAAAACTATTAAACTTTGTAGTTGACAACCTTTTGGTTTCAAATCAACTTATGATGCAAAAGCTACATTTCAATGTCTTAAAATTAAAGTTTGAATTTTTAAATGACCCCTTGGATGGGAAAAATTCCTGAATTAAAATTATAGATCTTCAAAAGTTATGAAACTTTGTAGTCGACAACGTTTTGGTTTGAAATCATCCTATGATGCAAAAACTACATTTAAATGTCTCAATTTGAAATTCAAATTTTGTAAACAACCTTGGATGGAGAAATTCTCTACTTTAAAATTGTAGATCTCAAAATGTTATAAAACTTTGTACTTGAACACTTTTTGATTTGAATTCATTTAGGGCTTCAAGCAATCAATTTACTCTCGGTTTTGTATGATATGTGGGGACGAAAAGATCAGTTTTAGACACAAACGACAGCATGGTGCAGTCGTAGAGATTTGAATCCCTGGTGGCCACACATCCGCGAAAAATGCCTGAAAAATTTTGCTATTATTTTTGGGTTTTTTCGCATTTTCGCTTTGCCGAGTGTAAATCTTTTGCGCATTGTTTTTTTTTCGAGTGCCCGACAAAGACACTCAAAGAAAGAGGCTTTGCCGATATTTTTTTTAGCCGAGTGTGGCACTCAAAGAAAGCCTTTGCCGAGTGCAATTAGGGCTTTGCCGAAAGTGCAGGACCTAGTGATTAGTACTACTCTAGTGTGATTTACTATAAAATTATTTTAAATACCACCATGCATGAGAGCATATGTATCAAAGATACTAGAGGAATTCCCAAGCGTTGCCGCGGTACGGCGTAGGAATATAAATGAGATTTCGTCACCCTCCTATTCTTTTTTCTTTCTTCTTTTTTCCTTTTTTCCTTTTTTTATTTTTTCTTTTTCTCTAGACCAACGGGTCCCACTTATAATTTTATCAAAATATATACATGTGAGATCTTGTTTTAAAGGATTTATTAAAATGAATTTAATGGTGTAATCAGAATTTGATTTATTTTTTTGGTTCATGAGTTATAACCTTTTTTTATGCTCAAAGACATGTGGGGCATGTTGATGACGTGGCGCAAGGAAGAAGAGTTAGTGCTTATTTGGTGAGGTGGCATGCTAGTGGGTTGTTTGTGGGGCTGCTGATGTGGCATCCCTGCATGTCGAGAGAACTCCTCTAGTGGGTTTCTTCTTTATAGGGGTTATAGATGTTTTCACTCTATCCTAAATTGAGGTGGCCATACGCTCTATGTTTTTTAGCTCTATTCCACATTTTTTAGCCAAACGGTTTCAGCTCCACGCACTCCGTTCGAGAAAAAAACATGTGAGTGGAACAAGCGTGTCTAGGCAAATTTTTTTGGAGCGAGCGCATCTAGTATCTGCAAGGAATACTCTTATCTCGGGTCTGGGGAAGTGGGGATGACTCCATTCTTGTATTCATAAACCAAACACTCTAGAAACTAGAATGGAATAATGGCTCCATCCCACCCTATTTGTCTTCCCAAAACCTGATTTGAGTTCCCTAAACCAACCCAGGTTTAAGAACTGTTCTTTGACACCCATAGGCTCTCCCAAAAATGGGAATCCTCTGCTTTCTTTTTTTTCTTAGCTCAACGTTTTGTTTTTCAGGTATTTGTTTAAATCATATCCTACCACACATGCCTTCTCCATTACATAACCTAAACGGCCATTGTACATAGCAGACACCTATTGTTGGAATAGCACCGAGAGTATGCTATATACCGAAGCAATGTAAAAGCAAAATGAACAACTCAATAACCGAAAATCTCAAGGCTCTTTGTATTCAATTCTCACGTCGTCCCCCTTACAATGCCCGCGAGCGGGTTATTTTTTAGTCGACCGTATATTTTTCCAGGACCAAACTACCCCTAAACCACTCCGATGTTGCCGGATATTCCCTGGCATGGCGGGGCACGTTGGTCCTTCCGCGCCGGTCCTCCAACCACTCCCGGGGACCACGACAATGCTGCCTTCGACCCCAGGGGGCCGAAAGCCTCGAGCCCGGTTTCCTGTCGACGAAAACACCTGCACGGACATAGAGGGAGAACAAGACGGACCGAACGGGTCACATCCGCCATCACCAGCCAAAAGGCCCCCCCTTTCGCCAACCCGGCCCTCACAATGTCAGGTGACAGGTGACCGAAAAGCATGCAGCTCGGCTTCCAGCAACTGCGAAGGACAAACTTTTCGGCTCCCCCATCACCCCGTTCCTCGAAAACGCTATCTAACTTGGTCTGAGGGGGGGTTGTCTTCAGCGCTTTCGGTGCCGAGGGCCGCCCCCTCGGCGCTCAAGGAACCAGGGGGATGTTAAGGCCCGTGGCCTCCCCCAACACCTATTCTGTAGCCGTATCTCTATGTATCTACCTACCTATCTATCTATATGTCTGTCTGTCTAAGTGTCTATGTATCTATTGTCTATCTATCTATATATCTATCTATAGAGACAAATAGATAGCGATATATATGTTTTCTATGAATTGTATATGTATATATGTAACCATAAGGCGCAGCAGCTTATACGATAAACACATCGTTGGTATTAGTCTTATCAATCACCCATGGAGACGTGCCTGAAGCACACCAGTATCCACGAACTCCTGCTGCTTTCAATGATCCTTTTGGCATCCTCATCAGTCATTCATGCACGCATACCAAGTGGTAATCGATGATTAGTTAGATCCATTTTATTTTAGTTTTAAATAAATATGCATAGAGTATTCATTCTGGTTTAATTTGCTTTTTGTAACTCGGTTGACATTATTTATTAGGCCAAACCAAAGAGGACATCAACGTTAGGAGCATGATGATGACCACGGTGAGCACAGCAAGCAACATAGTTGCCAACAATGGAGAAGCTTCTAGCAGGATGCCCTCTGGATTAAATCCTACTAAAAATTACATCTGCTCTGACGATGGTAAAGCCTACAGCAGCTTGACGGAATGCAAGGCCAATTGCAAAAAAGGACACTGCTATTATGATTATCAAATGAGGGAACTTGCCCTGCTAGGGAACTCGGCTTAATTCGTGTTAAGTAGCGTGGGAACAGCCCCACGGTGGCTTGTACATCAAGGTGATCGATTACAATTAATAATAAAGGAGAAACAAATCTATATCTATCTACCATCTTGAGCTACAAACTAGGAACACTACAACCGAATGAACCTAGCCTCTATCACGTGAACATGTATACGGCACATGTACCGTGAGTACAATATTACACATCATTTAACATCCCTCCTCAATTTCAGCCACTAGTACGTGTCTATGAAGTTGAGATTGTTTCTAAATTCGAAGCTTTGACCGTAGGAAGCGCTTTGGTGAAGCCATCCGCAACTTGGTCACCTGAATTTATGAATCAGATATCCAATTGTCTTTGTGCAACTCTCTCTCCAACAAAATGGAAGTCAATCTCTATGTGTTTGGTTTCTTGCATGAAAAATTGGGTTAGTCAAAAGATACTTTGTACCTAAATTGTCACACCAAAGTAGAGCCATAGGAGGAGGATATGAACAGGTAGTTCATTCAAAAGCTTTTGTACCCACATTATCTCAACGGTTGCATTAGCTAGTGCCCTGTAGTCTGCCTCCGTACTCGACGTTGACATAGTCTGCTGCTTTCTAGCCGTCCATGAGATTCGCTTATCTTCGAAGAAGACAACAAAGCCCCTTGTGGATCTTCTATCATTGACACAAGTACCCTGCCCAATCAACATCAGAAAATGCACTCACAAGCATAGACTTGGATGGTCCAATCTTCAAACCAAGTTTGAGAGTTCCATGTATATATATATATCTCTGGATCTGTTTCATGGCGCTCCAGTGAGTAGTTGGTGCTTTCAAGAATTGACAGACCTTGTTTATAGCAAAACATATATCAGGCCTTGTCAACGTTAGGTATTGCAAGGCACCAACAAGGCTTCGGTACTGAGTACAATCTTCAGGACCAACTTTGACACCATCCTCAACACTAAGCTTTTCGCTTCTAGAAAAAGGTGTGTCAACAATCAGCTTGCATTTTTTTCCATACCAGACCAGGTTAAGACCTTAAGACATGTAAAGCATATATACCTCTCCTCGGCAAAGATACCTCAGTCAACCAGTGGTTATTCGGCTCCACAAGGGCATTCAGATGGGACCATTTCTGTTTCTCCAGCGATTGGAATCTATTTGCGGTGATCATAGGTTCGAGCACTTCCCTGGCGCCAGTAGAGTTTGGGTCCCAAATAATTACAGGCATAGTAAAGGTGGCCATATTGTTTATTACCAGCCAGTCGCTGACTCAAATACACCGGGGCCTGTTTTTCAAATATGTCCACTTACTTTTTACGTTGGCTGTTCTTGACTTAAATTTGTCAAATATTATCCACAAACTCTCTCACACTGTGATACTGCCTGCAGCTGTCAGGTAGTCAGATGGGCGCAGGATCTCAATCTCAACCGAAACACTCGTAGAAGGCTTTCTTTGCCGAGTGAAACCCCAAAACACTCATAAAAGGCTTTCTTTGCCGAGTGTCCTATTATCTAGCATTCGGCGAATAAATGTCTTTTTTTCAAAAAAAAAAAAAAAGATCAGCACTTTCGGCAAAAATTGATAGGGTTTGTTGTTTTTTTAAAAATAATCTTTGTCGAGTGCCAAATCGTGCGTCACTCGACAAATAGTGAGCCTTTGCCGAGTGCCGCTCAATTTGGCTCCTGGCAAAGAGTACGACAATTTTTAAGGAAACTGGCTTTGCCAAGTGCCGGATCGTGAGCACTCAGCAAATGCCTGACTCACACATGCACACACCTTGCCGCCACACACACCCCACTACCGACGCCATCCCCGCAGCCTCGCCTACCTTCCCACGGTGCGCCCGCCGGATTGGCCCGTGCCCCAGCTCCCGCCCGGTGGATCGAGACCATCACCTCGCCGTCCGTGGCCACGCCCGCCACCCGACTCTTAGCGCGAGGCGTAGCCACGCCCGTCTGCCCCGGTCCCTGTCCGCCGCCTGTCATGCCCGTCCGCCCCTCGTTGCCCGAGCTCACCGACACCGACCCGATCCGTCCCCCCGATGCTGCCTGAGCTCCCCTACAACACCCGAGCAGCCACCACAGCCCCGGTCTCCGCCTCCGCCCGACCCGGCACCGGCCCCAACCACAACCAAGTTAAAGTAGTAGTGTTAGTAATAGTAGTAAAAGCAGTGGTAGCATTAGCAGTAGTATTAGTATTAGTATTAGTATTAGTATTAGTACTAGTAGTAATACCATTAGTAGTGGTAGAAGTAGTAGGCCGGCACTTTCGGCAAAGCAAGGCTTTGCTAAAAGCCTCGACCTTTGCGAGTGCTAATATTTGACACTCGGCAAAGGGCCAACCAGGCTTTTACCGAAAGTGCTGGCCGTCGGGCACTCAGCAAAGCCTCGAGACCTTTGCCGAGTGCCCGACAAAGACACTCGGCAAAGATGCCTTTGCTGTGACTTCTCATGCCAAGCGCAAAAGAGGGCACTTCGGCAAGAGGCTACATCTGATAGCGATCCTTGCCACCAAATTTTGCTCTGCCACATTGAAGAGGTTGAGCATTGAAAATCATGGTTTTTGCCGCCATGAAGAGTATGACTAAATGATTATTTCTAGGGTCTATATAGACTTCTTCCCATCTCTCACAATCTTTAATACACTCATCTCATATAAAACTTTGAAGTTTGCACACCCTACAACATTATTTTTATTTTTGTTCATTTTATGTGAATGATATTTTTTACATGTGTTATATTGCATATAGCTAGGTTTCCATGGAGAAGTTTTAATTTTTTAAAAACTTATTTGCTATTTTTATGAACTAAATGATTTTCAGAAATTGTAAATGGATTTTTCATACTCCTATTTTTTATTTTGTTACAGTTTTCCTGATATTTTTCCTTCAATCACCGGCATGTAACCATAAAAAGTTGTAGCCTAATCGGACCTTAGGTTGGACGTCTAGAAATTTATGAAGATTTGTGAGGATTAATATGAAAGGATTGCATCCCCAATTAATCACGATGAGGAGCGATACACTAGTAATGGAGGTATCACGCGAAGAAAGTGTCGTGGGTTCGAATCTTGGAGAAAAAAGACCATATTAAAAAAAATGGCATTTCAAGATGGGAACATATCCTGTGCAACCTATGTAACCACCAATTAAGAACACAGGATCTAGATCCAATATCTAAGGTTTTTTCACTTAAACCCTCCCACCTGGATACACACGGTTTAGATTTAAACCCCACAGGTGGAGGAGTTTAAGTGAAAAAAATCACAGACGTTGGATCCAGATCGTGTGGCCTTAATTGATGGTTGCATAGGTTGCACACCTAAACTTAGTTACACATGATACGTTGCCTTTCAAGATAGGGGGTGGTTGCTTAGCAAGGCCCTATGTAGGTAACCCCCTTTTTTTTGTTACAAACCAATCAAAACCTTCGTTCAATAACTCGTTCCAGCCCATGGCTTCTCTGACAACAAAGGGTCCTTAACGTGTTACTTCGAGGGAAACATCTATTTCAAGTCAATTGTGTTGTGTAGGTGAGATACGAGAGGTTGGGGTGTTCAAATTCCGTAAAACGTATGCGAGCTTCTCAGTGGTTCAAATTCCATACAGGGGTTATTACCAACCGGTAATGGCAAATAATGCATAAAACAGATTCAATCACACACGTATATATCAGGATGTGAACTTGAAAGGTGCTGGGAAACTGTCCTTTGAATTTGTTCTCTCTTGGCGTTTCTCAGTCAGTGACGGGACGGTGGCATAGAAAATCCAAATTTATTATGATCCGCATGTCCACGGCAGTTTTATTTATCACATATAGATAAGCTACCAGTAGGGTAACAAAGTATATAATATTATATACTTCCTCCATTTCAAATAATAATCCATTTTCAGTTCTTTGTTATACTGGTTTTGCCATATATATGCAGATGCATTATATACCTAGCAAAAGCAATATATCTAGAAAAATTTAAAATGGCTTATAATTTAAAACAGAGGAAGTAATATTACATGAGCACCGGGAATAGTCGAATCATTGTTCTTTTACAAACGCTATAAGTAGGGATCACTGTATCATTGCCGGATTAGAGAGCTAGTATCAGCAACAGTCTCAAGATCAGTCGCATCGTGTGGCATAGCAAGTGCAGTGAAACATTTCACAGGCGCCGTATCGTATGTCGCTGCTTTCATGCACGCATACATCATTGCATGCGTCATCGTTAATAAAGTCCCAGCATACCCCATGAAAATTGCCACTCGGACGCGGATAGAAGCAATCAAATAAAGACCTCGACTCTGCATGGATCCAGGCATGAACATATATGCATCAGCGTCATCGATGGCACGTCAAACGACTTGTAGCAAAAAGATCAATCAAATAACATCGCGGCTTGCAACAACATGTAATGCCCCTACACTCATACGTACCAGCGGCGGCAGCCATGGTGAGGAGCAGGAGGACGGCAGCGAGGGTCTTTCGTGAAGGAGCCATTGCTTCTTCCTTTTTTTTTTCTGATGGAAGTTGGTATGTTGAGGTGAGGAAGAATGAGCGGGCCGATTGGTGAGGGATCAAGTTTGAAGAAGTCTGGCAATATATATATATAACCTATCACTACCAGACAGGCTGATCGATCGGGCATACCCAGGCCTCGTTTAGTTGGCAAAAAATTGGAACTTTGACACTGTTCCAACTCCTGTAACACTTTCGTTTGTATTTGGTAAACATTGTCCAATCATAGACTAACTAAGCTCAAAAGATTCGTCTCGTGATGTACAATAGAACTATGTAATTAGTTATTTTTTTACCTACATTTACTGCTCGAACATATGTCTTTTAGTGTATTTAATGTGATGTGATGGAGAGAGAGTCTAAAAATTTGGAAGTTTTTGGCAAAATTTTTGCCAACTAAACCAGGCCCTAGAAAACAACCTTAAAAATATGCAGGATTCTCCTATCGGTGGATTACAGGGGAATATAGCATCCTTACTAGGTATCCTTTTGTTAATTTCTCCAACATTCATGACACTTTTGTCTGATTGATGCAAATATGAGCCAATCATGCACCTGTCTTGCTTTAATTAATCAATTATTTATTTGTTACACTACCAGGCGCGTGCGAAGGCGACACCTATCAGCTCTTCAAGCGACCTCCTCGCTGACGGAAGCATTCACGGCATACTAGGCTCTTCAAGCGGTGCGCTCCACGAACAGATCCTGTGCTCCAGGACCTGACAAAGTCGGCCCTAGCTTCTACGAAGTAGTGCGCCCCCAAGTCATGGAACTCCTCTGATGGAACTCTGTTTTAGCTCAAATGTAGTTCATACTTTGCATATGTAGATGTGATGATTTGCCTATAGTAGTTGATTTACATGAGTACATGCTCTCTGTGTATGACTACAAGAATCTTGTTAATCCGAGATGGAAAATTTTCACACGGATAACTGAAAAATCATCACCAAATATCTACGATGGTTTCAGAAATCATTATATATGGACTGAGCGTCATGGATTGAACACGTGACGGTTTACGAAAACCATCACGGGTTAATAGAATTGGTGACGTTTTAAAATAGTCACTGCTCAGCCCAATACCTAGTTAGCCCAGTCCAGGGACATTTTCTATGACTAAAAAAACTGTCACGGATCAGTTGCCACATTACCTTAGTTGATGACATGGATGATGACATAAATGATGACATGAATGATGACATCACAATCCTAGCCCATTTATTAATCGCCCAGCAACAAAGAACTTTTGCGTGAATAGATAATGCTCTGCCCTACTCCATCGAGATTACCGTGGAAAAAGAACGTTATACTATAGTAACCAATAATCACACTGACATCATCACAAATACTGTAGTTACAATTACCTTATGTATTCGTATATATCCATATTTGCATGCATCGCACCTCACTCCATGCTCCATGTGTGCTAAATGTTTGTTGAATTGATAAAATGTTTCTGTATTCTAATGGAATACTCGTATAAATACTTATCATTATACCTTACTCCTTTATACTTGACATGTTTTTACTTTACAAAACTGTAGTTTCAGCCATGTATTAGTGTAAGTCAACATGCTCGTTACTTCATGCATACAAGTATATGATTTACATAGTGACACATTATATGCATGCGCATCTGAAACTTTTTCTTCTATATTAATAATGAAATAAATGAGTAATTTTGAAGTATTTTAAGATCTGTTTATAACAATCGAAGTATTCAGTTTAGATTTCTGGTTATTTCAGTTTATTTTTAGTGACTGTAGATATGTTGATAATTTAAATACATATTGAGGGCTGGGTTTGCTTTGTTTATATCATTTTTATAATTGCATATATGGATAATTTAGAGATTAGGAGTTCTTTAGGTCATTTCATATAATAATGGCATTCATGGGTAATCCTGATCAAGATTTAGGGGTGAAAAGCTTGGACCTATATATTGGGTTAAAAGGGAAAGCCGTTAAATCCTATGCTGATGCTGTTCATTCCCCACCATGTGATCGCCCCAAGTTCCTCAGTGTTTTCAAAAGGTTATCTTATCCTATATATGAACAATCAACAAAACTATCTCCTGTCTAAACCTCAGACAAGAACCCAAATTACCAGCCCAATTCCTGCTCCGGACTCAGAACTGGTTCTCCCAACCCCGTTCGGAAACCTCACCATCACTTCACTGCCGACAACCGTAGAACAAGGAAGATCCAACGGTGGGTTCCTAAAATCTCGCATGCAGCTTTTGTTAGCAGTGAATGTGCCCCTTCAAAGCGTTGTTTGAATTCCTGCCCTGGAGCAGAATTACAGGAGGAGAGTTTTTCAAATTTGAATGAAGCTCAAGCGGTCCATTCTCAATCAGTTTACTCTGGCCATACGAAGAATATGTCTTTTAGACCCAAAACCGTGCAACCAGGCCCACCAGGCCCATTACAGTGCAGTCGAACATGCCATCATTACGGTCATCTATCCAAAAATTGCATCCGTAATTCCCTCCCGAAAACGATGGGACTACTTAATACTTTTATTCAAATTAAATCATGCTTACGCACTCATATGCTAAATCATGCTTACGCACTCATATGCTAGCTACACAGACAAAGAGTCCAAAAAAAGAATCTGAGCTCTTTTCGTAGCAAGGATGTCATTTTCAGTCGCCCATTGGGTTAGTTGGATGTAAGTTTGGGCGCTTGCTTCTTCAGTTAGCCAGCAGGACCCAAAAGATCTGAGGTTGCAAATTTGCGTTTGCATCTCACATTGACCACCGCTCGGTCGCCGTTGCTTGTTGGCGGCCGCTTGGCGTGAACGCGTCAGAGCATCCAGCGCATCAGCGTTCCGCAAGTCGTATTTGCTTGTGCTTGTACGAGGACTCGCGATCGAGTCCAACCGATGTGGCTACCACCGACCACTCGAGACCATGTGGAGAAGGCCGCCGGAGCTCCACACCGCCGTGCAGGCTGTAGGGGCTGCGGCAAAACTTGAAGGATCGTAAGTCACTACAGGAAACTGGTCCTTCGCCGACGGGACTGCGTTTACGCCGACCACGGAAAAATCAGGCGGTCGGCGAAGATTTCTTCCGGCCGACGGCCGTGCTTGGCAAAGCGCCACGGTCGGCGAAGATGTCTTCGCCGACAGCCAAGTTCGGCAAAGACCAACTCTTGGCAAAGCGCTCTCTTTGCGACAAACGGCCCGTCGGCGAAGAAAAACCGCGTCGTCGTTTCCGACGCCAACGTAACGGTTAACTGCCGCGCACGCCGCCCGACCGCCCACCGTCCGGCCGTCGGCAAAGATCAACATCTTCGCCGACCGCCCTCCGGCCGGTTGTCGGCGAAGTTTTTTTTAATTTATAAAAACAATGCCCGCATTGCCACGTGGCGTGCAAAAATACCGGTCGATTCTTCGCCCGACCGCCGTCCATCCGCGGTCGGCGAAGATTTCTTCGCCGACCACCGCACACCGCCGCCGTCGCGAAGACTGCCTCGCCGAGCACCTATTTCGGTGCTTTCGGCGAAGTATAATTTTTTTTTTGAATTTACCATCACAACTTTTTCTGTGTCTTAGCTACAGTACATTGTGTTCATTGTTCAAGTTTGGGATTTTTTAAAACTTTTTACTATATTTTATGAGTTTTCATGTTATATTTGAATTTCTTTTCGAAAACTAAAATTTGAACGCAAGTGATTCGAATAATGGGTCTAAATGATTCAAAAATGATAAACATGATTGTGAGTCTATATTGAGTCCTCATCCATGGCCGGGCACCGAAATTCGAATATCTTGTGCGCGAAACACGTCGACTCACTTGCGGGTCGATTGTTTTAAAGTTCTATAAAATTCAAACGGAGTTGAAAAATCATGAAACTTGACGAGTTGTCCTTATATCACATGTGTACACTATGAAAAAGTTTGAGTCAATTTCGTGGACGTTTGCATCTCGGGTGGCGCTTACCAAGACATCTCTAGCATGTGATAAGAGAAACTCTAGTTGAGATGTCTAGGTTTCAAAGATCCGGGATGCAAACTTGCATGAAACCTTTTCAAATTTTTTTTTTTTTTTTTTTTTAAACAAGCAATATAACGATGACTCGTCAAATTTCATGAATTTCCAACTTCGTTTTTTTTTTAGAATTTTAAAATGATTCGCGCCGACGGGAATCGAAAATGTCTCGCGCACAAGATCTTTTGATTTTCTCACGTGTCCATAGATGAGGGCTCAAAATATACTAACAAACAAGAATATGATTTTTCAATCACATAATTCCATTTTTCTAAGGACCTGCAGTTGAAATTTTAGTTGTCAAAAAATATTCGAGTAAAAGAAGAAAAGTATTAAAAAATAGTAAAATGTGCGAAAAAATGTCCCAATTTTTGACATGTTCTTGTAAACACTCTATCTAAGCTACGAAAAAAATTTTGAAGTGAAAAATCCAAAAAAAAAAAAAAAAATTCTTTGCGGCGCAAAAACATGCCCTGGCGAAGTCCTCTTTCGCCGACCGCCATGCCTAAGGGCGGTCGGCGAAAAATGTCCCGCTGCAAGACCGCGACGTTCGGTTTAAAAAAAAAAAACCGCCGACCGCGGATCGGGGCGATCGTGGCGTTTTTCCCGCTGCGTCCCGCCTTTGCCGCTTAAAAAAAATGGCAAGCGATACACTCCGCACAAGATGATGCATCCATCGATGGTGAAGCATGGCAATACTTTGATGGAAAACATCCCGAGAAAGCAATGGAGGCGCGTAATGTGCGTGTCGCCACGGCAACAGATGGGTTCAATCCTATGGAATGAGTACGGCCCCATACACTTGTTGGCCCGTATTCGTTATCCCCCTGAATCTCCCCCCCGGTGTCGCCTTTCAACGGGACACCATATTCTTAATAAACATAATTCCGGGCCACCCGGGAATAAGATGGGTGTGTTTATAGAGCCCGTGATCGATGAATTGATCAAGGCTTGGGATGAAGGCGTATGGACATACGACCGAGAGACTCACGAAGACGGTGTTCAAAATGCATGTTTGGTACCGATTACTCAATTCATGACTTCTGGCGTATGGGTTGTTCTCGTGCCGGTGTGTTCATGGAAAGTTCCCCGTGCCCGGTATGCAAGGAAAGTCTGATGTTCATCGGGTTGCGGCGGGTGGTAAGTTTTCGTCGTTCGACCTACATCGTCGGTTTCGCCTCTTGACCATCCATTCGGACAAGACACGAAGAACTTTACCAAAGGGGTCGTGTGACGTAACCTCAACCGCAGATGAAGATCGGTGCCGAGGTCCGTGCTTTCGACTAGATTCTCTTGTGGCCAATAACCAAGGTGGTGGTTTTGTGGGGTATGGTCGGCGAGATATGTGGACTCATAAGTCGGGCTTGGAGAGGCTCCCCTATCATGATGACCTTCTTTCGCCCACATCACATTGACATGATGCACACTGAGAAGAATATTGGTGAAGGTCTTTTTGGCACACTAATGGACACTGAAAAGTCAAAGGACAACCCTAAGGCTAGAGTGGACGTCGCAACACTATGCGATAGACCAAATCGGGGAGATGAGGCCTCCCGCGGGGCGGCAAGAGATGGCGAAAGCCGAATGTCGATTCGTCTTGTCTATCCAAAAAGGAGGGAGGTACTTAAATGGATGAAGACACTGAGGTTTCCAGATGGGTATGCACATAATGTGAAGAGGGGAGTCAATTTAACTACTATGCGAGTCAATGGGATGAAGAGTCATGACTATCATATATGGATTGAGCGGTCCGCTTCCCACGATGGTTCGAGGCTTTGTCCCCGAGAATGTATGGCTAGTCTTTGGCGAGTTGAGTTATTTCTTCCGCCAAATATGTGCAAAAGCGTCTCTCTCGGCCGTTTGTAGACGGTTGGAAAAGGCGGCACCTGTGTTACTCTGTAAGTTGGAGAAAATCTTCCCACCCGGCTTCTTCTTGTCGATGCAAAAGATATGATTGTGCACCTCCCGTATAAGGTAATGCGTATGGGGGCCGGTGCAGTACCATTGGTGCTACCCGAGAGAACTCTAAAGAGTGTACGCGAAAATGTAGAAATAAAGCCAGAATCGAGCCGTCAATTGCCGAGGCATACGTTGTGGAGGAGGTGTCAAACTTCACGAGAAAAGTACTATACAGAGAACATTCGTGGCGTGCATGATCAAATCCTCGTTACAATGCGGACGAAAAATCAGTCGAAGCTCAGTCTTTTCCAAGGTCAATACTGAGGCGCCGGTGCATCTACCATGAAGCGCTTGAGCAACAAAGAGTGGCACTGATATCATGCTATATGTCTTGACCAACTCGCCCGAGGTGGATCCGCATACAAACGTGAATTCATTCGTGAGACTTGGTGCGGATCAAGGGATCTTGAGCCACACGAAATTGATACTCTTCTTTCACAAGGTCTTGGACCACGGAGACCCGATTTCATTTCGTGGTTCAAGAGAAGGGCCCAAACCGACCGCTCTATCTCGTGGCGAGCTAATTGCTTTGTTGCAAGCGGCCGTGATTTGAGGGTTAGGTCATTTACCGCTTATGATGTGAATGGATATCGCTTCCACATGACAAGCTACGAGCGGGGGCGACCCAACCAACCGGAAGTACCACAAACAGGCGGCGTGCTAACGGTCGATAATAATGGGAATGAGTACCATGGCGAGTCGAAGAAATATCTGAGCTTTCATTTTATGGCGCCCGCATCTTAAACTGTGATATTCAAATGTCATTGGTTCGACCACGAATGTACTAAACGTGCCCCGACAATTGGGCTAGTCGGTTCGACCAGATTCCGTGTATCCACGATCCGATGTCTACATTGTGGCTCGGCCGGGCCGTGCGGTGTTTATTACATGCCATACGCCGCCAAAGCAAAAAGATTATCTTAAGGGTTGGGAGGTTGTGCGAGAAGGTAGCACCACATGGTAAACTACCGGTCCCAAACGATGAAGATTATAACCCGATCAACCCAATCACATATGAGGGAGAGTTCTATCAAGAAGAGGGTCCGCCAGGGGAGTTTTGTGATAGACCTATTTGGAGATATAGGAATGGAAGTAGACGATGAAATGTCGATGATGACGGCGGCGGCGTTGAGGTGTTCGACTTGAAGGACATAGAAATGCTAGGCAGTTGAGCACGGTCAATGAAGGCAACAATCCTATTTCAGATTCTCTTAGTGATTTCGACAATGTTGGCAATGATGACGGCGGAGAAACGCTCCAAATGACGATGATCCCGATTACTTCTAATACATGTAATACTATGTTATTTTGTTTTTTTTGTAATTATATCTTATTTATATTTTGATTACAAATGCATGTAAATCTAATTATGCCTTGTTTATGTTTTGATTACGGGTGATCGAACAAAGATGGCGGGAGGTCGCGGAGGGCGTGGAGGTCGTGGAGGTCGACGACCCCCAGAGGTCGTCCGTGCCTTGACCGGATTTACAACCTGCACGAAGACAAAGCCGACGGAGGGAGGGTTCCGCAGTGCGGCCTCCTCGTGTCGGGAGGCCTCCGGCTACGCCCGGGCCCGAGGTGGAGGAGGAGGGTTCCACGAGGCGGCCTCCCTCGTGTCGGGGAGGCCTCCGGCTCCCACGCCTAGGCCCGAGGTGGACGAGGAGGGCGACGGCGGAGGCGGGTGGCGGCAACCCCCCGCGGGTGGCGGCGCCAGGACCCACCGGGGCGGGGGCGGCAGCGCCGGCGTCACGGACGGCGGGCGGGGCGCGTCGGTGGCCAGCTCAATCCCTCCGGTGGGGTTCGGACTCGGCGGCGGCAAGGGCTGCGAAGGTCTACTTGCGAAACGCCTCCACGACTCCCCTCGGGGCTCCGCTCCATCACAACCGCCACGTGATTCGCCCCCAAGGGACAAGGTAAGTAGATTTAGATGCGTACTTCATTGTCTTCATTATGCCTACTTCATGTCTTCATTATGCCCTGCCAGTGAAACTAATATCGTGTCTTCATTATGCGGGGAACTGGATCGTTGTGTCGGGCGGTGAATCACGCAAGCCAGCCGGCATCATCGGGTTCTTTGTGCGGCGGCCTACCCAGGCGTGGTTACGATACCCGCGGGCATACGAGGGCCGGCCACTGGCAGCCGGCCTACAAACAAGGAGAAGACTTCGGGAGTACACCCACAAGGCGGAGCGGTGCTCACGGAGTTTTGGGTAACTTCGCCCTCGCGCACAAAGCCTTTTCTCAATACATCGCATTCTTGAAACCATGAATTTGATATCGTATTTGTATGCGAACTTCTTCAAATGCGAGGAAGGACAGGGGGAAAAAAAGCAGCGGTGCTTGAGAACGCGCAAAAAACGCGTCACCGATATGCTTTCGGATCACGGTACCGTGCCATCATAAACTACCATGCAACGGTGCGGGGTCGAAAAGTATCAAAGCGGGATGCAAGGACTATGATGTTGACCCGCGAGCAGTTCTTGGAGGTACATGAACAACACTAAGCGGTGCTTGTTTTGAGATTTAATATAGTTAATGTGATCTTCTAATCTTACCTTTTTTCATGACGTGTAGATGAAGCCGACTTGGTTACTGCGGCCATGGGGATTGCTTGGGATCAGATCGTGGACAAGTGGTTCACGGAGGAGTGGCAAAAGGTGCGATGATGCCCGGGACCGGCGTTTGGTGATGCGGTCCATCACACCACCAAGGCAGTCGGAGCCTTGCGGAGTACAAAGAATTATGGGTAAGCGCTTTTCTTTTATTAAGCTCAATCTTATTTTATCGTCGTTCCAGCTCACTAATCCTCTTCCTTTGTTTCTCACGGTGAAGACACATCCAGGGCATGACTGCGGCCGTGGCGTGCCTTACGCATGGCGCCGCAAGAAGGGGCCGCCTCTCGGCGTTTCCTATGGCGTCAACGACCCGGCGGGCGTACAACAACTCCGGTGTGGGCCAATGGATCGTTGAGTACACCGGAGGCGACTTCGGCGAAATATGGGGAGGACTACGATCCGGGCGCCCATGACATTGATCGCACATCGTCATGGCCACTTTTTGGAGGCAAGAAGCATGGGAGGTTGCCGCGTCGCCAGGCAGCATCATCGGCGAGCTCGACTTGAGACTCTCCGACGTCCAGCCGCGGAGGCGGACCGACCCGCCCGATCGGCCCCGAGCAAGCGTGGCACGGGGCCGTGTCGGTGCCCTTGAGTAGAGCCCGGCAGGCTAGCGGCGGCGGCTAGCGAGAGGAAAGGAGGCGCCGTCGGGGAGGTGGAGGCCCAGCCGGCGACAATGGCGGCCAAGTTCGAGGAACTTACTAGGTTCCTTGCCACGGCGAGGTGGATTGAGTCTCCACACGGGCTCCTAGGTCGGTCGTTCCACGGCTGCGGACTCGGGCCGTTCACGGGTACTCTGTGAGTATGATAGCAAAGAGTTTCGATTTTCGTTTCGAATAATCATGTCTAACACCTGCAACATTGTCTTCTTTGCGCAAGGCTTCCACTCCGGGATCGGCGGGGTCGAATCGGCCCGGCTGCGGTGCTCAGTGTTGAGCAAAGCTTCCGTCCCGAACCATCAAGTTCCACCTTTCCCACCCTTGCGGTGAACTTGTGAGACTCCCCGCGACTTATGCGGATCATTTGTGGACTTGTTTCTCTTGTGAACTTGATGTTGGACTTGTGGACATGATGTTGGACTTGTGAGACTTCGATGTAGACTTGTGCAACTTGTTTTATGTGATATATCGTTGTGTTTCATGTGCCGGATGTGTGCAATGCGATATATATATGTTCTGAGATTGAATGGATGTGATACATATTATATATGTGTTTGTTTGTCAAGGGGAAAGCGAAAACAAAAAAAAAAAAAAATTTTTCAGGGGCTTACGCCCGGCGCAGTGCTTTCGGCGAAGAAGCCTTCGCCGACCGCTTTTGCAATAGCGGTCGGCGGGCGGGAAGGAAAATGGCCGCGGCCCACATTCCCGGCCGCCCGACCGCTATTGCCCGGCGTCGGCGAAGCTAATTCCTTCGCCGAGCACCATGTCGGTTGGGCTGTCGGCGAAGTTTTTCAAAAAAAAAAAAATCAGGTTTGCCGAGCGTATATATGAGCGGTCGTCAGCGAAGAAATTTTTAAAAAATAAAAAATGAACCTTTGCCGACCGCCCACCGAGGAGGCGGTCGGCGAAGAAAAAAAAAAAAACGTCTTCGCCGACCGCCCACCGAGGGGCGGTCGGCGAAGACGGCGTAACGCCGCCCACTTCGGCGCTCGTTAACGGCAACTTTTCTTCGCCGACCGTCGTTTTGGTTGTCGGCGAAGGCTACGCCGAGAGGTGGTGTTTTTGGGCGGTCGGGCGAATCTCCTATGCCGACCAAAAGTTCCCCGACTGGTCTTCGCCGACCGTTACGATTCGCGAAGCCTCGCCGACCGCTCGCGCCGCCGGGCGAAGGACCAGTTTCCTGTAGTGCGTGGGGTTTTTGGAAAAGAACTGCTAGTGCTAGGTAGGATGACCGGTGGTTTTGGTGGTAATCGCTATCGGACTTTCCTGAATAGATAAGGATTATACATAATACGGCGGGTCTGGTGGGTCCATATGCAATGGACGGCGAGCACCCAATCCCAATGCCTGCCGACAACAAAGAGATGTGAAAGCAACTGAAAAGGCTGAATGACATGGTGTTTTCCTTTCAACTCTTGGAATATTCCAGCAATGCTTTCGGCACCGCCCTGGCCTTCGTTGGGGCTACTGTCGTAGGACGGCGAGCACCCAATCGCAATGCCCTGCCGATGACAAGAGATGTGAAATTAAGCAACTGAAAAGCTGATTGACATCGTGTTGAAATATTCGAGCAAAATGCTTTCGGCACCGCCGTGGCCTTCGTTGGGGCTACTGTCGTATTGCTTGGCAGGTTCGGCTGTGCTGAGCCCCATGGATTTCTGCTTTGCCGCTGTCATGATCATCATGGAAGGCACCATGCCGGCTTCGGATACAGCAGTCACAGTCTACATTGACATGTACGGGCTTGACCTCCCACAGCAGACAGCCAAGGCCAAGGCAGCACGTCTGGAGGGCCAGGAGCTTTCTAGGTTACTAACAGCCGTTGCAGCTGAGCCGAAAGCCGTAGAGATGAAGATCACTTAGTTTGCAATTGCAGATGTAGATAGAGCACCAGCAGCTCTTCGGCTTTTATGTCACTATTTGTTGTCATTAGTATGTGAGTAGTCATTGTACCTAATCCCTCAAGACAGCCTAGGTTGGGTTAGGGGGTGGGCGCTGCTCGCGCTGCCAATGTTGAATGCTACTTCCTTCTTATTATCAATCAAAGTCGGGTCAGATCTTTTTATAAAAATGGAAGGCACTAGGTAGAGATTATCTGTTTTTTTTATGTGTGTGGTTTTACCGTCACGCCGCGCGTGGTCTATCTCTTCATTGGAAGATCTGCAAGATCCCTGTTTATGCACTCACCTCCAACAGGCCTCCATGGCCAATGCTTGATACTTGTACCCTGCTATGTCTCTAGCTGACATCCTCGATGGATGTCCACTCGATTGTGTCAAACCGATGTGGCAACTACGGATCGTGGAGATTCAAGATCCAAAGGTGGTGCAGTGCACGGATGTGCATGGCTCAGAAAAAGTCTGAGGAGTCGAAATGACACTGGAAGGAAGATGATCAACAAAGCTACTGAAATCTAGGTGTGTAGTCATGGTTCAATGGAAGGGGTCATGTACCTTTGTGAAGCATGTGTAATCCCACAATGTCCACATGGCTTGAAACTTTTTCTACAGCCATGTACACCTAAATGATGCCCCCACACAAGATCTTAGGTTTTTTTTGATAATTACTTTTATTATTATATTTTCTTAGGTGCTAAACAGTGAAAAAAGAAGCTTAGTTACATCATGAAGATAAAAGACTTTTGCACCAAACTACACAGTGATTTGCCTCCTAGGGCACATGAGACCATGTGGAAAGTTTTTATACCATTCGGCTCCGTTCATGGGCAACCGTAGTTCAACCTATAATTACTCGATGACGTCGGCGTAAAAATTCAATTTAATTGAAAAATTTACCAAACCTAATTCAAACAATCTCAAAATTCATGGCTCCTTCACACATGGCATGTGCATGAGAAAAAAAAGTTTGAGGCCGAAATGAAACTGGAAGGAAGATGACCAAACAAAGCTACTAAAATCTTGGTGTGTAGTCATGGTTCAATGGAAGGGGCATGTGCCTTTGTGAAGCATGTGTAATCCCACAATGTTCAAATGGCTTGAAACTTTTTCTATAGCCATTTACACCCAAATGATGTCCCCACATAAGATCTTAGGTTTTTCTGGTAATTACTTTTATTATTATATTTTACTAGGTGCTAAACGGTGAAAAAAGAAGCTTAGTTACATCATGAAGACAAAAGATTTTTGCACCAAACTACACGGTGATTTGCCTCCTAGGGCACATGAGACCATGTGGAAAGTTTTTGCACCATTCCGGCTCCGTTAGGTGGGCAACCCCAGTTCAACCTATAATTACTCGGTGGCGTCACGTAGAAATTCAATTGAATTAAAAAAAATTACCAAACCTAATCTGAATTGAAACATGTATAACCCCAAATTTGTAACAAAATTCATATTAGGACAAAAATTATGAAGGAGAGAGTAAGTCTCACATGACACTTTGCTTTTTATGAAGAACCACGGTGATCCCTCATAAAAAGGAGTGTCATGTCGAACCTACTCTACTTCATATTTCGATAAGAGATTTCACACTTCCATATTTAAGTTAGTTCACTCCACCTTCAACTAGCAATGTGGTACTAAAGTAACTACACTCCCTCCTTTGCACTCCATGGATAGGCACATCACTAATGGTTTCTTACTTCAAACCGACGGTGAAGTCTCTTTCCTTGCCCGGTGCTCTATTTATACTCAGCAGTGATGTGATCGTCCTTGTCAATTTAACAGACATTCATGCTTAAACAATGCACTTGTGCATGCATGCTTGTTAATTTCTACTCCCTCTATCCCATAAATGATTATTTTAAAAATAATAAAATAACTAAATCATTAAAAAAATATCTGTTGGACCATGGAAAAATAAGAAGTGCGTCGAAAAAAAAAAAAAAACTGCGTCCAAATCATATATAAATGCAGACACCCATTTGAAAAGTACGATAAACTTTTATTATATAGAGGAGCAAATAGATATACATATAGATCCGATTACATATATGATAACAAAGACCTTGAAAAATTACATATATGATAACAAAGACCTTTACACTAATAGATCAATGTTATCATCAAAGTATACAAACACATTTAAATTAAATACGCCAAAGGTTATGTGATTCTTGCCGATGAAATGCCGCTGAGATTCTAAGGTCCCATCGGTGCTCTTTGAGGTCCTTCGATTGCTCGATCGGAGGGCATGACTCTGGATTTACATTTACCACGGACACAGCAAGGGACCGGGAGGAGACGGCCAAGCAATCTTGGCCTTAACGCTAGTTGTAGTTTAGATCCACAAAGACAGCATGCATAGGCTCCGAACACGTAAACAAAAAATGGATTTGATCCTGTTTGGTGCACAAAACATGCATGGCTTGAATCCAAAGGAGTTTTTCACGATGGCTATGATCTTCTCCCGAGGATGCCTCCGAGAGAACATTTTATAAATTGATATGATCTTCTCTCGGAGGATGTCATCTCTTTGTGAACTGTAAATCCAGAGTCCACACTCCAGAGCACATAGGATCAGACCGGATGGCTCTGTGAATCTCACAGCAGTTCTAACCTTCAGCTTTGCTCAATCTTCAGTAAGACTCTTCTAGAGCCTCTTGTGTGAACCATTTTGGTGGACTAAGAAGCATGAGAACAATATCTGTACGTGGAGGGCTTTCTCCCATAGAGGGGTCATATGTATGTGCGAGTAGCAAAGAAGATTGAGGAAGAAGAATACGGAACCTAAATCAAGAGTATCAATAAAGAGGACCAAGAGAAATGATGTGCAAAACTAAGCGCCGCACTAGCCGTTTTTATGGGGCAGATGTCGTGGTGGAGTTCGTGGCCGTGGTAATTACTCGATCACTACCGGTTTCCATTTACCCCGGCAGTGATATGAAAGTTCACTGCCGAATAACTAGCACCGGCATAAACAAAGCACCGTGGTTGTGGTACGGAGAACGTGGCTGCAGTGCTCCTGCCTGCAATGGTGCAGTGGTCAGGCCATCATGGCGAAACTATTCTCCCATTGACATGTAGAACACTACCGGTTCTCGGTTTTAACCCGGCGGTGATACTCCATACCACGGCCGCATAGCTAACACCGGCAGTGATAGCACGTCATCACTACCGGGTGTTAAAATGCACCTGGCAGTGTTATTCCTGACATTGATATGACCCGTCGACACTGCAGCAGGTGCACAGCCTTTTCTCATCGGAAGCAGAGACACTATCAGTTGATTTAAGTGGAACCAGTAGTGAAGTACTAGAGCAACACGATTCTCCAAGGCCGCTGAAGCTGTGACATATCATAGGCCATGACCTACGACTGAACACACAGCAGCCTATACCTCGTTGGGTAGTGCATTTTATATGCTAAAATGAAAATTGATAATATATTGAAGTTCAAATTTATCTAAAAAGTCTAAAAAGACGTGGCAGGTGAACGGGGTTTGTTGAACTATAATGCCTTAACGCCGAGATAAAATTAATGATTTCAATAATTCGATTTTTATAGATATAACTATTTGTTTCACCGTTTTGTTAATCACTGTGTGGGCCCGGCGGTGATCAATGAAGGTGGAGACTGGTTGTCGTCCGCCATGGAAACGCAGCCGATGAATTCGAAGCGCAACCGTCGTAGGAAACGCAGTGCCAGCAGAGTGATCGTGCGAATTCCAACCGGCGATCGTCGCGAATTCCAAGCGGTTGCGTTGACGGCATGTTCATGGGGAAGTGAACAGCCAGCTAACTCACTATTTAAGCACACACTCGATCATGGCGTTCATCCTTTCCAGTACTCTAATCCAGGCACATTCACTTTGCAATCATCGGCACCATGGCTGGCCCCTCGGGCTCGGGGATCCAACAAGCGCACCAAGGAGGAGCCGGAGGCGGCGGAGGGCTTGAGCAAGTGCGGGGGGAGGAGGTGGAGGCGCCCGGCGGCCGACCCCGATCCCGAGGATCGTTCGACGATGACCCGACTCCTCGTCCCGCCCTCTCATAAGTGGGGCTGCATGGAGGTTACGGCGAAAGGGGTAGAGGAGGCGGCCAATTCTAATGACCGCCGCTTGTAAGAGATAGTCGGCGGGGATTTCACCATCGATTGTCTTAAGCCCGCCTTTAAGTAGGCGAAGGAGCCGGCGGACGGCCATGATCTTCTTCCAAAGGTGGATCCACCTCTAGAAGAAAAGATCAATCTCTATGCCTCGAAAGTGGCGGAGTTGACCGGTATCATCCTCAAGGCCTTGGCCAAGAAGGATGACGCCAAATGAGGAGGAGGATGAGGACTAGACCGGCCGCCACCTTTTTATCAATTTTAATATATTATGTTTTTTGTTGTTGTTGTATATATTATATTAATATAATAAATTTTATATATATGTATATATATTAATGTTGTGTGTTGCTCCCTCTGTCCCCGAGAATGCTTTTTTTCGTTTCCAGTTCAAAGAGCGATTAAAATTAAATACGTGCAAAATAGTTGAGTGTCGTTTAATGTAAATAGCTTGTAAATTTGATTCGAATCTAAACTTGAGCACCGTTCAATGTAAAATTTGACAAAAATGAACCATTAACAATCGGTTGTGCCTTGGGAAACGCAGTCACCATTTGAGTGCCGAGGAGATGGCCATTGGGCATAGCGGTCGTTGTTAACATTTTTTGAGGAACCGTCTTTTAGGAAATGCCATATTTATACCCCCTTCCGTTGTCCAACACTAACTTCTCTTTGGTACCCCTTTTCACGGGAAAGTCGGACACACCGCCGACGACGATCAACATGGCCGCCAACCGGGTGGAGATGAAGTTCGTTGTGGAGCGCCTCGGCACCGCCCTCAATAAGCTCAACGGCCTAGCCGGCGATGTTGGCCTGCCAAAGGTGAATCTGCCCCTCGGCGTGGAGGCCAACTTCTGCGCCCTCCGGATCGACTCCCGGCCGATATCCTCGCCAAGGGGATATCGGCCAAGCTGAGGAGATGGATGGAGGAGGAGGCCAGGAAGGTGGCCGCCCGGGGAAGCGGACAAGCGAGCGGCCAAGAAGGCAGCCTAGGTTCTTTTTTTATGTTAATTTATCTATTGTCTTATTTGTCTAGATGTGTAAGATACAATACATTTGGTTTGTGTGGTTAGTTTGTTGATGAATAAGTTGTTGGTTAATCTGATGCATGTCATTCTCTTTTTTCTGTCGTTAATTTGGGTTCTACTGTTTTCTTCTATCGGTTTAATATGATGCGTGTGAATCTTGAAATGGCTAGTGGTTTTATTTCAAACCCTACAGTCATCGATCATGCGTGTTCTAGTATGTTCTAGTTAACTAGTCGTTTCTTAGTCGATGCGTGTCAATCTTCATTTTGTATCATTTGTTTTTTTGTTCCTCGCTATCGGCCGAGGCAAAGCGGTTATCTTGTATTTTTTATGTGTTTGTAAGACACTATATATTATCTTGCAATGAATGAATCGTTTGCTATTCTTCGATGTGCGTCAATATATCTTCTTTTTCTATCATTTGTTTTACTTTGTTACTTCGTCTTAAAATCGCTATCTGTTCTTATTCAAACCCGCAGTGATCTGTGTCCATGGAGATCATTGCCGGGCACTATTCAACCCGGTAGTGTTCAAAATCTTCACTTCGCGTTATGGCCGGTTCCCTGGATTTTTGATTCTCGTAGCGTCAACTGGTCATCATTGCGGTGGATTTGATTCTGGCGATCATGTTGGCGGCAGTGATGAACGAATCCGTAGTAGTGCCTCCATGTTCCCCAACACCTAGCTAGCCCCCTCCCCACCTACCTCACTCGGCGGCAGCATGGAACCGAGGTCCTACCGGCTAGACGATGTGAGGACGCGGCGCCACACCCTTGCCTACCCATCACAAGGTCGGATCCGGCCTGCGGGAGGCGGCACACCCCGCCCGCCACGTAGATTCGGTGGTGGTCAGCTCTCCTGCTCCTCCCTTCGGTGGCGTGCGGCCTGAGCTGATTCAACAACGCTTCCTCGATGGGGCTTCCTCACCAGCGCCCTCTTGATCCGCGGGCGAAGGTAAGTCCTCATCTCCCTTGCCATCTCACCATCTTCCTCTTCCTCTCTCCATCTCCATCACCCCTCCAATACTCCCGCTGACCTATTTGCATGTCCTTCTCGGGGCCGGTGCCGCGGTGGGCGGCGCCCCATGGCCGATTCCGGGAGGTGGAGGCGGACCACGTCCAAATCGACGAGGAGGTGGGTCCAAATCCGATGGGACTAGCTCCCTCCTTGCGGCGCTAGGGTTTTTGAACGACGTTGCAACGTGGAGATCCGACTGGGCTGAGATTGGGCTCACCGGTGGGCTCGGAAATGGGCTCGCCGGGGAGGCTCCGTATTTTTATTATTATTTTCTCAAAAACATTAACCGAGGCTGGCGTTCCTAACGTGCCTGTAACGGTTAATTCATTTACCGTGGCGGCCACTAACGACTGCCGTGGTGGAGTCATGATTTTCTGTGACCATAGTACCGCAACGAGCCCCTTTGCCCATCATAGTAAATGCAAATCGCCCGTCACGCAAAATAAAAAAACTGTAGTAGTGTGAACTCGTACAGACACTTGATTGAATGGATGTTCTGCATTTCCTCTCTCCAGATAACCCAAGCCTTTTTTTCCCGAAAAAACCCAAGCCACAAGCAACATGCGAGAGTCCAAGCCGGACGCAAATCATCAGTGACCAATCGGCCGCGTTGACGAAGCCACCACGTAGTTTCGTCCTCCCTGCCATCCGGTGCAAGAGCCAACAAAGCCTGGCCGCGTTGACGAAGACACCAGCAACTGATCGACTGATTCCGACTCCTCAGAGCAAAAGAACACAACAAGAGTCCACATCCTGTAACCATGCCACGTACTCCCACAATGATGTCTCTTTTCTCAAGGGCTAGCTAGCTGGCTGCTGCTTATAAATACAGCTAGGGGTTGTTTCCAGGCCACGGCAGGCGCCTGAAAGACGAGCATATAATGGCGACAACAGCTCCTTCTTGCGGCGACGGCGAGCACTCAATCATAGAAGTGCAACTTGCGGATGGGAACGCTGCCGACGAGTGCACTGATGCTGGCAAGTTTCAGCGGACGGAGAGAAGTGCCGATACGAAGGTGATGTGGAAGCAGCTGAAAAGACTGAATAACATCGTGTTTTACATTGAATTGTTTGAATATTTTGCCAATGTTATCGGCACCGTGGCCATCCTTTGGGCTACCGCAGTCTTGCTTGGTGCGTTTGGCTCTCCGCTGAGCCGGCTGGATTTCTGGTTTGCCACTATCATGGTCTGCCTCGAAAGCATCAGGTGCGCATCTCAATTTTATACATATCACAAGAAATGGCATTTACTTTCGAGATTTATCAGTTTCGGGTTGTTTTTCTTTAGCACAGTTTTTTGTGTGTGTGTGTGTGTGTGTGTGTGTGTGTGTGTGTGTGTGTGTGTGTGTGTGTGAGAGAGAGAGAGAGAGAGGTTTTTGCCATCGCGCCGCTCGTAGTCTGTGTCTCCGCTGTCTGTCCATTGGCAAATCTGCAAAATTCCCTGTGGCCCTGTATTAACCTCCAGCAGGTCTGCATGGTCGATGCTTGTAGTCTAGTACCCTGCTTTGTTTCTATAGCTGCCAACCGTATGGAACTCATAACGCTTTCAAGGAAACAACATCCCTTTGTTGTTTTATTTTTCTCAGGGTTCTTGGATTCAAATGAATAAAATTTTCAGACACCAGAAACATGAATGGGTCTTGGAAACGTCAGACTAGGATTTAGTTTTAATTAGCCTATCGAGTTCTCAGATCATAGTTTAATGAACTTTGGCTGAATTTTAGTAAAAACTATCTAAGAGGCAAAGAAGGAAATGAACAGATTGGGATTTGATAGGTTTGCACTTGCATACTAAACTGAGGATCTTTAAGCTAGTCCGAACTCTGTGTTGGCGGTGGCGGTGGCCTTGGGGGCCGGTTGGGGAAGGAGGAAGAGAGGGAGGGGGTGGCGGCGCGGCGGTGCTGGCAGCGTGGTGGGCGGCGGCGTGGGGCAGCACAGTGGCGAGAGAGAGAGGCACACGAGATTATTCTTTATTGCTTGTCTCCCCAAGAGATTATAGACCCCTTACTTATATAGCTTTCTTAGTGGGACTTGTAATCCAAACAATCTCTCTAAAAGTTTTCTTATATGGTTGGAATACCTTTTACAAGCAGTTCTATTTATTTCCTAATAAGGGTTTTTCTTAAAGAGTTGGAATATCCCTTGCACACCAAAAAAACGCACCACCCCCTCCCCCTCGTCTGGGCCGGTTGGGGCCCCTTAGCCCGCCCATGCATGGCTGGCCCAATTTTGGCACGTGACAGTCTCTGTAAATAAATCGACCACCTCTGAAATCATCAGGTATTTTTGGAGACATATAAAATTTTGCCCGTCTCTGCGCTAGAAATTAAAAGAGCACATGTCTTCTAAAATCTTTTTTGTGGTAGTGCTAACCAGCCGAGCTAGGCTCGGATCGCCAGCTGCTCCATTTCATTTGCATCCAATCAGCCTCTTTGATACATAGTACGTGCTTGGCTCATGAATCTCAGAACCATCTTTGCTCTACTGCTGATATACTGACCTAAGCTATTAATTACCGGTAACGACACTTGTCGTGCATCATGAACTTGACTTGCTTGGAATTTAGAGTATACTTCACCCCTCTCAACTTGGTGCTACATCCATATAGCAAAATATTAAGCCAATTGTGATGGTTTGTTCTATCCTACACGATGGGTGCCGGTTATCGACGGAAGCCTGTCAATTTTATTTAAATGATCAACTTGGCACACAGCTCCTGCTATTCTATTCTTACTAGCAGGTGGGCTCGCGCAGATGCGCGGGTCGGCAGGTTATGGGTTGCAAATAGGTTTAACAACAGGTTTGTACTGTTATGGTAAACAAGGGTTTTACTGTTTGTAAACGGATCTATACTGTTTGTAAACGGGTTTTACTGTTTGTAAACGGGTCTGTACTGTTTATAACGGGTTTTACTGTTTGTAAATGGGTCTACACTGCTCATAACGGGTCTATATTGTTTATGGCGGGTATGTACTGTTCACATGATCCGTTACTGTTCAATGAACAGAACCCGACCAATCAGATTGCCTGATTGGTATAAGAGTATATATATATATAGATACCTAGCAATTGGTGCACACGGCTCCGGGCCCTCCCCTCATTTGCGATTAAAATGTCATTTTAGAGCGTAAAGTGGCTTCGCAACTCTGAGACTGCGCCGCAATTACTCCGCAACTCTCTGACTCCCTACAAAATCAAAGCCAACAGCACCAAAAAAAAAAAAAAAAAAAAAAAAACGGTGCCCCGCCACAATTCAAACCCAGGTCCTCAGAACTCTAGCCTTGCACTGCACTAGCCGTTGAAGTTAAAGTTCTTTCTTCTATGGAATGCACCCACAACCCTATTTAATAGGGTTAGATAGGGAAAAGTAGCTCATAATTAATCACCCCCTTGGTATGATAAATGTTGTCCTAAACATACTTTTTTACCAGTATAGAGGAAGTATTGAAAAGAAAAAGTAAAAAACTGTATTTGCAAGTATGGAGGAAGTATTGATGGAGGTGGGCATGCATCCTAAGAATAATGTCGGCCTCCGGCAATCAATCAACCGAGGTTCCGTTAATACTCTATTAATTATTGGAGGTGGATGGATTAAGTAATCGGCCTTTGTTATTCGGTTAATGGAGGCGGATGCCTTATGGCAACCGCCTTCGCTAATGGAGTATGGTAGCCACCTCCCCCATTAACCATTAATTGAGGCAGGCGCTCGGCCACATAGTACCACATGATGCTCTGTTAACTTTCATGCCATCATGAATCTAATTAATTCCCTCCATTGAGAAATTTTTCGTCATTTTGCACTGTTTCGTCTAACTCTGTTTATTCACGCAATAGGGCTTTCTTCAGCAAAGATACCTCAGTCAACCAGTGGTTATTCGGCTCCACAAGGGCATTCAGATGGGACCATTTCTGTTTCTCCAGCATTCATGGTTGTGCGAATATAATGGCCGTGAACATAGGTATAAGCATTTCCTCGGTGCCAATAGATGAGTTGGTTCGGTCCCAAATAATTGCAGGAATATTAAAGGTGGCCATACTGGCTATTACCAGCCTGTTGCTGACTCGAATGCACCGAAGCTGGAATGCCACAGCTGTCCTCATACTGTTTTGGTTGGCTGCTGGCGGAAGTTTATATGGACTCTGCAAACTTGGTAAATCTACTGGTACATCTTCTGGTTTGATGGTTGCACTGACGGTTGGAGGGATGGTTATTGGCATAGTTGTAGCACTTTTGATAGCTAAAGTCATGATGTGGATAATAGCACGTTATGGAACCCCCAAACGAGTCTTTTGGCTTAAAATCATCGTGTCCTTAGTGCTGCTATGTTTGCCCCTCTTGCCAGCCAAGTACTACAGATATTGGAATTGGAACGTTATGATGGCTGCATTTCTTCAAGTAGCAGTTAACTTTCCAAAGGCTCCTACGGAACAAGAACAAAGCAACGCTCTTCTTTCAAGGACTTGGGAACTCCTTCTGAAGATACTTGATACAATCATGCCCATACTCTTCTTTTGGGGCGTGATGTTCCCGTTGCCAGGAATCTCCCTGGAAGTGTCATTCTATATGTTGCTGTCAGTGATAGCAGCAGTGTTGGTTGGCAACTTGAAGATCCCAGTGGCCTTCCTGCAGATTTTTCTATCAACCATGCGCCTGCACAGTCTTCTAGCAGGTCATCATTCCCACCGTGACTACCACCCCCTTCCAAATGGCGGTAGCCCGAACTTGGTGCCATCCATAGTATTCTTTTTCGTGCTGGAGCTATGCCAAGGGTCATCCAATATCCTGGGAGTCATCCTTGGCCTCATCTCCTTTAGCTATCGCAGATCGCTGGTCCGTGTCTTAGGACTCACAGAAGAGTGGGAAGCAAAAGCTGTCAACCTGTACTACCATCAAGCCTTCATGACCATCAAGAAAATGGTCTTTTCCCTATGGAGAAATCCCCGCCGCCCAGCTTGGACAGCTTCGCCGTCGAGTCCCTTGGCTGCACCTCCAGTGAAATGCAGATCGTTCGGCTTCAAGTTCTTGAGTACTATCTACAACAAGGGGACTCCAAATCCAAAAGCAGTTTGATCGCACAAATTGCCAAAGATGCTCCAGGCATCGTCACCAAGATTACAGGGACTATCAGTCATCTCATCACCGATGAAGAAATATTAAGCAGTGGTGATGATACGCACCATGCATTCAGCACACGCATTACGCACACGCATTACGCACATACACACACAGATACAGGCACAGGCACAGGCACAAGCACACTGACACTAGCAATAGTGGTGCTAAAGCAGCATCTGAACCTGAAGCGCAGGCTGAAACTGATGCTGAAGAAGCTGAAGCGAAGCGAAGCTGAAGAAGAAGCTGAAGCGAAGCGAAAAACGTTCGTCTCTATCTCTATCTATGAATTTTGTGTGGAGGCTTGCCGTGGCTGGTGGGAAAATCGGAACAAGGTTTCGCCATGAGCTGTCGGGGAACCCCATTCTACTCCACAGCCTCTGGCGTATCTTGGACATGGAAGATTGCCCACAAGAGCTATGGAAGCCGGTGATGGATGTCATAAAATTGCTTTCCTTGCATGATGAGTCCACAGCCAAGGAGATTGGGAGCACCCATGCAGTTATTCCCAAATTGATGGCTGCATTTCTTGCCCGAGGTGATGAAAGAGACGACAAAGATGGTTCACTGCGAAAAGCTGCCGGGGAAGTACTAGCAAATCTTACAATCACAAGCTCAGACAACTGCAAGACTATCTTGGACATGGAGGCGGGTGCAGGGCGACATGATGTTATCAATAATCTCATCAACATGCTCAAAGATGATAATTACATGAGTGTTGCAGCAAATCTTCTGCATAATCTCTGTGCAAACTCCGAGAAATGCTGATCGACAACCCCGTGCAAAAGACGACCTGAAAAATACCCTACAGAAGGTGAGTCTCTCCGTCATTTTTTTTTTTTTTTCCTTTCTCGTTTACCCGGCCACGCCCATCATCTATGCATTCATTGGTTTGGTGAGCATACGTGCATTCTTTTTTGGGGTATCAAGTAGATTTATGTGCAGGACGGGCCAGCAATTCTGACGGAGAAGTATTAGATATTTATAGTATAGAAACTAGGGTCACAACTATAATCAAACATGACTATCCTTGCTTTCTCTCATTTATTTACTCATATAGTAAAAAATCATACTCAAGGATACTTTTTCTCTTTATCATGTTGGGGATAGGCTTACTTTAAGTAAGAGATATATATAATATCTGTGTACAAAATTAGGGCCATGACAAATCAAAACTTTTTTATATATTTGTTTCAAATAATATGCTCAAATTCTAAGACAATTAATGTAGTTTGTTACCTATATCCAGTTGTGATAGACATCGACTACCAATCGATAGATATAACTTTTCATCGAAGTTCATAATTATACTTTGCATTGCACAACATACACACCTGCATATCTCTAATTTGTTTGTTAGACATAGCTTTAGTTGAAATTATCTCTAATGTGTTTGTATCCTAATTAACGACACAACATACACACCTGCACGTCTTTTTTTTTCTTGTACTAAGCTTTAGTTACAATTAAATTTTGTATCTATATATATGTTTCCCAATTTGCATGCGTCGCACCTCCATGGGGGTTAAATGTATGTTCAATTGATAACATGTATTCGTATTATCATTACCTTCTTTTATACTTGACTATTGTTTACTTTCAAAACTGTAGCTTCAGCCATGTATTTTTTAAGTCGACCATATGTTCATTACTTAATATACATATGAGTGTATGATTTACATAGTGACACTTTATGCATCATACCTCAAAAAACAATTCTATATTAATAATGAAATGAGTAGTTTTGTGAAGTATTTTAAGATTTATTTATAGTAATAGATTGATCTATGCAGTTTCAATTTTTGGTCATTTCAGTTTATTTTTAATAACCGTAGAGATACATATTCAGGGTTTGCTTTATTTATGCTTTTTAAAATGCCATAAGTATAATTTAGACAAAGATTAGGAGTTGTTTGGGTTATTCCATACAATGTCATTGATGGGTAATCTACATCAAGATTTAGGGGTAATTTTAGATATTAGTAAAATGATATTGATGGTTAATTTTTTGAAGTAAAAAACAGATCTGATGGTAACCACTATAATATGAGTAAAGTCTACTGAATACATGACTTGGGTTAGATGTTTCTAATTTTTTGTGAGAATTTTTATCGTTATTTGACATTATCCACCACACCATGCACACGCAGGTGATGCAGATTATAATAGGGAACGGAAATGACAAACAATTGGATGCCGCACTCTGCGTCGCTTCACAAATTGGTTATGTGATCCCTAAAGAAGACTTTGCTCTTGTACTTGCTGAAAACAATCTCTCTCCAAATACCGACGCAGCTGCAGAACTTGTTGGAAAGCTTTTGGCTACTCTCAAGTCCCACACTGAACCAAATCGGGAGTTCCCAAGATTAAGAAGGTTCGTTATTGGGACAGTGATATCCATTATGGAATCATGTCCTGGGTACATAGAAATCTTCAGGGAAAAGGGGGCAGAGGATGCTCTGAACAAGCTCAAAGGAACCTCCTCCAGATTGGAAAAGTTCAAGGTCTTCATTGAAGACGAAGGCATGGTCCCGGAGAGCACACCTATGCACAAAGTAGTAGACGAGGCCAAAACAAAATTGCGGCCTCAGACAAATCCTGCCTTTCAGCCAGACCAGGGTCCGATGAATATGAGCAAAAAGCATTTATCTCTTATCATCAAACAAATCCAAGAACCTTCTCAACTTCTCCAGGAAGACAATAAAAAGCAGACCCCTGATGCAAACGCACAAGATCAGGAATCATCCTCAATTCCATCTGATTCACAGGTAACTGTGCATGGTGCTGATGGGGCATACCTGATGGATAAGAAAAGATGGCCCAATTTAAAGCTGCCTAGTGAGATCTCAGATTCTGAACCGTCTCTCATACAGGAAGAAAGTGCCACCGTGGACACTCCATCACCGGCAACTAAAGAAGAACCTGATCATGGCGAAGCCGAGGGTGCTCGGCCTGATGAAGACATGACTGACGACTGAAGCAAGGTAGCAGAGGAGGGTGCGAACCAGGTAGCCAAATCCCTTCATGTCTGGGGCCAGTGTGGAGTAAGTAAAGGAGATGGGCTTTCATATTCTGTTTTGGATTAATAAGTAGAATGGCCCTGTGCGGCCTATTAGTTGGAGGCAGCCCGCTAGGACGACTCCTTGTAACGGAAGACAGCGAGAGAGAGACTGTATGCATGGTCCTCGTTAGTTTTCAGTGTAACATTTTCCTGTCATTTGTTTTTTTAGACTGTATATGCATGTGTGTACGTAGCTGCAGCTGGTTGCTGTATGCGAGTACAGACCAGGCGTGCTGCTTTGTGCGCTCTGGAGAGCACGTTATCCATCGTGGACACTCAGCAAATGGCTCGTTTCCGGTAGTGATGGAATGGTTTTTTTTTACCTAGCATTGACACGTTCAGTTAACTTGAAAGGGATGCAAATTAGGAAGCCTGTGGCTTTAAGCTGTAGTAGCGTCTCCTCGCAAAAAAAAAAAAAAAAAAAAAAAAAAAAAAAACTGTAGTGGCGTCAATGGCTTCAGCACATGCTCGTACGAAAATATGTTCAGAAGAAAAGAGAGCCATCGACGTCCTGCGGCTGGCTGGCCTTGGATGTACTGGACCTGGCCAAGATGGGCCTAGCTAAATCGGTGCGGGACATGTTCCCCAACAGGAAACCAATCAGGCCCAATATTCATCCTCTCACAGGAAACCAACCAAATTTTTGAAGATGAACACAAACGATGGTTAAGCTATTTTTTGCAATGATTGCATCTCCATTGCTTTGACCCACCATCGTTCTTTCCTTTCTCTCCTCCAATCATATAATGTCAGCCAAGAGAGGATTTATCTTACCAGCTGCTTGACAAGCTAGTTCTTCATCGTTGCAGTCGACTTAGATGACCCTTGTGTCTTCATCACCGGCGTCCATGTCTTCACCGGCGTCTATGTCTTCACTGTCTGTTCCATCGTATTGAGCAGCACTCTCGGACCGCTTGCGCTTCCCCGATCCGAACGCCATTGCAGTCGCATAAGTGCAGGAGCAGGAGCAGATGAGAGGGAGAAGTGTAGGCAGCAGGAGTGGGAGTCACGCTTCAAGCCTTCCCGTCGACCCGTCCCGATGTGGATTAATGGTACAGGAGGCTGGCCGCTAGCGCCCCGTCTTCCCTTGCATTGCCCGATGCAGGCGCGAGAGCGCGACTTGACAAGCGTTTAAGCCTCCCTTGCCTTCCTAATGTGGCGATTGTTTTGCCTTCCCATTCCTCTTTCCTCCGAGTCGAGTTCCGCCGGCGCATTCTGGCCTCGTCCCGGCGCGTCCCCGTCTCACGAATGGGAACGAAATTCCCGGGACGAGGAACGTTGGATCGTCCCCCATTCCCGGGGACTTAGAGCTGGAAGACATCAAAATGAGGCGCTTCACCACCAATAGTGGCCTGAAGCAAAGAGCCAACAGAAGCAGGGTAAAGCTGGAACTTGCAACGCCCGAAAGCGACTACAAGGGAGAAACCAGCCGCTGGTCACTGGCAGACCAAACCTCTGCCAAGTTTCTCTCTAAACCCACAAACCCGGCGAAAACAAGAGCCCAGTCAGCGCCATGGCGAGAGGAAGAAGGCGGCTTGGAACTTACTCAAAGTATGACAGCAGAAACAGAAGAAGGCTTGGAACTTACTCAACGTATGATAGCAGAAACCTCGCAGTAGGATCATCCCATGGTGGCAACCGACAAGCACCACCCTTCCCAGGCTGGGGTTATCACAGCGTCCTGGTGCTCCCCGCCTTCAGCCAAAACGTCGAGCAGGTTGCGTGCAGCCAGCGACGATCTCCACCAAATCACGAGACAGGGCACAGAGGAGGGACTAGGTGCCCTCGAGGGAAAGGAGAAATGCTGCCGTGGCCATGACCAGGGAAGGGTGGCCGGCGGCCATGTCTGGTGGACACTGGGGCCGGCCGGAGTGGCCACCAGTGGGCGTTCAGCGACGGACGCTCAGCAACAGGCGCTCAGCTCTCTAGGATCCCATGGGTGCCGAGGCCATGGTCAGGGAAAGGCAGCCGGCGGCGGAGTCTGGTGGATGCCGCGACCGGAGTGCCCACCGGCGGGCGCTCGGGGAAGTTGTCACCGTAGTAGCGGCGAGCGTTAGCAGTACTTTGTTACCGCGAGTTTGTGGGATTTTGGAGTTAAAAGACCTGGTTTTTTTTATTGATTTATTAGATTTCTATTTTTTTTAAAACAAAATTTAGGCCCAATATTGATTCCCTCACACTGTGATACTGCCCGCAGCTGTCAGTTGGGCGGCTAGCTGCAGGATCTCAATCTCAACCGAATCAAAGAAGCTGATCATGCATGCGGCAGGATCTCAACTTCCAAAAATCTATCCCAATGCTATCCATCCATCCGTATATATATCTGAAACCATCACGGCGGAATCCCATCCCATCCCATCCCATCCATGCGGCGGCATTTTCTCCATATCAACCCCTGTTTTTTAAATAGCTAGCTATAGCTACGCTATAGCTGCGCTATAGCTTTTCGAGACACACGGGCGCTAAGCTATTCGTTTTTCGCTATGACAATTTTTCCCATTATTTGCCGCTATAGCTGCGCTAAGTTGCATAGCTTAGTGTTTTAAATAGCTAGCTATTTCCAACAACCTGTATCAATCTTCTCAGAACTCAATCTCGGACTAGATTGCACTTGTGTGCTTGAAATTTAATTGGTATTTCCTACTTATCGGTGATCATTTGCTAGTAATTTGATATTTTAGACAACCACACTTTCATGAACCACGTTGTAATGTCATGTTGTAATATTATTTAGACTTGTGGAACCTTAGAAACATATTTTTGTTTATCAAATTTGATTTTTTTGTTTTTTTGGCTTTGATTATTGGTGTTTTTTATATTTTTTTTATAAAAACGCTATTCTCGCATAACCCATTTGTAGCTACGCTATAGCCGCATAGCTTCCGAAAAATTGGTGTCGCTATTTTGCATAGCTAGCTATTAAAAAACAGGATATCAACCGGCGGGACGCCTTTTTCCAATTCGATGACGACGTAATTCCATCGGATCCGGCCGCCATGGGCGTGTCGCCGCCGCCGCCGCCTCTGCCGCCTCTCAAGCGGCGGAGGACGCGTCGCGACCCGATCCCCATCCCGGTCCGGTCGCCATCACCAACAACAACAACCGCCGCCCGAACCCCAACCCAAACCCGCCACACTCCACGGCGACGTCGATCTGGCCGAAACTCCCTCCACGACGGCGTCCCGGGCAGCATCATCACACTCCTCCCAACCAAGGGCGGCGCGCGCACACACAAATCCTCTCCCGCCGTTTCCTCCCACTCTGGCGCTCCGCCTCGGCGCGCCTCTCAACCTCGAGGCCACACTCGTCACGGCGGCCGCTGAGATGAACGCCGAGATCACGCGCCCGTCGTCCGCCCGTCATCGGCGCGCTTACGTCTTGCGCACGGGGCCCGTCCGCCGCGTCTCGCTCAAGTGGCCGGGCCGCCGAGGACTTCCCGAACCGGCGCCATGCTTAAGCTCAACCGCGTCGGCGTCGGCATCGGCGGCCGTCTTCGTGAACGGTTCCCCGCCTCGACAACGGCGTGCGTGAGTTCGAGCTCTACTACAAACCCACCAATTACGGTGGCCCCGTAAGCCACCACGCCGCCGATGGCGTCGCTACTCCGCTCTCGCGCACCCCCTCCGCGTGCTCACCCCGTGCTCCGCCGCCCGGCTCCCTTCCGGTCCCAACCCGTACAGGCTCGTCTTCCCGTAGAGACGGCGGACCTCGAGTTCCCCCGAGCCTCGGCGGCTCACGCTCAAGCACGCCGGCATCTCCGAGGCCGTCCTCCACGGTGTTACGTCCCCAGGTGTCCCGCGCTCGAGCTTGGTGCTGCACAAGAACGAAGGCTATGGTCACCTCGTGATCAGGTCGGCGGCGCTGCGGAGCCTCGGCGTGTCGGATGGTGCCAAGGAGGTCGTCGTCGAGGACGCTCCGCTGTTGGAGAGGCTCATCCCCGTGATCTAGGGAAAACGTCCTCCGTCGGATCCAGGTTGTCCATGCACCTAGACTCAAGACACTCGGATATCTGTGTGACCAAATCTCTAAATTCGAGATGGGAACCATGGTTTTGAAGGTACCTATACTATAGCTGCTCCCACTTATATATATGCCCTGCTTTGCATTTCGATCATCTTTGTGCTGTTCGGCTCATGGTTGCCTTTCGATCGTCTTTGTGCTATTCGGCTCATGGTTTTTGCTGCTTATCAGCCTGCTGATGCTGTTTTGTTGTACGTGAGATAAAAATACTATACATGCATGGCTGATATGCTGGGCTGATAAGTTCAAGCGAATAGTGCGATTTATCTATCTCGTCTTTGTTCTATATGTGCCATATTATTGGCATGTTGCACCCACAAGATATCTCTGAATTTTACTTGTTTATTTCAGGGAATGGTACCCGCTGCTGGCACATCTAGCATGATCCGCACTGTGAAGATTTTGGCTCTCCATGATCCTCGTGATTTCGATGTTGTTATTGACTTGTTGAAATGCTTTCCGTGCGTGGAGAAGCTGTACATGGTGGGGTTAATTTGGTGAATTTTGATTTAATCTTTGCCTAAACCTGATTACAAAGCTGCTCGTTTTAATCACTTCGATAGTTAGTCATATTGCTTGTATATTGTGCTAATTCCCTACAATCCATTTCCTCTTTTCAGGAACTCTATCGTTATGGTGTGTCGAATAATGTAAAGGGTAGTAAGCTCAAGAATGCGCCTCGTCGCAGGAATAATGTTCCGATTGAATGCCTTGACACACATCTGAAGATGTTGGAGCTGAGAAATTATCGCGGCAGGAAGCCGGAAGTGAGCTTGATCAGGTTCTTCCTCTCCAATGCTAGAGTGCTAGAATCGATCAAATTGGTGGTCCCTCCTTTCAATATTTACAAGGGGAAATGGATTGTGAAGCAGCGTAAGAAGCTATGCCTCAACATCAGAGCTTCTCGAGGTGCTAGATTTCACTTCGAGATTAATCGATGTTTGTCCAGACTCGTACCCATCGAACACATCCACAATTTAGCTATAGATGATCCTTTTGGCAGATCATCGTGTAGCTGCGAATACGATGATTTCAAGTGAAGGATGAGTTTCTCTAGAGCCTTGGCCAGCCTGGGCCATGCCTACCCCTTCCGGGCTGGGCCAAATTCGTGTTGTGACAACATATATAAACAAAAGGCCACAAATAATAAATATTTTCATGAGCTTTGAATAAATTTAATAATCTAAGTAAAGAAGTTATTATTAACATATTATAAAACATGAAGTTTAATTCTAAATAATTGATTTCGGATATCCATTAGATATCCACGGGTGGAAAAACTAAACACAAAACCAAACCCGAAAACCGTGGGTGAAAATTCATCACCAAACCCAAACCCATAGGACCCGAAACCCATGGATATCCACCCAACCCAATCCGCTACCATCCTTAGCTCGGAGGTGGCAGTCACAGACTACATGAGGCGGCAGCATAACTTGAAGAGCCATAGGGTTTTTGTCCGTCGATCGAGATAGAGAGAGAGGGGCGCCCAAACAGAGAATAGAAACGAAATGCTACGTAGCTCATAGCATGACGATGCGTAACTAGTGTTATTGGTGGTAATTAATAGACCTAACTTAATGAACAGTATCGAACTAGTGTTTTCAGAGCACCCCTTAATATTGGTGTTTTATGGATTCCATGGATCTAGCTTTTAGATCCGGGAATGCAGATTTGGTGGAAGGAACGTTTAGTTAAAAACTTCCGTAGAGTAAAGCTGTTTTTTTGATGGATCTAGAGCCGCTGAAGCTCTGCCAAACTCCCACTCCCAATCTCTTTTCTAAAGCGGAAATTCTAAATTGCGATCTAATTTGTCAACTTTAGTTTTATTTATTGCTTATCAATTTTAGTTTTATTATTTCTTTTTACATTTATTCTTTTACTTTAAATTTTTAAAGTTTTTCCTATTTTTATTTTCAATTTTAGTCTTTCTTTTTGCTTTTTTAGTTTATGTTTTTTCGGTCTAGTTTTTTTTAAAATATTCTTTAGTTTCAGTTTTCAATCTCCTTTTAAATTTGAATGCATTCTTAAATCCTACATATTTTGACCTTAAAAAGACCGCGGGGAAGTTCCCACGGTGCACCAAATTTTATAAATAAAAGAGCAAGGGGGAACAAGAAACAGGTCTCAGAGATACTTACCTGGGGAGTTCCCCACGGTGCTCCAGCATTGATCCGGCCAGGAGACACCACACCACATGAGCCTACCGGAGGAAGAAGACTGGGAACCTTTTTTTTTGAGGCACTGACACGTAGGACATCCCAAAGGGCAACTCAGTCCATCCCAACATGTAGGACCCATCCCAAGTGCTGCTGAAGGCTAGCTAGCTAGTGCTTATATAAATACATTTAGGGTTATTGGTTACACTCCCACACCACCTCGATTAGGGGCCGGAAAGACGAACATATAATTGACGGCGAGCACCAAACCGCAATGCCTGCCGATGACAAGGAGATGTGGAAGCAGCTGAAAAGGCTGAATGAGATCGTGTTTTGCATTGAATTCTTGGAATATTCTGGCAATGCTATCGGCACTGTGGCCTTCCTTGGGGCTACTGTCGTCTTGCTTGGCGGGTTCCGGTCTGTGTTGAGCCCCATGGATTTCTGGTTTGCCGCTGTCATGATCTTCATGGAAGGCACCAGGTGCGCATCTCAATTTATATATAACAAGAAAAGGCATTTACTTTTGAGATTTATCTGTTTGGTTTTTCTTTTCTTTTCTTGTTGGTGGCTTTTACCGTCACCCCGCACGCGCTCCGCCTCTCCATGGGCAGATCTGCAAGAACTCCCTGTTTATGCACTCACCTCCACGCCGATGCTTTTCGCCCTCCTTTGTGTCTAGCCAGCCACAAACCATATGGAATTCATAACGCTTTCAAGGAAAAAAACATGTTCCTTTGTTGTTTCATTTAGCTCAGGGTTCTTGGGTTCAATTGAATAAAATTTTCAGACTCCAGAAACCTGAAAGCATCTCGGAAATATCAGACTAGGATTTGGTTTTAATTATCCTATCGAGAACTCAGATCGTACTCAATGAAATTTGGCTGAATTTTAGTCAAAATTTATCTAAGAAGCAAAAGGAGGGAAATGAAAGAATTGGGATTGATAGCTTTGCACTGATCTTTAGGCTAGTTTAACTTTGGATTGGACAAAAAAATCAAAATAATCCAATTTTTTATCGTTTTGTTGATACCACCTCTGTCAACGAAACAGGCGACAATTTCTTAGGTGTATGTGGTGCAGGCACTCGGGGCACAGTTCCTGTATCTGGTCCACCGTACGTCATTAGATGTGGCATAACACCAAACTAAAACAGTAGAAACCACATCTCAAAGTTATTATTTTTTTGTTGCAACTATTTACAGAGACGGACGCACATCTTATGGCGTCCTTCTCTGAAAATCAATTTTTAGAGACCGGTGTTTACAATGTCATCCACCTCTGTTAATGGCAATTTTTCGAAGATGGGCAGGCATTTGTGGCTATCTTCTTTAATAAAACTAGGTGAATACCTTGCGCATTGCTTCGGGGATTCTAAATAATTTTTTGAAAAAATATATTATTTATATTTATAGTTATATGAATGAAACTATTTAAGATTAATTTTGCTAATCATGGACAACTAAATGCATGTTAGTGGATGAAGAGAAACTATTATAATTACATGTGCTAGTTGGCTATAATTGGAACTTCTAGTGGATTGTTGATGTGAATAGCTTGCATGTTGAGAGAAATCATTAGTGGAGTTTAATTTATCTTTATTTGAGTATAAGGTGACCACCTCCACCGATCGATTTTCAGTGTAAATAGAAGGATCCTAGATAGAATGACCGCCTCCGTAACTCATGAGGTAATTTCAGAGAAATATAAAATTTTGGCCCGTCTATGCTAGAAATTAAAAGAGCACATGTCTTCTAAAATCTTTTTTTGTGGTAGTGCTAACCATTGAGCTGTGGCTCAGTTCGCCAGCTGCTCCATTTCATTTGCATGCAATCAGCCTCTTTCGCTATACTGATAGTATGTGCTTGCCCCATAATCACTAATATAGAATTCGACTTCAGTGCCGGTTTAAAACCCCCCGTTAGTGTCGGATTTTGAAGCGGCACAACTATCTCAGTGCCGGATCATTCAAACCGACAGTGATGTGTTTTTCAAGTAGATCCAAAAAATAGGAGGAAAAATAGCAATTTAAACTCGAGGAGGCTGGCACTGATCAGCTACACCTGTCCGTCTCCGTTGAAGTCGCAAGTCACGGCACTGATCCAAAAAACGCGCTACACAGCCGGTGGGATTCATACTTGTGACCCTCCTCTAACATTGCACCCCTTTGTCTATATTAGATTTTGGTTCCCGACGTATTATTACAAACCGAAAGTGTAAATTGATTGTTTCAGCCCTAAACGAATTCAAATAAAAAACTTGTCAACTATAAAGATTCATAGCTTTACGGGATCTACAACTTTCGTTTGGTAGTTTCTCCATCCGAGGTTATTTGTAAAATTTGAATTTTAAATTTTAAAAATTCAAACATATTTTTCCCTAACAAGATGATTTCAAATCAAAAAGTTGCTAACTACAAAATATCATAATTTCTTGAGATCTACAACTCTTATCTTGGTCGTTTTCCATCCGAGGTCATTTAAAAATTTAAATTTAAAATTCAAATTTAAAATTTTAGAAAAAACATATCGTAATTTTTCATGATAAGATGGTTTCACATCTGAATAAAAGTTGTAGATCTTGATGAGTTATAAAACTTCTATGTTTATTGTTTTTTTTAGCTGAAATCATTTAGTGTCCCAAAATAACGTTTGAAGCTGCCATTTTTTAAAAATCAAATACATAAATCACAATCACAATCATATGAAACAATAAATAAAATAATAACTGTAATAATACAACAAATTGATAAAGCATGATTTCAGAAATTTTTTTAGAAAACAAATCATCAAATTTGAAGTTGGTACCGGGAAGAAAGACTAATTACAAGTTTTATAAAGATATTAAAAGAGAAATCAGACTTCGTCGAGTGTTGTATTAGACTATCGCCGCTGGTTCATGGCACAAACAAGCACCGATGGCCTCGTATCGTTGTCGCCGATACTAGGTCATCTGTGCCGGTTCGTGCCACGAACCGACATTGATTGAATCGGCACTGATGTGAACCTGTTATCGCTGTCGGGCCATGGCTAGAATCGACACTAATGTGTTCGGAGGCACTATCATTTCTTTTAAAATCCGGCACAGATGATGATGGCAATGAAAATGAAATTTGTAGTAGTGAATCAGCAGCCTCTTTGGCTCTACTGCTGATATATACTGATCTATAGCTATTAATTACTGGTGACGACACTTGTGGTGCATCATGAACTCGACTTGCTTGGAATATAGAGTATACATACTTCACCCCTGTCAACTTGGTGCTACATGCATAAGCAAAATATTAAGCCAATTGTGATGTTTGTTGTATCCTACACGATGGTTGCCGGTCACCGAGGGAAGCCAGTCAAGTTTTTAATGATCAAATTGGAAGACAACTCCTGCTATTCTATTCTATTTTCCAATCTTATACCTAGCAATTGGTGCATCAGTCGACGTCGATGGCGCTACACAGGTATACAAAACCGTGTCCATTTTTGTCAGTTTGTTATGGACGATTGAGATCATGAGAGAGAAAGGGGGCAGCGGCTAGGGTTTTGGGCTCCAAGGAAGGCCGGCCGCAGGGCTTTGCTCATGGCGGGCAAGAGAGAGAATATTCTTTCTAATCTATTGCGAAAGAATATTCTTTCTAATCTATTGCTTGATTCATTCCACCATAGATTACATATATTTATTCCCTAACCACTTAGACTCAGCCACACAAACCCAGTCTAGATTCCAAGAACTGGCACTGCCTGACTCCTTCATGCTGCCTAGTCCTCATCCGTATGTCCCCTTTGCCCAGTCCTCGTACGCCTCGAACACAGTGACTCTTATCGTACGTCATCAACCTGCCCCGATCATCTTTGTATCTATATTACATATATAATAATAACAAGTCATTGTCGCTTGCGTTATCTTGCATATCGTTCCGGCCTCCTGTCTTGGAGAAAGCAGCAGAATGATTAGAATGAGAGCTGGTGGACCTATATTCCATTGTTATACCTAGGATATAGAATGTAAAAGTGGACAGTGAACATTCTTATACACCCAAGTTATAGAAATAATAACATGGCTTAGCGCTGATGTCAGCTCATAAATAATGGGCGCAAGAGACGTAATCCAGTTCACATCGAGGCACCTGCAAAACCAAATTTCCTACTCCCAACTCCTAACTACTCCCTTATTTTTAGCTCTGGACACGGGGATTAAGAGAAAGTGTAGTTCACACCAAACGAGAAAGAGAGAGATAGGGGAAAAAGAGAAAGTGAAAAAAAAATGTATTTGGAAGTAAGAATCACACTTATTTTGAGACAAGTATAGAAGGCTAGAATGACTTTTATTTTGGGACCGAGGGAGTACATCCCAAGATGCATGCATGAACAACCTAATTTTTTATTTTTGAATCAAAGTATATTCTTTTAATGAAGGAATCAGCTTCAGCTTCATTTCTTTTAACCAACTGAATCAAATCAGTTATTAACTAACACGATTGCCTGCCGATTCAAACGCAGAATATGCTTTCGAACAGTGTCAATAAACTTTTTTCACTAGACCTATGCTAGGTGGTACTCCCTCTTTATCGCAATTAGAAGACGTTCAGAATAGTGACACGGTCTCCAAAGCATAACTTTGACTTCTCTTTTCTACAAAAATATTTATTGAAAAGTTATATATATATATATTTTTATGAAAGTAATTTTAAAGACAAATCTGATATGATTTTCACATTTTCAAACTCAACGACATGATATATATTCCCAATATTAGACATAAACCATGTCCATAACATCTTTTAATTGTGATACGGAGGTAGTACATCTATTCTGACCTTTCCACGCCAATTAAAATTGTACACGTAGAGAACAAGATATAATTATAGCACTATTAGAAAGAAATTTAAGCAAATGAAGAACTAGATTTGCTTTCTCTCTCCGACCCTCCACCATAGATCTAGTTTTAGATCTAGATCGAGATCACCCAAAACCTGAAAAAAGGGAGCAACATAATGATGTGTGAGCACAGAGCAACCTCCTATAGGTGTCCTCTTCAAAGAATACAAGAGCAAAACCCCTCCCCCAAAATGGTGAATTTCCATTTAGAGCTGAAATCCCATCAAAATGAGAGGGTTATGGAGGCACAAGATGGGGATGGCTGGGGGCTTCCTTTTATAGGCATGGATTAGGGTTTAGGGTTTAGCTTAAATCCTAAAAATGGCCGCCTCCGTTAACAGTGGGGTCGCTGAGCACCGCCTCTGTCAATCAATTAACCGAGGCTCCATTAATACTCCATTAATGGAGGTGGACGAATTAAGTCATCTGCCTCCGTTAAATAGTTAATGTGAATTAATGCAGTATTAATCGAGGCAGAGAACTTACAGTAGCCTCCTCCCACGTTAACAATTAATGGAAGCGGGTGCTCGGCCATGGGCCCTAACAACTCTATTAACGGAGGCAGCACCAAAATATGCCCGTGTCCATTAATCCTGAGGCCAGTGTATCGCAAAATCATTTGTGTAGTAGTGAATACTTTTTAGTTAAAATTTGTTTCAATTAGGGTCATGCTGAGCACAAATATTTCATAGAAGATATACATAAGTAATACAAATCAAGAACACCGTCTATATAACCATAAGTAACTTAGTACATGGTGCTATCATATATTCAAAAATCATGTAACGAACACGCATGTGTTTTCTCAAAGAAAAAAATCACATGACTTATGACTCAGGTAGTATGCATGTTCTAGGACTTTAAGATTTTTTGTCGAAACCATTTAGCAGGCGGTTGGGACTATCACCGATGTAAATGAATCTATAGTAGTTCAAGTGTTTTTGTCCTAAGTCGTACATATCTATGTCTCATATAATTTATTGAAGAAATGCACCACCATCTAAATCATCAAATTAGATCTTTATAGAGATATTTCTTGACAATGCATTTATTTGAAATTGTAGATCGATGTTAATGTTTTCATTTTTTTTTTTTTTTGTTATGCTTTGAAGAGGATGGATGTAGCAAAACTAAACTAAAACTTCTTGCAAATCGAAATGGATGTAGCAGCAAACTTCCAACTTAATTTTGGTCCCAACCCGTAGAGTTATTTTTGTGCTTACGTACTATAGATTTTAGCACCTATGTATCTTGTTATAATTAAGTACTAGTAGTATGTCTCAGAGATGCTGAAACAGAAATGATCTGTTAATTTTTACGCCATCATGAATCTGATTAATTCTGTCCCTTGAGACATTTTTCACCATTTTGTTTCGTCTGACTCTGGTTATTCACGCAATAGGATTTTCATCAGCAAAGATACCTCAGTCAACCAATGGTTATTCGGCTCCACAAGGGCATTCAGATGGGACCATTTCTGTTTCCCCAAGATTCATGATTATGGGAATCTGATTGCAATGGGCATAGGTGTGGGTATTTCCTGGCGCCAATAGAGATCGGGTCCCAAACAATTACAGGCATATTAAAGGTGGCCTTGCTGGCTATTACCAGCCTGTTGCTGACTCGAGGAAAATGGGGCTGGTTTGCCAAAGCTGTCATCTTACTTTTAGGGTTGGCCAGTGTTTGCGGAACATTCTATGCTTCTTACAAATTGACTCCATCACACCGCTTTGGATTCAGTCGTGCTAACCTAAAATTTGCCGGTCTGTTTTATGCTTGGTTATTTGGAACGTTGGCTGGAGCATTTGTGACAGCTATCATCATGGCCTGTGTGGTTGTTTGCTGTCGACTACCAGTCTTTTGCCTTAAAGTCATTGTGGCTTTAGCGCTGGTATTTTTGCCCTTCCTCCACGCCAAACTAGGTTCAAAGCACATATATTTCAGAATATCGATCGCTACAGCACTTCTGACAGTTAACATCATAGAGGCTTTAGCCTTAGATTTGTTCAAAGAAGACATCAGTAGTAGCTCCCCACAGCCACAGGCTCCTCCAGCAGAACAAGACAACAGTAGTAGCTCTCCAGATCCAGAACAAGAACAAAGCAACGCTCTTCTTTTAGGGACATCGAAACTCTTTTCGAAGATAGTTGATACAATCTTGCCCATACTCTTCTTTTGGGGCGTGATGTTCCCGTTGCCAGGTTTCTCCCTGAAAGTATCATTCTACATGTTGTTCTCGGTGATAGCAGCAGTGTTGGTTGGCAACTTGCAGATCCCAGTGGCCTTCCTGCAGATTCTGCTATCAAGCTTGCGCCTGCACAGTCTTCTAGCGGGTCATCATTCCCACCGTGACTACCACCCCCTGCCAGATGGTGCTAGCAAGAACTTGGTGCCATCCATAGTAGTCTTCTACGTGCTGGAGCTATGCCAAGGTTCAACCAATATCCTGGGAATCATCATTGGCCTCATCTCCTTTTCTTGTCGCAGAAAACTGGTACGTGCCTTAGGACTCAAAGAAGACTGGGGAGCGAAAGCTGTCAACTTGTACTACCATCAAGCCTGCATGACAATCAAAGACAAGGGTCTTTTTCCTTTGGAGGAATCCACGCCGCCCAGCTTGGACAGCTTCGCCATCGAGTCACTTGGCTGCACCTCCAGTGAAATGCAGATTGTTCGGCTTCAGGTTCTTGACTACTATCTGCGACAGCAAGCGGACTCCAAATACAGAAAGAAGTTGATCGCACAAATTGCCAATGATGTTACAGGCATCGTCACCAAGATTGCAGGGACTATCAGCCATCTCATCGCCGACGAGGAAATAAACAGTGGTAATCATGACAAAGTTAAGAAGATACATTTCTCTCTGACTGTATCTGTGAAGTTTGTGAAGCTGCTTGCCGATGCTGAAGGGATCCGCACAAGGATTCGCCAAGAGCTGAAGGGGAACCCCATTCTAGTCCACAGCCTCCAGCGTATCTTGGACTTGGAGGACTGCCCACAAGAGCTAAAGACGGCGACGACGGATGTCAAAGAATTGCCGGCCTTGAACGACGAGGCTGTTAGCTAAACTGTTGCATCATTCTGTTAGAACTTTGTTTGTCATTTGCATAAGTCTAGTCGAGTTAGCGGGCAGTGCGTGGCTGGAGGCGTGCTTGGTCCATGAACCATGAAACAGCCTTGTCAGGTCGGCGTATGCTGCAGCATGTGGGCGCGTCGCGGTGAAACGGCGTAGCACACGGTATGCGGAGCGGCACGGGATACTCGGAGGTTTGTTCCGAGATCCTATATGTTGGTATAAATAAGAAGCAACTAGGGTCGAAGAAGTTGCGACATTGTGCAGCACATATCTCATACTCCTGTATTTGCATTTCTATCTATCCCTCGCATACTATCGAATTGTGCTCTCACAAAAGTATAAGGTAGGATGGAGCCAAAAATATAGCTTCACCTGGCTTCTTCTCATCCTACGTGGCGTTATGTGAGAGCATGTTTTAAGGATATCTATATGTGGAGCTATTTTGGCAAACGGTTTATCGGCTCCAGCTCCACCGATAGAGTTGTCCATGGAGCCAAAGCTCAAAAGAAAAAGGATTCACCGGTGAAGCGAAGATGTGTCAAACGGGACCCAAATGTAGCTGCTCAGACCATTGTCTAATCTTCTCCTACTTATCATCCCAAGAGTTTTGCTGCCTGTTGTTAGCCAATTAGTTGCACAAGAGTCTGTAATCTTCGTTCTAGATAGGATTGGCATTAGTCAGGGTAGAGGAGGATGCAATTGTAGACATGCTCAGTTGTAATTCATCCTGAGTCGACCGTCTGTCCACGTCGTGGCGTGAACGGCGCATGTGACGTGCCACCGAAGAAACGGTGAGGCGTCCCGGCGTGTTACGACGTGGGGGGTCTGTAGGCCTCAAGGTCTATATATATCAATAAAGGAAGTCGGTCGAGCTACGTGTTGGCAGCATTAATCCATATCTTCTCGTGTTCTTTTGTTTCAATCTACTAACGACTTCACCGTGGTCACCGCGGTCACCGCCGACGTCGACGTTCCTGGCCGTCAGAGCGTTCTAGCTCCAACACGTAGTATCGGAGCCGAGGAGGGGATGATTGGTGGTTGCGAAGCGCAGTAGAGGAGATCAGAAGCGGTTGCTGGTCTCGCCGGAGAAGGAGGAGCTGTAAATGCGGGCGTGGTCACCATGGGTGATGCAGACAAGGACGTCATGGAGCGGGCATACAATCAGGCTGCTGGAAACTTGACGTGGCCGATGTTGACTCGCACCAATTACCAGGGTTGGGCGTCGCACATCCAGTGTAATCTCGAAGGCATGTGCCTTTGGGAAGCCGTCGAGAACGACAAGGTGGAACGTCGCAAGGATCGACTGGCACTCGGAGCTATGCTTCGAGGAGTGCCACAGGAGATGCACTCCATGCCGCTCAATAAGAAATCGGCAAAGGAGGCTTGGGAGGGGATCAAGAATATGCGTCTTGGGGTAGACCGTGTGAAGGAAGTAAATGCCCGTAAGCTTCTAGCTGAATTCGAATCTATCGCATTCAAGCCGGAGGAGACGATTGATGATTTCGCGATCCGAATCACTAAGCCGGGTCACCGATTTGAAGGGGCTTGGAGAAGAAAGCATCACGGATGCCCGCGTCGTCAAAAAGTTTCTCGGGGTTGTACCATCACAAGACAGCCGTGTCATTGCGGACAATCGAGATGTTCTCGGATCCGACAAAGGCGACGATAGAAGAGTTGGTCGGTCATCGAGGGCGGGTGAGGCCAGGTTTGAGCCATCGGTGGAGAAGGTCACGGAGAAGACGAAAGCTTTTGCTGACGGAGGAAGAATGGGCAGCGAAGAACAAGAGTCGCATGGCCACCGATTCGTCCACATCGGGCACAAAGGGGCTGGTGGTGGTGGACATCATGCGAAGAAAGACAAGCAATGGAAGCCTCGCAATAATGGCAACAATGGTGGCGAGCCTCGTAACCCCGACTTGCGCCCTTGGGGACTCCACGTCGGAAGGGCGGATGTCTCAAGTGCGGGATCTATGGGCACTTTGCAAAGAGTGCAAGAAACCACCGTGGGAGGAACGTCGGGAGGCAACGCATCATGTTAACAATGAAGGGGAGATGGCGCATTGCTTGTGGCGCGGGTGTGCAACGTGGTTCGTACCACGGAAAAGGCAACACAACGCGCATATATCCGAATTAGGAACATGTGTTCCCATCCACGTTTGAAGTAGGTGCATGGGTGTTGGACACCGGGGCCACTAACCATATGACAGGTTGCCGGGATTCACTGGCATCGCTGGATGAGACGGTGAAGGGCGCGGTCAGATTCGGTGATGGGTCGAAGGTTGAGATCAGTGGCATTGGGGCGGTCACAATAGCAGGAAAAAACCAAGACCACAGAGTCCCGACCAAGGTGTACTACATTCCATCGCTCCGTTGCAATATCGTCAGCCTGGGGCAGCTAGAAGAAGCTGGGTGCCGAGTCGAGATCGACCATGGTGTCATGAAGGTGTTTGAGCGCACACAGGATGGGCTCAACTTGTTGATCAGGGCAGAGAGGAAGAACCGGCTATACGTGATGTAGGTGAACCTCACTGCACCTATTTGCCTGATGACGAAGATGGAAGAAGAAAGGTGGCTTTGGCATGCACGGTATGGACATTTAAATTTCAGGTCCCTACGTGACTTAGGCGTGAAGAGCATGGTGGATGGTATTCCTGTAATTCAGCGTGGGGAGCAGGTATGTGACGGTTGTGCACTTGGCAAACAACACCGAAGACCGTTCCCACAAGCATCGCAGTATCGTGCAAACACAGGACTGGAGCTTGTACATGGTGATCTGTGTGGACCGATTACACCGGCCACACCAGGAGGACGGCTGTATTTTCTTCTTATTGTTGATGACTTCAGCAGATATATGTGGCTGGAGGTCTTGAAGACAAAGGATGAAGCGTTTCCTAGCTTCAAGAAAGTGAAGATAGCAGCTGAATCTGAAAGTGGAAAGCGTCCGAAGGCGTTCGGGACCGACGGAGGGGGGATTCAATTCAGGCGTGTTCACAATCTATCGCAACAATGAAGGTATAAAACGTTATACTACCGCACCATATACCCCGCAACAGAATGGCGTTGTTGAGCGACGAAATCAATCTGTAGTTGAGATGGCTCGTTGTTTATTGAAAAGTATGAAAGTTCCGGGTCAATTCTGGGGGGAGGCAGTCTCAGTTGCAGTTTATTTGTTGAATAGGGCACTCACGAAGAGTTTGAATGGTAAAACCCCTTATGAAGCGTGGTTTGGCAAGAAACCTGGAGTTCGTCATCTACGGACATTTGGGTGTATGGCATACGCCAAACGGGTTGGTCCGAGCATAAGCAAATTAGCAGACAGAAGTGTTCCTGGGGTTTTCTTCGGTTATGAAGGCATATCGTATTTATGATCCAAAGGCGTAAGAGGCTAATGGTATCCGGGGGACGTTGTGTTTGATGAGAAGAGGTGCTGGAATTGGGGGGAGACAGGAGCAGCAGCCGGGAACAGTGAAGATCAGTCACCATCGTTTTTCAGTTTCCCGGAACCTGAAGATAGCACTATTGCGGATCCGACAATAGACGATGCGACCGATTCAGAAACCTGGGGTGCGTCAAATGAGTCGGGTCGCCGCTCCATCGATTCCATCACAAGGGGGTGTGGGTAATATGTCACCACACACTCCGGAGCATCCACAATCTACTAGTGGTTCCATCACAGGTGGTGGTCATTAGATTCAATGGGCGACTCCACCATCGGGGGCTTCAGTTGATTCAGAGGGCGTATATACCACAGCGGTATAGGATGATGACAGACTTGTTAGATTCCACCAAGCCTGTGGAGTTGGAGTACAGTGGAATGTGCCTGATAGCAGCTGAAGAGCCGAGCTCGGTTGATCAGGCTCTGACAGAAAAATGTTGGAGGGATGCTATGAAGATTGAGATGGAGGCGATTGAGGCAAATAAAACTTAGGAAGTTAGTGATCTTCCAAGGAATCATAAAGCAATCGGCCTTAAGTGGGTATCTAAAGTTAAAAAGGATCCTGAAGGGAGGATTGTCAAGCACAAGGCGAGGCTTGTAGCGAAGGGCTACGCGCAGTGTCGATTTCGATGAAGTATTTGCACCTGTTGCTAGAATCGAGACAGTTAGGGTGTTGTTGTCACTGGCAGCTCAAGGTGGATGGGAGGTACACCATATGGATGTTAAATCCGCTTTTCTGAATGGAGATCTCACAGAGACCGTGTTCGTGCAGCAACCACCTGGTTTCATACTGGGCAAGGGTTACAAAGTGCTGAAATTAAGGAAGGCATTATATGGACTGCGACAGGCACCTCGTGCTTGGAATTCTAAGCTCGATAGAGAGCTTGTGGCTCTTGGATTTGTCAAAAGCAAGCTAGACAGTGCCGTATACAGAAGGGACAGCAAGAGCTCTTTCCTAATTGTTGGGGTTTATGTAGATGACCTGATCATCTTGGGTCCAAAAGAAGCTGACATTATTCAGTTTAAAGAAGAGATGAAGACAAGGTTCAGTATGAGCGATCTCGGGCTCCTTAGCTATTACTTGGGTGTTGAAGTGAAGGAAGGAAGAGATGGGATCACGATCAGTCAGAACTCTTATGCGTTGAAAGTATTGGAGGGTGCAGGTATGAAAGACTGTAATCCATGTGACACGCCTATGGAGTCAAGACTGAAGCTCAACAAAGGAGTAGAGAGCGAAGCTAAGAATGTGACGGCATACAGAAGTCTAATTGGGAGTTTGAGGTACCTCGTCAACACCAGACCGGATCTTGCTTACGCGGTGGGTGTTGTAAGTCGGTACATGGAAGCTCCTGGCAAAGAGCATTGGGCTGCTGTAAAACGCGTGCTGAGATATGTGAAAGGCACCATTGGTTATGGCTGCAGTTACAAGAAGGGCACTGATCTGAAACCTATTCTTTTGGGGTTTAGCGACAGTGACTTTGCAGGTGATTTGCAAGACAGGAGAAGCACTACGGGGTGGTCTATTTCCTTGGAGGTAATTTGGTGACCTGGGCCTCGCAGAAACAGAAGGTTGTGGCATTGTCGTCATGCGAGGCAGAATATGTTGCAGCAGCGGCAGCAGCTTGTCAAGGTGTGTGGCTGAGCCGACTGATAGCTGATGTTTTAGGAGTGAAGGAGACGCCAGTGAAGTTGAAGATGGACAATATGTCAGCGATCGCCCTAAGTAAAAATCCGGTGCATCACGATCGAAGCAAACACATCGATACTAAGTATTATTTCATTCGTGAGTGCATAGAAGAAGGCAAGGTGGAGGTAGAACATGTTGGGACTGCTGATCAGCTCGCCGACATCTTCACGAAGCCGCTTGGGCTTGTTCGGTTTGTGGAACTGAGAAACTCTCTGGGTGTCGTTGATGTGCAACCAATTAGGGGGTGATTTGTTAGCCAATTAGTTGCACAAGAGTCTGTAATCTTCGTTCTAGATAGGATTGACATTAGTCAGGGTAGAGGAGGATGCAATTGTAGACATGCTCAGTTGTAATTCATCCGGAGTCGACCGTCTGTCCACGTCGTGGCGTGAACGGCGCATGTGACGTGCCACCGAAGAAACGGTGAGGCATCCCGGCACGTTACGACGTGGGGGGGTGGGGGGTCTGTAGGCCTCAAGGTCTATATATACCAATAAAGGAAGTCAGGTCGAGCTGCGTGTTGGCAGCATTAATCCATATCTTCTCCTTTTGTTTCAATCTACTAACGACTTCGCCGTGGTCACCGCGGTCACCGCCGACATCGACGTTCCTGGCCGTCGGAGCGTTCTAGCTCCAACACCTGTCAATCTTCATCGTCATATAACTTGCGAATAATAAATCCCTTTAATTAAAGGCATACTAGCTAGTAATAATTTTGGTTTTTTTCCCCAATTTAATGGTTCGCCACGTACTCCAGCATTAGGTTCGTCTCATGACGAGCAGCACCGATTAGTCCAGCGCCTGCACACCTGACATGTCAACTGTCGTTCATCTCGAAGATCGAGCCTTTGGCCCGGGCCCCTGCCCAGTTGCTTCGACGTCCGTACTATTCATAAGCTGAGGATGAGGTTGCTGTCGAGAGGAAAGCTAAAAAAAAAACCCGAAAAAAAAAAAAGTATGTTCAGAGAAAAGAGAGCCAACGCGTCCTGTGATTGGCCTTGCGTGTAATGAACCTGGCCAAGATGGGCCTAGCTAAATCGGTGCGGGCCCAATATTCATTCTCTCACACTGTGATACTGCCGTAGCTGTCAGTTGGGCGGCTAGCTGCAGGATCTCAATCTCAAGTTATCAACCGAATCAAAGAAGCTGATCATGCATGCAGCAGGATCTCAACTTCCAAAATCTATCCCAATGCTATCCATCCATCCGTATATATATATATCGGAAACCATCACGGTGGAATCCCATCCCATCCATGCGGCATTTTCTCCATATCAACTGGCAGGACGCCTTTTTCCAATTCGATGACGACGTAATTCCATCCGATCCGGCCGCCATGGACGTGCCGTCGCCGCCGCCGCCTCTCAAGAGGCGGAGAAAGGGCGACCAGTCCCAGTCCCAGTCGCAGCCCAGTCGCCAGCAACAACAACAACCACCGCCCGTAGAACCCAAACACGCCACAGTCCACGACGACGTCGATCTGCTGAGCTCCCTCCACGACGACGTCCTGGGGAGCATCATCACGCTCCTCCCAACCAAAAAGAGGGCCTGAAATCTTCCCCTGCGGAGGGTGAGTCTCGGTCATTTGTTTCACATTTGTCTACAAAATTACTGCCATGACAAATAAAAACTTGTTATAATTGTTTTATCTGATATGCTTATATTCTAAGACAATGTAGCTCCTTATCTATATCCAGTTGTTATAGACGTCAATTACCAGTTGTCGATATAATTTTTCATCAAAGCTCGTAAATTTTCTATTTTGCATTGCGCACTTTTTTTATTCATATGTTTAGTTGAAACTAACTCTAATAATGTGTTTGTATCCTGACGACACAACATACACACCTACATATCTTCCTTTCTATATCTTCTCGTACCAAGCTTTAGTTACAATTACCTTATGTATTTGTATATCCCTATTTATGTGCATCGCACCTCGCTCCATGCTCCATGTGTGCTAAATGTATATATGTTCAATTGATAAAATGTATCTGTATTCTAATGGAATACTCATATAAATACTTATCATTATACCTTGTTATTCCTTTTATAGTTGACATGTGCTTACTTTTCAAAACTGTAGTTTCAGCCATGTATTTTTTGTAAGTCAACATGCTCGTTACTTCATGCATACAAGTATATGATTTACATAGTGACACATTTATATGCATGCACATCTCAAACTATCTCTTCTATATTAATAATGAAATAAATGAGTAATTTTGAAGCATTTTGAGTATTTATAACAATAATAGATCTATATGCAATTTAGATTTTTGGTTATTTCAATTTATTTTTAGTAGCCGTGAGATATGTCGGTAATTTATATTAGATACACATTTAGGCGGGCTGGGTTTGCTTTTAGGTCAATTCATATAATTTGCATTGATGGGTAATCCTGATCAAGATTTATGGGTAATTTTAAGTATTTTTAAAATGACAGTGGGTAATTTTTAAAAATAAAAATAGATATGATGATAACCATTATTATTATTGATGAGTAGAATCTACATAATACATGACTTGGGTTAGATGTTTCTAACTTTAGTGAAGGATTTTTATGATTTATCTTTCTTTTATATTAGCACAACTCATCAGAAGAATTAATAGTCTTTATTACTGAGTCACCAATTAGTACGTAATAGTTTGTTTGACACGATAACAATGAGGTCCTTCGTTATTTGACATTGTCATTGTCACCACACCATGCACGCAGGTGATGCAGGTTATAATAGGGAGCGAAAATGACGAACAACAATCAGAGAACTCAGGGATTAAAGTCGTCAAACAATTGGATGCCGCACTCCGCGTCGCATCACAAATATGTTGTGTAATCCCTAAAAAAGACTTTGCTGATGTGCTTGCTGAAAACCTCACTCCAAATACTATTGCAGCAGAAAAACTTGTTGGAAAGCTGGTGGATACTCTCAAGTCCAACAGGGAACGACCAAATCAGGAGTTCCCAAGATTAAGAAGGGTCCTTATTGAGACGGTAATATCAATTGTGGAAGCGTCCCCTTTGTACATAAAAATCTTCAGGGAAAAGGGGAGCAGAGGAGGCCCTGACGGACATGCTCATCCAATCGTCCAGTTTGGAAAACTACAAGGTCTTGGTTGAAGGCGAAGGCATGGTCCCGGAGAGCACACCTATGGACAAACTAGTAGGCGAGGCCAAAACAAAATTACGGCCTCAGACAAATCCAACCTTGGATGCTCAACCAAGCGACCCTGGTTTCTAGTTATCTGTCCACTTTATATCAGTTGTTATGTATGCAACCTGCTGCCACATATATTGAGAAGTTATTTGTGTCGCATTGTAGGGGCCTTTAACCAGATAACTCAACCTTTGTATTCGGTGTTTGAATAATTCATGACTCAACCTTTGTATTCGGTGTTTGAATAATTCATGTGCGTGTTGGTCGTTTTTATCAGTGTAACATGTTCCTGTCATTTGTCTTTTTAGACTGTATGCATGTGTGTAGCTGCAGCTGCCAACTTGTGGTGTAGCTGCACAAATTTGTGCCCTCTGGAGCATGTTATCCCTCGTGCCCAAGATGTCTGGAATGGCATGGAATGGTTTTTTTTCAGACGTGGCATGGACACGTTCAGTTAACTTGAAAGGGATGCAAACTAAACAATCTTGGAAGCCTCTGGCTTTAAGCCGCAGTGGCGTCAATGGCTTCACCACATGCTCGTAGGTAATATATGTTCAGCGAAAAGAGAGCCAACGCCTTGCAAGTAATGGACTGGACCTGGCTAAGATGGGCCTAGCTAAATCAGTGCGGGCCATGTTCCCCAACAGCAAACCAATCAGGCCCAATATTCATCCTCTCACACTGTGATACTGCATCTGTCAGCTGGTAGTCAGTCAGTTGGGCGGATCGGTGTCTGCAGGATCTCAATCTCAACTGAATGAAAGAAGCTGGTCAAGCAGCAGGATCTCAACTTCCAATAAGATTTGTTCCTCTTGTCCTCGGGAAGGAACCTTGTTCCAAGACAGTTCTTCTTCAACCATAAACAAGTTAAACTCCTGAGTCCTGATGCTAGTTAGGTCCTCTCCATTGCCCCAGAGATAAAAAGATAGTTTGTAGAGGTCACACTCGTAAGAAACAAGGTTGGAGATGAACAGGCCACCCGGTTTTGACGAAACAATGAAGCGAAAAACTCTATCTTGAAGCTTGAAGACATCAAAATGAGATGCTTCACCACCAAGCACAATTAGTTGCCTGAAGCAAAGAGCCAACAGAAGCAGGGGAAAGCTGGGACTTGCAACGCCCGAAAACGACTACAAGGGAGAAACCAGTCGCTGGTCTAGGAGAATAGGTCACGGGCAAAGTAAACCTCTGCCAAGTTTCTTTCTAAACCCGCAAACCCGGCAAAAACGAGAGCCTAGTCAGCGCCATGGCGAGAGGAATTGAAGAAGGAGGCTTGGAACTTACTCAAAGCATGACAGCAGAAACCACAGTAGGATCATCCCATGGTGGCAACCGACGAGCACCACCCTTCCCGGGCTCGATTTATCAGCGTCCTGGTGCTCCCCGCCTACAGCCAAAACGTCGAGCAGGTTGCGTGCAGCCAGCGACGATCTCCACCAAATCACGAGACAGGGCACAGGAAGGACTAGGTGCCCTCCGAGGAAAGGACAAATGCTGCCGTGGCCATGGCCAGGAAGGGCCGCAGGTGGCCATGTCTGGTGGACACCGGGGCCGGAGTGGCCACCAGCGGGCACTGAGCGACGGACGCTCAGCAACAGGCACTCAGCTCTCTAATGCATGGGTGCCGAGGCCATGGTCAGGAAAGGCAGCCGGCAGCAGAGTCTGGTGGATGCCGCGACCGGAGTGGCCACCGGCGGGCGCTCGGGGAAGTTGTCACCGTAGTAGCGGCGAGCGTTAGCAGTACTTTGTTACCGCGAGTTTGTGGGATTTTGGAGTTAAAAGACCTGGTTTTATTGATTTATTTGATTTCTATTTTTTTTAGCAAAAGTTAGCCCAATATTCATTCTCTCACACTACCGCAGCTGTCAGGTACGTAGTCAGTTGGGCGGCTGCAGGATCTCTCAATCTCAACCGAATCAAAGAAGCCGATCATGCATGCGCAGCAGGATCTCAACTTCCAATATCTATCCCAATGCTATCCATCCATCCCTTTATATATATCTGAAACCATCACGGCGGAATTCCATCCCATCCATGCGGCATTCTCTCGAGATCAACTGGCAGGACGCCTTTTTCCAATTCGATGATCCGGCCGCCATGGACGTGTCGCCGTCGCCGCCGCCTCTCAAGAGGCGGAGGACGTCTGACCAGTCCCAGTCCCAGCCCCAGCCCCAGTCCCACCCGGTCCGCCATCACCAACAACAACCGCCCCGCCCGAACCCCAACCCAAAACCGCCACACACTCCACGGCGGCGCCGATCTGGCGGCTTCGCTCCACGGCGGCGTCACCGGGGGCATCATCACGCTCCTCCCAACCAGGGCGGTGGCGCGCCGCAAATCTGCCGATTGCGCCCGGTCACACAGGAGCGAGCCACCGAGACTCGGGCGGGCGATGACAGCGGCGAGGAAGCCCAATACTAAGTATGTTGGTGAGCAATGGGCCTGACCAGCTTATGCCTGCGTGCGTGCGAGGGAGCAAGTCCCTGTAATATAAAGGGGAAGTTTGCGAGAGAGAGAGGCAACTTGTATGAACCAATTTGAATTCCAGCTAAGATTCGTCGTTATTCCTCTGTTCTTCTTCTTCCCGACACCTTTCCCCTCTTCCACGATATCCCGGTGCTCACATCTGGTATCAGAGACCTAGGTCCTTGGCACTTCCTTCCCCGCCTCGGATCCAAGGCGTCGGCATCGGCTCACGAGCACTTCACCCGTCGTCAGAAGCAGCGCGGCGCCATGGATCCGTCGAAGATCTTCCTCGATGAGATGGATCGTCGCTTGGTGCTTCGTCTCGAGGTCGTCGACAAGCGCTTCGACCAGCTCGAGTCGAAGATCGATGGTACCGCGAGTTCGTCTTCTCTCCGCCGACGCCTCGAGAAACGCCTCCAAGGTGCTCGACGCATGGCGTCCCGAGGTGGACAACCTCATCGATGATCTCCGTGGGCGAGGTCAATCGTCTCTCAGCCCTGAAGAGGTGGGGAAAATCTCCAGTCTCATGGAGCGATCCCTTGGTTGGCGGTCCCCACCTCACGGGGGCGTGCTGTCGACTCCATCGTTGGCGATCCCCAAGTCGCCTTCGCTCCAGCGTCCCCCCAGCGCGGGCGGTATAGAGCTGAGCCGCAGGGTGGCCGCTGCGCAGTCCGCCCGACCTCCGACGGCTTGGGCGCACCAACCGCCCCTCCGCAGTCAGGCGCCGCCGTTCATGTCGCCATCGGGCGCCGACGGCGCCGTGGCTGCCCCAGCGCCCACCGCGGGATCGACCAAACCGCCCATGGGCACCACGTCGACGGGGTGGCTTCGGAGTGGTCACCACTCTGTTGCCACCATACCTGGGTGCGTCTCATGGTCCTCCTCCTCCCGCCCCGAATTTTTGCCGTCCGTCGCGCCACCTCCACCACTTCCACCTAGTCACTTTGAGTCCGCTTATCGGGGGGATTTCGTGGGGATCACCGGGAAACTACCTAAGTTCGATTTCCCTAAATTTGATGGGGAACATCCCAAACTCGGATCAAACAAAGTCGCGGCAAGACTTCAAATTGTATCGGGTCGAGTCTCATGTTTGGGTGTCAGCTTCCACTATGCATTTCCATAGCACTGCTAAGCGTTGGTTATCTTCCATCGAAGATGAATTAGAGCACACAAGTTGGGAGGGGTTCTGTGCACAGCTGTTGCAGCGTTTTGCCCGCGATGAGCATGAGTTGCTGCTTCGCCGCCTTTTCCAGATCCACCAAACTGGTCCAGTAGCTGAATACATAGAGAAGTTTGTGGGGTTAGTAGATGAACTCAAGGCCTATGCAAAACATCCTGATCCCTTGTACTATGTCCGACGCTTTATTGATGGGTTACGGGATGAAATCAAAGCTGCACTTCTTATTCTTAAACCTGCAACACCGGAGATACTGCTTGCAATCTCGCTGAATTGCAGGAAGAGGCGCTTGGACTGTTGAAGAAGCCTGCAAGACGTTATGATCAGGCAGTGGTTCCTAAACCAGCATGGCCTGGTGCTCTTCCACTTCCTCCACCTCTCCAGCGTGCTCCATTGGGAGAGATCAAGAGGCCTCAAGCTAACACAAGTACCACGGTGGAGGATAAATTTCCGTGCTCGTCTTTGCGACGCGCCAAGGATCAGGGGCGTGTTTCAAGTGTGGTGCAATATACAAACGGGGATCATCGCCGTCATCGAGACAGCCAAGCTTCACGTTGTACAAGAGCCGCCGGATGTGTTCCCAGATTCACGTAGAAGTTTTAAGATGATCAATCGGTACATCCTGATACCCCACAGATTATGATGCATATATCCTTGGCTGCTATCACTGGTCCTTCTGTACCCAAGACTCTTTGTTTCTCATTCACCATTCGTGGTACCGTGTCTATGTTAGTGGATTCTGGTAGTTCTAATTCCTTCATCAGTGACAGATTATTGGGCTCCTTGTCTGGGATTCAGCCATTGGCCAATATGCTGTCAGTTCAGGTTGCAAATGGTTCTATTCTGCAGTGCACTCACCATATTCCAGCAGCTCAATGGTGTCTCCAGGGTCAGGTTTTCTCTACTGACTTGAAGATCATACCATTAGCATCATTTGATATGATTTTGGGCTTAGATTGGTTGTCTAGCTTCAGCCCCATGCAAGTAGATTGGGAACACAAATGGCTGTCTATTATTCATGAGGGTGCTACTGTGACATTGTGGGGTGACAACTTTACTTTGCCAGTTGGAACTATGGTTCGCTTAACTCGTTGCGTAATGGTGCCGATCCTCCTCAAGCTGAATCTAACCCTCGCTATACAGCATTGATAGATGAGTTTGCTGAATTGTTTGAACCATCTCCCCGGGCGCCACCTAGCAGATCTTGTGATCACTCTATCCCATTGATTCAAGGTGCTCAGCTTGTCTTTGTGAGGCCTTATAGGTATGCCCCTGTCTTGAAGTCTGAGATAGAGAAACAGGTTCATGATATGCTGGAGAAAGGCATCATTCAAAAGAGCTCCAGTGCTTTTGCATCTCCAGTTTTGCTGGTAAAGAAGAAAGACAATACCTGGCGTTTTTGTGTGGATTACGTGCGCTTGAATGCCATCATCAAGTTAAAGGTAAATACCCTGTGCCTATTATTGAGGAGCTGTTGGATGAGTTAGCTGGAGCTTCTGTGTTTTCTACCATGGATCTTCAGTCTGGTTTTCATCAGATCAGGATGAAACCTGGAGAGGAGTTTAAGACTGCCTTTCAAACACACATAGGACACTTTGAGTTCTCGTGTCATGTCCTTTGGTTTGACTGGAGCCCCAGGAACTTTTCAGGAGGCAATGAATACAACTTTGTTTCCCTGCCTGAGACAGTTTGCCTTGGTCTTTTTTGATGATATTCTGGTTTACAGCAAGTCTATGGAGGAGCATCTCATGCATCTCAGGGTGGTGTTTGAGTTATTGGCCAAAGATCAGTGGAAGCTTAAGAGGTCTAAGTGCACTTTTGCCCAGACTAAGATTTCTTACCTAGGCCATGTCATCAGTATTGCAGGAATGGAAACTGACCCTGCTAAACTGGAATCCATTGCTGCTTGGAAATCTCCCACCGCTTAAAGAACTCGATCATTTCGCCCGGGCAGATATTACAGGAGGTTTGTGAGGCATTTTGGGGTGATATCCAAACCCTTGACCAACCTGCTGAAGAAACATAGTTTATTCATCTGGACTGCTGATCATGAAAATGCCTTCCAAACACTCAAAGCAGCTCTGTGTCAATCTCCTGTCCTGGCTTTACCCAATTTTGCAAGGCCCTTCCAAATTGAGACTGATGCTTCAGATACTGGTGTGGGAGCTGTTTTGATGCAGGATGGCCATCCTTTGGCTTACTTCAGCAAGGCATTGGGCTCTAAGACTAAGGGACTCTCCACTTATGAAAAAGAGTACATGGCAATACTTTTAGCTGTTCAACAGTGGAGGTCTTACTTGCAATTCCAGGAGTTCACAATTTTGACTGGCCAAAAAAGTTTGACACAGATTACTGATCAGCGTCTCCACACTTATTGGCAGCAGAGGGTCTTTTCTAAGTTGATTGGTCTGCAGTATCGTATTGTTTACAGACCTGGGTCAGCAAATCGGGCAGCTGATGCTTTGTCTCGACATCCCAATGCACCAGCTGTTTGCAACACAGCCACAGTTCTAGTGCCATCTTGGACTTCTGCAGTGTTGGCCAGCTACACTAATGATCCTTTTGCAACATCACTACTCACTAAGCTGTCCCTGGACCCTGATGCAGTACCCAATTACACTCTCAGTTCTGGACTTCTTCGCTATCAGTCAAGAGTCTGGGTAGGTGATGATGCTGACCTCCAATCTAATATCATTGGCCAGTTCCATTCTAGTGCTCGGGCCGGGCATTCTGGGGTGCCAGTTACTTATATGAAGTCGGGAAGGTTTTTGCTTGGAAGGGCATGAGGAAGTCTGTTCAGTCCTTTGTGCAATCTTGTCTGATTTGCCAACAATCCAAATTTGATCGCACTAAACTACCTGGGTTGCTACAAAGCCACCCAGTGCCGCATTACAACTGGATGTAGTGTCTATGGACTTCATTGAGGGATTGCCTCTGTCCAAATCTTTCAACTGTATCCTGGTTGTCGTGGACATGCTCACTAAGTACAGTCATTTCATCCCTCTCCCGACATCCATTTACAGCCGAAGTAGTGGCCAATGCTTTCTCCCCATGTCTACAAGCATCATGGTCTTCCAAGCAAGATTGTTTCTGACCGTGATCGCATCTTCACTAGCAGATTCTGGGATGAATTGTTCACTTTGGCCGATGTTAAGCTCTGCAAGAGTACTCCTTACCATCCACAGTCCGACGGTCAGACCGAAAGAGTTAACCAGTGCCTGGAAACTTACTTACGCTGCTTTGTGCATGCTTGTCCTACCAAATGGAGTGAGTGGCTGGTGTCTGCAGAGTATTGGTACAATACTAGTCACCATTCCTCCATTGGTCACTCTCCATTTGAGGCTGTGTATGGGTACTCTCCACGTCACCTGGAGATTGATCCTTCAGCTGTCAAGAATCAAGATGTGGCCACCTGGTCCTCTGGTCGTCAATTTATGGATCACCGTTGCGAACAACACCAATCGGGCCAAGACTAGAATGAAGAAGCGTGCGCATGCTCACAGATCAGAACGTCACTTCTCCGAAGGTGATCTCGTCTTTCTGAAACTACAGCCGTATGTTCAGACGTCCTTGGCCCCTCGATCTCATCGAAGTTGCTATCGCTTTCTTCGCCCTTATCGTGGCCGGAACGGGTGGGCTCGTTGCTTACAGATTGAATTGCCAGGCTCTCCGGCAATACATCCAGTTTTCCACGCTTTCAGCCAAGAAGATGGTGGGCGCTGGTCATCGTGTATCTCCACTCATGCCTTCGATTTCGCCATTCACCTGGCTCCCGAATCGGTCTTGCAGACCCGCTCGGTGACTCGCGGGGCGCGCTCCGGTACCTCAAGTTCTCGCCAAATGGAACAACCTTCCAAATGAGCCTCGCAACATGGGAGGATTACGGCTGTTCATCAAGAGTTCAGCGGTCACCGCTTGGGGTCAAGCAGCAGCTCAAGGAGAGGGGGATGTCGGCCAGCGCCCGGTCACACGGGAGCAGCCACCGAGGACTCGGGCGGGCGATGACAAGCTTAGCGAGGAAGCCCAATACTAAGTATGTTGGTGAGCAATGGCCCACCGCTTACGCTGCGTCGGCGTGCGAGGGAGCAAGTCCCTCGTAATATAAAGGGGAAGTTTATGAGAGAGAGAGAGGCAACTTGTATGAACCAATTTGAATTCCACTAAGATTCGTCGTTATTCCTCTGTTATTCTTCTTCCCGACTCCTTTCCTCTTTCCACGATATCCCTAAGTGCTCACAAATCCCTCTCCCGTCGTTTCCACCCACTCTCGCGCTCCGCCTCGGGCGCCCACTCAACCTCGAGGCCACACTGCCGCGGCCGCTGAGATGAACGCCAGGATCACGCGCCTGCCGCCCGCTGCCATCGGGCGCGCTACGCTGGCGCACTCGGGCCCCGGCCCCGCCGCGTCTCGCTCAAGTGGCTGGGCCGCTCGAGGACTTCCCCAAACCGACGCCATGCTTCAAGCTCAACTGGCCGGGTGTCGACGGGCTGCCTCGCGTGAACGGTTCCCTCGCCGACAACAGCGTGCGTGAGTTCGAAGCTCTACTACAAGCCCACCAACGGTGGCGCCTGCCGCCACTCCGCCGATGGCGCCGCTGTTCGCTTCGCGCAGACCCTCCGCTGCAGCTCACTCCTGTGCTCCGCCGGCCAGCAGCTCCTCCAGCCTAACACGCATAGCCTCGCCTTCCCGGGCAGAGACGAAGGACCTCGAAGTTCCCCCGAGCCTCGAGCGGCTCACGCCAAGCACGCCAGCATCTCCGAGGCCGCCCTCCACGGTGTTCTGTCCAGGTGTCCCACGCCCGCAGCTTGGTGCTGCACAAGAACGAAGGCTACGGCCGCCGCGGATCAGGTCAGCTACGCCGAGCCTCGGCGCGTCGGACGGTGCCAAGGAGGTCGTCGCCGACGACGCTCCGCTGTTGGAGAGGCTCATCCCTCGTGATCTAGGGAAAGACGCCCTCCGCCGGATCTAGGTTGTCCATGCACCTAGACTCAAGACACTGGATATCTGTGTGACCAAATCTCGAATTCGAGATGAGAACCATGGTTTTGAAGGTACCTATATAGCCCTAGCAGGCTTCTTGCATTTCGATCGTCTTTGTGCTGCTCGGCTGATGGTTTCTATGGCTTGTCAGCCGGATGATGTTCTTTTTTTTCTATATGTGCTATATTATTGGCATGTTGCACCCACATGATATCTCTGAATTTACTTGTTTATTTCAGGGAATGGTACCCGCTGCTGGCACATCTAGCATGATCCGCACCGTGAAGATTTTAGCCCTCCACGGTCCTCGTGATTTCGATGTTGTTATTGACTTGTTGAAATGCTTTCCGTGCGTGGAGAAGCTGTACATGGTGGGGTTAATTTGGTGAATTTTGATTTAATCTTTGCCTAAACCTGATTACAAAGCTGCTCGTTTTAATCACTTCAATAGTTAGTCATATTGCATATATATTGTGCTCATTCTCTCCGATCCATTTCTTCTTTTCAGGAACTCTATCGTTATGGTGCGTCGAATAATGTAAAGGGTAGTAAGCTGATCAAGTATGCGCCTCGTCGCAGGAATGATGTTCCGATTGAATGCCTCAACACACATCTGAAGATGTTGGAGCTGAGAAATTATCGCGGCAGGAAGCCGGAAGTGAGCTTGATCAGGTTCTTCCTCTCGAATGCTAGAGTGCTAGAATCGATGAAGTTTGTGGTCCCTCCTTTCAATTGTTACAAGGGGAAATGGATTGTGAAGCAGCGTAAGAAGCTATGCCTCAACATCAGAGCTTCTCGAGGTGCTAGATTTCACTTCGAGATTAATCGCTGTTTGTCCAGTCTCGTACCCATGGAACACATCCACAATTTAGCTATAGATGATCCTTTTGGCAGATCATCGTGTAGCTGCAAATACGATGATTTCAAGTGAAGGATGAGTTTCTCTAGAGCCTTGGCCAGCCTGGGCCATGCCTATGGCCTACCCCTTCCGGGCTGGGCCAAATTCGTGTTGTGACAACATATATAAACAAAAGGCCCCAAATAATAAATATTTTCATGAGGCAACTTTGAATAAATTTAATAATCTAAGTAAAGAAGTTATTATTAACATATTATAAAACATGAAGTTTAATTTCAAATATTGATTTCGATATCCATTGGATATCCACGGGTGAAAAACTAAACACAAAACCAAACCCGAAAAACCGTGGGTGAAAATTCAACACCAAACCCAAACCCATAGAACCCAAAACCCATGGATATCCACCCGAACCCGATCCGCTACCATCCTTAGCTCCGAAGGTGGTAGGCACAGACTACATGAGGCGGCAGCAGAACTTGAAGAGCTATAGGGTTTTTGTCCGTCCGACGAGATAGAGAGAGGGGCGCCAAACAGAGAATAGAAACGAAATGCTACCAACCCAAGGTTTAAGATCTGATCTTTGACACCCATAGGCTCGCCCAAAAATAGGAATCCCCTGCTTTTTTTTTTTTTTCTTAGCTCAACGTTTTGCTTTTGTATTTGTTTTAAATCATATCCTACCACACATGCCTTCTCCATTACATAACTTAAATGACCATTGTACTTAGCAGACACCTATTTTGTAGCCATATCTCTATGTATCTACCAATCTATCCGTCTCAGTATGTCTATGTAGACACCTAAATTCGAAGCTTTGACCGTAGGAAGCGCTTTGGTGAAGCCATCCGTAACTTGGTCACCTGAATTTATGAATCAGATATCCAATTGACTTTGTGCAACTCTCTCTCGAACAAAATGGAAGTTAATCTCTATGTGTTTGGTTCGTGCATGAAAAATTGAGTTAGTCGAAAGATACTTTACACCTAAATTGTCACACCAAAGTCAAGCCATCGGAGGATGATGAACAAGTAGTTCATTCAAAAAACTTTTGTACCCATATCATATTAGCGGTTGCATTAGCTAGCGCCTTTGTATTCTACCTTTGTACTGGACTTGACATAGTCGGTTGCTTTTCTAGCCGTCCCATGAGATTCGGTTATCATCGAGGAAGACAGCAAAGTCCCTTGTGGATCTTCTATCACCGACGCATGTACCCTGCCCAATCAGCATAAGAAAATGCACTCACAAGCATAGACTTGGATGGTCCAATCTTCAAACCAAGTTTGAGAGTTCCCTATATATATCTCGGGATCCGTTTCACAACGCTCAAGTGAGTAGTAGTTGGTGCATGCAAGAATTGACAGACCTTGTTTATAGCAAAACATATATCAAACCTTGTCAATGTTAGGTATTGCAAGGCACCAACAAGGCTTCGGTATTGAGTACAATCTTCAGGACCAACTTTGACACCATCCTCAACCCTAAGCTTTTTGCTACTAGAAAAAGGTGTGTCAATCAGCTTGCATTTTTCATACCAGACCAAGTTAAGACATCTAAAGCATACATCTCCTGTAAGCAAGGCATCTGTAGCTTTGACTTCAATGCGCCCAAGAAGTAATGCAGATCGTCTAAATCTTTGAGAGCAAACTCTTGTTGCAAGTCACAAAGCAAGCAGGCATTGTAGCTGCTTTGGATGAGCTAGCGAGGAGGATATCATCTACATACACAAGTACAAAGAGATTATGACCTTCTTTATTATAATAGAAAAGAGATGTGTCAACCTTCCCATGGATCCACGAATCTGTGTGGTCTCTAACCTGTGGCCGATTGTTTAATCCTTCCCCCCACTTTGGGCAGACTTTGCAGCCAACCACGTTGAATCGGATCTCTGCAAGATTGTGCTTGCGAGCAAAGTTTCTGCGGAGCTGAGGTGGTTCGTGTTCTTGAATCAGGGTTCGTGTTCTTGAAACAGCTACCGGATTCGAGCAATGTAGGTTTAGTCTCGGTGCTCACAATGCTTCTCGAGTGCACGCCACATGTTCGACGGAATGTCACACTGAGCTCGTCCAACAAGGAGAAACCGCCTATGGACACGCCCACCAGTAAGAGCGCGAGGCCGATGGACGCCGGAGACAGGATCAGCAGCCTCCCTGATGAACTGCTCCACCATGCCATGTCCTTTTGCGGGCAAGGATGCTGTTCGCATGTGCGTGCTGTCGACAAGGTGGCGTCACCTATGGGTGTTCATGCCGTGCAGCAGTGCCAACACCGCGGATTTCATCAACCAGAGAAGGTTCATTAATTTTGTGACTTTCTTGCTTCTGAGTCGTGGTTGCGGACATCTGAATACGTTCAGGCTGGTGGCCAATGGGCCTAGTACCTTTCTTGAGAATTTCCGTGAGCCTACTTGTGGATCTGCCATGCCCTTCGAAGCAATGTTCATACAGTAAGCATTATGGATCACGAGCTGAAAGAGGAAGGGGAAGGGGATGAGGAAGGAGAAAGCAAATGGGAAAGCAAACGGGAAAGCGAAGAGAGACCTGATGCCTTCTTGCTAAGCCACTATCCCTTCATGTCATTGTACTTGAAAAAATTGCATCTCCGTGGTGTTTGCGTGGACGAATGCTTTGCGAAGAATCTATTTTCTGGCTGCACAGCATTTGAAGACCTAGATATGATAAACTGTGTGATCCTTGCCACCGAATTTTCCTCTGCCTCATTGAAGAGGCTTAGCATTGACTATCATGGTTTCTTGAGCTGGGAAGTGTATACCCACGAAGACATTGTGATAAACATGCCTAATCTTTGTCACTTCATATTGGAGCACTTTTTGCAATGCTCTCTTTGTGGATATTCAGTCATTCACTACTGGAAACTGCAATATTGATAACAGATTAACAGCCTCAGTTTGCTTGGATGATCGGAAGGCTACATTTGTTGGTGCCTGCAACATTCTTGGTGCTCTTTCAAGTGTGAAGAACTTGGACTTGCTGTTTCGAGTGTGTGTGGTATGATTTATATGGAACTGCGACACTTGCAGCTACAACCTTTTTTGTTTCTGTCCTATAGAAGAAACAAGGTTTTTCTCATAAGTATTTCATGTTAATAGCTTTTTTGTACGTACTGAATCTACAGAGAGGGGAGTATTCATTGCAAAGTGATATCCGTTTGTGTCAAGTGGAGTTTACCAATTTGACAACTTTGTCCATCAGTGATTGGTGTTTACATGGCAACTACAAAGTGCTGCTATATATGCTTAAGCATTCACCAAATCTAGTGGAACTCACTCTGAAAGCGACAAAGGTATTTTTCTCAGGATGACCCTGGACTTTGGCAGGCCATCCTATATACATAATGAGTGACATGTACTTATTCTTCTTGGCAGCTTTATGGTAGTGAACGTTTTGCATTGTCTCGTAGTATTGGTTCTGTAGATTCCCCATGCAAAGAAATAACGAGTCCTTTCCATTGTGAAAAGCTCAAGAAAGTTGAAATCATCTGCCCACAGGGTGACCAAAGGGTGGGAGTGGGAATGCTGGTGACAATACTTTTGACCAGAATAATATCACCTCCTGAAATTAGTATTAAGCCGTCTTCAGATATTCCATGGTAAGTTTCTTGTTCCCTCGAAATTTTTCATCTGAATTCTTTACAGTTTATTTTGGAGTGAATTAAAATGTTATGTTTTCAGTTTTCACTTATTACTCTGGCTTCACACTAACTCTGGCTTGACATGTAGGGATACTACCCATTTTGTATACAAATGGACGAGTTTGGATTTGCACTAGTGGCCAGAAGATTTGTTTGACTTCTCACTCACCTTTGGACGACTGCAGTTGTAAGGATGGATAACTCTGCGCCAATGGTTCTCCCGGAGACTCTGCTGTCTGCTCGGACTGAGAGCTTTTGCGTGTCACTATCTTGTTCGGTGATTCTGCCTACCTTTCTAATTGATGTTTCAGTGTATGCCCAGAGATTGCACGTTACGTTACACCCCTTACTCTGTTGTTTTCCTCGAAACTCTTCTGTATTATGTCGTGCACAATGCAATGCAAGCCTGACAGCAGCATTCGATTGGCAAGTGTTTGTGTGCTATAGATGTTTCGATTCAGCATGTGTACTGTGCAGCTGTGCCTCGATTGCTGATGAGCTTGCAGGACATGTTTATCGTGGTGGTTTAACAGCCTCAAAAGGTTTACTACAGATTGCAGTTTGTTTGTGATGATGCACACTAGAGCATGCACGCTTCTTTCAGAACTCCTTTTCCCCACCTCCTCATTCCTTGACCTTTGGTGGCCCGGATTTCATTTCTCTGTGGCACATATTCATGCGAAAACCTATTCTTTATTACATTTTCAGTTGATGGTAAAGATTACATCAAGTTTCTTCAGCTGCACGGTTGACAATGGAGCCAACATATATATGCATGGACTGATGGGAGAGCTAGCTCAAGGACTGGATGCCGGCTGGAGGGCTGCAGCCAACCTTGCAGGGGCAGTTCTTGACACACTCCGTCAGATGTGACCAGCACTGGTTGTCTTTGCTGCAGCAGAAGTTATCCGTATCATGTACCTTCTGGTTGTAGTGACATCCATTGAAAATGTCCTTCATGCCTCCCCTCTTGCCTTCTTCAGTGCTCTGACCTAAACGTCCGCAAGGAGAGATATAGGAAAAACAACTGATAATCTTTTTCCACAACGGAAAACCGAATTTCATTACTGGTGTAACGAAATTAGAGTTTTTGAGACCCCAGACATTACGCCAGTAGGCTAAAAACAACTAATAATCCGCATTATTATCCCTCCGTTTCAAATTGTAGTTTACTTTGGCTTTTCTAGATACATTGATTTTGCTATGCATCTAGTTATACACTATGTCTAGAACTCTAGATACATAATTAGAAAAGCCAAAAAGTGAACTACAATTTGGAACGGAGGGAGTACATCAGTACAATCAAAATCTGAAAACATGAGATTGATAAGTTTAGTTACCAATGATGGGTACAGGGATGACAGAGAATGCCAGGAGAACCAATGCAAGCAGCAGGAGTCCTTGGATGCTGTTGCGCTTCACAAATGTTGCCATCCTCACAGATGAGGATCAAGTGTGTGCTTGTTTTCTCTATTCAAGTTGAATTTGGTGAGTGTTTGAGCACTGATTGCTCTGGCCGAGTGGCCGGGATTGATATACGTACGTATATATACTTCTATAGTCATATGGAGCAGTGAAAATTAGTGTGAAATAAATGCTAGCTAGCTATCTCTGTTGACTTTTTTATTTATTTCCTAGATTAAAGTTCAGCTTCAGCTACACTGGTAAACATTGCAGATATATCATTTAATTATCTAACGTGTATTCATATACTTCCAATTACACATGAGTAGTTGGTTTAGTGCCAAATCAAGACATTAACTATTAGCTGCCCTTTTATTATGGGCATATTTATTATCTTCTATCTATAACATAAGGGTATCTGTATAGCAACCCCGATAGCATCCTATTATGGCAGCTATCTTTTTTCATTCAAGGGACTGCTTGGAAGTTTTGCCCGGTTCATTGACCTCGTCTCACTTGGACGGCACATTCCATGAGAAACTTGCCAGATGAAGCGAGGCATGCGTTTTGTCTCTCTCAGTCTTATGGTAGCAAGGTTTCTTCTTTGCCGGCATCAAGGCAATCCAAGCACATGAATCAAGCAGGTAGCTATGTTTATTTCCTTGCTTTGCCAAGCAAAACAGTACCTGGCAAAGGTACAAAAAGACGCCCCAAGTTAATTATCCATGGTTATGTTGTCCTTATACTTTTTGTTGCCCTCAAGCCGCTCTCGCTGAGGGCGACTCGGGGCGGCCCCGCGGGTACCCCACCCGCCCTGGTTCCCTCCGGCCGCCGCTGCCCGCCGCGGCGACGGCGGCGACCGTGGTGCGCTCAACAAGGCGGACGCCGCTCTCCCTCCTTCCTCTCCACCCCACTCTCCACTTCCTCCACCGAACCTTCACCCCTGGCGGCGGCGCGTCGCCCTTCCGCGACTGGCGCGTTTTTTGGGCGGCCGGATCCGGGCTAGGCTCCGGATCTGCCGCTTCGGTCTCCGCCCGCCCCGCCTATGGCGGCCGCTCGTCCGGGCCCGGGCCGGCGACCCCGACGGCGGCCGGGCGACCGGTGGCGGCGGGCTTGGGCGGCCGGATCCGGCCCCCCTTGGCTCGGATCTGCCGTTCCGCCTCCCCGGCCCTCGCCCGTGGCGGCAGCGTCTGCCGGGCTGCGTCCCCCAGGCCGGGGGCCGCCGGCGACCTGGGGACGGCGGCCAGCGACCGGACGGGCCGGGGGCGGATCCGGCCTCCCGACCTGACCCCAGGTGCTCCCTGGGTGGGGCTTCCTCCGACGGGGCGGCGGTGTGCTCCTCTTAGCCGGTGGCCGCCGCCTTGGTGGTCTGCTGCCCTGGGGTCTCCGGTGGCTGTGCCTCCGGTGATGCGGCGTTGACGACGCTGCTCGGTGGTGAAAGCCTTGCTCGCTCGCTGGCGGCGACCGACGGTGACACCTTGGGCGCCACATCCTTCCATGGAAGCGCCGGTTCTGATATGTGTGTCTCCTCGCCTTGCCGTGCCTTTTGTGGCGCTGCCGACGGCGGCTAGTTTGGGTGTTTCCAAGACTCCAACGCCGCCATGGTGGCGAGGTTGGCCGGGTTCGCCGTTGTTGCACCTGCATCGCCGTGGTGGTGGGGTGGGTGGCGACGGTCATCTCTTCACCTTCTGGGAGATGCGGGTGAAAACCCATCCCGCGTGGATGGCGCCGACGGCGCCTCTGGCGCCGTGTCCTTCCTGAAGGCGACGCCGAGCATCTCCTCCGTTCGCGCACTTGGTTGGCTTGAGGGCAGGCCTTTGCTATTCGTCGCGCCGCTCGTCGTGCTTGGCCTAGTTGCGCGCTTGTTGCTGCTCTTTACCTCGGTTAGTCCTAGTTGGTGTTTGTCGTTGTCCTAGCCTCATCGGTGCTCCTCGCCCGCGGTCCTGGAACCTTGTGACTGGAGGGTGCCTTCATGTCGGTGCTCCTCGCCCGTGGTCCTATCTAAGTGACTCGGAGGTGTGCCTTCATGGCGGTGCTCCTCGCCCGCGGTCCTGGAGCTCTGTGACTCGAGGAGCGCTCGGATTGACGTTCATCTACGGCAACGATTGCCACCGGCTTTCGAGTTGAGTTTTCTTCAAGACTAGGCTTGGCCTCAAGGGGTGTTAGGTGGAGGGTCTCCCGCCCCTCGTGTTCTTGCTTTCGTTTGTGTTTCGGGCCTCGTTGGTAATCCCCCGGATTACCCGCGTACTCGATTGTATCTTTTATGTGTAGGTCTATTGACCATTCCGCATTCCCTTCTGCTTAATGAAAAACGGGCTATATCCCCGGTCTAAAAAAAAAAAAAAATTATCCATGGTTATTGCCCACGCTAACTAGAATTGTAATGAGACTTTTATATCTGCTCCAGTAAAAAATTCAAAATTCCACACATCTTGTTTCCGTTATGGTCAGAGACGCTCGTTTTCATAGGATCAGACTTCCATCTTTCCCAAAAATAGTGATTTTGCCATTATCTCTTCCTTAGATGCATCAACGGGTGACATTCTACTAGAGCCTTGAGTGCTTGCTCCACGTCATAATAAGAGTCGATTTGGTTTCCTCGTGTGACTAAAAGCAACTCCATCAACCCACCACAAGTAGAGCGGAAGCTCGAAGGCTTTAGAGTTTCCGAATGCTGGAGTGTTAGCATCTTGTACCTGCTAGTCTTTGATCGAAGTGCGATCACTCCCAGCTTAAAGAGTTATACACTACTACAAAAAAAGTACTAAGAGAGTGCCTGCATTTTATTAGGGGCGGCTCATACTTTGAGCCGCCCTTAATGTATGCGAAAATCCTGGGTAGAAGAAACCGCTCTATCTGTTGGCACATTAGGGGCGCTCATGTTACGAGCCGCCCTTAATGTTACCCGACACATCGTATGCGGGTATATATACAGCCATCTCTAATGTCTCCTCAAATCAGGGGCGGGTATATATACAGCCACCCCTAATGTGTTTTGGTCAAACTTAGTCAAACCGGACACTAAATGACCTCAAATCGAAAAAAACTTTGAATACAAAAAGTTGTATGTATAAGTGTAGATCTTGAGGAGCTATACAAAGTCGTTGTTCGTGACTTTTGAAAATGAGGACATCTAGGGCTCCAAAAAGGCGTCTTTAGTTTGAATTGGAAAGTTTGACTTGGTCAAACGAGGTCAAACGAAGCACTAAATGACCTTAAATCGAAAAACTATGAATACAAACGTGTTAGAGCTCATCGAGATCAACATTAGTTATATGGGTCATTTTGGCTTTTGAGAAAGTGTTAGTAAACATTAGTCACAAAATTATGGATCACACATATAGTCTATGAAACATTAAGGGAGAGGTGTCCGGTTGTGAAGAACGCGCCTATCAAAACTTTGTCAAATGCAAAAGTGTCCTACATATGCATTGTAGATCTTGACGAGGCGAGTCTAATTGGTATTCATGACTTTTAAATTCTAAGCCATATAGGGCCCCTAAAAACTGAAAACTCGCCAAAAAAAATTTAAATTCAAAATTTTTGCGCTTCAAAATCCGTTTAATCCGAAAAAGTTGTATATAGAGAGTGTAGTTCTTGAGGGGTTACACAAAGTAGGTGTTTGTGACTTTTCAAATTTAGAACATCTTGGGCTCCAAAAAGTAGTGGCAATGCGTTTTTGTTTGAAATTTGAACGTTTGACTTGGTCAAACTCAGTCAAATTTCGAACGATCTCGGACGGAAAAACTTTCTAAATATGAAATGTAGATCTCGAAAAGTTATGAAACTTTATAGTTAACCACTTTTTAGTTTGAATCCTTTTAGGATCTCAAATAATCAATTTACACTCGGATATGTATAATATATGAGGACGCGGAATGGGATATGGACACATACAAGTGTGTAGTGCGTGGAGGGGAAGGTCGCAAAGCTCGAGGTCATGGTTCGAATCTTGGAGGCCGCAACATTTGCAAAAAGGCTGAAAAATCACCATGTGTAGGGGATGTGGGTGGTCGGGCCGGTGGGGTCCTACCCCGATTAAAAAAATCTTTGTTATTTTTTTTTTTGAATTTTAAAATGCGAAATCTGGGATTCACATTAGGGGCGGTTTTAGAGTAAGCCGCCCCAATGCCTGTAGACCTATTAGGGCGGCAACAACAGGCCGCCCCTAATGTGGTCTCATTAAGGGCGGTTTGTATTGCGGCCGCCCTAATGTGGTCTCATTAAGGGCGGTTCCAAAGAACCGCCTTTATTGTGAAACCACATTAAGTTTATTTTATTAAGGGCGCTTTCGAGGAACCACCCTTAATGAACATCTTGAACCGCCCTTAATGAGCCTTTCTGTAATAGTGATAAACTGGATCTCCCAAAAGCCACGACAATCATCAGATGCGACAATGACGCGCTTGGCTGGCGTCTTCCATCTGCGCCGCAGCCGTCGTGTACTTGTCCACCACACGAGGTTCGACATGGTGGAACCATGGCGAGGAGAGATCGACCAAGAACCCTGGCCGCGACGTGCCGCTGGGCCTCATCTAGTCCATGTTGGCCATCACCCTCGTGTACTGCATGCGCCGGCCGTATACGTAACCCTGGCGCTTCTTGGGGATGCAGCGCTACAGAATCATTGATGCCAACGCGTCATACCCCTGGTCGCTTTCGCAGCGGCCGGGATGAAGTGGGCGCGCGTACCATATTCTCATATTGGTACATGATGTAACCGGTGCACATGCAAATAGCTGGATTAAGCACATGCATCCAAGCAAATTGTTGATTAAGCACATGCATCCATGCAAATTGCTGGATTAAAAATATATATTGTTGCGCGGAGGTAAAAAAAAATATTAAGAGTGCCAGCGGCGCATGCATCCATGCACATGATGCATCCATGTACGACACCGGCGCACATGCATCCATGCAAATATCTGGATTTGAACAATATATTGGCGTTGAGAGATTGAAGGGGGTGTCAGCGGTGCATGCATTCATGCAACCATTGGTGGGGTTAGTCCTCGTTTGCATGAGCGCAGCTACCAAACACATGCATGATCTGGTATTCGTTTTCCTGGAAGCTACACGCCAATAGTTTGAATTCACTACTAGTTTGGAGTAGTAGATCTACAATGAGCAGCTTCACCGTGGATGATCCCACCAGAGAGCTGGATAAACTATTTGGCTTGCACAACCGCGCTCGAGATCCATGAAACTAAGATTTTGGCGGGAAGGATCTATTTTACCGTTGGTATATGTAGTATGATATACCTCTTTTATAAAAAACATACTACTCCATCTCAAATTATAAGACGTTTGACTTTTTTATCTCGATTTTGACCACTCATCTTATTTAAAACATTTGTGCAAACTTAGTTATTCAAGAATGATTTAAACTTGACTAAGTTTGCACAAATTTTTGAATAAGACGAGTGGCCAAACTTGGAGTCAAACAAGTCAAATGTCTTATAATTTGGGATGTATTAGGTACATGTTTTCTTCATATTTATTTTAAAAAATGGTGTAACTTTTTCCTAAGAACACAAGTGCAATATCTCGACACAAATATTTGATGAGCCTTCTATGTTGACACACAAAGGCTGCTAAAGGCCAAAAGAGCGTCAATGGGGCTACTTAATACTCCCTTCCATTCCAAATTATAAGTCACTTTAACTTTTTGATACATCTATTTTGCTATGCATCTACATATAATAATATGTCTACATACATAACAAAATGGATGAAAAAAGAAAGCAAAGCAACTTATAATTTGGAACAGATGGAGTACTAATAAACTAAATCACGCTTACACACTCATATGTTAGCATCAAAAACGTCTAAAAGCATGCATTTGGGTATACATCTCACGTCGACCATGACAGCTCGGTCGTTTCTTCCTTGCTTGTCGCTTGGCCAGAACACGCAAGGGCCAGCGCATGAGCGGTCAGCTAGTAGAAAAAAAAAGGTTACGCCAGTGGAAAGCTCGGTTGTACAAGTGGTATTCACTCGTCGACCACTAATCATGACATTAGGCACAAGCACTGTGCTTTTGATAATGGCCAGCGTCATCACATCGGCCTGATAAAGTTAAATGTGCCTTTAAGGACATTTTAATAGGCATGTTCTCTTAGCACACCCAGTATTAGATTCGCATTGATATATGTGCGCACTTCTCCATATGAATCCAATGGTGGGTGCTAAGAGCACAAGCCCTTAAGGGCAAAAAAATGACCTTCGTGATCGCCCCTCGGTGGATTTTTTGACTCGAACATGTCCAACTAATGTGGCAAGCACACCGACTAGAGATTTTCGATCTAACAATGGTACAGTGTGCAATGCGAAAGAAGGGGGGTGGGGATGTATTTGGGCGCCATATCCACCTGATTTGGCCATCGCCGGCTCGCTGGAGAAAGGCGCTAGAGCTCCGTGAGGTGACAAATACAAACTCCGTGAGATGGCGGTAGAACTTGAAGGATCGTGGAGGTTTTTGTCCTGAAACACTATCTAACGCGGTGTGCGCCGCTAATCAATGCAGCGCATGCTTGGCGTGGCCATGCCCCATAATCGAGGAAGAAGGGGGCAATTAGGGGGTGGCAGAGTGGCCGACAATGAGGTCGCCATGGCTGGGGCAACGACGGAGGTGGCTGTTAGGGTTTCACCTGGTTAGAGAGTTGGCCTTCCGCACAGGGCGGCAATGTGACACATTGGTGGTGGCGGGTTGGTTGGCGATGGCGTAGCCAAGCAAGTGGGGATTAGGACATCCGGATGGGCGGGCTGGGGTAGTAGGTGGCGGGGGCGTGCCATCGATGTTAGGAGAGGGCGAGTTCATCCAGCGGGGCTGTGGTTGGTGGGTGGGGAGGCCACCAGCGTCGTGGCGCGGTGGTCGAGGTGGGTGGGGGAGTCTTGCCAAGGAAGACGATGAATAGGGAAGGAGGCGAGAGGGTGTGCACCAGCAGGGGTACGAGCGCACGTGCGCTGAGGAAGAACCTAGGTTCCTGTCGGTGGAGAGTCACGAGCCCGAACTTGTGATATTAGTAGTAATTATCACCTAACTCAATGAGAAGGTATTGGGCTAGCGTTTATACAGCATCCTTTAAGGTGCTTCATGGATTTTTATGGACGTAGCCCTCAGATCCAGGAATCTACACATTCGGTGGACCTTGAGCGTTTAGATAAAAAATTTGTAGAGTGAAATTGTTATTGATGAATCTAGTGTTCCGAAGCTCTGCCGAAAACAAACCTATAGGTCGCTCCTAAAATGATGTCTCTTTTCTCAAGGCTGGGCTATAGCTAGCTGGCCGGTGCTCATAAATACAGCCAGGGGTTATTCCCAGGGCCACTGCAGACGAACATATAATGGCGACAACAGTTCCTTCTTACGGCGACCACTCAATCGTAGAAGTGCCACCTGCCGGTGGGAACGCTGCCGCCAGTAGTGTTGGCGAGTCGCAGCGGACAGATAGCGCAACCGGTAGCACTGCTGCTGGCGAGTCGCAGCGGACGAAGAGTCGTGCCGATGACAAGGCGATGTGGGAGCAGCTGAAAAGGCTGAATGACATCGTGTTTTACATTGAATTGTTGGAATATTCCGGCAATGCTTTCGGCACCGTGGCCTTCCTTGGGGCTACTGTCGTCTTGCTTGGCGGGTTCCGCTCTGTGCTGAGCCCCATGGATTTCTGGTTTGCCGCTGTCATGATCTTCATGGAAGGCACCAGGTGCGCGTCTCAATTTATATATCACAAGAAAAGGCATTTACTTTCGAGATTTATCAGTTTCGTTTTTCTTTTAGTGTTTTTACCGTCAAGCCGCGGATCGTCTGTCTTTTCCATTGGCAGATCTGCAAGATCCCCTGTTTATGCACTCACCTCCAGCAGGGCAGCAGGCCTCCATGGCCGATGCCCAATGCTTCTACACTGCTTTGTTTCTAGCTGCCAGCCACGAACCGTATGGGGAACTCATAACGCTATCATGGCATTTTGCTCAGGTTTCTTGGATTCAAATGAATAAAAACTTTCAGACTACAGAAACATGTATGCATCTCGGAAATGTTGGACTAGGATTTGACTTTAATTAACCTAAACTCAGATCATATTGTGATGAACTTAGGCTGAATATTAGTCAAAATTTATCTAAGCGGCAAAAAGGAGGAAAAGGGTGAATTAGGATTTGATAGGTTTTCACTTGCATACTAAACGTACAGAGGGTCTTTAGATTAGTCTGAACTTTGGATTCGACAAAAAGATTCAACATAAACCAATTATTTTTTATCGTTTTCCTCACAAAACAGGCGACAGTTTCGTTGAAATTGGAATGTTACAACTCTGATTTCTCTCCCTGAGAAAATTATTAGAGCAAAGCCCAATAAATTTGGGGTTAAGCCAAGCCACATCATTTTTCAGACAAGCTGTAATCAGATCAGTCATTCCCTAATGCGATTGCCTGCCGATTCACATGCAGATATGCTTTCGAGCAGTGTCAACAATCCTTTTCACTAGATCTATGCAGGGTGCTCTGATAGCCTCGATGTGTGGTACATCTATTCCGATCGACCCTTTCCATGCCATTTAGAATTGTACACATAGTGAAAAAGATATAATTACAGAAGTATTGGAAAGAAATTCAAGCAATGAAGAACAAGACCTGTTTTCTCTCTTCGATCCTCCCCACCATAGTTCTAGTTTTAGATCCAAAACTTGAAAAAAAGCGAGCAAAATAAGGATGTGGGAGCACATAGCAACCTCCTACACTGTTCCTTCAAGGAATCCAAGAGCAAAACCCCACTCCCAAAATAGTGAATTTTCACAGTTTTAGAGCTAAAATTCCATCAAAATGAGAGGGTGAGCTTGTGGAGGAAGAAGATGAGGTGGATGTACGAGGCTCCTTTTAGAGGCATGGATTAATCTCCATCAATCAATTAACCGAGGCTCCATTAATAATCTATTAATGGAGGTGGATGGATTCAGTCACCGGCCTCCATTAATCAGTTAATGGAGGCCCGGTTGCCATAAGACATCTGCCTTCGGGGTAGCCACCTCCCCCATTAACCATTAATGGATGCAAGTGCTCAGCCACATAGTACCATGTGATGCTCTGTTAACTTCTACGCCATCTAGAATCTAATTAATTCTCTCCATTGAGACATTTTTCGTCATTTTGCACTGTTTCTTCTGACTCTGGTTATTCACGTGATAGGGTATTCATCGGCAAAGATACCTCAGTCAACCAGTGGTTATTCGGCTTCACGAGAGCATTCAAATGGGACCATTTCCGTTTCTCCGGCGTGCAAGGTTATTGGAATTTTTGTGCGTTAACGATAGGCATGATCATTTCCGTGGCGCCAGTAGAGTTTGTGTCCCAAATAACTTCAGGCATATTAAAGGTGGCCATACTGGTTATTACTAGCCAGTTGCTGACTCAAATACACCGGCCGGTCCTGTTTTTCACATATTTTTTCATACTTTATGTGTTGGTTGTTGGCTTAGTTTTGTATGCTAGTATCCACAACCACAAATATGGATTCAAGCATGGGCATAGGTCCAAAATTCCTGCTAAATTTATTGGTGTGGTGATTGGAACGTCGTGTGCCGCATGTGCGGCAGGGGCAATCATGTACTGCATGGTACCACGCTATAAAAACTCCAAACGAGTCTTTTGGATTAAAGTCATCGTGGCCTTAGTGCTTGTATGTTTGCCCCTCCTCCAAGCCAAAGTAGGTCCTAATACAAATAGGTTTTCAAACGGTCCTCCTTATAATTATAGTGTGTCCGGATATTTGAGCTTGTTGATCGCTCCAGGGCTTCTAATGGCTAACCTGCCAAAGGCTCCTCCGGAACAAAGCAGCAACGCTCTTCTTTTAGAGACTTGGCAACTCCTTTTGAAGATAGTTGATACAATCATGCCCATACTCTTCTTTTGGAGTGTGTTGTTCCCATTGCCAGGAATCTCCCTGGAAGTGTCATTCTATATGTTGCTGTCAGTTATAGCAGCAGCTCTGGTTGGCAACTTGCAGATCCCAGTGGCCTTCCTGCAGATGTTGCTATCAGGGTTGCGCCTCCACAGTCTGCAAGTAGGTCGTGACTACCACCCGCTGCCACAAGGCGCCAGCCCCAACATGGTGCCATCCATTGTACTCTTCTACGTGCTGGAGCTATGCCAAGGGTTAACCAATATCCTGGGAGTCATCATTGGCCTCATCTCCTTTAGCAGTCGCAGATCGCTGGTCCGTGTCTTAGGACTCCAAGAACAGGAGTGGGGAGCAAAAGCTGTCAACCTATACTACCATCAAGCCTGCATGACCATAAAGGAAAAGGGTGTTTTTCCTATGGAGAAATCCCCGCCGCCCAGCTTGGACAGCTTCGCCATCGAGTCACTTGGCTGCACCTCCAGTGAAATGCAGATTGTTCGGCTTCAGGTTCTTCACTGCTATCTGGGACCGCAAGCGGACTCCAAATCCAAAAGCAGGTTGATCGTACAAATTGCCAAAGATGCTCCTGATATCGTCACCAAGATTGCAAAGACTATCAGCCACCTCATCACTGACGAGGAAATAAACAGTGGTGAGGATGACAAAGTTGAGCAGATACGTTTGTATCTGTCCGTATCTGTGAATTTTGTGAAGCTGCTTGCCGATGTTGATGGGAAAATCGGCACAAAGGATTCGCCAAGAGCTGAAGGGGAACCCCATTCTAGTCCACAGCCTGCAGCGTATCTTGGACTTGGAGAAGTGCAAACAAGACCTATGGAAGCCGACGATGGATGTCATAAAATTGCTGGCCTTGGACAACGAGGCCACAGGGAAGAAGGAGGTTGTGAGCACCCATGCGGATCTGGTTATTCCCAAATTGTTGTGCCTATTTCTTAGTACAGGTGAGGTAAACCTCAAAGACGACGAAGGTGGTCATTCAGTGCGAAAAGCTGCAGGGGAAGTACTGGAAAAACTTACAATCACGAGCTCAGACAACTGCAGGACTATCTTGGACATGGAGGCGGGTCCAGAACGACATATCAAGAATCTCATCAGCCTGCTCAAAAATGATAATTACATGAGTGTTGCAGCAAATCTTCTGCATAATCTCAATGCTAACTCCAGAGACATGGTGATGAAGCTCGACCTCGACCCCGATACAAAAGAGGGCCTGGAATCTGCCCTGCGGATGGTGAGTCAATCCGTCATTTTTCCTTGCTCGTTTACCCGGCCGCGCCCATCATCAATGCATTCAATGGCTTGAGCACGTGCACTTTTTGGTATAAATAAGTAGATTTATGTGCACGGCCCAGCATTTCAGAGGCAAGTGTATATTATATATTAGAAAGGGAGCGTATCACGCGCATTACCGACCTTATACGCACACGCGTCAAAACTTTCGATCTCAACCATCTATCTACCATCCGATGGACACGCAGCGAGGGGGTTCATTTTACACATACACGCCCGCCAGCGCGTTGATGTTTTGCAAAAGAAACCCCCGCTGCCCAGGCCTCCCTTCGTCTAATCCCCAACGGATTCCCCGGCCTGTTCGTGTTCTCGTGAAGAGGAATATTGCCGCCACCGCCGCCTGGGCATCAAACGCCCGCCATCCCTCGCCGTCGGCCGGGTGGAGAGGCCCCGCCAGCCATCCCGCCACCTGGGGGAAACGGTTTGAGGGCCCTCGCCGCCGGCTTTTATCACCGGCGAAACCACGCACTGAACATACCATACCGCGACGCGCGCGCGAGAGAGAGCTCGTCGTCGTCTTCGACGTTGAGGAGGATTGGATAGACATGGCCGCCTTACTCCACCAAGCGGCTCCCCGACCGCAAAACCACCCCACCACCCATGGGCGGCTCTTAGCTCCGCATCCAGCCTCTCACCACTACTCTCTAAACAACGACGCAGCGCAACCATCCGCTCGGCGGCCACGGACAGCAGCAGCTTGGGCACCGGCGACGCGGCGGCGCCGTCCAAGAAGACCACCCGGAAGGAGAAGCAGCAGGAGCGGCGGCGGCAGCAGGACCTGCAGGACCGGCAGCAGCAGCTCCTGATGATGGAAGAAGCGTCGCTCGCGAAGCGAGACGGCGGCACCGGCACCGGCGGCAGCAGCAGCATCACCTGGAGGGGGCGCTGCACCTTGACTCGGCGCTGAATCTGGCGGCGGCGCGGCGGCGACCTGTACAGCTCTCCTCGAGGGGCGTCCTCGCCATCCTGAAGTGCGAGAAGGAAGAGGCACGCCATGCCCTAGCCGGCGGCGGCGCGGTGCGCCAGGTCTCGGGAGACGGGAGACGCGGGGACAAGAAGAAATCACCGTGAAGAGACCTGGCGGACGAAACGCCTGTTCCAGGCTTGAGTGCGGGGCGTTCTGCAAAAGGACGAAGGGAAAGAGACCTGGCGGGCGGTTTTTGTAAATTCGCCTGCTCTCCTTGGTGGCCATCAGATTGGATACGGATGGTGCAGATTGATAGTTTGCAGACGCTGCATATAAGCGCCGGTGTCTTAGACGCGATATGTTCCCTATTAAAATTTATTTAGATATAAACTTACACATGGTCGTCAGAACTATAATCAAACATGACTATATCTTTGTTCTCTCTCATTTATTTACTCATGTCGTAACACTATACTTAAGGATACGGATACTTTCTTTTCCTTTATCATGTCATGTTGGAATAGGTTTTAGATGCAACTAGATGGACCCATGCTGTGCCGCTTCGCCAAGTTACTTTAAGTAAAAGATATAAGCATGAGATATTTGTGTACAAAATTAATTAGGGCCATGACAAATCAAAATGTTCTATATTTGTTTTATCTTGCTCATATTTTAAGATAATGTTGTTTTATTACCTCTATACATATCCAGCATCTACTTCCGGAGCCACGGGTGCTGCAATCCATTGGAAAAGAAGATCTACTTCTGTCAAGAACGACTTCAATCCAAGAAATGGAGGATGTTGAGGACATCACTCTCTCAAGTGCACACCGAGGAGAGGTGGATCAGCATAGGCGTCCAACTCATCTTCACCATCGCAGAGCCCAGTCCAACTGAATCTGGAGCCCATCTTAGGCTTGAGGAGTCATCCCGGCTAAACTCAATAGCCAAGATGCATATGTGTTCCATTTTCAACGACCCAGATATGACTAGAAATAAGTTATCCAATGGCTTTAGTTTTACGTCAAAATCCTTCCTAAGTCCACGAAAATTGTAGAAACAAAATTAGTGTTCAGAATCTGCCATGGTGCTGCGACACCGTCTTTTTGGTCCATTGGACCATGTATTGTAATTTGTGTTTGGGCCCAATTACGAGGCGCGGCGTGTCTAGGGTTTGACGCCCAAGATATATTCTATAAATTAGCCGCCGCCGCTCTTGTTAAGGTTTGGTTTACTTGCGTTCTTGTTTTCCTCGAGAAACAGACATTGTATGCTGGAACTGTACCGCCTAGGTCGTTTGTTGATAAAGCATGGCATCTGTTCTTGATCTTGTTGTCTTGATCGTGTTTGCCTGTGGTGATCTTGTCCTCTGTGGGTTGTTTGGTTTAGAGACTTTTTAGTCCTTAGACTAAAAAAAGTCTCTTTTAATCCCTACCAAACCAAACAGAAGGAACTTTTTTAAGACTTTTCCTCTATTAGTCCCTAAAAAACTATTTTGGAGGGACTTTTTTTATTAGTCTCTAGACTAAAAGAAGTTTAGTTCCTAGGAACCTAACAGCACCCTAGTTAGGCAAAGGCAAATAGGCAATCTGTTAAAGGAGGATTGCCAAACAGCATCCTAGGAACCAAACAGCACCCTAGTTATACTTGGAGAAGTGTAATGAAAGGAGTCGAACTGTTAAAGGAGGGGGTAATTTGGAGGGTGGGGTCCAGAGCAGATATCCATATTTGGGATGATCCATGGCTACCGAGGAGCACCACAAGACGGCCACTCACCCCGCGTGGCCGTATACTCCTACGACGAGTTTCAGAGCTCGTTGATCCGTGTACTGAGGGATGGGATGACCAGCTATTACATGATACTTTTTGGGAAGAGGATGTTAAGCTGATAAAATCCATTCCTGTCCATACGGAGATGCAGGACATACTGGGATGGCACTACGATAAGAGAGGCCAATTCTCAGTCAAGTCAGCATATAAGGTACATAGAGCCATGATGCTGAGATCACAGCAGGCTAACAAGCCAGGTGGTTCAGGGGGAAGCCGTGGTCAAGATGATTTTTGGAAGAAGCTTTGGAACCTGGAATGTCCTCCAAAGATCAAGCATTTCCTTTGGCGTCTAAGTCATAACACTCTGGCTGTCAAATCTGTGCTGCGAAGAAGAGGTATGAATATAGATCCTAAATGTGGTATTTGCGAGAGATTTGATGAAGATGGAGGTCACCTGCTACTCAAGTGCAAGGAGGTGCAGGGGGTCTGGCGAGAACTGAATATGGAAGATGTCAGACAACAGCTAGCAGAAGCATGCTCCCCGATGGATATGATGCAGAAAGTTTTCAAACTGCAACCCCAACAACAAGCCACGGTAGTCACGTTGCTGTGGTTATGGTGGAATGAAAGAAATCGGAGACGCGAGGAAGGAAGATCTAGAACAGCCAGAGAAGTGGCATACATAACAGCGGCTAAGGCTGATAAAATGCAGCTGGTGGCTGACCGAAATCCCATATTGTCGGAAAACGGTCAGACAAGGCGCTAGAGAAGACCGGAAGATGGATCTCTGAAAGTCAATGTTGATGGAGCTTTCTTTCAAGCCTCGGGCTCTGGTGGGTGGGGATATGCTATCCGTGATGAACAAGGGGTGGTTTGGCGTGCAGGAGCTGGCAATTTAACAAACCTGCAAGACCCCTTCCATGCTGAACTTGTGGCTTGTGTACAGGGCCTGAAAATGGCAGCAAGAATGGGAATCAATTCAGTGGTGCTGGAAACAGATGCTACACTGGTGCGAACTGCCCTGGAGAGTAATGACTACCGGCTATCGGCATTGGGTGGTCTGATCACCGAAATTAAACATGTTATGGCTTCTGATTTCCTTTCTGTTAGTGTTTCGGTTTGCCCGCGATCATGTAATCAATTAGCTCATGCATTAGCTGCTTATGGTTGTAAAATGCCCAGAGGAGATTATAACTCCTGGGTCTCTGTACCTCCATCGATGGAGGGTATTGTATCCAGCGATTCCGCTGTGATTGAGTAATGAAAGTGCTCAGTTATAAAATAAAAAAAAAAAAAAAAAAATAGGCAATCTGCTTATCCTCTTGCCCGGTTGCCTGGATCCAATATTGGAAGCAGTTGGGCTAGGCCCCGGAGATGCAAATCACCAGTAAAAAATGAACGTAGTAAAAAAAAAAAATGTGAATTGCTCGCGCGTGGAAAATGCATAGACGGCTGGCCAAAATGGGCCTAGCTAAAGCCGTGCAGGCCATGTTGAAACCAATCAGGCCGGCCCAATATTCATTCTCTCACACTGATACTGCCGCAGCTGTCAGGTACGCAGTCGATCGGTTGGGCAGCTGCAGGATCTCAATCTCAACCGAATCGATAAAGAAGCCGATCATGCAGGAGGATCTCAACTTCCAATATCCTCCCAATGCTACCATCCCGTATTTATATCTGAAACCATCACGGCGGAATCCCATCCCATCCCATCCATGCGGCGGCATTTTCTCGAAATCAACTGGCAGGACGCCATTTTCCAATTCGATGACGACGTAATTCCATCCGATCCGGCCGCCATGGACGTGTCGCCGTCGCCGCCGCCGCCGCCTCTCAAGCGGCGGAGGAGGTGTGACCAGTCCCAGTCCCAGTCCAGTCACCAGCAACAACAACCGCCGCCCGAACCCCAACCCAAACCCGCCACACTCCACAACGACGTCGATCTGCTGAGCTCCCTCCACGACGACGTCCTGGGCAGCATCATCACGCTCCTCCCAACCAAGGACGGCGCGCGCACGCAAATCCTCTCGTCGCTTCCTCCCACTCTGGCGCTCCGCGTCGGCGCCTCTCAACCTCGAGGCCACACTCGTCACGGCCGCGGAGATGAACGCCCAGATCACGCGCCCGTCGTCCGCCGTCATCGGCGCGCAACGTGCGCACCCGGGCCCTGTTCGCCGCGTCTCGCTCAAGTGGCTGGGCTGCTTCGAGGACTTCCCGAAACTCGACGCCATGCTCAAGCTCAACCGCGTCGGCGTCGGCGTCGACGGCTGTCTTCGTGAACGGTTCCCCTGTCTCGACAACAGCGTGCGTGAGTTCGAGCTCTACTACAAGCCCACGCCCACCAATTACGGTGGCCCCCGTCGCCACCCGCCGCCGATGGCGTCGCTGCTCCGCTTCTCGCGCACCCTCCGCGTGCTCACCGTGTGCTCCGCCGCCAGCTCCTTCAGTTCCAGGCTCGCCTTCCCGGCGGCAGAGACGAAGGACCTCGAGTTCCCCAGCCTCGAGTGGCTCACGCTCAAGCACGTCAGCATCTCCGAGGCCGTCCTCCACGCCCTTCTGTCCAGGTGTCCCGCGCTCCAGAGCTTGGTGCTGCACAAGAACCAAGGCTACAGCCGCCTCGTGATCAGGTCAGCGACGCTGCGGAGCGTCGGCGTGTCGGATGGTGCCAAGGAGGTCGTCGTCGAGGACGCTCCGCTGTTGGAGAGGCTCATCCCTCGTGATCTACGGAAAGACGTCCTCTGTCGGATCCAGGTTGTCCATGCACCTAGACTCAAGACACTCGGATATCTGTGTGACCAAATCTCTGAATTCGAGATGGGAACCATGGTTTTGAAGGTACGTACTGTACCTGTATATAGCTGCACCCACTTATTTATGCCCTAGCAGGCCTTCTTGCATTTCGATCATCTTTGCTGATGTTGTTTCTTTGTACGATCGAGGAAAAACACAAGATGCAGATGTTATTTATCTATCTCGTCTTTTGTTCTACATATGTTGTACTATATTGCCATTTTGCACCCACAAGATATCTCTGAATTTATTTGTTTATTTCAGGGAATGGTACCCGCTGCTGGCACCTCTAGCATGATCCGCACTGTGAAGATTTTAGCCATCCACGATCCTCTTGATTTCGATATTGTTATTGACTTGTTGAAATGCTTTCCGTGTGTGGAGAAGCTGTACATGGTGGGGTTAATTCGGTGATTTTTTATTTAATCTTCGCGTAAACCTGATTGCAAAGCTGCTCATTAGCAAAGCTGCTCATATTGCATATATATTGTGCTGATGCCCTCCAATCCATTTCTTCTTTTCAGGAACTCTATCGTTATGGTGAGTCGAATAATGTAAAGGGTAGTAAGCTCATCAAGAGTGCGCCTCGGAGGAATGATGTTCCGATTGAATGCCTCGACACACATCTGAAGAAGTTGGAGCTGAGAAATTATCTTGGCAGGAAGCCGGAAGTGAGTTTGATCAGGTTCTTCCTCTCGAATGCTGGAGTGCTAGAATCGATGAAGTTTGTGGTCCCTCCCTTCAATTGTTACAAGGGGAAATGGATTGTGAACCAGCGTAAGAAGCTACTGTTCAACATCAGAGTTTCTCGAGGTGCTAGATTTCACTTCGAGATTAATCGATGTTTGTCCAGTCTCGTACCCATGGAACACATCCACAATTTAGCTATAGATGATCCTTTTGGCAGATCATCGTGTAGCTGCAAATACGATGATTTCAAGTGAGGATGAGTTTCTCTAGAGTCTAGCTAATAGGTGGCAGATTTGTTAGCCTTTATGAATTTTATCAGTTGTGACACACTTTACATAATTTTGTGCACACATGGATTAGAGTATTTGTGTACTGAAGTTCCGGGCTTAGCTTTTGCTATCAAGTCATTAATTTTTACTTCCCAAGGTGCAACTGAACCTCCAAAGTGCTTTCTAGTATCGTCTTAATTCGCACCTGATCATTTGGCGGTCCAGTTGTGTATGTACCCATGACAGATCTTAATTTTGTTTTTTTGAGTGAAACTACGGCAGCTTTGGAGCTGCCTGAACTTTATTGCATCAGAAACAAATACATACAGATTTTTACAAGCCCAAGGGCCAAAGAAGCAGGGGATACATCAGAAGCAAAGAGTAAAAAAAAAAACAAACAGTTCTAGTCTAACTAGAGGAGAAGCGATTAGACCACGCTAAAAGACTATCTCTATCTACAACTCTCCTACATCTATTGGACCACAAGCGGAGGTCATCGCAGATCCGGCGACCGATCAGGAAATCAGTTTCGTCTTCATGTCTGAATATTTTGGCATTGCGGCACTTCCAGATGTTCCACAGAATACAGCATAGCACAGTGCTTTTGATCCTATCGTCGGTAGCTTGGAGCGGGTTCTGGGCCCAGAGAGTTTCAATGTCATCATTCTGGAGGTGCGACAGATCATAGCCGAATCGCCCCCAAAAACCAAAGCTGCGCCGGCAGGTGATGAACAAATGGCCACAGTCTTCAGTCTCATCACAAAAAGGGCAGGAATCATCTGGCCTCATGTTACAGTAGTGAAGACGAGCGTTTGAGCTTAGACGTCTTCGATGGAGAAGCCAAAGGAAGAATTTACATTTTCTAGGAGCGAAATTGTTCCAAATAGCAGCCGCGAAATCATCATCTTCGGTGTCTTCGAACGTCTGGAGGTAGTGGTCTTTGGAAGTAGGTGTTTTCCCCGTCGCACGAGAAACCCTCCTGTCCTGCAAGTCAGTAGTAAGAGAGACAGAGGCCATGAAGGATTGGAGCTCCAGCAGTTCTCGGGTTGCGACGTTGGAGAGCCTTGGTTGGAGGTGGAGCTGTAGATGATCTCTGTTTGACAGAGACATGGTTTTAGTAGTTTTAGTAGATGACAGACTGGCCTTTTTTTGTTTTGATTTAGATAGAGCAATCAATTTACCACTACTTATTTTAGGGGTTGTTTGGTTTTCATAAGTCAAGGGACTTATTAAGTCCCATGACTAAAAATAAGTGACTTAATAAGTCATGGTTGTTTGGCAAAAATAAGTTACGTATTTCACTTTTTGACTTAATAAGTCACCTAACTTATGAAAAACCAAACAGCCCCCTTACGTTACAAGAATTTTGGTAGTTTTATATTAGCTTTTCTGAGGCATGATTGTTACCGTTAACAGATTCTTTCCTTTCAACACGTGATATGTTGCACATGTCATAATTAAAGCAGCAGCGTTTTGGTTCCAAACACCATATATGGCACGAAAATGCTGCGGTCATGATCTATGTAGCTATGCATTTAACTGAAAAATAAAAATATTGGAAATATAAAGGTTTGTGCATCTCTTTATTGTTCAAGAAAGAGAGGTTAGTACAACGACGCTTTGCGAACTCAGCGGACTAGGATGGGGTTTTGAAATTCGACATTAGCGTACTATCCCTAGCTTAGCCAGCGCAAGAGAAGGCAATTATTCAGGCAAACAAATAACCTAAGCTTGCAGCCCGGGTCTCTGAATCCACTGTTGGGCTGTGTGTGTGATGATGATGACCATGAATAATCCAACGACCGGGGATTGCCGCACCATGGAAGCATCACTCATTAGGCTCCTTCCAAAGCTCTCATACCACCCGTACAAAAAGATAATCAATGCCCTTTCTCTTGTGGCTGTTCCATCAGCTCTCCTCACCGATAGTTCTAGCAATTAGCATACTGTATTTTACAAACAAGCGTGTTTGCATCCAAAATTTTGATTCTAGAAGGTCAATGGTGCATAAATGAGCTTTTGTCCTGGTTTGTCCAGGGCTTTAGTCCCGGTAAATGAACCAGAACTACGCATCCGGGATTACAGCTTGGCAAACAACCATGGCCGCGGGACTAGAGTTGTATCTTTAATCCTGGTTGGTATTAGTCACCGGGACTAAAGGAGGCCCGTGTCAAACAACGTGGCTAGCATCTTTAGTCGGTTGGTCTTATTAGCCGGGACTAAATCTGTAAAAAAAAAAAATTCTTTTATGGTTTTTTTATTTCTTGATTTGTTTTGTTTATAAATAATTTTTCGATTACAATTCTACGCTGTAAAAAATGATATACGTGTTTTAGGAAAGCACCGGTGCACGTGCCGTATACATATACAGAGAGAGAATTTCATAAGATCTGAAGCACACGTGTAACACAGTTTGTTGTACTGTTGCCACTAGTAACGAAATGATTTTGCGAAAGCACTTGTAAAATCTTTTCCGTGACGGACACTTTTTTTGCCCGTCACGAAAATACACCGCCATGTACAGTTTTTTTTTTTTTGGCGGGCGTTTTTACGCCACGGGAAAGATTTTTTGCGTGGCGGGCACCTTAACACGCCCGCCACGCAAAATAATTTATTTTCCGTGGCGGGCGTATTAAGATGCCCGCCACGCAAAAAAATCTTTCCGTGGCGGGCGTTTATAACATGCCCGTCACCTAAAATAGAAGGCCAAACGAGCCCATCTCAGCCCACATCCGCTCCAAAGTATATAAGTGAGCAAACCTAGCTAACACTCTCTCTTCCACAACACACCGGCGCCCCTCACGCCTCACCCCTTCTCCCCGTGCGCGACTGCGCGCGATCACCTCCCGCGCCCCCCTCTCTCCCGCGGCGGCCCCTCTCCCCTCCCGGCGCCCCCTCTTCACCCCCCTCCCGCCGGCGCCTCTCCTCCGCCCGCCCTCTCTCCGCCCGGCACGACGACAACCATGGCGTGACGGATCCGTGGCGGGCGGTCACCAAGGCGACGGCGACGTCCTCCGGTGGCCGAGCGCGTCGGGCGGCCGAGGGTATCCTCTCGGCGGGCGATTTCGAGGCGGATGCATCATCACCGGGCGGCGCTGGATCCAAAGCTGGCGGATCAGCGACCACCGCCGCGCGGATCCACCGCTATACGCTGACAACACCCTCCTCGACGGATTCAAAGACGGGCCGGCGCATGGCGAGGTCCACCGCTAAGCGGGATCCGGGCGGCGCGCTATTCTTCCGCCGAGATCCGGCGACCGGTGGGTACTGATCCGGTGGAGGAGGTCGCCAACGAGCTCGATCCGGAGGAGGTCGCCGACGAGCTCGATCCGGCAGGCTCAACCGTGGCGCCGAGCGGAGGACCCTACGGCGGCATGGGCGGCGCTCCCCATCCGCCGCGGGCGGGCGCCGCAAATCTGGGATGGGTTTCGGCGGCCCGTGGACGGCTCTGGCGGGCCCTGCTCAGGTTTTTTTTTTTTTTATTATTTTTTGTCTCGTGGCGGGCGATGTAATACCCGCCACGCTTAATCCATTAAGCTGCATGGCATTTAACTGCCACGGTTAATCGACGATTAACCGCATGACCATCATTACGGCTACGCGTTCTTCACCGAAAAGCTAAACGCGCCACCCAAAATCTTTTTGGTACTAGTGTGCAAAAGCACTCTTTTAAGCGAGGACAAGTACTTGCCCTCCTTATTATGAGATATATTTTTTTAAATAATGATTAAAGGAACAAACATAGCGGTATAGGTACCGGCAAACATTATTGTTACAAGAAAGCTTCTATAGCCAGCAAGAGCATGCCATCCATGACCATGATCCAACAACGTGACTCCACTGGAAAGTTGGTGGCGATTTTTTGCTGAAAATTCCCTGAACTTTACTGAAACAGAATCAATCGATCGTACGCTAATCACTCATCAAACAAACAAACGAACAATGGCGGCACGGATCGAGCGACAAAGACAGCCGCCCGTGCGTGTCAGTTCGGCGGCGCGTTCCTAGTGCATCGGACGACGTACGGTGGCACGGAGCGGGCGGCGCATGACGACGGACAGCTCCTGCTTCTCGGCGAACTCCACCGTCTCACCGGCCACCTGCACCCACTCGAACTCGGCGACGAGGCTGGCCACGAAGAACTCGAGGTGGAGCAGCGCGAGCGCCATCCCGGGGCAGATCCGCCGCCCGGCGCCGAACGGTATCATCTTGACCTCCTTGGCGCCGGTGAGGTCGACGTCCGCGCCCTCGCCGCCGGGCAGGAACCGTTCCGGCCGGAACCGCAGCGGGTCCGGCCACACCGACGCGTCGAGCCCCAGCGCGACGAGCGGGAAGTTGAGCGACGCGCGTCTCGGCACGCTGAAACCTTCGAGGACCGACGCCGATACCCCCCCTCGCCGTCGTCGTCGTTGATGCCAGTCGTCGCGGCGTGTGGGATCGCGAAGTGGCCCGGCGGGTGGCGCCGGAGCCCCTCCAGCACGACGGCGCGGAGGTATGGCATCCGCGGCAGGTCTTCCTCTTCGATGCACGCGCTACCGCCGGTGACATGGTGGATCTCGGCACGGAGCTTCGCTTGGATCTCTGGGTGTGTGACGAGGTTGGCCATGATCCACTGCGCCTCGGTGGCCGTGTGTTATCGGTGCCAACGGCGACGAACTCGGCGCACAGGCTCACCATCTCGCCCTCCGTGAGGTTCCTACTCTCACCATCTTCGGGGATCCGGAGTCCGAGGAGCGTGTCCACGTACGACGTGCCGTCGTCCTCCACGCCGCCGCCGTCATCGCCGGCGACGTCCCGTTGTTCCCGGCACGCCCGTATGAGAGGCGCGAACATCTCCTCCTGCCGACGCCGGAGAGACATCATCTGCTTCCACCGGCGCCGGAACAGGGATCCCAGTGACCGCAGGACACACGTCGAACACCTGGAACCCGAGCACGGACGTGAGGAACTCCCTTTGCAGCTTCTCGACGTCGGCAACAACGTCGTCCGTAGCAACTCCCTCGCCGAAGCACATGGTGACGAGAACATGGAACATGGCCCGATGCAGGAGCCTCTCCAGAACAACGACCCCATCTCCATCTCCCCGCACGACGTCGTCGACGCCGGCGACGAGGCCCTGGAGCGCCTTTACGTCGGGCGGCGGACCACCGGCCCAGGCGCGACGGGTGGAACACCTTGCCGGTGAGGTTATGCCGTAGCGCGCGCCAGAGCGGGCCGTACGCGGCCGACGTGATGTTGTGCTGGTCGCTGGAGAAGAGCCGGAACGGGAGGCTGGCCGGTGGTCGGTCGGCGAAGCGCGCGCGCCGTGCTGGACCAGCGCGCGGTGCGCCACGGCGTGGTCGGCGATGAAGATGGACGGGCGGGATGGGAGGAGGTGGAGCGTGAAGACGGGGCCGTAACGGGACCGTGCCGCGGTGAGGACACGCTCGATGCCGAAGTTTGTTCGGCCGAGGAAGAGGAGAGGGGTGAGTAGTGATAGCAGCGGCGACGGGCCGGGTGGGAGAGGTGGTGGTGGTCTGGTGGCGGTGGTGGTGGATGGACGGAGGGTGGAGAGGAGGCCGGTGACGAAGATGCAGACGGCTATGGTGAGGGAGTAGTAGAGCAAGTCTTCCATGGCTGCTGCTGGTGAGTGCTTGCTGCTGCCAGTGCCAGTGCCAGTGATAGTGATGAGGCATCATGTTAATATGGTGCAGCAGCAGCAGCAGAACCAGGTGCAACTGTACGAGGACAAAAAGGAACTTTTGTGGGTCTGCATTCCGCATGCGTGTCGATCGCTTTTGGTGAGTGATTGTTTTTTTTTCTTTTGCCACTAAGAGCGAGGGTTTAATAGTTTTAAATAAAATACTTCATGCCGACCGCCGGGCGACAACGCACAAAGATGGTGGTGGAGCCCACTACTTATTTAAAGGCGTACCGCACGTCGGGCCAATTGCAGCAAGTGCATGGCGTAGTTGCCGGCCGCGGCGGCGTGTCGTGAAAGACGCCTATTTTCTTTCTCTCTCTTCACTTCTCTCCCTCCGCGTAGATATAAGCCGGCTTTGCACGCTTCATTATAGTACTTGCTCTAATCCAATCGGCGGCTGATTTGATGACTAACCATCTAGCATCTCACGAACTCTGCACAATCAGTGCACACCAACAGTCAACAGATATACATCTGCGCTGTATACGCATATCACAAGAACACAAACAGACAATGTCCAGGGTGGACACATTTTGTTCATCATTGCAACTGAGACCTCAGAAATATGCAATACGCTAGGTTTGTTCATAAAAAAATTATAATATGCTAGGCCTCCATTTCAATTACTAGACGCAGGACATTCAGGCACTTACAAACTATATATGACATGTGAAATAACCGTGTAAGTGAAAACACCTATTGTTCTTGTTCAGGCTGTTCAGAGTACAGTGATGATTCAGATTTATCAATTCAATAAAAAGAGTGATAAAAACGATCTCACAAATTACAGTATTTCCGCATCCGGCACATATATACCAATCAACCTCTGTTTCACTAACAGAATGTCTAACAAAGGTGACGTTCTGTTATGCTTTAACAGAGGCACAGAGCTGAAGCAGTTTTAGCACACTCATCAGTCTTTATCGCCGACAGCTTCTTCAGAGTCTCTAAGCCACTCCTGAAGTTTCAGTTCCTGTTCTTCTTTGAACTTATTGTAAGCCTCCTCTGTTTCGGAGGTGCCGGCAGCAGGCAAGCTATGGTTGGTTGCAGTTGTACCATCTGACAACCGACTTGAAATGGGGAGGTCATCCTTTTCTGTATCTGGTGTAGATGCACCTTGTCCACCAGCTTGTGACGATTCTGGGGCAGCAGAAGACGCTGAATTCTCGCTAATATCATCTTTGGTTGTAAAGTCAGGCTGTGGCCACCTGAGACTTGATGCCTTTTGCTTTGCAGTGTTGAACATTGAAGAGAGGTAGTTCTTGCTGCTACTTCCATTTGTAGTGCCCAATTCATCCCAAGTTCCAGAGCTTTTCCTTGACTGGAACCCCCAACTGGGGTTCTGGATCAACCTGATAGCAATGAAGGTTTTGTCTTAAAACCTATACAAGATGATGTTCAGCACAGACAATATGTACAACAAGGGACTATGGGTTTGATGAGAGAAGTTAAAGTGGTTTATTGGCCAAGAAGCAAGATCTTAGTTTGGGACCTAACTGGAGAGCTCAAGTGAAAGGCATGTGACCTTAATTAACTTCAGGGTATATGTATAACATATCAATTGGACTGTTCTTAAATGAATAAGGCAAAAAGGCCAAGACGTATAGCAATAGAAATGTGAACAAAAAAGTTTAGCATACTTTTAAACATAATAATTGTAAAAAAGTTCCAAAGAATTAGTACATATGTACCCTCTCTTTGGCTGGGCCTTTGACATTATTTGCAGTGATCTATTTATGTCCTTGATCATGTCATCGGCAAGTGGAAGTCCAAAATCAGCCATGGATCTCACAGCACAAATAGAATCCTCCATGTCTTCTGTGTGCAGTGTCACCTCGTGAGTCTTTTCTCTGCGAGCTTACCCTGACGACAGAAACAAAAACTCATGTTAGATCCATACAAAAAAATATCAGCATCTTGATTTGTAGTACCAAGTACCAAGAGCAAATGGCATCATCAGACGGTTCAGCAGATTACCAGCAGGCAGAGGAATATTACTTTGTTGTTCCAGAAACTTGAGTTTGATTAATTCAGATTCAGATGATAGGACATCTTATCTTACACTAAAAAAGTGGCATCAAATTTGTGCTCCTCCGTTCCATGAAGCCATATTAAAAAGCAATAGATGGTTTTCATGAAACTATATCCGGCAATCCAACATCGCTGGAAACCCAGTTACTAATCAAGCACAACATTAAAGCTTTACCTGTATCCAAGCTAAACCAAGTAGATACCCAAGAGCAAGAAATTAAATTGTATTATACCAGGCACTTGAGTGGTAACATGGTAATCTGGCAAGGATGTACATAACTCAAATCCACACTGCAAATACTCCTAACAAGCTGGTAAATATGCACACCTAATCAATTACTAGCAACTTTGCGACTAAAGCAGCAACGATACACACACGAGAATATCCGATTCTTTTCAGCTTGCGTCCCAATAAAGCTCAAATCCTTGATTTCATCCATCCCTTAGAGCAATATGCTATTTCTTACAGACGAATTGCCCCCAATAAACCAGTATGAATGCTAATCCCCAAAGCACAGCGCACCATGAACAGAGGGAAGAAAGCAAAGCAAGGGGAGGAAGGCAGGACAGGAGGTGGACCTTGACGTCGAGGAGGAGGGGCATGGATGCCCGGGCGTGCTGCTGGACGAAGTAGAGCCCGACGGAGGGCTCGTTGGCGACGTACTTGATCATCCCGTCCACGCCGTCCTTCACTGCACAGCCACCAGCAGACCCCCCAAAAACCAGGCAAAAAAAAAATTCACGCGGGTAAGCGAGGTTCTCGACGGGAATCCCCAGAGGAGGAGGAGGAGGAGAAGCGAGAATGAGAACGGAGCGGAGGGAGATTGGTAGCTACGGTTACCGCGGAGGAAGCCGTCGGCGGGGGGAGAGCGGCAACGACGACGACCCGGCAGCGGTGGCGGAGGAGGAGGAGGGGCGGTGGTGCATGTCCGCGCCCGCCGGCGGGTGACCATCACGGACTCGCCGCCTCCGCTCGGCGAGGGGTTCTCAGATTCGCCGCCGCTCGGAGAGGAAACAGTTGCGGAAAAGATCGATTTTTGGTAGCCCCTCTCCGTCTAGAGCTCTCTCTTTTCTCTCTCCTGCGGGGACGGAGGCTCAAGAACAGACAAATTATTGTGCTCCTGACAGCTGCAACTACCCGCGTACTATTATGTTGATGAAAATTAGGATTTTCAAGCATACATATAATTTTTCCTACTAAATCCGTTTTCAAATTATCATACATATAATTTCCTACTAAATCCGTTTCAAATTATAGTACGTGTGACTTTTTTCAACCCGAACTTTGACCACTCATCTTATTTAAAATTTTATACAAAATATCACTTTTTATTATAGCTTGCTTTATTAACAAATGATATTTAAAAAAAAAATAACTTAAATTTGACTATTTTTATGTAAATTTTTTTAAATAAGACAAGTGGTTAAATTTAGGGTTAAAAAATCAAACAAACTATAATTTAAAACGGAGGGAGTACTTATGAAATCCCTTCTTTTTTTTTCCCCACAAATTAGATTCTTCTTTGAATATAAAATCTCGCCTAAATTCTTGATTTCCTAGAATGATCTCGGTCGTCAAAACCAGCAATGGAGTTTTTTTTTTACGTTCAGTAGTTATATAAAGCTCAAGAACTATCAAACTTCAAGGACCAAGACAGGAATTTCATAGGAATAGCGTAGGAATTTCACAAAAATCATTTCAATTTCACATAAAAATGTGGGAACATGAAATTTTCCCTTGTTCCAAATAGGGCCTAGAGTTTATTAAATATTGCTTAGGGTGTGGTTGGTTTTGGAGTAAGAGGCTTCATCCTGGTTTTGGAGGGGATGGTCTTTGTTATATGTTTGGTTAGAGAGTCAGACGAAGAGAATACATGGTGTTTAGTCATACATCTGTTAATGGGACCTACATGTCATCTTCTCTTACCTTCTTCAAACACCCTAGGGCATGCCATGGCCAGGGCCATGCCCGCCCTATCGCTCTGGGCACAATTTATCGAAAACCGAAACCAAACCGAACCGAAATTATCGAGAACCGAACCGAAAAAACCAAAACCGAACCAAGAATTATCGAGAACCGAACCAAAAAACCAAAACCGAAAAATTTGGTTCTTGTTCGGTTCTTAGTTCTCGTGAACCGAATTTATTGAGGTATATTGGTTCGCTCGTACCTCGGTAAACCGGCACCGAACTGGGTACCGAATTCTGACGTAAATGTGTTGAGTGTGAGTGTTGTTATATTATTAATTGTACTAATTTAGACTATTATATTATATGTTTGTGGTATTCTACTCTTAAACTTCTATATGTATGTATTTGACACCATAATTATCTACGAAATCATATTAAAATTAGTTTTAAAACATGCAATTACATGTCACTTTGATTAATTCGGTATTTTTCGGTAAATACGAACCGAACCGAAAGTACGAAACCGAATTCCTCGGTACCGATTTTTCAAAGGAACCGATCGGTACCCATTTTCTAGGAACCGAATTTACCGAGGAACCGAAGTACCGAACCGATCGGTTCGGTAATACCAATGCCTAGGCCGACCGCCTACTCACTGGGATAGCCGTCTAGGGTAGGGTTGCCCGCTCTAGGGATCGAGGTCGAGCTCGCATAAGGACTGAATTGAAGATGAGCAGGCCTAGGCGCATGGCCAATGCAAAGGAGGACACATGGCAACGATAGAAGAGAACAATGTCAAGAGGGATGAAACTCGTACTAAGGGTCCGATGGGAGATCTATGCTCCCTGATTCTTCGACTTTGTTCCTCGATTCTCCGATGGGGTGATTCCATTAAACTCATAGGAGGGAGCAAGCTAGAGAGCTAATGAGAATTGTTTCTCTACTAATCTCCACCAAAATATAATAGAAAGCAGGGTGAAGCAGGGTTTTGTAGCTCCCAACTCGGAGGGTAAATGCAAAAATGATTCTCTATTGGTGCCCACATGAATTAGTTGGCATTTTGAGCGTCGTTTGGCAAGTTAGAAATGAATCTCTTTGGAGAAACTAGAGCTCTGCTAAACGAACCCTAATAGATGTAGGGACATCATCTTGGAAGAATAGACAGTTGCATCTTGCCTATCCGTCAAACCAGACACTGTTATGAAGTGCGGCTAAGTTCTCAAACCTCGGACGCTTAACATGCATCTTTTAGTGAAAATTAATGCGTTGACATGATAGGCACTAGGTGTCCTCCAAGCAAAAGTCAGGACAGGACAGCCACCAAGAAAACAGAGCTAGATCAACAGTAAGTTTTATTGTATATGATTGTACTCCGTATGCTTTCCTTTAATGGTGCCAAACAGTTTGATTTGTAGCTATCATCGCATTTCATCGATTCACTGGATGCATTCCTCTCCAACTTTTGTTTCCCCTTTTTGAAACGCAGATGCTTTCAACTGCCATATTTTGTCGAATGAAATCATTCTTTCCTTGAGCTTCGTACAGTGCATACAGAAGAGACTATAAACATTAGGAGGCATTTCATTTATGTACAAAGTTATGCAGTTTGTCTGTGAACAATGATTATAAATTTTACAGCAGATGTGAGGGCAAAGAAACAAGCCCTGGTACTATCTGGTACTGATCTTCCTACTGAAGTATTGTAATGAATTGATAACTGATAAATTGACCCCGAACAATGAAAATATGGTTTTGATCTCTTCGAGTAGGGGTCTGAAGAATATCTGCAAGAGAGAGGTGCATGCAAATATATCATCATTTCACATGTTGAAGCTTCATCAAACAGTAGAAAACAATTTTCTGACAGAGTTCAATAATATAACAGAATGATGCTGACATAGTGGTGCAGCTATTTGATTGAGTAACCTCTTCAAGATAACATAGAAAAAATTGCAAGGAAAAGGGAAGTGCTTCATTGTTCATGACTCAAGAGGGAAGCCATGACTTATCCATTGATCTCAACCTTTTCATACTCACACGACAGTCTTTGTTTGTTTCCTTTTTTTTAAAAAAAAAGTGCACTGGAGATATGTAGTTTTTGTGTCAAGGTATAACTATAATGATAAACAATTACAAGGCACTAGCTAAGTACTTACCATTTAGAGTTTTCATTTGCTTCTTCTTTGTGCAAACTTCCATTAGTATTATGCAAAGTAGGGGATGGCTCTCTTGGATTTCCTTGGTTGTTTAACAGTTGAGAGAAACCCTGCCAAAATCCTGCAGGCCGAGACTGAGTGCTTTCCTGATGCTCTTGAGATTGCTTTTCAAACAAACCAGCTGATCCTGGATTTAACTCAGAAAACCTTACGGCTCCAAGAAGTCTCTCAGGGAGCTCTGATTCAGTTTGACTCTCAATGAGAAAGGCCAAATCTACAGTTAGCGTTGTGATATAGCCAAAGGCCAAATGAACAATTGCATTTGCAACTATAGAAGACCCGATATCCACATCAACTTCAATGAAGTTTGATCCTTGAGTATACTTGCATGAGAGGGCTCTTCCCAATATACAGATGGCTTGTTCACCAACAGCAGTCCGAACAATCCAGGGCCCCTTAACAATGTTTGCTATTAACTTAAGCCTTGAGTTTCGGAAAGCATCATCTCCTTTCAAGAATTGGTCCATAAGTGAGCCTTCAGGTATAGCTTCCAGCGATACAAAGTAGAATATTGCACTGTAGTTGTCCTTGGGCAGTTGCAAGTTGAATGCCCAGACAAAAGGCTGGTTACCACAGCGAGACCTCCTCATCAATAGCTTTTCTAACTTCGATGATTATTGTCTTTCAGGATCTCACAGATTTTTGCTGGTCCTTTGATCCAATCAAATCCAAGAGGCTTGAGAAGATATTCTCCACCTGGTATTTTTACCTTGTTAGTAAGATATTCTGGGCCTCTGACCATAAATGAATCACCAGAAGGAGTAGCCCAGCCATTAGGACAATTTTCAGGTTAGACAGGGAATTGCTCCTCCTGACTTAATATTTTCTATCCATTGTTGCTCAGCCCCACCACTTTCGAAGAAGAACCCATCTACAGACAAAAAAAAATCCCAGGTCTAGTGAGTTACACGCATATTTTTAAACTGAGAGTTCTCACACAAATAGAAACAGACCAAGCTTACACAAGGCTAGCAGAGCAATGATAATGTTTACTACTTTACAGTTTAGATTGCAGCAGCTTGTGTAGATAAAGTTATAAATTTTTCTCCCAAATAAGGGATATTGGCCTGTAACATTTTTTTAAAACTTATTGGCCTGTAACATTGAATGAAGACATTTAGAACCTGTTAATATTTGACGGAAAATCCTTCTTCCAAATGACTTTCACATCTTTGTGGCAATTAAAAGATGAGTGATCAAATTAGTAGGGTAGTTAGTGATTAACACATCGCAAAAGCATATTCATAGCAAATAGCAATTGGGTTTTTTTTTTTGTTTTTGGCTCTTTTGAGGCCATGTACTGTTTTTTACTTATCTATTCATATTTTGTAATACAATACACTTACCACAGTAAGGGTTTGCCCTACTATTTCACCCCCACCCCCAAAAAAACATCAACTACGACATAAAAAAAAGGGTTCCCAAAAGGCCAAGATTTATGTCCTGTGGTAGAAAGGGCCTACACAGCGCCAGCCTCAGTAGCATGCCTGTAATCAGGAGTATAGCACTAATAGCATACAGCAGAGAGCAGCAATTTTTCACACCACCAAATAGGACACAATCCAACCATGAAGAAACATATACAGCCAGAACAGGGTAACATGTGGAACCGAAAACTAGGACAAAATAACTATGATGCAACCGTGACACTTGCACGCCTGCATCCATTCTTAGTAACTTTGCTATTGGTAATGCTAATGCTAATGCTACTGTGACAGGGTCACAGGGCATAACTTTGTTATTGCTAATGCGACGTTTCCTTGTTAACTACAGAGGTAGAAACACCCTTAGTTTTAACTCTTCCATTCCATTCCATTACCACACACCTCCAATTCCTTAACGGACTGACAGAACTTGGAACACGTCCCCTGTAGGCTAAGGTTCCGCAGCCGAATTAAGCGAGGTAGTGTGCCGCTGGCCGAAATGGAATGAATCAGCTCAACAACTGCAGAGCAAAGGGGCAAAAAAATCCTCTCTCTCTCTCTCTCTCTCTCTCTCTCTCTCTCTTGGCAGGGCTCTGCGCTGTGCTAGAGAATCCAAGTCCCTTATCCAGCTACTCCACCGCAACAGCAGCAAGAACTCTCCCAGGGGAAGCAATCAAAGCAGGGGGGGCATGAGCTAGGAGAAACCCGACGAAGCTCCCACCGAGCCGAATCAGCCCCTCGAACCCGACGACGACCCGACCCAATCCGACCGCCGGCCCCATCCCCATCAAGCTCTTGAATCGAATGGCGCTTGAGCGGGGGCCTACGCCAACCACACGCTACGGTTCGTGCCCGTCCGGGCTCCGATCGACGAATTACAAGAAGTAGAAGCAGCATAAGTTGCTGCTGGAAAGGCGAGCAAAGGGAATCGCGTAGGGAGAGCGAGCGGCAAGCTCACCTTGGGGATCTTGACTTGAGTAGTCCTGACGAGTGCCGGTCCGGGAATGAAGTGGTAGAAGGAGAGCGCCGCGATGAAAGAACCTCGATCGCACAAGGAAGCAAGGATCTGAAGAGGCCTTGGGTTCTGGGTTGCGTCGGATTCTGTGTGGCGTCCTGGCCGGCTGGAGAAGTGGAGAAGGAGAAGAAGGTTTCGACGTCTCGTTGCCGTCCGGGGAAGGAAAGGGGGAGCGAGCTTTGTTGTTCTTGCGTAGCCGTAGCTGCGAGAATAATCAATGAATGAACAAACAAAAAGAAAACAAAGCAGGGGAGGATGCAGTGCAGTGCAGTAGGCGCCGATGACGTGACGACGTCGACCCGCCGGCATCCATCCCGATCCAGCATGATTGGCGTGATTGACAATACAGTTTCTTTCCTGTCTGTTTTTTTTTCTTGCAAGTTTCTTTTTTCCGTCTCATGAATGATGATGATCCATTCTCAAAACACTACTAGTAGTATATATTCTAAAAGAAGTCATTTTTTAAAATTTAACTAGATTTATTTATAGGAAATATTAACAACCTTGTATCTCCTCCTAATATATCACTAAGAAAAATATGTGCACTATTAATCAATAATGCTTATTTTGTATATTGGTATATATTTTTGTACATATTACACCTTTTCTAATAAATAAATAAATGCATTTCTAGCTACGCACCTACTCCCTCCGTCACTTTATGTTTGTCGCCGGGAAACGTGTTTGTGAGGAAACACTTAGCTTTCTAGAGACAAACATTTAGGGACAGAGGAGTAGATAACATTATAGGGTGTAGATAATATTTTGTCCACATGGTTTCTAAAAAGCCGAGACGCGTGCTCCCTCCATTCTAAATAATAAGTCGTTTTGACTTTTTTTTAGTACATTTTATTTTGTTATACATCTAGATATAATAATATGTCTACATACATATGAAAATGGATGAACCCAAAAGTAAAATCAACTTATAATTTAAAAAACAGGGGGAGTAGTAATCTTTGGGACTGAGAGCCCTTGCCATCTCCATCTTCATCTTCCGTTATGTGTGCATGTCCTTCTGATCCAAGTGTCCTTGTCTCGGCATATCACTCTCGTTCGCACGGCTACGGTGCACGCTCGCCGTGGCCATCATGACACCCTTGAGGTCTGCCCTCAACCCACAACCCACCCCCTTATGGCATTTTTTTGAGAGGCCCTAGCCCTAGTATAGAATACAAGGCTGTAGTATCTAAACTCAACCGTAAGCGCACACCGCACACACCCACTCACACCACACACAACACTACCTACGACTAAGCTAAGATCTAAACCTTGATATTCTAGTTTTTTTTTTCTTGCGCATGTGCTATAACACGGTCGGATAGGGCCATCGAAAGATTAATCTGGGAACCCCGTTCCCGCGGTGAGGCACGCAGTTGTGATTTCAGAATCGAACTTCGGGTTGGTCGCTTTCGTAGGCCTGGCCATGACTAACCCACCGAGCCGAGCTCTCAGTCCTCCCCTTATGGTATTTTTTTTTTGAGAACCCCCTTATGGTATTCTAGGTGTTCACACCCTATGGTATTCTAGGTGTTCACCTATGCCACTATTTGATGTCCTACCTAAACTTCTTCCATGCTAAGACTGCTCACAATGTGAGCGGGCCTGAAACTGCTGATGCAATAATTTTGTATTCGTTTCAGCATCGATGCTTCTATGCCAAGATGCAATAATTTTAGCAATGTGAGTAATCTAAGGTCTTGTTTAGATTGCTAAAATTTCTAACCTTTTTTTCAATCTCTCTCCATCACATTACATTAAATACACCAAAAGACATATATTTAGAGTATGAAATGTAGGTAAAAAAAAAAATTACACACGTTTAGATGCACATTGCGTGAGCCTAGTTACTCCATGTAGGATAATATTTATCACAAACAAAACGAAACGTCTTCTACAAATATGCTACTACAGGATAAAAGTTAGAAATTTTTAAGAATCTAAACAAGGTCCTAACTCTACAGCTGGTTTTCTCCACCATCTGCCCTTGCCTCACCACCTTCACACACCAAACCAACCACTACCACCACTCCGTATTATACCACAATTAAGGCTCGTCTAAATATCCTGATCACCCGTACGATGATACCGTGCAAAATTGTCCATATCGAACGGCCGATAATCTTGATCACCCGATCAGACGGTCATAATAAAAAGACGAATTTCCCCGCACCGAAAAAATCCTGATTCAGAAACGCGGCCTGACGCTCCTCCCTCCCCTCCCCAGTCCCCACCACCCGATCCCCGGCTCGCGGCCGGGCCGTCGCCATCGCCGCCGCCGCCGCCCTCGTCGCGAGCCACGTGCGCGGCGGTTTGCTCTGCTGCCGTGTGGTGACGACAGGAAGAGACGCGCCTGGGGCAGGGACGGAGGCAGCGAGAAGAGCCAAGAGGCCGCTATTGGATCTCGTGGAGCTGCCTCGCTACAGGAAGGGGCGAATGCTCCCCGGGTGCGCGCCCTCGACGGCGAGGTTGGGCGGCGGGCACCGGCTAGAGTTGGTGGCTCCATCTATGCCCCCTGCCTCCGACCTGCTTGGCAAGAGCCAAGGTACGGTATTTCACCAATTCTCGCTCGATCTATGGCCCAATGTGTTTCGTTTTGGGTGTAGGGAGGTGATGTAGGTAGATAGATCCTGTCATGCTTCGGCTAACCTGGACAGCATCGATGACCGTTGATTTGTGTGATAGCAGGAAGTATTTTTTTTTGAGCTGTAGTCTTTTTGTTCATCGGACTTCAGGTTTTAGGTGTAGTCACCTGGACAAGTATTTGTTATGAACAACTTCAGTGATATTCGAAGACTATGGAATGTAATGTTTGTATTGTATTACTTGAGTATGGATGAATGTTTCAATGACTTGTTATAATATTACTGCAATTAGTTTCTGTGAACAGTATCTTTAATGGCTCAAATAAGCTCTAATTTCCTGATCTAAAACAGGGGTAAAATCACAAATATCATAATAAAACAAGGGTAAAACCGCATGGGCAAAGTTGTCTTTTTTGAAATAACAGGGGTAGACTCCCCTTCGTTTTGAAATAACAGAGATGAAATCACAAAGTTTAAAAACGATGGTAAAATCACCATTTTGCTTAAAAGCGAGGGTAGATACACCAAAGCCCCAATTTCTTACCCCCTCCGGTTGAAAATTAATTACATTCTGATTGGCTGCGGGCTTTGCCTGCAGCTAGTACAATTATATGGTCGGGAACAAAACAACATTTATTTCTTCCCAGATATATTATAAAATATTATTGCATGGTCTACCTTATAGGTTCTACCACATGGGCACTGGCTTACTTGTTTGCTTTATTCTGTAACAAGTGTGTAAAAAATACCTCTTTTTGAGATCATCTGTTGTAATAGTCATTGTTTGTACACCTGCCTGGCAGTCTGTATACCTTAACCCTATATGTTGTTGTCTAAGTGGTTATTTCTTTGATCTTTTTCTCATATGCACGTTAATCACCATGGCAGGTTTCCTGTAGTGCTGCTGTTAATGGAATTAATGGATGCCTCACCTACAGTACATGTCGTTCAAGAAACTACTACTATCAGTATTCTCATACCACTAATTTGCAAAGTTCGCCACTTGACCAGATGCCATTACATTGGAAATTAAGGAAATCAATTCAGCGAAACACTTGGTTTTTAACCCAGAAGAGGAAGTTCGTACCACACTGTCGTCAGACCTTAGTACCTCCTGTAGAGAAGAAGTACCCAACTATTTATCAATCAATGTTTTGCAAGACCACTCAAATACAAAACCGGGAGCTATTAAGTAAAGTGCTTGTCATTTTGAACCCTAATTCTGGATTCGAAGCTCTCGGGATGTTTTCTACAAGAAAGTGCAATCAACATTGAAGGTAAGACGTTCCTACCTGTTTTAAGTCCAAAGCCTTCCTATTAGTTATCAACACTTATGTTGGTGCATTCATCAAAGTTTTTATCATATCCAGAAAAATGATTATTATCACCAGTTTAGTTGTGTAAATACATAGTATGTACAAGACCATGAAAAATGGATCATGTATGTGTGAGAAGAATATCTCGAATACGCTTCTTTCTTGCCTGTAATTTATATATGTTTTTATGTTTTGAATTTTGATTTGGTGCAGCTTTCAGGCTTCAAGATGGAAGTCATCGAAACAGCATATGCGGTCATGCAAAGGTTCTTTTCTTCTACTGTTGACCTCAAAAAATTCCCTGATGGTAACATCAACTGTGTATCTTTTTTTTTTTTTTTCCTTATTCTTTCTTCTTTTTTGGCAATCAAGTTCTGTCTGTTTAACTATTCAAGATGCTATCTTTTTTCTTTTTTTTTTTTACAGGTATTATATGTGTGGGGTGGTGATGGGATTGTCAATGAGGTCATCTCTCTTCCCATCTTTCTTTCTGTATATAAAATGAACTGGAAAAAGTCTTGCTTTATTGCACCTGGGTGGACATTTCTTTGCATCTACAACATATAAAAAACATGTCTGTTAGATGGGATTGTTCTCATGGATCTCATATAAAAGCTACCAGTTTTAGCTCAAGGTTATGGCTGACCTCTAGCAGCAGTTGTTTATAGATATCCTAAACGGAATTAAACGCCCCGTTTAAACAGCGTCTAAACGCTAGGCGGGAGACCACCGTCTATGCCTAAATACCGTTTAAACGCCGTCTAAACGCCGTTTAGCCCTGTTTGGCCCCGTTTAAACACCCGTTTAAAACAGATTAAACGCTAAACGATGGTCGACCGACTGTCTACCGTTTACCGTGTAGGAAAACAAGGGTTTATAGTAGTTTGGACTAGTATGTACTATGTAGCACTGGCAGTTATCTGTCTTCAACTGGCTGTGGACATAAGTGCACCCTGGGCATGTGCAGAAGAATTTTTATTATTTTTTCTAGTATGAAATTTATGTATCCTGCTCATGACATATTTTTATATTTTAATGCAGGTTTTGAATGGATTACTTAGTAGAGACGATTTTGAAGTGGCAATTCGATTACCCATTGGGATAATACCTGCTGGTTCTGAGAATTCATTGGTGTGGACTGTTCTTGGCATCAGGGATCCTGTTTCTGCTGCAATTGCTTTAGCTAAGGTACCTTGGTTATGTCGTGTTCATTTATTACATACTATTTATTACATACTCAAACCGCAGAATATCATCAAACTTAACAGTACATATTAATTTGTAAGGCCATTCTTCTGCAGGGTGGTTTCACACCGATAGATGTATTTGCTGTAAAATGGATCCAAGCTGGAATCACTCATTTTGGTTTGACAGCTTCCTACTATGGTTTAAGTAGCTGATGGTAACTTTTCATTCTTCTCTTGCGTCTAATTATGATAATCTGATGTGATGCCCTTGCCATCTTATCTCTAGCATTGAAATGATCCCAGTGCTGTTGATGTAGGTTAGAAATTATTCAAATTATACATAGCTGTTTTTCTTTTCTATCTGAGTTATCGGGTATCCAGAGAGGCATAAATAAGGTATGGCCTCAAAACGAAAGTGATAATTATTGTTTTTGTCTTAGTTGCTAGTAAGAACAAAAAAAGGGGCTTAACATGGGTTTGAAACCATATAATACAGCAGAACTTAGAGGTAAGAACAAAAAATAAGTAATAGAACTTCAACTCATGCTTTGCCAACTTAGGATTAGATCAGATATATGGATATGCTGGTTTGTGCCTGGCTAATTGAATTGCTCCACCAATCTGTTATGTTCATACTCTCAAGAAATAAAGATGCCTAAATACTTCAAATTTGCACCACCACCATCAAACATGCCACCATTGTTATTATTTTCTTTGTTCTTGCTTGATTACCTCTCGATTGACAACACTACATGGAAACCCACAAATTTCATATGTTCTTAATCTGACGCATCTTATCTTCTATATACCCTTGTTCCCATATAAATCATCTATTCATCTTAAATAAAGCTTAACAATTTTTATTTTTCTCTCTGCAGTTCTGCAAGTGTCTGAAAACTTCCGCATGCAGTTCGGTCCCTTCCGTTATGTTGTTGCTGGCCTTCTGAAGTTCCTTTCATTACCTCAGTACAGATTTGAGGTGGACTACCTCCCTGCTTCACCAGGGAGAAATTCTGAATTGAGACCACTGACTGAAAAATGTCATGAACAGCTTTCTGATGATGGCAGGGTTAGGAGAGGTACACAAATCAATGGTAGGATTGAAGATAATTGGGTTACCAGGAATGGGGAGTTTCTTGGCATTTTTGTCTGCAATCACTTTTGCAAGCCTGCCCAGGGGTTACTGTCTCCAGTTATTGCACCAAAAGCTCAGCATGGCGATGGCAGTCTGGACTTGATTCTCGTCCATGGAAGTGGCAGACTGAGACTATTTTGCTTCTTTGTTGCCTACCAGCTATGCTGGCATCTTTTACTCCCTTACGTGGAATATGTCAAGGTATTGTGACTTTCTTGTGTTTGTTTCCATCACTTACAGCAATTCATGTAACTAGGCTTACAATCCCAGTTCTAGACACCCTTGAACTTAATAGCATGCGCTTCCCTAGAATACAGGGCACCTTATAGATTCAATCACTTGCCTTGCTTTGTAATGACCTTCCAATTTTGTTTAGACCAAAGCCATTGGCCCTGCTTTGTACTGAAAGCATATAGTTATTGGGGATACCAGTTTACAAAGAAAAGGACCAATAGAGTTCAAACCTCCACTACCCACTAAAACCATGACCATCTAACAAAAAGTGAAAAAACACCAGTCAAAAGATAGAAGCTTATAGAGCACAGTACTAGATCACGGAAGATCCATAACCAGCCCTAATGCTAACACATGAAAACAAACATAGAGGCCACCAAAAAAACCAAAACTTCAGTGCTGGTCTTCCCTTGCTCAGAGCACCTGAATCACTTTTCAGCCCTTCCTGCAGTTTCCCCACTGTAGCTTCCACCAACAAAGGTTTCCTCCATCTTCATCAACTTCTTCCACAATCGCATGAATCCGACAATCTTGTAAGCTATCAATTTAACAGATTTAATCAACACATTATTAAAGACCCAGACATTTCTGGTTTTCCAGAATCCAGAGACTCCAGACAGTGCTAGCAAGAATACAGTAAAGCATCCAAGTCCTTTTAGAATCTACATTGAGCAGCAACTCTTGGAACTTGTGGATTGAAGTTGGTCCCTCACTCCACCCTACACTATCTCTAATCCAAGCCTATATAACCCGAGTTATGTTGCAATTAAAAAAGAGATGATCCCTAGTTGCTAGTTTGCTACAATATTCACGTTTTTGAGAACCTTTACAATTCCTCTTCATCAATTGGGCACCAGTCTGAACCCTGTCATGCAGTAGCATCCAGAGAAAAATCCTTATCTACAACGGTAATCTGGCCTTCCACCACTAGTCATCAGTATACAAAGAGATTTTGTAGAGATTTACCAGATGGCTCAAGCTTCCAAACCAGTTTGTCTTCACTTAATTTCCTTTGCATGTGCTTTCCTAGAATATAGGACACCTGATAGATCCAGTCAGTTGCCTTGCTTTGTAAATGACCTTCCATTGTTTTGTTTTGCAACAATTGCTTGCAGATAAAAGAAGTAAAGATTAGGCCGGTTGGCAATACTCACAATGGTTGTGGTGTCGATGGGGAGCTTCTTGATGGAGAGGGCAAAGCTGAATGGCAGTGCTCGCTGCTTCCAGCACAAGGCCGGTTGCTTGGCCAGGATCCCGGTGCTTTGGAGTAGTTACTATCTACCCAGGGCAGTCATTCTATTTTATTTGTTGAGCAGGACCAAGATTGTTGTTGCGAACACAAGGTTGATATGTGCCTTTGTGGTTCGGGTTTGCCATCGTGATTGTCAATGGGCTTGCGTCTTGGCCACGATCCCGGTGCTTTGAAGTAGCCACTATCTAGCTCCCTGTGACAGTTAGTCTATTTTGTTGAGGAGGAGTACGGAGATTGTAGGTTAACGGGAAGCAAGTGAATTTGTCTTTGGCCAGTGTTTTCTTCTATCCATTGTGAGTATTTTTTTTTAATTGTAAATAAGGGTCAGAGACTAGTGCACAAAAAGGGAAGCTTGAGCTGGGTGCTATGCTCTGCTTTGTTGTGAAAGCTAGCAGGTGCAGAGTTGGGACTGGAATAGCACATTGTAAAGGCTGTGTTATGGCTGCCTTGGTATCCACTATTTATAGAATGCACCAGCGAAGAGGATTATTCATGTCTGTTGGGTGAAAAGTGCAGGACCTCAACTCTTCAGGTAGCAAATAACGTGTGTGTAGCCTTACCCTTTGTCAAACATACAGACTTACCGCTGGGATTGGTAAAGCGTGGGTAGGTGCAAAAATTGAGACTAGTGATGGTCAAGCTTGGTAAAGCAAGATTAAGGCAGTGGAACGTGACATACCACTATGTGCATCTCCGTCATGCTGATTTGCTCGGTATAGTGAGTGGTACTTATTACTTTATTAGTCTGGCACGATATGATACACTCTAACATTCCAAATTATGGTTTATTTTTTGCTTGGATCCTAAGTGAAACTTCTAGCTTTGATTAAGTTTATAGAAAATGTATTAATATCTATAATATCAAATTACTTCCCTTAAACTCTCCACGAAGTATGTCTAATATCCAATATAATATTTGCCTTTAAAAAATATGGTCAAGGTTTGAAAATTTTGACATGGGACAAAGGTGAAGTGAACTGTACAATAAGGATTTTAAAAGTACAGACACGAATGAGCCAGTAAACCAAATATGGTCATTCTTAAGCTATGGGACAAAGCGATATGTCATCTGTGCAAGCGAGGAACATGAGTTTGCACTTTTCAGCACAACGACAGCTATACTTCCATCTTTATTCTTTTGGCTCCAGCCGCAAGCAAAGGGCACGTGCCCCGGCTGCATATATCTTTTTTCTTGATGCCAATGCCAATTGTTACAAGCTTATTGATTTCATATATTATTAGTACCTCTCCTCTGTCCGCTACCTCTCGCTGATCAGCATACACCTCAGAAAAATACACACAGCAGATAGCACCACCGTTTTCTTGCATTGTGTTCTCCGATTCGCAGCTCAGTATTGTGTAGCTAGTTGCCAAGGTACAAACAGCGACTTCTATGCTTATTGATTTCATATATTGTTGTTACTACTACTTGGCACCATTTTTTTCTCTCCCTCTCTATACATGTTTTTGAAGAATATATTAGAGACGTGTGGATGTTCACACCGACGGATGCACTTATAATTAACTTTAATTTGTTCTTGTGAATGGGCTTGCATTAGGGAGTGGAGATCCGTCTAGAAGCCATGGGGTAGAGATGGACTAGACCTACCTCTGGTGCTACTTCATATTGTAAACTTTCTTATACAGACTCATCATGGCAGCAGAGCAAAAACTTGAGGTAACCCCCCACCACCCCACTCCGTTGGAAATGTAGATTGTGTGTTTTAGGAACATACACCAGAATAATCACTAATTTTATTATACCTAGTGGTTTTGTTTTTCCAGTAACCACTTTCAAAATATGAGTGGAGAGATGAGAAACATACCTAGTATAAATATATCTGTAATTTTGTATTCACTCTATGTACTCTAGCATTTATGGAGGGAACAAAAACAACCAGCCCCCGCGCCGCTCCCGCGCGGGCGGCGCGAGGCGCATACCTAGCCGCCGCCAACCTCTCCTCCTCCCCAGCTCTTCCCCCGCCGCCGCCGCCCGTCAGCCGGGAACCCCGCGCGGCCTCCCGTGATGGCGGCGGGGGACCTCTCCTCCGGCTTCGCAGCGGGCGGGCTCCCGTCTTGGGCGGGCCGGCGCTGCCGGCCATGGTTCGCGGTAGTGGCGGCGGGGCGTCGATCCCCCCCCCAATGGCCGGATCCGTCCTCTCCGGCCGGGCTGGCCGTGGTGGGCAGAAGGTGCGGGCGGGTGTCGGTGGTCACGCAGCGCGAGCGTGCTCCGCTCGTGGGTGGCGGCGCTTGCCGTGGCTACGCAGGAGATGGTGCGATCCGATGTCGCGGGCCGAAGCTATGCGCGGCGCTTCGGCGGGAGCCTCTCCGGCCGATCTGGGCGGCAAAAGCGGGGGTACTGGGTTCGGCGGCGACGGGCTCCGGCCCGGATGGCGATGCACAACGGCGTGACTTCTCGGCGCGATGCCGGTGGTGTGTGGTCGGGCCGTGGCTACGGCTTGCTCGAGTGCCGTGGTGGTGCTACGCGTAGCCAGGCCGGTGGCGGCCGCGCTTTCCGGGTTGGGGCTCGCCCGGTCTGCGGTGGTGGTGCCCATCTGGCCAGGGGGCAGCGGCGGGGTTCCTCCCCTCCGCCGCCCCTCCTTCCCAATGGTGGCCACTTTACGATTGGGGGTTGGGGGCTCGTCTTTGGAGTTGGGGGCGGTCCCGTCTATGCCGTCCCTTCCCCATGACCACGTCCCCCGCGGGGCGTTCGTTGGAAGGGCGGAGGCTTTGGCGTCCACGGGGTGTTTGGCGGGGCCTTGCCTCGATTTTGGTATCTTGTGGGCGCGGGGCAGCGCGGTTGGTGGACGTGCATGGTAGTAGGATGCTGCCTTTGGCGGAGGTTTGATGGTGGGGTCTGCCGGCGCCAGCTATCGCGGCTTTCTTGCGTGGCCGGCGGCGTCGACTCGGTGAGGTTTCTTTGGATGTCCGGGCGGCGACGGATTTGGTACCTGGCGGGGACCCGACATCTTGATCGACGCCGGTGTTTTTGGGTTGTTTGGGCGAAGGTCCAGCGACGGCGACACCCGCGGGTGCCGTTCCCCTGTTGAGGGCGTTGCGTTCCCAACACTATTTTCGCTCGGTCGGGGCGTCTTGAGCAGGGGCTTGCTCGTCGTTTCGCTGTTGTGTTCGCGCGTTCGTGATAGTGGTGGAGTAGATGTAGTTTTGTGTTTTTTTTTGCTAGTCTTTAGTTGCTTGTTGCCTCAGGCTATGGAGCTCCTGGTGGTTCATAGTGGAGGCTCGTGTTGACGACCCAATCCGACCGAGTTCTAGTGGTTGCAGGCTTGTGTCGATGTCCCAATCCGACCAAGCGTGGAGTTGAGTTGAGTTGGCGTCTTTTTGTGGCACGAGTGGAGTTGTCTTGGTATCTAGGCAATTGTAGATGGAGTAGGTCACCTCCACAATTGTATGTGGTTTTCACCGGTTTCCATTTTCAAAAACTGGGACGGGCACTTGCCTTCTTTTTTTTTTATTCGCCTAATAGAAATCACGCAAGCTTTTGCGTCCCTTTCAAAAAAAACACTAGCATTTATTTTGTAAATAGCCCCTCCGCATGCCCTTTCCCATCCATTCTCCCCTCCCCGTCTCTCTCTCTCTCTTGTCTCACTCCAAGATCTAGATCAAGTACGGATAGCTAGCAGCCACGACCTAGGCAGGGCAGCAACACGGTGGAATGCAGCTGGATCGACACGGAGGGTTTGGCTGCAGCTGACATCGTGGACCAAAGTTGCGATATGCTGTAGCCGGCCAGTTTGGCTGAGCGGATCGTGCGCTGTAGCATCAAAAGAAGACGGTGCCAAATGGTGGTCACTGTCGCCCTACGTGACAGTACAACATTGGAGGCCCCATGCGGCGGGCAGGAGCTCGGCGAGTGGTGGCGGCACCGATGTGAGGCAAGGGTGGCGAGCAGGATGGCGAGCAGTACCTATATTCTACATAATGTACCTGAATTCTATTTGAATTAGAGTCGGAATGATACGTTGAGTCATCTTGGAAAATAAAACATCTTGATTAATTCTTAAATCCTTGTGAAAAAATATTTTTCATCACCCATTGCAACAATTAATTAAAAGATATATTAGTTTATTTGCTTTTGAGCACACGTTAAGTTCTAACTAAAGAAAAAAACAAGAAAAAAATTGGACCTGCTACTCTGCTCATCCTAGTCACTGTGTTTCTGCCGTGGGAGACCTTAACTAGCTAATTGTTGGCATCAAACAAAAATGTGCAGAGGATTTCGGCGGTCGACATCAAGACGGCAGTGCAACAAATAGCTCCTTACTTAGAGGACACAAGCAATGATGCACCTCATGTCTTCTACTTCGACGGATGGTGGGGACTAGGTGCTCCTGCGGTGCTTAGAGCTATAGCAGAACAACCTCCACAATCTTTACGGGAGAAATTTGACAAGATCATTCACATTGATTGCTCGATGTGGAAGAGCCGAAGAGCATTGCAAAGGGTGATCACGGACAAGCTCAAGCTCACCCAACAGGTAGCGGCTAATTTTAAAAGGCAAGATGATGAGGGGGGCGATTTCAGCGGGATAGATCAAGGCTCCAGAGCTGAGATTAGAGATGTTGCTGGAGTGATAGTTCGTTACCTAGTACAATACAGATGCTTAGTTGTCTTTCACAATGGAAGTGATGAAATGATTGACTTGACCAGCTATGGAATTCCACAACCTGAATTCTTTGGTGCTAAGGTATTGTGGACTTTCAGAGGATGGCTTCGCCTCAATCAAGAAATTATTGAAAAACAAAAGGTAGAGAATTCAGATCTTTATCTTTATGCTTATGATGTCCGTAAACATAATTGGAATGCATACCTTGAGGAAGATGCTAGAGAAATAGCTTTGAACACACATAAGCTTGGCCTTGATCTTACACCCAAAATAGCCACAGAGTGTTGCTTGTACATCCTTTCATTGAATGACCAAGGTAAGAAGATGATTGACTACAAATGGGCAACCCATGCTTCTAGCTACTGGGTTTGTGATGGCATCATAGGAGGAGGACATGAAAACCGGACATGGGAGATTGCTCATGCTCTACAACAAAGATATAAGACTAGAAGACTACTCATCCAATGCAATACTTATAGGGTCTGTGGAGAAATTGGATCTTTCCTCGAAACAATGGATTTCTATTACTGAATCATATTTTAAAGAGGTTCCTATAGAGACAACAACCCTGTTCTTTGGATCCAATAAGTCAAGTCCACAACTAGTATCGGTACCCGGTGACAAGTTCCATAAAGCGAGATCAACTCCGGTGCTGAAGTTATGTGGATGTACCTTCAGACTTTTCATCACCTCCATTCCATTGCTTGCCGCAACTTAAGATTCCTTGGACTGGATAGATGCACAGATGAATTGAAACAAGGGGAGGAGGAGGAGAAACTAGGTGAAACAGCGGTGGAAATTTTCTGGCGGCTATGGGTGCTAGATGTATGCCACACGGATTGGCCATTAGCTTTTCCACCAGAAACATATGAGCAAGTGGTGGCTACAAACATTAGAGAGGTTCATATAACAAATGGAAGGATTTGGCATAGCAACCTTGCATGGAGACGTCTGCCAAACCTTCACAAGCTCAGGGTAGTTGACCCCACAAACTCTTGGGAGACAACAACAAGGGATGAATTCATGGACATGGTGAATCTAGAGTTGCTTGACCTGTCTGGGAACAAAACCATACAAGTATTGCCGAGCCTTTACGGTGCAACTGGCCTCAAGACTCTGATTCTAGATGGTTGTGTTGGGTTGGAGCATGTCAGCCCTCAAGAACTCCCTCCATCACTTGAATCATTCTCCTTGAATACCGCAAGAGCAAATGGGGATAACAAGAAGGCTAAAATATGTTACATCAGCTTGGCTGGGTGTGCAAGATTAGTGGACTTTATACTGCGCGGGCCAATGCCAAACCTTGAGGAACTGGATCTCTCACACACAGCAGTTAAAACACTTGACCTTGGAGAGGTGGATGAAGTGGGAAATCTTCAGCGAGTCTTCCTGATGAGATGTGGCCAGCTCCGCTCAATCTCTTGGCCCAAAACCAAAATGTCCAAACTAAGGCTGTTATGCATTGACACTCGAATGGGAGGAGAGATGGACAATAGAAAACCAGCATGGTCATGTGATTCTTTAATATTCAACCAGCAGGACGAAGTTAATGAGTATTGTCATGCATTTGTTGCCGTTGCAGACATGAGGTTCCTTCAGTCCTTGCAGTTTCTTTGGACAAAGGAAACCATTCAATGTGATAAGGGAATCTCTGTTTATCATCTACTATCAATAATGGTGATGAAAGAAGCTGCCACAAGGACAAGGTGGGCCATCCTAATTATAGCACTAGACAGTTAGCTGCTGCTCCGTCTCTGCCAAAGTCAGTAACCTACCATGACATCAGCATCAAACAGATATCTGCAAAGATTGATGTCAGCAGCAGCAGCAATAGCTCAGCGCAATTTCTGCCACAAAACTTGCACATGGAGATTGGCGAGGGAATTACTGACGTCACTGACAAGTCCAGCAAGCGGGCAAGGGATGCAATGCATAATGTGATGAATGGGGTCCAGTCGTTGCACGTGCATGACAATTCTTCAGCCACCATCATTGCCCCTAAGCACATTTTTATTGACGCTGATGGTGATCCTAGGCCAATAATGAATGAGCTCAAGTGGTGCCGCGTGGAGAGATGCACCAAGTTGGATACTGTCTTCCCCCACTAACTATTATAGGATATGTTTCTCTGAGTTGGAAATCTTTTGGGCCACTCATCTCTTGATGGCCCGTTCTATTTGGAGCAGACCAAGAAATCCAGTGCTGGAATCATATTATAAATCCTTTACAAGACTGCGGACTATTCATCTGCACTACTGCCCCAGGCTCCAATATGTCCTCCCGATGGCATCCAACAATAGCCTATCCAAGGTGCTAGAGACCCTCCACATACACTGCTGTGGTGATCTTAGGCAGGTCTTCCTCGTGGAGCAAGAGTTCCTAGATGAAATAGCAGCCTGGCATGAAAAAGGCATGCTGGGATTCCCAAACCTCAAGAGCCTGTACTTGTATGATCTCATCTGTTTGCAACAGATCAGTGAGGCAAAGCTGTTTGCTCCCAAGCTCGAAACCATCTATATCAGAGGCTGCTGGGGCCTGAGGTGTCTACCGGCCACTGACAGTCGCCGCCGCAAAGATGGCCGTCCTGTGGCCGTGGACTGCGAGAAGGATTGGTGGGACAAGCTGGAGTGGAATGGCATGGAGTCTGGCCACCACCCCTCCCTCTTCGAGCCGAACCATTCCAAGCACTACAAGAGGCGTCACCTGAGGACCACGGTTCTCCGTTGATTGAGCCAAAGTGATCACCTACATGCTTTTGGCTTTTCTCCTGGTATGTACACATGAACAAGCAACTTGGATTGATTCCTCTTCCTTTGTAGTGAATTTTGCTTCAAGTTAGTTTCATTTCATACTGATGAGTTATATTTGTATTATGAGTTCTGTAGATATTCTGGAGCGTTGGAACGAAGGGACAATGAAAATGGTAGCAGCTAGCTGCTTTCTCTGTCATTTGGCTGACCGCTGCTGCGATCAGCCAAGTTCAAGATGGATTATGGTTTGAGTTGCTTGCCAAGTCTTCGGTGTGTTTTCTCAAGAAAGAATAAATAATTTGGTTTCTGATGCTAGCTACGTACCTGCGCACTTGCATCAACCAAGTTTGTGATCGGTGTTTATGTGTGTGTTTGATACTAGTATGTGTGGATTCGTGTGCATGTCTCTCTTAACAGACTGACCGACTGATGTATCCTCCTTCGGTTTGGTTTGGTTTGCCTGGTTACGTGTGTGTGCGCGCGCGCTTGAAAATTGAAATAAGGGGCTGGGCTTGATTCCTCCACAGAACTGAAGCCCATGGTGTGTGAGTGTTGGTTTTCATACTGGACAAAATGTATGCTTGTGTTGTGATCCATGCAGCAGCATGCTAATGCTGCCAGCAAATTTATATAAATGGCTTGGTTTGATCTATGTGGCATGTCAATTCATTATTTGTTTCGGTAGCTCTATCTAGCTATTGTATAGGTGCATTCAGGGATAGAATAAGCAATAGCATTGGAAAGGGTGTACTGATGGCACTCATGGGGAAAGAGTGTCAGCAGGTCCTCTTGTAACGGAGAACTCCCGCTACTTGCGAAATGACAGTCATTGTGTGCACAGTTAATTCACCATTGCAATGGTGGTCACAGAATCAGAGGATCTCTGTTCTTCTGTTGTTGATGGCCATTTTCTTGGCTAATGCTAACGGGCAATCTGAGTGTTCCAGCCTCTGCCAGCACTCGATTTTAGGGCCGTTGGATGATGCGCTCTTAATGGTGCTGCGGTCGCGAGGCGCACTGGCCACCTTGCTCCTTTTCGTTGGTTCTCACAACCGCATTGCCCTTGCTTGCCGCCGTTGCCGGAGTCTCCTCTGTCAGTCACGCGTTGGCCATCCGCTTGGGATGACACCTGCTTGCCGCATTCATGCCTGCGTTCGAGGTGCCACGCCGTCGCACATCCGCTCTTGGGTCTGGGAGGGTATGCTATCGAACTTGGCATGTGCGAGGAAATGCCATACCCGAAGCAGAGCAGCTGTCCTGAAGATTTTTTTGTAATCCTATTTTTGTATTTGGACATGTTTGACAGAGGAGACGGGATGAAGCAACTCAAGCTTACATAAGTATAAAAAATGATTTCAAAGCATCATTTTAGTCTGTGTAAAAGTAGGGGAAAATAATCATTACAAAAATGTCATGTAGAATACCCCGTGCTATGTTATGCTCATATATGGATCTCAACTGTAGCATGCTAATCAGAAGTACATCACTAATAGCCTACGGTACAGATCAGCAAGTTTTCACACAACCAAATAGGACTCAATCCAACCATGAAGAGGCATTATACAGCCCGAAAACATGATGCAGAGTACCACCAAATAAGTATTATGCAGCCGTGACACTTCCATTCCAAAATCCACGTACATAACTAGTTTGGTTCACCAAGAGGACGTAGCTTTGCTAATGTGAAGTTTGGTTCCAACTATGGAGGTAAAAACACCCTCTAGTTTGAACTCTTCATTGAGACCCTTGACCGATAGAACTGGGAACAAGGTTGAGCACCATTCTGAACCTGCCATAGCATCCAGAGAAAAATCCTTATCTTCAACGGTAATGACCTTCCGCAGCTCTTTCATCCTTAGATCTACCACTCTAGCACTAGTCATCAGTTTATAAAGAGATTTTATATAGAATTTCTCAGATGGCTCAAGCTTCCAAACCAGTTTGTCTTCTTCGCTGCTTTCAGATGTTCTCAGATGTGCTCTCCTAGAATATAGGACGCCTGATAGATTCAATCAGTCCTTGTTTTGTAAATGACCTTCCATTGTTTTGTTTTGCAACAATTGCTCGCAGATAAAAGAAGTAAAGATTAGGCCGGTTGGCAATACTCACAATGGTTGTGGCGTCGATGGGGAGCTTCTTGATGGAGTGCTCGCTGCTTCCAGCACAAGGCCGGTTGCTTGGCCAGGATCCCGGTGCTTTGAAGTAGCCACTATCTAGCCCCTGTGGCAGTTACTCTATTTTGTTGAGCAGTAGTACCGAGATTGTAGGTTGATGCGAAGCAAGTGATTTTGTCTTTGGCCAGCGTTTTCATATATCTGTTGTGAATTCTTTTTTTTTTGGTTGTTGTAAATAAGGGCCAGAGCCTCGAGAAATTTGTGAAATTTAACCCCTTTTTTAAATAATATTTCAAATTTATCCCTGTTTAAAAATATTTTCACCCGGTATCCCTTTTGGTCGGCGAGGGATGGCGCGACCTTTTCACCCTATCGCGCCACATGCGGTGGCGCGACGCGACCCCTCCACACTGGTACCAAATGCTGTCGGTGCTGGCGTGGAGGCACATGGGCCCCTAGCACGTATGTTGTTGGCGCGGCGTCGGGGTTAGGTTTTCTCGTTAGCGCGGCGTCATTGCCCGCATCGGCCCACAAGTTCGCCGCCGCCTTGTGTGTGAATTCTCGCTGCCGCGCTAACCCTAGACTTGCCCTCGCTAGCCGCCTTGTGTGAACTCGACTTGCCCTCGCTAACCACCTTGTGTGAATTCTCACCACAGCGATGTTATTTTGCCTGCATCGCAGCCCTCCTTCCATCGGAGACTACCTCACTGCTATTCACGAGGGGCGATCCATCCTGTGATCGGTCTTGGAGTTTAGGGACGCTTTCGCGGCTGCGTTGTGCCTTTCGGAAAACATAACTTGTGGGACCTTCAGTAAAACATGCATAACTTTCTGCTCGGTTATCGGAAAAAAATTGCAAAAAAAAAAAATTCAGGAAAATAATTAAAAAAATTGACAAAGTTTTTTTGCATGCTTTTCAAGAGAATGTTCTGTAGGGCCACGTATCACCTCTGTTGTAGGTGACAGTTCTTGTGGTTCTTATTTTTAGTGCTCCCTGTCCCAGGAAAAATATCAGAAAAAATAAAAGAAAAATAAAAAAATTTGTGATACATTAGGACACCAAAAGTCCAAGAAAAAGATGAAATAGTGTGTGCTTGTTCGATGTTGATGTTATCCATCGTCCTGGTGTTCGATCTTGTTGTTATCCATCGTCCGGTGTTTCATCATCTTTAACATTATCCATTGTCTCAGCCTCCCACAAACCGACCCTTTGCTGGACATTTTAATCCCATGGCGCGACCGTCGCGCCCGTTATTGGGCGGCGCGATGTAGGAGGGCTTGTCGCGCCACATGCAATGGTGCGACAAAGCTGGGCCCCCGCGTGCCTCCACGCCCGCTCCGGTCAACCGTTGTGCCAGCGTGGAGGGCCTCGTCAGCGCCACCGCATGTGGCGACAGAGTGAAAAGGTCATGTCATCCCCCTTGGCGCGACCAAAAGGGGATACGGGTGAAAATATTTTTCAAACGGAGATAAGTTTTGAAATATTGTTTAAAAAAGAGGTTAAATTTCAAAAAAAAAAAAAATCCCAGAGCCTAGTGCACAAAAAGCGGAAGCTTGAGCTGGATGCTATGCTCTGCTTAGTTGTGAAAGCTAGCAGGTGCAGAGTTGGGACTGTAATAGCACATTGTAAAGGCCGTGTCATGGTGTGCCATGGCTGCCATGGTACCCACTTTTTGTAGAATGGAGCAGCAAAGAGGGTTACTCGTGTCTGGTGGGTGAAAAGTGCAGGACCTCAACTCCTCTTCAGATAGCAAATAGAATGGGTGTAGCCTTACCTTTAAAGATACAGAGAACCTGGCAAATCATTACGAGCATCTCTGTCATCCTGATTTGCTCAGTATAGTTTGTGGTACTTATTACTTTATTAGTCTGTCTCGACTATGAGACCTTCTCACATTCAAATTATGGTTTATTTTTGCTTTATCCTAAGTGAAACTTCAAGCTTTGATTAAGTTTATAAAAATGTATTAATATCTAAAATATCAAATTAGTTCCCCTTAAACTCTCCATGAAGTATGTCTATATAAGTGTAATTCTTTATAGATGTAATATCCAATATAATATTTGCCCTCAAAAATTACGGTTAAGGTTTGAATATTTTGACTTGGGACAAAGCTGAAGTTAACTGTATAATAAAGTTTTAAAAAACACAGATATGAATGAACCAGTAGCTGAGGCAAAAACCAAATATGGGTCATTCTTAAACCGTGATCAAAACGTTGATTAAGCTTAGACTGTGATCAAAACGCTCATTACGCCGCATCTGTGCTATGAGACAAAGCGATATGTCATCTCTTCAGTGCTGTGACCTAAAAGATCACAAAGAGATATAGGAAAAACAATTGATAATCGGCAATTACAAACCAAAATGGACATTGAATTGCGTCCCCACCAAAAAAAAATGAGATTGATAAGTTTATATTACCGCTGATGGGTGCAGGAATGACAGAGAATCCAAGGAGATGCAATGCAAAGCAGCATGGAGTCCTTGGCTGCTAGCTGCTGCGCTTCACAAATGTCGCCAACCTCAGTTCCTCACTGACGATGAAGTAGATTATAGGAAGCCAATCACAAGCAAACTGTACTCTACAAACCAAGATATATGCTAATATATATAGGCAACCAATTAATCTCCTAGAGTGTACTATTTCGTTTCTCCAAACACCGCTGAACAATGTGGGACCATAAGTGCTTTGGATACTTATCTTTTTTTCTTCACTGAGAAAAGGTCTAGTGTGTGCACTGAGCACTCGGGCGCAAATAATGACAGCGAACCCTATAAATCTCCAATCTTATCCAAGAATAGTCGTCATCTCAGCCCGTCAGCAATCTTTGTAAAAACTTGTTCTCTATGGACGAACCGTAAGAGAAAGCTACTTTTCCTGACGAACTGACATGAGGAATTGTTTAATTTTCCTAATGAGTTTGGTTTGTCCTCCCAGAATAATCTAGTGGACAGGGAAATGTCTGTTTCGTGATAGTGGACGTCAACAATAACAACGATCCACAAACAGATATCTCTCCATCTAATGATGATGGATAATTGTCCCCTCCCTCTCTTTTGTTTTTTGAGAATCTTACACAGTACAACGGAAACGCAAATGAACCCTTTTCCGTGAAAAATAACAAACAAACCATTCATGGTACGGATAACAATATATTGGCTTGTCTGATCACAAGGACCATGCACAAGGCAACACAATCTCAGCTCTCAATGGCAGATGGCAGCTACATACTGTCACAATTGATTCATGCGTGGTCTCCTGGTTTCACACCCGGAGTTGGAGTTTCCCTGTTGAATTAGCCTTTTGGCCTTGTCCACTAGGTCACGCATCGGTAAGATCTCCGCGACCACTCCTTCACCACCAAGGAAGACCCTGTACTTCTCCAATATGGACGGGGTTCCTTTCACCATGTCTAGGGCGTCCTTTGCCCTCTTTTCTCTAAAAAGATTTATGTACCGTGGACACAAATCCACAATGGATATTACTACCTCAACAAGAACCCTTCTTATCCTTGGGTACTCAAGACATGGTTCCCTGATGGACCTGAGAGTATTCAAAAGCGTTTCGACAAGTGCCACGGCTGAATTTGTATTGGCTGATTCCAGTACCTGGGCACAGTATTCAGGAATTACATAACTAATCTGCGAGGCGAGACAGAGTGCAGCCTCCAATTGTTTGCCCTCTCTAGTCTTTATCATGTTCATCACCTGCATACATGTCAAATAACGAAGGATGACTTTGTTGTTATGTTCTTCTGTGCCACAATCAAGGTAACATATACTACGGAACTCTATATAGCTTCTCTTCTAACGTCACTAATTCACAAAAATGTGTGTTTCATTCATTATCTAAAAAATGTACGTTTGATACAAAAATATATATGCATATATGAATTTAATGTGATAGATAAACGAGAAATGAAAATGGTGTTAATTTCCTTAAGTAGGGATTGAAAGACTCACCTTTCGCACTGCAGATTCAAGGTGCTGCTTACCATGTTCGACCAACTTGTCTCCTGAGTTTGCACAAAGATTATGCAGTAGGTTTGCTGCAAAGCATATGCCTTTGTTGTGGTCCTTCCAAGTAACTGTGGACTGTCGACCTGAATGTTTTTTTACCACGTATTACTTTGTAGGAGGTAATCATAAAAAAGATATTTAATTGTTTTAGTTTTGGAAGAAGAGGAAGTGCCCTAATATATTGTCTATTTCTTTTGGAAAGTTTTGTACTGATCCTTTTTCCATCGTGATGGAAGTTAGCAATAACTTTTTTAACGTGTGACATCATTATTTCATATGTGATTTTTTAAAATGTGATGAAAGGCAAATGTGTGATCTTTGCATTGGTGTAACTTTTTGAAACAAAATAATACCAAATACGAGACCCTTGCAAACATTTACTACATGTACTAGGTAGTACTCTGTCCATTCTAAAATTTAGTTCATTTAACATTTTTTTAACCTAAATTTAACCACTCGTCTTGAAGAATGTTTGTTAGTAAAGCAAGCGCATTTATTTTTTTGAATATGACAAGTGGTCAAACTTAAGATTAAAAAGTCAAACAAACTATAATTTAGTCACAGCTGACTTGTTCATTGGTTGATTGATCCGCATGCATGGAGGTGATACCGTATTTGAGGTCGACACTAGATTGGTATGCTCACGTGATGGAAGAAAACAAGGAAGGGCCATGCGCCCACACGTGTCTCTTCCCCTGATTTGAGGATTTAAGATTTTTTCCTTTCCTAAGTTAATTAATTAGCTAAGAATATAGAAAAAAATCAACAGCTCACACTTGTCTGCGGTATTACCTGAGTTACGGGGGTACCGTATTACCCAATACTGTGTATCAAGCATGAGGATGAGATTCCCTACAAGATTATGTTCTGGTTCGGCTTCGGCCAACAAGATAGCCCAGCAGTTGTCTGTGCTCATTATTGTAAGATTTGCCAGTGCTTCCCCAGCAGCCATTTGCAGTGGAGGACGACCATTGTTCGCAATGGAGTTCACATCATCATCGTCTGGCCTAAGAAACGCACGCATCAATTTTCCAATGATAATTTGGGAGCTCCCAATCTCCTGCCTTGCTGTCTCATCCAAGGCCAGCTTTGCTATGACATCAAACATGGCCTCAGGTTCGCAGTCCTCCAAGTGCAACATACGCTCAAGGATGTTCGTTAAGAAAGGGTTCTCCGACAGCTCCTGGCGAAACCTTTTGCCAACTTTCCCACTGTTAATAACAAGACTCCTCACAAGCCTCAAAGCAGAACAGTACACCTTTCTTTTCTCATCGATCTCATCGTCAAAGTATCTAATAAGCACTACAATCTTGGTGATGACAGTTGTAGCGTCGTGGGAAATTTCTACACAGTTGTCAGAATCAGAAGCAAGCCCATGAAGAATTGACATGGCCAGCAAGGAAAACAATGTCCTCTGATGAGTTGCAAGGTTCCCTTCACTGTTCTCAGGTATCTGGTTTGGTAGCGAGTCATGTCGGTTGTTGGCATCAAGGAGCGAACAAACTAGCTTCACCGTGCCTGGAAACTCTGAAATTTTGATGCTATTAGTGAGCTCGTCGATGATTCTGGCAGCTAACAACCTGATATCTGCAACTTTGGAGCCGAGCATGTCAATCAAGGTGGACACTACGTTCTTGGAGGTGAATGTGATTTCTGTGATAAGCTCCTTTTTTAGACTGGGAGTCCCATTGTTGCAGGAAGTTGTCAAGAACATGAAGCCCAACAATTTGAGTTTCACTAGAGGTGCATCCAAGGGACTCGAAAGCAAAGTTCGTGACACTGGGCGTGTATTTCTCTGAGGGAAAAGACCCTTTTCTGAACGTGCCTGGTAGGCTTGATGGTAGTACAAGTTAACAGCTTTTGCTCCCCACTCTTCTGTGAATCCTAGGGCACGGACAAGCAATCTGCGACGGGGAAAGGACAAGAACCCGAGTCCGGTTGCCATGATATAGGATGACCCCTGGCATAGCTCTAGTGTGTAGAATATTAGTATGGATGGCACCAAGTTTGGGCTAGCACCATCTGGCAGGGGCCGGTAGTCATGGTGACGATGACCTAGCAGACTGCCAAGCCGCAGAATTGATAGCAGAACCTGCAGGAATGCCACTGGGATCTGCAAGTTGCCAACCAGCACCGCTGCGATCACCGACAACAACATACAGAATGATACCTTCATGGAGATGCCTGGCAATGGGAACATCACACTCCAAAAGAAGAGTATGGGAAAGACTGTATCAGCTATCTTCAACAAGAGCTCCCAAGTCCCCATAAAAAGAGTAGTGTCTTGCTCGCAAGTCTCTGGAGTTAAGTCCCTTTCCCAATAACCATCTGGGTAGTTAAGTCCTACCAGTCCTGGAGCGAAAAATATGCTGAAACCGTATCTATACTCTGGATGTACTGCTGCTTGGATGAACTGGAAGGGCAAGCATACCAGCACTGAGGCTACAATGACTTTAAGACAAAGTACTAGTACAGGTTTCCGCGTATATTGTACGTGGGACATAAGTACAAATGCTATATATGCAACCGCGACCACTATGGTTGACCAGAACCACAATGCAAATACCAGCTGTGGAAGGTCGTGCGATGATTTTATCAGTGCTTTCCAAAGACCATAACTGCCTCCACAAACAGCAGCAGCCCCTAAAACAGTGATGCCAAGTCTGACAGGCTTGCCCCAGTATCTCGAGTCAGCAACAAGCTGGTAATAGGTAGTAATGCCAACTTTAATATGCCTGCAACTATTTCCGGCAGAAAACCTAGCGGGGTGAGGAAAATGCCGACACCTATCATCACTGCTATTAGACTCCCTTGCTGATGTATGTGAGGGAAAGAGAAATCGTCCCATCTGAATGCCCTTGTGGATCCGAGTAACCACTGGTTCACGGAGGCATCGTTGCGGATGAAAACCCTGTTGTAAGTGATGGAACAAAAGAAAAAAATATATGTGAAGCAAGGTAATGAAGACAGCGCTACGGATCGGAGTAGATCCAACAATTGGAGCAAACCAAGTCAGAACAAGGCAAATCTCAACAAGGTCATTCAACAACATCTCTTTAAGTTCATTTTTCTTTTATTATTTCTCCATTCTCCCTTTCTATCTACAACAAAAAAACCCGAGCTCGGTTTTTTTGTTCGGCAGAGCTCCTGCCCACCGTTTCAAAAAAAAAAAAAAAAAGGAGGCCTTTTCTTATAGTATGTTCTAAAAGGTCGAGCGGCGCACCTGGTGGATTCCATGAAGATCATGACAGTGAAGAACCAGAAATCTGCGTGGGTCAGCATAGTGGAGAAGCCGCCAAGCAAGACGACAGTAGCCCAAAGCGAGGCCAGAGTGCCGACAGCGTTACCCGCCCACTCCAACACGGCGATGCAGTACACGATCTTATTCAGGCCTTTTTGCAGCTCACGGCTCGTCGTCTGCTGCTCGTCACTGCTCACCTGCAGCAGCGCCTCGCCACTGCCACCGGCCGCATCCTCAGGCCAAGTCACTGAGTAATCGCCAGGATTAGTAGATGCCATCGCCATTCTTCACCTACCCGGCGCGCGTGCCTCACAAAAAACCCTAACTATACTATGTTTCTATTATTAAGAAGAAGCGGGGCTACCAAAAAACTGCAGAGAAACGCGTCATTTGGATTTTGTTTCTGCTAGTTTCAGATTATTTTAGTTTGGCTGTATACATCATATCAACGCTACAAAATAGCTCCCTGTATATCCAAGGTGAACAAACTACAAACTAAGCGTACACTTGCCTCATAAAAAATGAAGAAAACTAAGAGCGCGCACCATCATCGTTATGAACGAACGCATAAATTTTCTATAAAGACGCATATGCAGTGGAAATTTCCTTACTTGAGCAAGTTTTGGACGATAGCTGACAGCTTCATCGTATGGCGCTGTACTCTGCTTCGAATGATTGTTCGTCTCTTACTATATCTTGACAAAAGACGGCTGATCCCTCAATGCAAGGTGTTATAAGACAATTGATCTGATTACTCGCGGTTCATAGTAGACTCCGATTCTGCTATGTCTCGAGAACGGCAACGTAACTGGGTTGAAGCCTAGCATATATGATTATTCTTACATTGTTGCTTTGTTGAACCGGTTAGTACAAGACATATAACGTACCATTTTGGAATGGTACATTATGAATCCAATTAGATTTTGTATAAAAATCTATAACTCTTATGTAGACAAACCTCACTAACATATTTCTCTGCAACTTCATGAAACTACGTCATCACAAGGGCCTCACCAAGTCATTCAGTGCACCATCGGGAGTAACTTCAAACACTAAATTGTATTTGTCGCCAAACTACCAAACACTACGACACCAGGCATTTTTAGGGGCGGTTCCCGGACCATTGTTTGTAGCAATAATTTTTTTTGATAATTATTAGCAACAATGTATTCTAAATAAAAAAAGGAAACCCTAGATCTAGAACAAGCTACTCCATTCTTGCATGAAACTAGCTAGGGTGCAACCACTAAAATTCAAGCAAGATCGACTAATTGAGGTTGCAAGCTCATTTCTCTAAGTAATCCACACTAATAGCTTGAAAACTATGCTCTAATATGCTCCACACAAAGCTCAAGCACCATGGAAGAGAGAGAAAATAAACATCTAATTTGCTCACTAACCATCCAATAAAATTTTAATTAAAGGGTGGGATTAGCATCTCCTTACTCTAATTTGCTCTCTAATTTGACCCTTCGGCAGATAGCGGAGAGCTCTATCAACCCAAGGGGCTGGGTAGAACGGCATTTCGAGATAGACATTCATTCGCTGATGGGAATGGAAGTAGACATCGACATCAATGTGGACGAGGGTGAAGTGGTGCAAGATCCTAAGGATGTAATGATGCTTGAGCAATGGAGGGCTCAGCGCGATAGAGTTGTTGAGGACGATGGAGATGGTGAGGACAATGGGGATGATGAGGAGTTAAGAGAGCTCGGCAATATTGATAGTGACGATGACAGTAGTGGTAGTGATGAAGATGATCCAACCATTGTCGTTCGTGGAGACTATTTCTAATTCATGTAATACTATATTGTTCTTATTATTACTTTGCAATTATGTTTCGTTCATTTTGCATCTCTTTACAAGTACTTCTCGGTTATTTGTGCTAATTAGCTTTAATCTTTGCCATTGTATGCGCCGCGGGGCAAAATGCCGGCGAGCTAGGCGGCCGCGGCGCAATCGGGCGAATGCCAACCCGCGTTATCGAGGAGGACCACCGGCGAGGAGCCGCCAGCGACAGAAAGTCGTTGGCGAGGGCCCGCGAACGCCCCCGTCGACGAGGAGGTTGTTTCGCATCCCGAGCCCCAGCAGGATGACAAGGACCAGCAGGTGGACCCCCACGCGTAGGGGGTCACGACAATGAGGAGGAGGACCGGCAAGTGGATCACCACACAGCAGGGTGTCACGGCAATGAGGAGAAGACAACCGAGGAGACACCAGGGGAGACGCCTGCGGTTTCCTCTAGTTGGAGCAAGCCGTACTCGCGCGGGGTCATGCACCTCCCTTGAGCGCCGATCCCGCCACACCAGCGTCCTGTGATTCGACCCAACAGTGATAAGTAAGTCACCATTCATATTTTCACGACTTATTCATATGACATGATGAAAATTGAACTTCAGACTAACAATCTTACTATTACTAATTGGAGGCTCCGAAGGATGTCTCTCCTTAAATCTCTCTAGATGCTCTAGAACTGTTTCCGCAGAATATGCGAAATAAAAATAAATGCGCGGGCGTGCCAGTGTACTCAAGTACACAAAAGAAATAAATAGAGAAGGGAACACTAACTTTATTCATATTTAAAGAAAATACAAATATATGTTCCCAAGTACATGTGCGCTCCATGGGTTGCCTGCTGGCGGCAATCTAACATAGGCGATGTGGTCTTCATGATTCCTAGGGCCTCGGAAAGCTCCTAGTTAATTACCCCCGTGAGTCAAGCTCACAGAGTACCTCCGATTAAGCTGCGTTGGTCGTCGTTGTCGGTCTTCGCTTCACTTCTCCATGCGTGTGTTGGTGTAGATGTAGATGGCGTCGGCGTGTCCATGACCTCATCGGTCATGAGCCGGTAGAACGTGGGCTAGAGTATTAGCCACGCCGCCTGTGTCGTTCGCCTCGTCGGTGTCGAACGGCACATGTCGATGTAGTGGTTGTAGCACTTGCATGGTTGATGTAGCTTGAACTGATCTTGACTTCCTCGGCGACTTCACCGCAACGTCGTGCGTGGTACGCCGTGGAACTTGATCACGTAGAGTCGTTGAAGTTGTAGTTGCTTGATGAAGACTTGCGCTCGCTTATGTCGTTCGCCTCGTCGGCGCACGCGGGCTGGCGCATGGTGGTGGTAGTAGCTGAAGTGGTAGGTGGATGTACACGGCTAGCTCCATTGCCTGAACAGCTATACGCACAAAATAGAAAAGATATAAAATTATATAAATAGGGCTCGACGAGCTCCTGTAGTTCGCTCATACAATTAGCACGTGCATGTGCACACGCTCTAATTAGAAGTGATTGAAGCGCACATACACATATACATGCAGCTTGCATTGGCGCGGTAGTTAAGCAAACATGCTCATGCACCACTGCCGGCCCGGCCTTGTCCAGGCTAGCTTCAGGTGAAGCATGTTGACGATGTGTGCGTGCGCTTGCCTTTCCGGCACGTCGTCGGGGCAAAGTCAGCACCATCGCTGACCATCTGCTCGTCGAAGGGGTGCTATGGTTTATCGGCATCACCCAAGGTGCGTTCGTTCGCCGACCATCGATGGCCTTGCTGGTGTACGTTAATGTGGAGCCATCGTTGATGGCATCCGGGCTCGCCTCCACTGTGGATGTGTGAGGCGCAGATCGACAGCTGGTGCTCGGTGCGACAGCTGGTGTGTGCAACGCATCAGCCTCCATGTGCATGTTGCGGCTGACATGGCGACGCGCTAGTGTCAACTCTGGCGTCGGCATGGTGACCGTTCCTGCATCCAAGTAGAAAGGCACCAAGAAAAAATAGAATAAGATATATACATATATATCCTCACCATAGGGAATACGCATGCCATGCATATGTCCATCACGTCCGGCAGGTCCTGACACATGCAGAAGCGATGCAGATAGCCGCCGACTCACGGCGTGCCTTCGGCTTTGCTCTCTCTCGAACGCGACGGCCTGCTCGTCGATGGATATTGGCCGCCGGCGACTTGGTGGCTGGGCGTCACGGGGCATGCGCACAACAGCGCTCCCTTCGTACGTGCGGCCTGTCGATGTGAGTATCCTGACCGAGCGTTGGCGTTGTGCCAGCCGGCCAGCGCTAGCGCAGGACCATATCCGGTGATCCGCGTCAAGTCCCGATCTGGATGGATGGCGCCGTGATGGCGGCTGCCCTTGCTGTGATCTAATCGGCCATGCCGATCTTGGCCGAAGGCGGCTTGGCGTCGCGGTGTAGATCGGGCTGGACGAAGCCAGCGCCTCGCCGGCGGCTGCCTGCTTAGCCCTCTAGATGCAGACGGTCCTCTTCTTCCCTTGCACCAGGACGTATGGAACCATCTTGAGGTGAGCGCCGTGTGGTGGCGCCGTGCCGGCGGCTGCCTTGAGAGCACTCTGGATGTACATCCGAGCCCTTGGATCGATGGTGCCATGACAACGGCGGCTGCCCTTTCTCCTCATCCAATTAGCCAGGCATGATTAATGCAACTGCAGATGAAGGCATCCTCCATGGCCGGCGGCTGCCTGCCTCTTGCATCTTTGGCTCTAGCCATCCAGTCGATCGGCCGGGCCTCGTTAGCTTCTTGCCAAGGACGTGTGTGCCTGCTTGGTGCGCAGCCTGACGGCGCGTGGATCCAAAGTCAGGTCTTCCGTCATCGTCCGCTCCGTGCTCCTGGTAGATGGAGCCGTGGCGGCGGCCGATCCAATGAGCCGGGCGTCCTCACGTCGCCGTCTTGATGATGGCTTGGCTCACGAAGACTTACACTCCCTGCTCGGCAGCCTGACGGCGCCTTGATGCAAAGTGTCTTGGCCTCCTCTCTGGAGCCCAAGGGGCTGTTTATATAGGCACCGGCCTAGGGTTGAAGGGCTGGCTCCCAGGACGTACGCGGGCGCCGCCATCAGTTTGTTGGCCGCCGCGAGATATCCGGAGCTCGTGCTTATCTCTTCGTGGTGATTATCCTTCCTGGTCGAGATATTTAACGTGTATACGGCGATCGTGTTTCATCCACACGAGATCAAATAGAACTCCTCCCCATGCAGCCCATGACAGCGGGCCCAGCATATATGGTGAGCTCCATCGCATATATATTGTGAAGAAAGCCGATTGATACACGTACGTACATTTAGTCCGAAGTCTCATGGCCGATAGACATATACGAGTACGCTGTCGTATATACGCAAGTGTTCTAGAACATTCTAGACCATACACCAAGTCGTGTCGCATCGACCCGGCCATCTGATGTACAATTATACAAGAAAAATACATGGCAGAGACCGGCGTACATATGCGAGATATACAGCCAGTTCTGGACATATATACAGGCGCACATACGTATATTATGACCGCGTCTGTTAGCTTTCTCCATTTCTAGCTTGTATAAGGAAACGTGCTAGCTTCCTTGCTTGCACGTCGAAGTGTATGAATGTGTGCATGGCCTTAGCATATCAAAGCTAGTTATTGGAGTATTAGCTTCTTCACATGTCAAGACGACATATATATGCATATACGGCGCAGCACGTAGAAGCCTTGTTAGCTTAGCTTCTCTGCCTTGCTTGTTGTACGTAACAAACACACATATTTGTATATCTGCCTACATTTTCTTCTCCTTTAATTCTCTTGGTGTAATACACAAATATATGGATACACATGGATTAAATGTGCCAAAAATCCATCAAACAAATGCCCCCACCAAGTTGGGTTCGAATGCGGAGCAAATTCGAACTCCAACTTGGTGAGAAATCATTTGATGGAGACGGCGCATTGCAACTAGCTGCGGCATTGCATTTAATTTCCTTTTTTTCTTTCAATTTTGAATTCAATTCATGAATATTACATGAACAACAGGGCTATTTCCGTGCTCCTTTGGATTTGTTTCTGATTACACACGCGAGCCATGCAAGCTTACATGCATGTTTATTAACTAGCTTACTCAGCTCATAGACCGGTGCATATACGTACATGATGCAACCATGCGTGTGAACTATTGCCGCGGTGTAGGTACAGATGGTTGCCAAGAGTTGCTGCACCGAACTTTGCCAGCTCCTGCTTACTTCTTCCTCCTATCAGTCCAATGTTTACCCGTTGGGGCTCACATGTCATATCATCTGGCTGTTCATAGACTTCGGTGAGTCTCCTCATGTTTACTTCCCTTTTTGTGATGTGTTCCACTAAAATTGATTTATACCATATTTCAATGATCAGTTCAAAATTTTCTGCAATTAGTTCCGGTGATATATATGGCCTCAACCTTTGAGTATGGTATTTTTCAAAAAACAGGTGACGAACCTCTATGTTTTAGACTTTGTATTTTGACAAGAGGACATTTTATGGAGCAATGCTACTGGATCTATATTTATCTCGACTCACAGTACCTCTATACAAAAGCTTAAGGTTGACTTACATGGATATCATGTACTGATTGACGTTCTTTATTGGTTTATTTATTTGATTTCAACCGGTGGTCACAGCCTCGCACCTCAATCAGGAAGTGAGTCCTCTTGAGCCTTATTATTGTCTGATGTGTTTTTGGGGTGCATATGCCTGAATTGGTTGTGTATTTGCAGGGAGTCAAATAGAATGTGGAAACCCGCATGCGGCAGGCTACCAGCGCTACGACGTCCCGCACGTCCATGACATCTACATCAACACTAGCATTTGCTGCACTGCACACTAAAGGTATGTCAATCTTGCTAGATTCCACAACTACAATTGAATTTGTGTCCTGCGACCTATATTATATGATCCTTATTCACCATTGGGACAAATTATATTTTAATTGTAATGTTCTTAGATTATTTTGTAGATATAAGTTTCAATATTATAATTTTTGTTTACTTTAATAATAATGTCATTGGTTAGTTCGAGTTTACTTGCTAATAATGCTTAAAATTTAGGGGCCATGATCCATGGAGTTATCAATTCTATACGGAAAAAAAAATCAAAACTCAATAATTATGAAATATATATTTTTATATAAAATATCCATCTCCATCATGGTGGAACATAATACTTTGACCCCCTAAAAGTTCAAATTCAAATTACCCATACATGGCATTATGAAAGATAATGCAAAGAAGTACTCCCCTCCGTCCCAAAAATTATGCAATTATGGGAATCATGACAGTCAAATTTACTAAAGTTTGACAAAGTTTATAATAATTAGTATAAACATATATGTGTCAATCAAGGTTAATTATGCAATTAATTTAATGCTACTTATTTTGCATTATAAATTTAATATTTTTTTAAGAAACTTTGGTCAAAGTTGAAATCAATTGACTCCTCGGGGAGGGAGAAATATATTGTTTTTGGATTAGGGTGAGTACATACCTATATAATTTATAGCTAAATTATATCAACCTAAACCACTATAAAAACTTAACAAAAAACTTCCAAATCTACATGTAAATATAATAGAAGATATTAAGAAAATTAATATCAACCTCCAATTGTTAAAACTTATGTAAATAAAAAACTATGAATATGGATAAAGATTACCAATTATTTTAGAAGATTATTGATGGTAAGTAAGTTTTATTAGTTGGTGTCTCATAAGATCCTAACCCGAGATTGGCCATAAATAGATTCTAAATTCCATCGTTTATCCATTGTCTAAACTAAATAATCTCAAGAAACACTAGAGTACTCCAAACAGTCTCACGTTTCACGGAGCATGCATAATTCATAGATGGCGAACAACTATGGCTAACCAGGTCTAGCAACCGAGGATTGTGGGAATGAGAAAGAGAATGTTTGGTTGTACATGAAAAGAACTTGACGTACCTTAGCCTACCAATAAGGTTCATTTGATTAATATATTATTCTTAATAAACAACATAAGCATGACCCATCACGTTCATGGTTCATTAAACCATACCAGATGATCAAAAACAAAACAAAAAATATACATGCATGTGCCACCAGTATATAAAGTTGCAACATACCATTTATTCAGCTTAAGCGCCATTCTGGAAGGCAACTCCTATATGTAGACATACTATAATGCCTACATAATAATTTGGCAGTTAAAGAAGCATGCATATACCACTCAGTCAGTTTAAGCCATTCAGGAAGGCAACTATGTAGAACATAAATATACTATTATGCCTATAAAATAATTTGTAGCATGCATACTAGAAAATTAAAATAAACACCCTCACCATATAGACTAAGTAAACATGTATACATTATAGTAGCTATTTATTTTAACAATTTATGAAAATTGTTACTCAACATATGTGTACACAATGAGAATGAAATGTTACAATATATAAATATTTGTAATTTAATTTGAACCAATCTATGTTCTATTAAAACATCTTACAATTTTTTATTATGAAAGATAATACAAAAACCGTATTAATATTCATATCGATCTAAATAAATTAACTATATCACACTATTATTTTCGTAGTTTATCAAAAAAAAAAAAAAGTTTACATAACCATAAACACAAATTTTCTCCATTGAAATTTTTTAAATATAAATACATGAAAATTGATTAAAGTAAACATGCAAGGTGTGTCACCATCATGCAATTAGCACATATCGATCTAAAACAGAGATTATTTCAAGTAAGACTTAAATATTAATATAATCAAACACGGCTAATACCCCATTGTAGATCTCACATCAAGCTTTACCACTAACCTTAAGTGACAAATTGTAGGCTTAAAATGATTGTTTGCATCATCATGATAATTGAGAATAAATATCTACAAATATTTAATCTTACAATTTAACCCGCGAGAGCACGGGTTGATGGACTAGCTCTTCTTATTGACTCGTGCAGCTGGACGCTTGTGAGCGCCGGGGGTTGTGGCAGGGACGCCCCTGGCACTGGGAGCACTTGGACAGCGCCAAGGACAATAACGGGGTCCCTCCGACTGTGATCAAGAACGACTTCACGGGTGAGTCTTCATCGCTCCTCGTTGCTCAATACTACGTTGGATATTCTTGAAATAAGGAAATGATACTGTATGCAGATATGGCTCACGTGTGAGCCGGGGCACCAGGTCGAGGCATCGCAATCGCAGGACAAGGTCTGCAAAGCCCGACTCAAGGACATGTACCACGAGGCACACCTCGAGGTCCTCATCACCCACCACGCCAACGTGAAAGCTGTCGAAGGCGGCCTGTAGGGAGATGCTTCTCTACCCCGAGTCCGACCTCCCCAAGGAGACGTACCTCCAGGTAAGTAGGAAACATCAATTTTGATTCCTTCCATGAAAAATAAGTAGAAGCTATTCATTCTGATACATCTTCTCACATTTTAAATGCACGTTGTCATGCGGTACCCTCCTGAATGGTGCAACAAGTACATGGACTGAGATTGTGGACGAGTGGCAAAAGCCTGCGTCGTACGAGAAGTGTGATGCCAGGGCCGGCACACCACCAAGGGAACTGCTCCCTTCCAACGTACATGGACAAATGGGTACGCTTCTGTTGATTTATTTATTCTAGCTCTCAATTCTCATTAGACCCAGGCGCATGATGGCCAGGTGATCAATGAGTTCACGGGGTACGCCCTGGCTCACAAAGGTAGTGTGTGGATGCTCTACATACCTAATCAAACCTGTACCGAGACATGCTATTATCTATGATGGTTCATGTTTCAAGTTCTGTTTTCTATGGTTTCCAGAACTGCGATATACGATGACTCTTCATGAACCGTGATAGAAACAGCTACTCTCTCATGCCAAAAAAAAATCATTCTAATTTCAACTCATATTTACTTTTGACGACATTTATTTAAGAGTTACCTACACAGGGCCCTCGAACCTGTAAACATGTGCCATATAGATCAAACTTTAAAAATGCATTTCTAGCCCGTCTAAACTCCGCCCATCTATGGTCCAGGCCAACGCAACTAGAAGACGCACAACCAATCTATGCTACAACATTTGCAGCTTTTTTCAAGAATGGTTAGGGCGTCCTCAACAGGAACCACCCAGTAGAGTGCAAAGAAAAAAAAAATGAAAGAAATAGCAGCCCCTGTGCCACAGTGCCAGCACCTGTACTTTTGGCAAGCCTCTCTCCTCCAGCTAAGCAAATAGCTAGCGAGCAGTGTTGTTGGGACCATTAAAAAGTAAGGGCGATTGAAGTGTGACATAGTTACGATGGCGTACCACAAATCTCAAAGCACAACCAATGGTTTTTCGGGGGATACGTATCCCCGGGGACATGTGGACTTTCGGTGGTCGCCCCTATCTCGCATCGTCACTCCTTAGGGCACTCACAATGCAGTAGTAGAGTCTAAGCATATATATTGTACTTTCTCGGATGCTGCCCGATGTGGCAGTGTATTTATTAAAGAGAGAGGGAGAAAAAACAAGATTCCAAGTCTATGATAATTTTAAGGTAATAAATACTCTTAGACTCTACATAGAGTCCGCACCACCGTGAGTGCCTTTTTAGATTCTGTCCTCACTCCTTGTTTGTCGCTACAGGGCCATCCTCCCCGGGACCTCGGGAGATGCTCCTGCCTATCACCGCCGTCGACAAGGGAAGATCATCGCCACTCCGTGTGCAGGACACCACCACCGTTCACGCACCAACGGACTGGGTTCATGGTGGATGCTCATTATATCATCATATATATGTTTTTTATATCTCACAAATAAAGTCGAAGTTTGGACAAGATATTTTATAAGGTTGTGTATCATCATATCATCTACTTATGTGATTTTTTTTGTGAATTTAGATGACATTTTTGTCGTGGTTTGCATGAGTTTTCATGAAAGTTGTGGTTAACACTAGAAACATATTCCCTAGATAGATGGATAGATATAAAGGTCTAGAATATATCCATATCCATATCCATATCTACGGACACACACCGATAAAGATATGTTTTTCTCACGGAGTGTATCTATATCTATATCTATATCTATATCTATATCTATATCTATGGACACACACTGATAAAGATATGTTTTCTACGGAGTATATATATATCTAACCATACGGCGCAGCAGCTAATATGAAACACATCGTTGGTGTATTAGTCTTATCAATCACCAATGGAGAAGTGCTTGAAGCACACCAGCATCCACGGACTCTTGGTGCTTTCTGTGATTCTTTTGGCATCCTCAGTAATTCATGCACACATACTAAGCGGTAATCGATAAATGAGCTACTTAGACCCGTTTTATTTTAGTGTAAATAAATTTATGTACAGTGTTCGTTCCGATTTAACTTTGCATGTAACTAGATTGACATTTATTAGGCAAAACCAAAGAGGAAAATGACGCTAGGAACATGATGACGACCACGATGAGAGCAGCAACCAACACAATTGCCAACAATGGAAAAGCTTCAAGCGTGATGCCCTCGGGAATATATGATATTAAAAATACATCTGCAGTAGCACTGGTGAGGCCTATAATAGCTACAAGGAATGCATGGATAATTGCATTCATGGAATCTGCCACTGGTCGTAAGAGACATCGCTTCCTCTACTACATAGATGGAGATCAAGAGGGTATTCTACATAATTAATCACATGTATCGACTTATACTATAAATAAAGGCTCATCTATGACGGCTTATTTTTTAAGTGCTATTTTCTACGGTTTCCTTTTCTTGTGAACAAATTTTCCATGGGTTCCAGAACTGCAATGTAATGAATATATAGTAACTGCTTCATTTTTTTTGAAGAGCCATCAGTAGAATGCTGGGAACTTATTAACAAAACCAAAAATAAAATAAAACCTAACCCAATGAAGGAGGCCACAACAAAGCCCACAACAGAACCACCACCGCAAGAATACAAAAACCACGGTCCTCAGAATTAACAACTGTCAAACAACCTGTTGGGCCGCGCGCAATAAATTAGTTTTCTGAAGAAGACGCCCAACAATTCTGAACTACAACGTTTGCACCTTTTTTTAGAATATGGTCGGTATTGGCGCTGCCCGGATAACAACCAGGAGTCTCGTACCATATGGCCTTTCCTCACACTACTAGAATCTGCGGCTTTCCCGTGGGTAAAGGTTTTCCGTTAGTCGCTCACGGGAAATGCGCCTCTTTCCCGTGAGCATGCAGGGAAGCTCACGGGAAAGACAAAATACACGGGAATATCCCCACATCATAGGAAAGGACACACCTCCTTTCCCCGTGAGGTGGAGCTCACGAGAAGGGAACAGCGCCGAATCCGCCGGCACCCCGTCACCGCTTTCCTGTCGGCCCTCCCGCCTAGCTCCACAGAAAGGCTTTCCAGTGAGCGGGCTTTCCCGGTGAGTTTGACGGCCTCCGTGGTGGCGTCCCCTCGCTCACGGAAATGCCCCACCCTTTTTATTATTATTTTTTTTTTTGGTTTTTGGGCTCCAAACTTTTTCTACACTTCCTACACATCATATGGCACTCCAAGTTAAATTTTTGGTGAATTATTGACTTTATTTGGTATATTTAGGTAATTATTCTTTTTATGGTAATTTTTGAAATGAGGCCAAATTTGAACTACAAGTGCTTGAAATTTATGAAAATATTTAGTAGAAAATTTATATTCCTCTTGCTCAACAAAAAAGTAAGGCCTTGCATATAAAAAAACAAAACCAAATCTGGAACATCTTAATATGAAATCATGAACGCTAATCCGTGCTCGAAAGTGGTTTAAAAAATTCTAAAAAATAAACCGATGTGCAAAAAATCATGAAATTTGATAATATGTCATGATATCTTATGCCGAGGCTATGGTACAAACTTGGAAACGTTTTTGCACAAGTTGGCACAGCACGATGTTCACAAGCTCCAACATCTACGTAGAAGGTTCATGTTTGTTGAGAATGCATGATCCAAAGTGATTTAATGTGGACGTGGCGGTCAAGTTGTGATTTGGCTATGAAACTTTTTCTATATGCAACAAACATCGAGATTGTGTCATGTCAATTTTCGGGATTTTTGGATTATTTTGGTAATTGTTACAATTTTATGTTGTAATTAAGTACATACAAATAGAGATAAAATCACATGAAATAATGGCCCATTTTTCGCTAAAGCATCAATTATGTATGGGTGAGTGAATGTGAGAAGGTATTATTGAAGTAATCTTGATCAAAATTTGAAAATATATGCTAGAAAAAGAAAGAGTGAGCAAATTTTTTTTAAAACCCTTTCCCATGAGCTTTTAGGGTTAGCTCACGGGAAAGGGGCGCTCTTCCCCGTGAGCCGGAGTGGGCTCACGGGAAAGAGGTGGCCCCACCTCCGCGGTGACGCACTTCAAAATTGAAATTGTTTATTTTTTTCTAAAAAAAACCCTTTCCGTGAGCTTTTAGGGTTAGCTCACGGGAAAGGGGATCTTTCCCGTGAGTAGGCATGGGCTCACGGGAAAGAGGTGGCCCCCTCCCGGCGGCGGCGGCCATCAAAAACGATATTGTTGTATTACTCTTTCCCGTGAACCGTCATCCGGCGACTCACGGAAAAGGCGGCTCTTTCTTTCTCGTGAGCCGGATCGGGAGGCTCACGGGAAAGGCCTAGATATATATTTTTTTAAAAGAGCCGGCCGCCACACTCCACACACGCACACACCGACGCCATTCCCGACTCCCGCCGCCAAGCCGCGCGCCGCCCACCCCGAGCCCCGCCACCCTCGAAGCCGCCCCGCCACGCCGACCCGCTTGGCCTCGGGAAGGAAGGAGAAGGAGGGACAAAGGAGGACGAGGGACGGAGGAGGAGGAAGGAAGGAAGGAGAAGGGGGAGGGGGCGAGGAAGGAGAAGGGAGCTTTCACTAAAGGTGATGATGGAAGTAGCACTAAAGGTTATTATGGAAGAATTGAAGAAGTATATGAACTCCATTTCTCCTGGTACTAAACGGCCGCCCTCGTCGTGTTTAGGTGCCATTGGCTTGATCCCGAAATAACGAAAAGCGGATGATAAACTTGGGATTGTTGAGATTCAACAAGATTCCCAAATGGCCGAGATGATGTCTACATTGTGGCTCAACATGCCACACAAATTTATATCTCCCATGGTGTTGCCAGAACGACGAGCAGCTTAAGGGTTGAGATGTTGTGCAGATGGTATTGCCGCATCGGTAGACTACCCGTCCCAAACAATGACGATTACCATTTTAATGCAAACACATATGAGGGAGAGTTCTTCCAAGAAGAAGGGCTACAAGGTAAATTTGTGATAGAAATAACCGAGCCCAAATAAATGCAAGTAGACAATGAAAGTGTTGTTGATGATGAGGAGGGACGAGGAGGTTCGAGATGCGAAGGACTTGCGCTTACTTGATAAATTACTTAAGGACAATGAGAGTGTTGACGTTGTTCCTCCTCCCATGGATCCTACCAATCTTCATATGTTGGACGGCGAGACATGGATGATAGTGATCATGAGGATTATGATCCGACAAAGGCGAAATCATAACAAAGATGAGGAATATTTCTAATACATGTAATATTATGCATCTCTTAATAATTATGTTCTATTTATTGTTTTTTTCTTCTCTATAATTATGTTTTGTTTATTGTTTTTCATCTCTTAATAATTATATTCTATTTAATTTTGCATTTTTACTAATTATCTACATCTAATTGTAGGTGATTCGTAAAGATGCCTCCAATGAATGTCCTCAAAAAAATTCCAAGAAATTCGTAAAAGATTGCCGAGCTAGGGCAAGGGGAATCGCCACGACCACCACCACCGCCACCACCGGGCAAGGCGGCGCCGTGGCACCCGACAACCAACGCCACCACCGGGAGGAGGAGGAGGCGGAGGACGTGGACCTCTCGACATCGCAAAGACGTGGAGCACGAGGAGGAGGAGGTCGGGGGAGGGAGTAGCCACACTATGGGAGGGGGTTCCTCTTCCTCTACTGGGAGGCCTGTCTACTTGCGAGGCCCCTCTAGACTCCCGGATTGAATACCTCCTGAGCACCAGAAACCGACCATAAGACCGATACCTCCAAGGTAATTTACTTTACATTTTAGCACTACTTTCTTCTTTTTAGGTTGAAAATCATAATAGGAATTAATAATTATTCTTGATCATTTGGGAAGGTCTTTTGTTACCGCAAACTCGGTTAAAGGCTGCCTTCCCAATGGCATTCTTGGTCTTTTGGTCAGGAAGCACTACCCTGGCGAAGTTCTCGTTGCGGGAGAAGAGCAGCCTATCACGTCGTTCCACCAGTACGTGGACTTGGAAGATAACTTTGATACGAGTTGCAGAAAATACCAAAACAAGGGTGGGCGTGTGGTCAAAGAGCTGCAGGTAAGTGTATGTCGCCTTTACGTAGTGTACAAATACATCGATTCAATTTCACATGTTTGAAATAATGACTGAATACATTGCTTCTATGTGCAGGATTACTTCAAGATCAAGGAGGAATACAAAACTCTAGCGAATGAAGTGGTCGCAAAACGCCGCTTCAAACTTGTGACGGACATGTGGTAATGCGAGGCACGCGACCAGCCGTCGACATACTACGGGACAGTCCTTAAAACGAGGCTCAATAAGGAGGAATGGAAAAAGTTGAATCTCACCAAAGAACAATACATGCTGGTAAATATTGAATGGTCATACTAAGTTTAATTATGCTTAATGTGATATTCTAATATGTTTTATACTTGGTGTCTTGTAGGTGATTCCGGAGTGGTGCTTGGCTCATAAGCGGTCCCGGAGCTGATGGTGGACAGGTGGGTCAATAAAGATTTTGAGAAGATCCACAACAACCACCGAACGGTGTGCCATAATGTCCGGTGTACCACACCATCAAGGCAACCTTAATCTCCCGGCCTATGCAGCTAGATATGTAAGTCTTATCCAATTCTTATTTTCTGATGCGTAACTCAATACTTTCTAACCATCCTACTTTTTTTTTTTTCAGAGCGCACATGGCATGGCACCGAGCACGCCGAGGCCTTTGCTTGCTCCCACATAGAAAAGGCGTCGGATCCCACGGTCGTCTACAACCCTGAGGCTCCGCCCGACACCTACACCAACTCGACCGCCTACGACTGGCTACTTATCAATTTTCGAACGTCTATGGGTGCTAGATGTATGCCATACAGATTGGCCATTGGCATTCCCCCTAGAAACAAAAAAAGAGCAAGTGGTGGCTCCGGACATTAGAGAGGTTCATATAAGCAATGGAAGGATTTGCCACAACAACCTTGCATGGAAACAACTACCGAACCTTCACAAGCTCCGAGTAGTTGAGCCCACAAACCTTTGGAGACATATCAAGAATTGCCTTCATCACTGGAATCATTCTCATTAGATGCGGGGAAGGGATCATGAAAATGAAGCTAGAACATCTCATATCAGCTTGGTTGGATGCACAAAATTATCGACTTTTTATACTTTGTGGGTCATTGCCAAACATTGAGGAGCTGGACCTTTCATACACACAGCAATCAAAATCTTTGACCTTGGAGTGGTCATTGAAGTGAAAAATCTTCGGTGGCTCTTCTTGATGGGATGTGGGAAGCTCCACTCAATTTCTTGGCCCAAAACCAAAATGTACAAACTAGGGCTGTTGTGCATTGACACTCCAGCAAGAGGAGAGGGGGAAAATAGAAAACCATGGTCACGTGATTGTTCTTTGATGGTCTACCAGCAAGACAAAGTAAAGGAGTATTGCCATGCATCTATTGCGTTATGCACATGAGGTTCCTTCCTATCGGTGGAGTTTCTTTGGACAAGTGAAACCAATCAATGTGATAAGTGGAATCTCGCTTGTCATCTACTAGCAATAATGATGATGGAAGAAGTCGCCACAAGGATAAGATGGGCCATCCTAATTATAGCACGCTTAGTTGCTGCTCGCATGTACCAAAGTCGTTAACCTACCATGACATCAACATTGAACAAATATTCGCAAAGATTGATGTCGGCGGCGGCGGCTTCAAATAAGCAATTTCTGCCACTAAACATGCACATGGAGATTGGCGAGGGAATTAGTGACATCACCGACAAGTCCAAAGACGCGGGCAAGGGATGCAATACGTGATGTGATGAATAGGGTCCAGTCGTTGCACGCCAAGCATGACAATTCTTCATCACCACCGTTGCCCCCGAACACATTTTTATTAACTCTGATGGTTTTCCTAGACAAATAATGAATGGTCTCAAGTGGTGCCGCGTGGAGAGATGCACCAAGTTGGATCCTCATAAGCTATCAATTCAACATATTTAATCAACACATTCTTAAAGACCCCAACCATTTTACGGTTTTCGTGAGACTCGACAAAGCTAGCAAGAATACAAGAAAGCATGCAAGTACTTTCAGAATCCTCTAAATTGAGCAAAGAATCGAATTTGTGGATTGAAGTTGGTCCCTCACTCCACCCTAAATTATCTCTAATCCAAGCCCGGATAACCCGAGCTATCTTTGCAATTAAAAAAGAGATGATCCCTAGTTTCTAGTTTGCTACAATATTTGCATTTTTCTCAACCTTTACAATTCCTCTTCATCAATTGAGCACCGGTCAACCCCCCTGTCATGCCATAGCATCCGGAGAAACATCCTTATCTACAACGGTAATCCGGCAAATGTTGGTATTTGTTAACCTACGTGAATATTATGATGGATAATCCGCAGTTTAACGGATACCGGGTGAGCACTTCACCCGAATAGGGCTTTAAATATCGAATCCACGGGGAGAAGGTGAGAGAGTAGGTTGAAGTGTATAGCTAAATCCGAGTGGCTATAAAACTAGATTAAAAGAGAGGTAAGGAGTTCCATTAGGAAGGTCTTGTTCTCACTTCAAGTAAATCATTTGCACATTGTTCTTAAGAGGGGTTGTCATGAAGAAACTCTTAATAAAGGGAATCTACGCTAACAACGCAGGGGGCTCCTACGATTTCTATAAACGGGGGCAAAGCGACAAAGGACTCAATGGCGCTTTTGTCACCACCACGATCGGCCTTAACAAGTGTCTTCACCCCGGCCTATAGAAGGTATTCGTAATAAGCTAGTCAATCTAAGCACCACGCTTACATTTAATCTAACAACTTCAATTCAAGAGCTACGAGGAATCAAAGTAATCTTATCAAAGAAATACGAACCTTAAGAACAATAGAGACAATACCACTTTACTCGAATGGAAGTCGAACAATCCACAAGATCTCGTGAGTTGCGCTCCAATGGCACCAACTCGGAGGAAGAAGAAGATGGAGGCGCCGACAGCTCGGGCCTTCCTTCAACTCCGCCTCAACCGCGCTCTAATTCTCTCAACTTGAAGCTCTACTCTCAACTCTAATCTAGGGCTTCTAGTTCTACATCTTGTCTAATCTTCTACTTCTAGTTCTTGAACTAGAGCTAAGGCCGTCGACTAGAGCCGGATCCGATCGATATGATGATGAGTTGATCTCGAGATGATTGAAGCCGGGGGCCCGGGGATTGCTTATATAGGGGTCTTCTTATGTCTCTTCAGACCAAAGAGCAATGTGGTACTAATCTTCGTGCTTAACCGACACCCTCGGATCAAACCGACATCAAACGACCGGATTAGATTGCATCTCGGAGGCGGTTGGAGAAGCTTCTGGAGACGGGGCTTGCTTGGCAGCCAAGGCAGGCCGATCGGCCTGTTTATTGGGCCGACGGGCCCGAGGGTGGTCCCACCACGCCTCGCGATCGTCGTGGCTTCGGAGTCTTCTAGATGATGTTTTCTTCGGTGCCAAGTTTGGTTCACGCCGGGTAATCCGGAGCCTTCTAGACTTGTTTCGGAGTTGGATTGCGTTACGTTACGTCGGTCGTATGCCACGTCATTTCTGCTGTTTTTCTGTTAAGTCCCTGCAAATCACAACTTTACCAAAACTCATGGAAATCATTAGTATAAACCCCTAATAAGGTTATCTAATTATATTTTAGTCCTTTTCCATTATTAGTTGACAATTAAAAGTATACGTTAATATGTGTCAACAGCTAACACCACTAGTCATCAGTTTATAAAGAGATTTTGTAGAGATCTTCCAGATGGCTCAAGCTTCCAAACCAGTTTGTCTTCACTTGCTTTCCTTAGCATGTGCTTTCCTAGAATATAGGACGCCTGATAGATTCAGTCAGTTGCCTTGCTTTGTAAATGACCTTCCATTGTTTTGTTTTGCAACAATTGCTTGCAGATAAAAGAAGTAAAGATTAGGCCGGTTGGCAATACTCACAATGGTTGTGGTGTCGATGGGGAGCTTCTTGATGGAGAGGGCAAAGCTGAATGGCAGTGCTCGCTGCTTCCAGCACAAGGCCGGTTGCTTGGCCAGGATCCCGGTGCTTTGAAGTAATTACTATCTACCCGGGGCAGTCATTCTATTTTATTTGTTGAGCAGTACTGAGATTGTTGTTGCGAACACAAGGTTGATATGTGTCCTTGTGGTTCGGGTTTGCGGTCGTGATTGTTAACAGGCTCGCGTCTTATCCACGATCCCGGTGTTTGAAGTAGCCACTATCTAGCACCCTGTGATAGTTACAGCAGTAGTACCGAGATTGTAGGTTAATGGGAAGCAAGTGAATGTGTCTTTGACCAGTGTTTTCAGATATTTATTGTGAGTATTTTTTTTTCCTATTGTAAATAAGGGTGAGAGTCTTGTGCACAAAAGGGGAAGCTTGAGCTGGATGCTATGCTCTGCTTTGTTGTGAAAGCTCGCATGTAGCCCCGGACCCGTGATGGTCAAGCTTGGTAAAGCAAGATTAAGGCAATGGAACGTGACATACCATTGTGTGCATCTCTGTCATGCTGATTTGCTCAGTATAGTGAGTGGTACTTTTTACTTCATTAGTCTGGCTCGATATGATACCCTCTCACGTTCCGAATTATGGTTTATTTTTGCTTTGTCCTAAGTGAAACTTCTAATTTTGATTAAGTTTGTAAAAATATATTAGTATCTAAAACATCAAATTAGTTCCTCTCCATGAAGCATGTCTGTATAAGTGTAATTTTTGAATTTATAGATCCAGTATCTATAATATTTCCCAAAAAAAATATGTCAAGGTTTGAAATTTTTTACTTGGGACAAAGGTGAAGTGAACTGTATAATAAGATTTAAAAAGTACTGACATGAATGAGCCAGTAACTCGGGTAAACCAAATATGGGTCATTCTTAAACTGTGATCAAAACGTTGATTAAGCTTAGATTGATCAATACGTTAATTAAGCCGCATTTGAGCTATGGGACAAAGCGATATGTCATCTGTGCAAGCAACGTAAGTTTGCACTTTGCAGGACAACGACAGCTATACTGCCATCTTTATTCTTTGGCTCCAGCTGCAAGCAAAGGGCATGTATCCCGGCTGCATATATCTTTTTTCTTGATACCAATGCCAATAGTTACAAGCTGCTTATTGCAGGCAGAGCACGCATAGTACTACCTCTCCTCTGTCCGCTACCTCTCGTTGATCAGCGCGCGCCCACACCTCAGAAAAATACACACAGCAGGCATCACCAACGTTTCTTGCATTGTGTTCCCCGATTTGCAGCTCAGTACTGTAGCCAGTTGCCAAGGTACTAACAAACGACTTCTAGGCTTCTTAATTTCATATATGATTGTTACTACAACTTTGCACCATTTTGTCTCTCTCCCTCTCTCTCTGTACATGCTTTTGAAGATTATACAGAGAGAGATGTGTGCATGTTCACAACAACGGACGTGCTTATAATTTACTTTAATTTGTTCTTGTAATGTGCTTGCATTAGGGAGTGGAGATCCATCTAGAAGCCATGGGGTAGACATGGGCTAGACCTCTGGAGCTACTTCATCTTGCTAATCTTTCCTATACAGAGACTCATCATGGCAGCAGAGCAAAGATTACAGGTAACCCCCCACCCCCAACACCACACATACACTCCATTGGAAATTGGAAATATAATGTGTGCTTTAGGAACATACGCAAGAATAATCACCAATTTTATTATCAGTGGGTTTGTTTTTCCAATAACCACTAAGTGGAGAGATGAGAAACATACCTAGTAAATATATCTGTAATTTTCTCTCTCCCACAGTATATATCTGAAATATATACTGCAGCATTTATTTTTGTTGTACGTGATGTAAATAAGCCCCGAGTTGTGAGCTAGTTGTACTCAACTCCCCACGCCCTTCCCATCCATTCTTTCCCCTCTCACTCTTGTCTCACTCCAAGCTCTAGATATATCGACTATGGACAGCTAGCAGGCACGACCTAAGCAGGGCATCAATGCGGTAGAATGCAGCTGGATTGGCACCGAGGGGGACTGGTGCAGTCGACCGGTTTGGTTGAGCAGATCGGGCAGCTCTCAGGGCCGTGATGATGGTCATTGTCGCCCTACATGACGGTACGGTACAATATTAGAAGCCCCATGCAGCGGGCAGGAGCTCGGCGAGTAGTGGCGACAAGGGTGGCAAACAGTACCGGTATTCTAAATACCGTACTTGAATTCTGTTTGAATTAGAGTCAAAACTGATAAGATTACCCGTCCTAGAAAATAAATCATCTTGATTAATTCTTAAAACCATGTGCACAGATATTTTCCATCACCGATGCAATAATTAACTAAAGTTACAGTATTAGTTTATTTGCTTTTGAGCACATGTTCAGTTCCAACCAAAGAAAAAAAAAAGAAGATTGGAACTGCTACTCTGCTGCTCGTGCTAGGCACGGTGTTTATGGCATGAGAGTGACCTTAACTAGTTAATTATTGGCATCAAATAAAAAATGCAGGAAATTAGGGCGGCCGACGTCAAGACGGCAGTACAACAAATAGCTCCTTACTTAGAGGACACAAGCAACAATGCACCTCGGGTCATCTACTTCAACGGATGGTGGGGACTGGGTGCTCCTGTGGTGCTGAGAGCTATAGCAGAGCAGCGTCCACAATTTTTAAGAGAAAAATTCGATAAGATCATCCACATTGACTGCTCGATGTGGAAGAGCCGAAGAGCATTGCAAAGGGTGATCATCGATGAGCTCAAGCTCACTCAACAGCTAGCTGCTGATTTTGACAGGCAAGATGAGGAGGATGATTTCAGTGGGGTAGACCAAGGCTCCAGAGCTGAGATTAGAGACATAACAGGAGTGATAGGTCAATACCTAGTACAATACAGATGTTTAATTATCTTTCACAATGGAAGTAGTAGCACGGTTGACTTGGTCAGCTTTGGCATACCAGTGCTCGAATTCTTAGGTACTAAGGTATTATGGACCTTCAGAGGACGACTTCGCCTCAATACGGAAATTCCGTAAAGAGTAGACAATTCAAACATTTATCTTTTTTGCTTTTGATGACCATAACAGTAATTGGAATGCATATCTTGCGGAAGATGCTAGAGAAATCGCTTTGCACACACACAAGCTTTGGCCTTGGTGTTACACCCGAAATAGCCACAAAGTGTTGCCTATACATATTGTCATTGAATAACCAAGGTAAGAAGATGATTGACTACAACTGGGGAACCCATGCTTCCTGCTACTGGGTTTGTGATGGGATCATTGAAGGACGACATGACAACAAGACATGGGATGCTGCTCACGCTCTGCAACAACATATAAGGCTAGAAGACTACTCATCCAATACGAGCTTATGGCATCCGTGAAGGAATTGGATCTTTCCTCGAAAACAATGGATTTCTATTACTGAATCATACTTAAAAGAGGTTCCTCCGAGACAACATCCCTGTTCTTTGGATAAAAAATTCAAGTCCACAAGCGGTATCACTACCTAGTGACAAGTTCCATAAAGCAGATCAACTCCGAGTACTGAAGTTATATGGATGTACCTTCAGCTTTTCATCACCTCCGTTCTATTGCTGCCGCAGCTTAAGATTCCTTGGACTGGATAGATGCATAGATGAAATGCAACAAGGGGAGGATGAGGAGGAGAAAACAGGTGAACCAGCGGTGCAAATTTTCCAGAGGCTATGGGTGCTAGATGTATGCCACACCGATTGGCCTTTGGCTTTTCCCCCCCGAAACCCAAGAGCAAGTGGTGGCTACAGAGATTAGAGAGGTTCATATAACCAATGGAAGAATTTGGCATAGCAACCTTGTATGGAAACGACTACCGAACCTTCACAAGCTTCGAGTAGTTGAACCCACAAACCCTTGGGAGACAACAACAACAAGAGATGAATTTGTGGACATGGTAAATCTGGAGCTCCTTGACCTATCTGGGAACAACACCATACAAGTCTTGCCAAGCCTTTCAACTGCAACTGGCCTCAAGACACTGGTTCTAGATGGTTGCGTTGAGTTGGAGCATGTTGGCCCTCAACAACTCCCTCCATCACTCGAATCATTCTCCTTGAATACCGCAAGAGCAGATGAGGATCACAAGAAGAAGGCTAAGATATCTTACATCAGCTTGGCTGGGTGTGCAAGATTAGTAGACTTTATACTGCGTGGGCCACTACCAAACCTTGAGGAACTGGACCTCTCACACACATCAGTTAAAACATTTGACCTTGGAGAGGTGGATGAAGTGAGAAATCTTCAACGAATCTTCTTGATGAGATGCAGCCAGCTCCGCTCAATTTCTTGGCCCAAAACCAAAATGTACAAACTAAGGTTTCTATGCATTGACACTCGAGTAGGAGGAGAGGTGCACAATAGAAAACCAGCATGGTCGCATGATTCTTTAATGGCCTGCCAAAGATGATGAAGTAAAGGACTATTGCCATCCATTTGTTGCCATTGCAGACATGAGGTTCCTTCAGTCCTTGGAGTTTCTTTGGACAAGGCAAACCATTCGATGTGATAAATGGAACCTCTGCTTGTCATCTACTAGCAATAATGATGATGGAAGAAGCTGCCACAAGGACAAGATGGGCCGTCCTAATTATAGCAGTGGACAGCTAGCTGATGCTCAGTCTCTGCCAAAGTCTGTAACCTACCATGACATCAGCATCAAACAAATATCTGCAAAGTTTGATGTCAGCAGCAGCTCAGCGCAATTTCTGCCACTAGACTTGCACATGGAGATTGGTGAGGGAATTAGTGACGTCACCGACAAGTCCACCAAGCGGGCAAGGGATGCAATATGTAATGTGATGGATAGGGTCCAGTCGTTGCACGTGCATGACAATTCTTCAGTCACCATCGTTGCCCCTGAACACATTTTTATTTACCCTTCTGGGAATACTAGGCCAATTATGAATGAGCTCAAGTGGTGCCGCATGGACAAGTGCACCAAGTTGGGCAGTGTCTTTTCAACTAACTATTATTACACATGTTTCTCTCGGTTGGAAGTCTTTTGGGCGCTCATCTCTTGATGGCCCGCTCGCTTTTGGATCGGACCAAGTATAACATTTTTGATTCAAATTTGTTATCCTTTACAAGATTGAGGGCTATTCATCTTCACTTCTGCCCCAGGCTCAGATATGTCCTCCCGATGGCATCCAACAATACCCTATCCAAGGTGCTCGAGACCCTCCACATACACTGCTGCAGTGATCTGAAGCAGGTCTTCCTCATGGAGCAAGAGTTTCTGGAGAAAATAGCGGCCAACAGGAATGAAAAAGGCATGCTGGAATTCTCAAACCTCAAGAGTCTCTACCTGTATTATCTCATCAGTTTGCAACAGATCTGTGAGGCAAACATGTTTGCTCCCAAGCTGGAGAGCATCTACATCAGAGGCTGCTGGGGCCTGAGGCGTCTCCCAGCCACTAGCAGTCGCTGCCGCCAAGATGGCCACCCTGTGTCCGTGGACTGCGAGAAGGATTGGTGGGACAAGCTGGAGTGGGATGGCATGGAGTCTGGCCACCACCCCTCCCTCTTCGAGCTGAGCCATTCCAAGTACTACAAGAGGCGTCACCTGAGGACCACGGTTCTCCGTTGAGCAAGCCGAAATGTGATCACCTACATGCCTCTGGCTGTTCTCCTGGTAAGTACACATGAACAAGCAACTTCGATCGATTCCTCTTCCTTTGTAGTGAATTTTGTTTCAATTTAGTTTCATTTCGTACTCCGTGTACTGATGATGTGTTAATATTTGTATTATGAGCTCTGTAGATAATCTGGAGTGTGTTGGAATGACGACGGGACAATGACTATTGCTGCTGCGATCTGCCAAGTTCAAGTTGCAATATGGTTTGAGTTGCTTGCCAAGTCTTCGGTGTGTTTTCTCAATAAAGAATAAATAATTTGGTTTCTGATGCTAGCTACGTACCTACGTATTACTCGCATCAACCAAGTTAGTTATCGGTGTTTATGTGTGTGTTTGATACTAGTATGTCTGAATTCGTGTGTATGTCTCTCTTGTCTTGGGAGACTGACCGACTGATGTATCCTCCTTTGGTTTGGTTTGGTTTGCTTGGTTACGTGTGTGTGTGCACTTGAAAACTGAAATAAGGGGGCTGGGTTTGATGCATCCAGAGAACTAAAGTCCATGGTGTGCGAGAGTGTTGCTTTTCAGTTTCATTCAGTACCGGACAAAATGTATGCTTGTGTTGTGATCCATGCAGCAGCATGCTAATGCTGCCAGAAAATTATATATTATTCTGTGTTGCTTTGATCTATGTGCCAGAAAATTTATATAAATTGGTTTGGTTTGATCTATGTGCCGTGCCAATGCTTTATTTGTTTCGCTATCTCTATCTAGCTATTGTATAGGTGCATTCAGGGATAGAATAAGCAATAACAGTGGCATGTACTGATGGCACACTCATGCGTCCCCAAGCATGTACTGGTTTGGACATGTTTGACGGAGAAGCTGGGATGAAGCAAATCTTATCCAAATACTAGGATTACACAAGTATAAAAATGATTTGAAAGCATCATTTTAGTGGCAGCCTGGTAAGAAAGAATGATGACATAGTATGTGTTTTTTAAAATAAAATAAAATAATCATTATGGAAATGTCGCCTTGAATACCCCGTGCTATGTTATGCTCATATACGGATCTCAACTGTAACATGCTAATCAGAAGTAGATGAGATCAGCAATTGTTTACACAACCAAATAGGACGCAATCCAACCATGAAGAGGCAGAAAACAGGGTACACGTGGAACCCAACACTAGTACTACTAAATAAGTATGAGGCAACCGTGACACTTCCATGCCTAAATCCACAAAACTAGTTTGGCTCAGCAAGCTAAGAGGACGTAGCTTTGCTAATGTGATGTTTGTGTTCCAAATACGGATCAAAGGTAAAAACACCCTCCAGTTTTAACTCTTGCTTGGGACCTGGTAGAACACGTCCCCATGTGGGCTAAGGTTCAGCAGCCAAGCGAGGTAGAATCACCTCAACAACTGCAGAGCAAAGGGGGCAAAATCTCCTCCTTTTTTTTTTTTTGAGCATCATTCTTCTGAACCTGCCATGCCATAGCATCCAGAGAAAAAATCTTATCTTCACCGGTAATATGACCATCCACAGCACTTTCATCCTTTGATAATGAGATTTTATATAGAATTTCCAGATGGCTCAAGCTTCCAAACCAGTTTGTCTTATTCATTCCTTGAACTTAATGGCATGTGCTCTCCTAGAATATAGGACGCCTGATAGATTCAGTCAGTTGCCTTGCTTTGTAAATGACCTTCCATTGTTTTGTTTTGCAACAATTGCTTGCATATAAAAAGAAGTGAAGATTAGACCGGTTAGCCATACTCACAATGGTTGTGGCGTCGATGGGGAGCTTCTTCATGGAGAGGGCAACGCTGAATGGCGTGCTCGCTGCTTCCAGCACATGGCCGCATGCTTCGCCAGGATTCCGGTGCTTTGAAGTAGCCACTATCTAGCCCCCTGTGGGAGTTATTCTATCTTGTTGAGCAGTAGTACCGAGATTGTAGGTTAATGGGTTGCAAGTGAATTTGTCTTTGGCTAGTGTTTTCATATATATTTGTTGTGTGGTTTTTAAGGGTGAGCCTTGGAATAAAGGCAGGGCTTGAGGTGGATGCTACGCTCTGATTTGTGGTGAATGCTAGCAGGTGCAGAGCTGCCTTGGTACCCAATTTTTTAGAGCAACTCCCGGAGGAGGCCCGAAATCAGCCCCCATTTTTCCACTTTGGAGTCCGGCCTGCAAAATTTGGGAGCTCGAATGGAGCCCAACTCCAGCCGTGCCCGAAATAAGCCCTTAAAAAAACTATATCGCTCGAAATCAGCACACGAGGTCCTGCTTGCCGCCCGCCACCATTCCTTCTACCCGCCACCGCTACCGTTCCTTCTGCTCCCTAGCACGCGGGCCGCTGCTGCCTGCTTCGGCACCCGCCCGGAGCTGTGCCTGCTCTTCTTGCTGAGCCCTGCCCGTCGCGCCGCCTTCTCCGCACCACTGCCCCGCGGCACGCCTGCCCGGCGACCACTGGTGCGTTCTTGTCCCCTCCCTGGTCTTGCTCCCATCTCCAATCCCTCCTTCCGGTCTTGAATGTTTTGAACTTGTTTGAATTGCCCAATTCCCTTTTTTTTGGTCGACCGCGAAAGTTAGCTTAACTCGCGGCGATCCGACCATGCCAGCAGCCTTTTTCTTTCTTTTTTTTTTTTTGCATGCGCTGAGGTCAGCGAAAAAAAACAAAATATTTTTTAAATTGCTATAATCCTAAATGGTGTATCCGTTTTTAATTCCGTCAAGCACCGGTGTGTTCTACACGATGAAACGAACAAAACTAGATCCACTTTCGACTATGTTTTGAAGATTTTATTTATTTTTTTTTTTTTCTAATAGCAATTTATGTATATTAACTTATGAAATATAAGTTATAAGTTAGATTTAACTTTTGTAACTACTATAAGTTAGGTGCTACATGTAAAGCTTATAATTTATAAGTTAGACGTAACTTTTGTAACCAAAGATAAGTTAGGTGCTACATATAAAAGTTATAAGTTATAAATAACTTTTGTGACCAAGATAAGTTAGGTGCTATATGTAAAAGTTATAAATTATAAGTTAGACGTCCCTCCGTGCATAAAAAGACCGCAAGTAGTATGTGTGCCTGCTATAGTAATTTATGTTTAGCCAAGTTTATAGCAAATAATATTTATTTTTATGTGTATAAATCAATTTATTGAGAAATATTTTATCATTAATTAATGATATTTTTAATTATAAATGTTAAGATTTTGTCATATAAGTTCAAAGAAAATTTAAAAACATTTGATTTTTCTAAAATGAGAATTATATTATTTATCTTTTTTTGAGGCTTAATTATATTCTTTATCTAGCGAGTAACACTTTTTTTTTTTTTTGACAACTAACAACTTTATATATTAGGCAAGCATATTACAATACTGCACCTTCAAAGAAGGCTGCATTAAAACTAGGTCCACCGACCAAAAATACAACCGAGTAAGTGGCGAGACGAGGACGAACTCGCCGGGCGGTAGGCGATGTGTCGCCAGGGCGAGGACAAAATGGATAGAAAACCGCGCCATGCGTCGATTGAAGGAGGGGGACGACCGAGCCGTCGATGGAATGCACACCAAGCGACCGAAAGTATTTGTAGAAATCTCGTCGCCGCCGGTATAGGATGAGAGCTCGATGCCGAAACCCGTGTGGAGACGAAGTTCGCCGAGTCAGCACCAGTTGGAGTTGCTCCGGGGTGGACACCATTGCTTGCTCGGAGGAGACAGGTGAAGCTCGAAATAAACAGAAATAAAGAGAAAAATAAAATAAAAAAGAAAAAAGAAAATGGATAAGCTCCTAGAAAGCTTCCAGGATAAGGATGACCAGCACCGCTGCTCACGTTACCAGCACTATTGCTCTCGTCCCACGCGTCGCATTCCAGGAAACCACCGTGCTGAGGAGAGGACAACGCGCACCACGGCATGCAACATACGTAGCAAATGTGGACCCCACGCAGATGGACCCACCACCAGGTGAGCAGTGGCGACGAAAAAATCTCCTGGTCCCCGAATCTGGATCTGGCAGGGGAGCACAGCGGAGCGGCGGCCGTGCCGGAGCCACCGTGAAGGCAACTCGCGGCGCGAGCTTCTTCGTGTTGGCTGTGTAGAGCATGAAGCCGCAGAGGACGCTATCGCCGAGGAACTGGAAGCGTGCGTAGCCACGCCGGAGGTCGAGGGCACCTGGTTCCGCGTCGTGCTGGAGAAGTTGTGGAGCGCGGCAACTGCAACGAGCCCGGCCGCCGCGTGGTGGAGCTGCGCGGCACGTGACGGGGTCAGGCGCCCACGAGATGTCTTCGTATGCGGCGCGCCTGGCCTCCATGGCCTCGCCGATCGGCTGCGCGCCTGCAGCCGCTCCTGCTCGGCCCGCCCGAGAGTGAGGCGCTGCAAGGCGACCCTGGCGATCCTGGGCTGCGCCGAGAGCGGGAACGGGACAGCGGACCCGGCGAGAGGCCGCGCAGCTGTGGCAGAGGCGGCCATCGTGGTGCACCGGCGACGACTGATGGTACGCGCGCCAGACGGTCGATTGATTTGCATCTGTGGCTTGGCGAGGGAGGAGGCTCCACACCGACGGGAGAGCACCACCAGGCCGCCTCCGGCAGAGGAGCGCACGCCCTCGTGCCTGGGGCCGCTCGCCTGGTCGGGGCCATGTCGAGTCGCCAGGAACCAGACTGATGGGGAGCATGGAGGGTGAAGGTGGATGGAGGTAGGACAGAGGAGGGAGTTTATTTTATTACCACTAACCATGGAAGTGACGACGAAGAAGAAGACCATGGCAGCCATGGCTTTCTCGGCGACGACAACTCCAGGACGGGACATACCACTACGGGACATACCACTTTGGGCTACTACAAGAACTAGTACTGGTTATCTACCTGAGGCAGGGCCCCGCTCCCGACGCGCTCCGGCGAGCTCGCCGGAGGCGGACGGGAGGGGGCCTGGTGAGAGGGTGGCGGAGGGGCTCAACCCATAGCTTGATGCTCCCTCGAAAGAGAGAGAGAGAAAAAAAAAATAGCACTATGCGTGTCTCCTGCCCTTCCTGGCTTGGCTTTCTTACCCCTGCTAGCCTGCCACCTCCGCTCTGCTCCACGTCCACGCTGCCTTCGCCACTCCACTCGTAGACTCACTCGCACACTCTACAGCAGGTCAGTCAGTCGTCGCCGGAGCCCCTCCAAGCTCCAGCAGCTTTCGAGGTTTCTACTCAGCTACTTTGATCCTCTGCCTTCGTTTCTTCATCGATGGAGATAGAGATAGCGCTTTCCCACGCATCCCCAAATCTGTGGTTTCTAACCTATGGTTAATCCTTATCCCCACTTTGTGCAGACTTTGCAGCCAACCTGCTTGAATCGGATCTCTACAAGATTGCAATTGCGAGCAAATCTTATGTTGAGCTGAGGTGGTCGGTGTTCTTGAATCAGCTAACGGACTCGAACAATGTATTTGCTGTCTCGATGCTGACAATGCTTCCTCGAGTGCACACCAGGTGTTCGACGAAATGTCCGTGAGCTCGTCCAACAAGAAGACCCGCCTATGACCTATGGACATGCCCAGCAGTAAGAGCGCGAGGGCGACTGACGCCGGAGACAGGATCAGCAGCCTCCCCGATGAACTGCTACACCATGTCATGTCCTTCTTGCCCGCAAGGGAGGCCTTCCGCACGCGTGTGCTGTCGGTGTGATTTCATCAACCAGGAAAGGTTCATCAAGTTTGTGACTTTCTGAGTCGTGGTTGCCAACCTCTGGATTCGTTCAGGCTGGAAGCCAATGGGCCTGACATCTTTCTTGAGGATTTTCGAGACACTGCCTACCTGTGGATCTGTCATGCCCTGAGAAGCAATGTTCATACACTAAGCATTATGGATCACGAGCTGAAAGATAAATACAATTACATAGAGGAAGAGGAAGAGGAAGAGGAAGGGCAAACCGAAGAGAGACCTGATGCCTTCCCGGCTTGGCCACTGTCCCTTCATGTCATTGAACTTAAAAAAATTGCATCTCCGCGGTGTTTGCGTGGACAAATACTTTGGCGGAGAATCTATTTTCTGGCTGCACAGCATTGGAAGAACTAGATATGATAAATTGTGTGATCCTTGCCACCGAATTTTCCTCTGCCACGTTGAAGAGGCTGAGCATTGACTATCATGGTTTCCATGTCAGTGAGCTGTATGGCTATGAAGACGTTGTGATAAACATGCCTAGTCTCATCTCAGTTCGCATTGGAGCGCTTTGTGCAATGCTGTCTCCTGTGGATGTTCAGTCATCGATAACAGCCTCAGTTTGCTTGCATGATCTCAGGGATACATTTGCTGATGCTTGCAACATTCTTGGTGCTCTTTCAAGTGTAAAGAACTTGGAGTTGCTATTTCCAGGGTTTGTGGTATGATTTATATAAAACTGCGACACTTGCAGCTACTCCCTTTTTGTGTCTGTTTTATAGCACTAACAAGCCTTTTCTCAAGTATTTCATGTTAAAATAGCTTTTTTGTGCGTACTGACTTTACAGGAAGGGGAATATTCATTACAAAGTGATATCCAGTTTTTTCAAGTGTTGTTTACTAATTTGACAACTTTGTCCACCAGTGATTGGTGTTTACAAGACAACTGCAAAGTCCTGCTGTATATGCTTGAGCAATCACCAAATCTAGTGAAACTTACTCTGAAGATTCGAACGGTATTTTTTCAGGATGGCCCTGCACTTTGGCAGGGCAAGCTATATACATTGGTCAATTTCATCAACGCAACTTATGCTATGAGTGACTTGTGCTTATTCTTTTTATTCTTCCTGGCAGCTTTTTATTAGTGAACATTCTGCATTTTCTCATAGTATTGCTCAAGAAACAATGACTCCACTCCATTGTGAAAAAAGCTCAAGAAAATTGAAACCATTTGCCTTCAGAGTGACCGAAGGGTGGGAATGCTGGTGACAACACTTTTGACCAAAATAATATCACCCCCTGAAATTAGTATTAAGCCGTCTTCGGATATTTCATGGTAAGTTTCTTGTTCCCTTGGAAATTTTCATCTGAATTCTTTACAGTTTATTTTGGAGTGAGTCAACATATGCTTTTTTCAGTTTCCACTTGCTCTAGCTTGACACTAGCTCTGTCTGAAATTGTAGGGATACTGCCTGTTTTATGTACAAATGGGCTTGAGTTTGGTTTTGTGCTAGCATTCGAAGATTTGTTTGACCTCTCACTCACCTTTGGATGACTTCAATTGTGCCAATGGACTGCCAGTTTGCGCGCCACTGGTTGTCTCCCCGAGACTCTGCTCTCCTCAGACTGAACTTTTGCTTGTCATTGTCGTGTTCTCTGATTCTGTCTACCTTTCTAATTGATGCGTCATCAATCAATGTACTACTATTCCCGAGATTGCGCGTTGCGTTACACCCGTTAATCTGTTGTTTTCCTCAAAGCTCCTCTATTATGTTGTGGACAATGCGCAGCAGCATTCGATTAGCAAGTACTTGTGTGCTATAGATGTTTCGATTCAGCATGTGGTCAAATACTATGGCGGGAGTAAATTTACTCCCGGGTAAATTTCCAGCCGGGAGTAACTACGTTTTTAGGCTGGGGAAGAGAAGTCATTTCTGTAGTAGTGTCCGTAATGTAATCTCTCCTTCTCTCTCTCTCTCTTTTGTTTTTTGAGAATTTTACACAGTACAACAGAAACGCAAATGAACCCTTTTTCGTGAAAAATAACAAACAAATCATTCATGGTATGGATAACAACATATTGGCTTGTCTGATCACAAGGACCAGGCACAAGGCAACACAATCTCAGCTCTCGATGGCAGATGGCAGCTACATACTGTCACAATTGATTCATGCGTGGTCTCCTGGTTTCACACCCGGAGTTGGAGTTTCCCTGTTGAATTAGCCTTTTGGCCTTGTCCACTAGGTCGCGCATCGGTAAGATCTCCGCGACCACTCCTTCACCACCAAGGAAGACCCTGTACTTCTCCAATCTGGACGGGGTTCCTTTCACCATGTCTAGGGCGTCCTTTGCCCTCTTTTCTCTAAAAATATTTATGTACCGTGGACACAAATCCACAATGGATATTACTACCTCAACAAGAACCCTTCTTATCCTTGGGTACTCAAGACATGGTTCCCTGATGGACCTGAGAGTATTCAAAAGTGTTTCGACAAGTGCCACGGCTGAATTTGTATTGGCTGATTCCAGTACCTGGGCACAGTATTCAGGAATTACATAACTAATCTGCGAGGCGAGACAGAGTGCAGCCTCCAATTGTTTGCCCTCTCTAGTCTTTATCATGTTCATCACCTGCATACATGTCAAATAACGAAGGATGACTTTGTTGTTATGTTCTTCTGTGCCACAATCAAGGTAACAAACATATACTACGGAACTCTATATAGCTAGCTTCTCTTCTAACGTCACTATATCACATAAATGTGCGTTTCATTCATTATCTAAAAAATGTACGTTTGATACAAAAATATATATGCATATATGAATTTAATTAATGTGATAGATAAACGAGAAATGAAACTGGTGTTAATTTCCTTAAGTAGGGATTGAAAGACTCACCTTTCGTACTGCAGATTCAAGGTGCTGCTTACCAAGTTCGACCAACTTGTCTCCTGAGTTTGCACAAAGATTATGCAGTAGGTTTGCTGCAAAGCATATGCCTTTGTTGTGGTCCTTCCAAGTAACTGTGGACTGTCGACCTGAATGTTTTTTACCACGTATTACTTTGTAGGAGGTAATCATAAAAAAGATATTTAATTGTTTTAGTTTTGGAAGAAGAGGAAGTGTCCAAATATATTGTCTATTTCTTTTGGAAAGTTTTGTACTGATCCTTTTTCCATCGTGATGGAAGTTAGCAATAACTTTTTTAACGTGTGACATCATTATTTCATATGTGATTTTTTTAAAATGTGATTGAAGGCAAATGTGTGATCTTTGCATTGGTGTAACTTTTTGAAACAAAATAATACCAAATACGAGACCCTTTGCAAACATTTACTACATGTACTAGGTAGTACTCTGTCCATTCTAAAATTTAGTTCATTTAACATTTTAACATAATTAAATTTAACCACTCCTCTTGAAGAATGTTTGTCAGTAAAAGCAAGCTGCAATAAAAGAAACGATATTTTGCATAAATTTTTGAATATGACAAGTTGTCAAACTTAAGATTAAAAAAGTCAAACAAACTATAATTTAGTCCCAGCTGACTTGTTCATTGGTTGATTGATATGCTCACGTGATGGAAGAAAACAAGGAAGGGCCATGCGCCCACACGTGTCTCTTCCCCTGATTTGAGGATTTAAGATCTTTTTCCTTTCCTAATAAGTTAATTAATTAGCTAAGAATATAGAAAAGAATCAACAGCTCAAACTTGTCTGCGGTATTACCTGAGTTACGGGGGTACCGTATTACCCAATACTGTGTATCAAGCATGAGGATGAGATTCCCTACAAGATTATGTTCTGGTTCGGCTTCGGCCAACAAGATAGCCCAGCAGTTGTCTGTGCTCATTATTGTAAGATTTGCCAGTGCTTCCCCAGCAGCCATTTGCAGTGGAGGACGACCATTGTTCGCAATGGAGTTCACATCATCATCGTCTGGCCTAAGAAACGCACGCATCAATTTTCCAATGATAATTTGGGAGCTCCCAATCTCCTGCCTTGCTGTCTCATCCAAGGCCAGCTTTGCTATGACATCAAACATGGCCTCAGGTTCGCAGTCCTCCAAGTGCAACATACGCTCAAGGATGTTCGTTAAGAAAGGGTTCTCCGACAGCTCCTGGCGAAACCTTTTGCCAACTTTCCCACTGTTAATAACAAGACTCCTCACAAGCCTCAAAGCAGAACAGTACACCTTTCTTTTCTCATCGATCTCATCGTCAAAGTATCTAATAAGCACTACAATCTTGGTGATGACAGTTGTAGCGTCGTGGGAAATTTCTACACAGTTGTCAGAATCAGAAGCAAGCCCATGAAGAATTGACATGGCCAGCAAGGAAAACAATGTCCTCTGATGAGTTGCAAGGTTCCCTTCACTGTTCTCAGGTATCTGGTTTGGTAGCGAGTCATGTCGGTTGTTGGCATCAAGGAGCGAACAAACTAGCTTCACCGTGCCTGGAAACTCTGAAATTTTGATGCTATTAGTGAGCTCGTCGATGATTCTGGCAGCTAACAACCTGATATCTGCAACTTTGGAGCCGAGCATGTCAATCAAGGTGGACACTACGTTCTTGGAGGTGAATGTGATTTCTGTGATAAGCTCCTTTTTAGACTGGGAGTCCCATTGTTGCAGGAAGTTGTCAAGAACATGAAGCCCAACAATTTGAGTTTCACTAGAGGTGCATCCAAGGGACTCGAAAGCAAAGTTCGTGACACTGGGCGTGTATTTCTCTGAGGGGAAAAGACCCTTTTCTGAACGTGCCTGGTAGGCTTGATGGTAGTACAAGTTAACAGCTTTTGCTCCCCACTCTTCTGTGAATCCTAGGGCACGGACAAGCAATCTGCGACGGGGAAAGGACAAGAACCCGAGTCCGGTTGCCATGATATAGGATGACCCCTGGCATAGCTCTAGTGTGTAGAATATTAGTATGGATGGCACCAAGTTTGGGCTAGCACCATCTGGCAGGGGCCGGTAGTCATGGTGACGATGACCTAGCAGACTGCCAAGCCGCAGAATTGATAGCAGAACCTGCAGGAATGCCACTGGGATCTGCAAGTTGCCAACCAGCACCGCTGCGATCACCGACAACAACATACAGAATGATACCTTCATGGAGATGCCTGGCAATGGGAACATCACACTCCAAAAGAAGAGTATGGGAAAGACTGTATCAGCTATCTTCAACAAGAGCTCCCAAGTCCCCATAAAAGAGTAGTGTCTTGCTCGCAAGTCTCTGGAGTTAAGTCCCTTTCCCAATAACCATCTGGGTAGTTAAGTCCTACCAGTCCTGGAGCGAAAAATATGCTGAAACCGTATCTATACTCTGGATGTACTGCTGCTTGGATGAACTGGAAGGGCAAGCATACCAGCACTGAGGCTACAATGACTTTAAGACAAAGTACTAGTACAGGTTTCCGCGTATATTGTACGTGGGACATAAGTACAAATGCTATATATGCAACCGCGACCACTATGGTTGACCAGAACCACAATGCAAATACCAGCTGTGGAAGGTCGTGCGATGATTTTATCAGTGCTTTCCAAAGACCATAACTGCCTCCACAAACAGCAGCAGCCCCTAAAACAGTGATGCCAAGTCTGACAGGCTTGCCCCAGTATCTCCGAGTCAGCAACAAGCTGGTAATAGGTAGTAATGCCAACTTTAATATGCCTGCAACTATTTCCGGCAGAAAACCTAGCGGGGTGAGGAAAATGCCGACACCTATCATCACTGCTATTAGACTCCCTTGCTGATGTATGTGAGGGAAAGAGAAATCGTCCCATCTGAATGCCCTTGTGGATCCGAGTAACCACTGGTTCACGGAGGCATCGTTGCGGATGAAAACCCTGTTGTAAGTGATGGAACAAAAGAAAAAAATATATGTGAAGCAAGGTAATGAAGACAGCGCTACGGATCGGAGTAGATCCAACAATTGGAGCAAACCAAGTCAGAACAAGGCAAATCTCAACAAGGTCATTCAACAACATCTCTTTAAGTTCATTTTTCTTTATTATTTCTCCATTCTCCCTTTCTATCTACAACAAAAAAACCCGAGCTCGGTTTTTGTTCGGCAGAGCTCCTGCCCACCGTTTCAAAAAAAAAAAAAAAAAAAAAAAAAAAAAAAGAGGCCTTTTCTTATAGTATGTTCTAAAAGGTCGAGCGGCGCACCTGGTGGATTCCATGAAGATCATGACAGTGAAGAACCAGAAATCTGCGTGGGTCAGCATAGTGGAGAAGCCGCCAAGCAAGACGACAGTAGCCCAAAGCGAGGCCAGAGTGCCGACAGCGTTACCCGCCCACTCCAACACGGCGATGCAGTACACGATCTTATTCAGGCCTTTTGCAGCTCACGGCTCGTCGTCTGCTGCTCGTCACTGCTCACCTGCAGCAGCGCCTCGCCACTGCCACCGGCCGCATCCTCAGGCCAAGTCACTGAGTAATCGCCAGGATTAGTAGATGCCATCGCCATTCTTCACCTACCCGGCGCGCGTGCCTCACAAAAACCCTAACTATACTATGTTTCTATTATTAAGAAGAAGCGGGGCTACCAAAAACTGCAGAGAAACGCGTCATTTGGATTTTGTTTCTGCTAGTTTCAGATTATTTTAGTTTGGCTGTATACATCATATCAACGCTACAAAAATAGCTCCCTGTATATCCAAGGTGAACAAACTACAAACTAAGCGTACACTTGCCTCATAAAAATGAAGAAAACTAAGAGCGCGCACCATCATCGTTATGAACGAACGCATAAATTTTCTATAAAGACGCATGCAGTGGAAATTTCCTTACTTGAGCAAGTTTTGACGATAGCTGACAGCTTCATCGTATGGCGCTGTACTCTGCTTCGAATGATTGTTCGTCTCTTACTATATCTTGACAAAAGACGGCTGATCCCTCAATGCAAGGTGTTATAAGGCAATTGATCTGATTACTCGCGGTTCATAGTAGACTCCGATTCTGCTATGTCTCGAGAACGGCAACGTAACTGGGTTGAAGCCTAGCATATATGATTATTCTTACATCACTAGACGTTTGCCCAAAGTGCACGAATATTTGCCTGGGGCCAAAACACGACGGACTCGGTAAACAACTAATTTGCCCAGGGCTGCCAATAAAGCGCCGCAAACAAAGACTCTCGGTAAATAAGCATGTTTGCCGAGGGCTGAATAGAGAACACTGCAAACAAATTAGTTTGCCCAAAGGCCTCAAAGTCCAGCTCTCGGCAAAACAGTTTCAACTCGGCAAATGACCACCGTGCCCCCCGACGGAACCTCCACCGTTAGAGGTTTGCCCAGGGCGCCCGCCAAACACTTTCGGCAAACAGCTACGAAGTTTGCCGAGTGTTTTTCTTAGCCCCCCGCAAACTTGCTATTTGCCGAGAGCTAATTTCTGGCCCTGGGCAAACATTTTTTTATTTTTAAGTTTTAGACCTTCAAAATTTTTGTGCCCTCTTAATGCGACATGTAACACTCAATGTTAAAGTTTGGTGATTTTTTTCATTAGTTTGATATATTTAACTAATTAAATGCATTTCAAATAATTTTTTTTCAATTAACTCAAATTTGAACTGCAAGTGGTACAAATATTTGATAAAAATGAGTAAAAAATTGATATTCATGCTATTTATCCCATGTTTAGGCCTTACACTTGATATGAAGCGAAATTTCAAACATTTTGTTTAGCAAACACGACAAATTCCCCGTGTGATAGTGTCACACCCCATTTCTGAGGTTCCTTAATCACACGTATTTGCGTCAGGATCACGCACAAATAAGCCTAATTAAGTGTAGATATGATATCAAAAACTATACTTTTATTGCTATTGAAGAAAATATGATACATGGTTTGGGCTTTACATGATTCGCCTTAGGCCTAACTTCCTAAACCTATCGAGATCCTACGCAAAGACCTATACTAGGGCTCCATTCCTACAGTGCAAGCTTGGAGTGCGGACAACCCTTGGACTTACTCCTATTGCACGATCCTATAACTTCGGTCACCACAACGTAACTCCTTCATGTGCGTCTCCGTCTTACGAGGTACTCCTCATGGTTCCATCCTTTAAGTCCGGCCTTCGTAGCTTGATTTCCTTGGATACACTCCCTGCAAATGACATTCTAAAAATAGAAAAGAGGGGTGAGTACTTTTCGTTACTTTCGGCAAGTCCCAACCGAGGGTGAAAGGTTACCATTAGGGGTTGGGCCCTAGTAGAGCATAACTACTCTCACTAGTTCCCGGTCGAGTTAATTAATGAAGCTCGTGGTTAACGTATCACATACCGATTATGTTTCTAATCATAGATGTTCCGGCCCAGCATTTGTCCATTCCAAGGACGTGGCTATTCGAATAGATTCAATTAACTCTGCAGAGGTTGTACAATTTCCCCACACGAAAGGTACCGTCCCTTACCATGCGCTCTTGGCTTAGACAGCCTAACGAGATTCCGCACCCGCTTGGATGCCTCCTAGGTATATCGGTATAATCCTCACCACGACTTCTCGGGGTTGGAAGGATAACACATCACCCTAGGGATGACGATCACCCTAGACAATACGGTGATACCAAATCACCCACGGCTTTACTGTAAATACCTTATTACCCAACCTATACCGCCAACATCACTCTCAATCTCAAATCATCAATATGTGCCTCTAGCACCGCGCCATCAAGCCCAAACACTTACGTGGAAGACCACTCAAAGATCCACGCCAACCGCACCATGGGGCCACTCTCCCCATGTCCGCTCCCTCGATAGGTCGCTTGCCTCGCCGCCACCTTGGATCCGAACTATACCTCAACCCAACGGGTGTGGAATCAAGCCGTCCCCATATCGGCGTGTGGTCAGACGTAATATTACACTAGGTAGAAGGTCTATGAACCGGTCTTTAGGGAGGCGAGTATCTCTCCGCTGATTCATCCCCGACAGACTAGTCCACCTCCATGTAGACTATCACCACTCACCTTTTGTTGACATGGTTCATTTTATTACTTAAGTTAACGACAAAGCCTAGCGAAGCCCCACGCACATAGCCCATGAGTACTCCCCGCACGGCTTGCCCCGGGTTATACTTATCTTAACATCTTATTAATTATTATAGTAATTAGGTCGTTTAAGGGGTAAGGACTTGCCTTTATCCTACGACGAGTATATCCAAGGTTCTCGGTCTTGATGCTCCTGCCTCCCGTGGGTTTGGTGTAGCGATATGCCGTTCCGTCGGACGGTCGCATGATCCTTAGCGGCGACAAACATGACACACAAGCATAACTATCAAAGCATACGATGTTCCTACGTGGGTTAGCTCTGGGGAATGATGGATAGGTTGCTATCTACTCCTATCATTATTCTGTAAGTTTGAAATATGATAGGAGAGAGAGAATCCACCCATCAACGGGGTTCCTACGGGCTAGGTTTGCGAGGTACGGATGCCTGGTGGAGAACCAAATCATGTTGCTAATGTTCACTATCATGTGAACCTGAAGGACATGATAGGGTTGGTTTCCAATAGGTCCGTACGGGGTTAGCGACACATTCGCATAGGCATATGTATGTGCCTAGGATTAGCAGGGTTAGGGTCCTAGTCTAGGGTTAGCCACACATAGGGCTACACCTGGTTAGCAGGTATATCTATGTTCATAGAGACACGCATACTAGGGCATGTGTTATGGAGTACACATGTACGAATATACGGTTAGATTAGAGGGGTTAGCCATGCGTGGATATATTCGATTCGATAGGCATATATGTATATTTATTTATATTTCAAATACCACTCTATCCATTTATTATATACATAAATAACCTACCGTGTATATCTAGCATGTGAACTATCTACGCAAGGTGTATACTGAAAACCCATGTACGCTGCGAGCCGCATTACGTATACAAGAATATACGGGCGCATGGCGTGAGTTAGCGGAAAGGCGAACTAGGGTTTTCGTAATCTATGGTGCGCGATTAATTATAAATAAAGGGCACAACATAAACTAGAATTTAAATGGGCATCAAATATTAGGACAAGGGCATGAATAATTAAAGTATGATTTTAGAAGAATTATGGAAGTTGAACGGAGGGATTTGGAATTGGAACGAAAAAAAGATATGAATTTTGAAAGTTTAAATAAGAATTCATAATCGTATTAAACTTTGGAAATATTTATAGAATTTTGAGAGTATTGAAACTGGGATGAAAAATATATGGGTAGGATCCGGGGTGTACCTAGTTTATTTAGGATTTTTCTAGGAATTTTTCGCACATGAAAAATGGGTTTTAAGCTCCCCGCACGCCGTCCCGGGTGTACCTAGCATTTTTTGCCCTGCCGACGCTGTGTCCGGTCCAGTCCACTTTGTGGACCGGGTGGCACTATGTGTATGAACTCTGGTGCACCCGCGCTGGACCTGTCTAGGGTTCCCTTCCCTCCTTCCTATATTCTAGTGGACCGAGTCCACACATATGAGAGGAGGGAAGTGAGCCTATGACACTTGGGGCCATGGGCAAAGAGATAAGGTGGGGAACGCCTTGGTCCCGGGTATAGATGTACAACGGGCGTGCGGGCCGCCCTCCGACCATCGACGGACGTCGGGCCAAGACGCACGGCCACATCGGGCCACGGGCCGACCGGGCCGCGTCGCGACCGCAGCCGTTCAGGCCGCTTTTCTATGGCACGCCCACGGGCCATTTTTTCGCCGTGCCGCTTTTAACGGCGGGCGTGCGGCCACCCACAGGGAGAGAAAGGGAAAAAAAAAACCGACGCAGAGAAATCCTCCCGCGAGGCGGCGCCGCCGCGCTGCACGTCGCGCTGGGACGGACGGACGGGGCTGTTCGATTTGTTTATATTAATCCTACTTTCTAAAGTATTGAGAATTTAAGGATGAGCCCAAAAGAAAAAAAATATAGATCTGGTTGAATTGAGAGATTTTTGTTCTTGGAGATTTTCAACTTCTATTCAAATTTTGGGAGATTTTTGAAGGAGAAGAGAGGAAGACGCACTAGTACATTATTTCAAGAAACAGCTGTACCTGGCACCTACGTGCTTGCTTGCCTGTTCATCGTCGTCCAGCAATTTTAGCAGGCCTCTCACTCTTAGCAGGCCGCTCCCTCATCTCAAAAAAAAAAAAAAAAAAGGCCGCTGCCGGGCCGTCACCGGGCCATATTTCCCACCGGGCCGGACCAGTGCCGTGCCTCGGGCCGAGGCGACGGCCCATGGCCCGGTCCGGCACCGGGCCGGGCCGCGGTGCCGGACCGGGCCGCCCGTGGCCCGCACACACCGGACCGGGCCGTGCCACGGACCGGGCCAAAAGGCCGGGCCACGGACCGGGCCAAAAACCGGGCCAAATGTACAACTTTAGTCCTGGGGTGCCGTCCTGCCCGTTGTTCTGTTCGTCGTTTCCACGCCGTGCGAGGGAAATCAGAGAGGGAGAGGGATGGGGTTGGCCGGTGACCGGCGGATGGTGGCGCAGTGGTGGTGGCGGTGCATGGCGAGGTAGTTGGCAGGAGCAAGGCGGCGGCTATGGCGGGCTGGTGGAGCGGCGCGGTGGCTGGGCGGCGTGGTGGCGGGTTGCGGTGGCATGGCGGCTGTGGTGCGAGTGGGCGGCGGACTGGGCGAGCGCGGCGCGACGGTGCGGTTTGGCTTGCGGCAGGGCCGGCCGATGAGCTAGGCTTGGTCGGCGGCGGTGAGCGAGCAGCGTGGTGCGGCGACGGCGTGGCCGGTGTGGGGCGCGCAGCGACCTGGGCGCGATGCGGTGGCGAGCAGCGTGGCCGCGCGGCGGGGCAGCGTGCGGGCTCGGCGCGGCGAGCGCGGCGGCGGGAGGCCTGGGCTTGGCGTGGGCGGCGCGCTGTAGTCGGCAAGCAGAGAGGAAGAGGTGGGCTGGGGAAGGATGGCGGGCTTGGTGGCCTCGGCAGCGGCGTCGGTGACCTCGGCGTCACCCTCTGGCTTCAGCAGCAGAGCGCGAAGAGGAAGGGAGGGCGAAGCAGGATCGCGACTCCGACGCAAGCTTCGTACCTCGCTCCGTGCTCGAGCTTGGTGAGGCCGGTGAGCTCGACGGCTATTTATAGCCGGGGCGAGCGGTGGTTCGCCGACCGGCCATGGAGATATTTCTCCAGCGCCAACCGGCGGCTAGCTGGCGTGCTTATCCTCGCTCGTACGGCGTCAACGGTGCTGCTGTGGCCTCGTCGCCGGCACAGCGGATGACGGCGCATGACGACGGAGATATTTTTCCGGCAATGTCGCCCTTTCTACTGTTCGCGTGCGCGGGGAGAGGGCCAGCTGTCCAGGCAGCGCGTCGGCTTCTCCGACATGGTCCACTCGTCCCCTGTGTGAAGGTCGCCGGCGTTGTGACGCGGTCGGACGCGGCATCGACGCGGTGGAGATATTTCTCCCCTGTGCTGTGCGTGCTTCACGTGAAACAGAGAAGGGGGGAATGGGGAAGATGAGTGCTGGGCCCCGCTTGTCATGGAAAGAAGGAAAAAGGATAGCTGGGCTGCTGCTCTCGCGGCTGGGCTGGGCTGTGCGAGTTCGGCTGGCTCCGTGACTTGGGCCAAGGAGAGGAGGCGAGGGAATGGATGAGCCCGGGTGGCATTTCCTTTCTATTTTGTATTTATACACACACACATACTTGTATATTTATGTGTGTATGTATGTCACCATGCCCTTGTATATTCATATACGCATATATTGGAATACACACACATGTATACCATGATATGTATGTACCCATATATTATTTGTATATAAATATATGAGATGGCTTTTTATTTCCCAGAGAGTAAACTAGGCACGATGATTGGAATTTTGGATATTTGGAATGATTGGATATATCTATTTGATGGTTGGAAAAACAAGGAGAGAGTCTAGGGAGGAATTTTGAGTGGGTGATGATCAAGGGACATATATTTGATGGCGATAACAAGGAATAATTATTCGATGCCATAATAAATTCTAGCTCAACACGCATCAAGCATACAAGTATATCAAGCAAGGCCTAATTTTCTATATGATGAATTTCAATGCGTTTTTCAAAAAAGCGGGATTTTGGTTGTGCGGAAAAATAAAATCAAGTTTTAGTTGGAAATTATGAAAAGTTCAAATTTTTAGTGAATTTTAAAAATGATGCAAAAACACGAAGGTGTTACGGATAGCGGTTTAAAAATTTCTAAAAAAAATCAAACGAAGTCCGTAAATCATGAAATTTGGCAAGATGTCATGATATTGTATGTGGTGCGTGTGGTAAAAATTGAGAATGTTTCGCTGACAAGTTGTCACGCACGTTCCTCACAACCCGCCACATCTCCTCAAGAAGTTTCGTGGATTGTGGAGAAGGATCCTAGTAGGATTTATGGTGAAAGCGACCGTCGAGTTGTGGTTTTACTTGAAACTTTTTATATAGTCAATACTGATCAAATATTGTGTCATGTGAAAGGTTGGTAATTTTTCAAATTCGTTTGCTTTTTTTAATTTTTTTTTGACTCAATGAGTGCATGAACTAATAGAATTTGACCTTAATTGCATGAAATACTGATCTAAATTTCATGAAACAATTTTACATGCATTGTATAGTTAAACTAATAAGGTATTTGAAAATAATATCTAAACAATGCATTGTTGCTTTGTTGAACCGTTAGTACAAGACATATAACGTACCATTTTGGAATGGTACATTATGAATCCAATTAGATTTTGTATAAAAAATCTATAACTCTTATATAGACAAACCTCACTAAAATATTTCTCTGCAACTTCGTGAAACTACCTCATCACAAGGGCCCCACCAAGTCATTCAAGTGCACCATCGCAGTAAACTTCAAACACTAAATTGTATTTGTCGCCAAACTACCAAACACTACTACACCAGGCATTTTTAGGGGCGGTTCCTGACCACTTGTTTGTAGCAACAATTTTTTGATAATTATTAGCAACAATATATTCTAAATGGTTAAAACATAAAATTTCATAAACAACAATAACTAACAATTATTATTTCACCAATAACCTCTCATACCAAGGCTATTCCAATTTCATAAAATATAAATTAAAAAATAAAAAAGGAAACCCTAGATCTAGAACAAGCTACTCCATTCTTGCATGAAACTAGCTAGGGTGCAACCACTAAAATTCAAGCAAGATTGACTAATTGAGGTTGCAAGCTCAATTCTCTAAGTAATCCACACTAATAGCTTGAAAACTAAGCTCTAATATGCTCCACACAAAGCTCAAGCACCATGGAAGAGAGAGAAAATAAAACTCTAATTTGCTCACTAACCATCCACTAAAAATTTTAATTAAAGGGTGGGATTAGCATCTCCTTACCTTCTACAAGCTCCTCAACATAAGATTTGCTCACTCCATGATGATTCCATCAAACATCAACTTCTCGTGTTCATTCAACTCCTCTATTTTTTAATGGGACCGGCAGGAGAGCTGCCTACTACTATATTAGAAAGAAGGAAGCCTAGGAAGGCAAAGTACATACATATACAAATTTACAAGTGGAGTCAAAACTCCAACACCTCAGCTCATGAGGCCTCGTCTCAAGCACGCACTAATAATTTAGAGACGTGCTTTGCTCAAGCCATTGCCCACATATTCGCCTCTTCCTTGATTTTCTGGAGAAGCTTTGTTGGTGTAGACTCCTTGCACTCAAAAATTCTTGAATTTCTTTCATTCCACACCTCCCAACATACAAAAATAATGATGGATTGTAGTCCTCGTCTCGCTGCCGAAGGTGTGCGGTCTAAGTTGTCCCACCAAGTCTGAACCGAGTCACCTAGCACCCAATTGGAAGGCCGCAGATGTTCAGTACCCAACCATAGTGCAATACGTTCCCAGATACACCTCATGTAGTGACATTCTTGGAAGAGATGGATGCCTGACTCTTGACTGTCTGAGGTCCAGTTTCTGTTTTGAATGGTGAGCCATTCGAAAATTTTGTATTTTGGTGGCGCCCAGACTTTTCAAAAAAAAAATTTAGAGTTTTAGGGCATGAGCCCCGGCCTTTGGAATTACCCAAAGACGAAACATTCAGTTTTACAGCGTTGGGGTGGGATACACCCGTCTCACAGAACAAACAAACTGCTGACTCGTAGTCAGGATAAAGGAAAATTACTGAAAGCTAAAAGCCAAATGCTTATCAAAGCTAAGCCATCAACCCATGATGTAATCATTCTCCAGCCTTGTCCATTTCTTCCCGAGGTCTTCAGTGGTAGTCAATTCAGCCTCCGAGAGCTTCCACTTCACTTCACCAGGCATGATTAACATCTTGTTATCTGTCGCCATTTCATACATGATCTTGTCCCACTTGTTCTCAACTTGGATCAGCCCGAGATCCTTGCTGGTCTGGTAGCAATGCCTTTCAACTTGTTCACCTTGGAGGAAAACTCCAGTCTCTTGTCCATTGGACAGAGAAGTTCCCAGGCTTGTAGCATGACAGTCACTGCCATAAGTAGGTTCCTGACACCTAACCAAGAAGTTCCCTGCAAACAAACCGCACATCTTAGCTTCAGACTTTTCAAAATTAGTTGATTGATATTTGTCAACGTTGCTCCAACAAATTGCGCCTGGTAGACTGATTCCCGTTGGTCTGATTGTAGCTGGACATGGCTAGTGGCGCTCGAGAGTTGGACATACCGCACGAAGTGCTGGGAAGTGAATCCTGCATGTTGCAGATCAATGCCCTTGATCCATGCTCTATTTGGCAATGCTTCGCTTACTGATTTGTTTTTTTTTTTTTGAAATTAGGAAGACATTTGGCACTATATCTTGGGGTCTTTGGCCATGGAGCCAGGCGCTACTCCAGAAGGATGTTTTTGTGCCATTGCCAACTGCGATTGTCGTTGCTGCAGCGACAGATAACACCACGCATGGGGAACTGAAGGTGTGTGGGCTGTTCAAGCACTCCATTTCATCACGTACTTCTTGTTCCGATCCTACCGACCACAAAGGCACACACTTTTTTCCACTATTCAAGATGCTATCTTTTTTTTCATGTTTACAGTTATTATATGTACCTGAAAGGTCTTCGTCGACGCCACAACATGTACCTGAAAGACGGGTGGCCAGAGTTCGTCAGCGCCAACAACATCCACAAAGGGTACGTCCTCGTCTTCAGCTATGACGAAGGTCTTCGATAGTAGCCGCACGCTGGTGGCAGTAACACCGAACCCGGCGCCGGCCCCAGCAAGCTCAGAAATGCTGAATAAATTAGTTAAAAAGAGACATTGAGTTGCTGAATACAGTATATAAAAGAGAGTTCAGTGAGCAACTAACAAGTCACACCTAACTAGCTAAGCTATACATTGAGTGAATCAGCTAATTAGCTAAGCAATACATTTAGTCCATCAGTCATTCAGTTTTATCAGCTATACATTTAGAGTTCAGGCAATCACAGACACATACATGCAGCCAACAAAGGTTTCAGTCAAATAAGATAATACTAGAGTAGAGGAGCAGGCTTCAGATTCAGTCATTCATTCATTCATTCAGACAGATAACAGGCTTCAGATTCAGTCAATCTCATTCCAAAGAAAACAGAGTAAAGGAGAGGGGAGGACAGAGTTCAGTTTCATTCAGCCAGTCTTTCTTCCTTGTCATTCCATTCAGTCATTCCAAACAAAGCAGGGGAGGGGCCGGACTGAACTTGCCACCTGGGGCCTGCCGCTTAGGGAGGAAACCGTCGGGGAGGGGCTGTGCCGGCGGGACGGGTGCGCCGGCAGGGACGAGCACCTCCGACGGGACCAGCTCCAGGCAAGAAGGAGCGCGGCCGGCAGGGCCTAGATGGCTCAAGCTTGTAAATACAACTTCAACTCATGGCCTTGCCAACTTAGGACACCTTATAGATTCAATCAGTTGCCTTGCTTTGTAAATGACCTTCCATTTTTTTTAGACCAAAGCCATTGGCCCAGCTGCTTTGTACTGAAAGCATATAGTTATTGGGGACACCAGTTTACAAAAGCATCCTGAACCTCCATTACCCTCTAAAACCATCTAACAAAAGCGAAAACACACCAGACAAAAGATAGAAGCTTGTAGAGCACCTGAATCACGTTTCAGCCCTTCCTGCAGTTTCCCCACTATAGCTTCCACCAACAAGGCTTCCTCCATCTTCATCAACTTCTTCCACTATAGCCTTATGAATCCGACAATCCTGTAAGCTAACATATTTAATCAACACATTCTTAAAGACCCAGCCGTTTCTGGTTTTCCAGAGACTCTAGACAAAGCTAGCAAGAATACAGTAAAGCATGCAAGTACTTTCAGAATCCTCTAAATTGAGCAGCAACTCTTCGAACATGTGGATTGAAGTTGGTCCCTCACTCCACCCTAAATTATCTCTAATCCAAGCCCAGATAACCTGAGCTATGCTGCAATTAAAAAAGAGATGATCCCTAGTTTCTAGTTTGCTACAATATTTGCATTTTTCTGAACCTTTACAATTCCTCTTCATCAATTGAGCACCAGTCTGAACCCTGTCCTGCCATAGCATCCAGAGAAAAATCCTTATCTACAACGGTAATCTGGCCTTCCACCACTAGTCATCAGTTTACAAAGAGATTTTGTAGAGATCTTCCAGATGGCTCAAGCTTCCAAACCAGTTTGTCTTCACTTGCTTTCCTTACCGTGTGCTTTCCTAGAATATAGGACGCCTGCTAGATTCAGTCAGTTGCCTTGCTTTGTAAATGACGTTCCATTGTTTTGTTTTGCAACAATTGCTTGCAGATAAAAGAAGTAAAGATTAGGCCGGTTGGCAATACTCACAATGGTTGTGGTGTCGATGGGGAGCTTCTTGATGGAGGAGAGGGCAAAGCTGAATGGCAGTGCTCGCTGCTTCCAGCACAAGGCCGGTTGCTTGGCCAGGATCCCGGTGCTTTGAAGTGCTTTGAAGTAGCCACTATCTAGCCCCCTGTGGCAATTACTCTATTTTGTTGAGCAGTAGTACCGAGATTGTAGGTTAATGGGAAGTTAGTGAATCTGTCTTTGGCCAGTGTTTTCTTATATTTATTGTGTTTTTTTCTTTGTGTAAAATAAGGGTCAGAGCCTAGTGCACAAAAGGGGAAGCTTGAGCAGTAGTACCGAGATTGTAGGTTAAAAACACAGATATGAATGAGCCAGTAGCTGAGGCAAAAACCAAATATGGGTCATTCTTAAACCGTGATCAAAACGTTGATTAAGCTTAGGCTGTGATCAAAACGCTCATTAAGCCGAATCTGAGCTATGGGACAAAGCGATATGTCATTTGTGCAAGCAACGTACTTGAGTTTGCACTTTGCAGGATAACAACAGCTATACTACCATATTTATTCTTTGGCTCCAACCGCAGGCAAAGGGCACGTACCCTGGCTGCATATATCTTTATTCATCTTTAGCGCACGCAGAGCACGCATATTAGTACCTCTCCTCTGTCCGCTACCTCTCTCTGATCAGCACACACCTCAGAAAAATATACACATCAGACATCACCACCGTACCGTTTCTTGGATTGTGTTCTCCGATTCGCAGTTCAGTACCGTAGCTAGTTGCCAAGGTACTAACAGCATCTTCTATATATGCTTCTTGATTTCATATATGGTTGTTACTACTACTTGGCACCATTTTTCCTCTCTCACCCTCTATACTTGCTTTTGAAAAAGACAGATGTGTGCGTGTTCACACCAATAATGGACGCACTTAATTAACTTTAATATGTTGTTGTGAATGGGCTTGCATTAGGGAGTGGAGATCCATCTAGAAGCCATGGGGTAGAGATGGGCTAGACCTCTGGAGCTACTTCATCTCGCTAATCTTTCCTATGCGGAGACTCATTATGGCAGCACCGAAAGTAGTCGAGGTATCCCCCACCCCCAACACGACGCATACACTCCATTGGAAATATAGATTTTTTTTTTTTTTTGACATTGATTGGAAATATAGATTGTGTGCTTTAGGAACATACACCAGAATAATCACTAATTTTATTATAAGTAGTTTTGTTTTTGCAATAACCACTTTGAAAATATGAGTAAAGAGATGAGAAACATACCTAGTATAATATCTGTAATTTCATATTGTACTCTATTTTTTTTTCTCGATCGGGCCATTCACCCGTATTTCATTAAGAGGAGGAAAACCAAATCCAAGTACAAACTAAGCCGGGATGCCGAGCGGACATCAGGTCCTGGGAAGAGAAACAAAACAAAACACAACAAAGCAAAACAACTCAACGCAAAGCAAGCAACCTAACTACTTGGATGCAACACGGCAGACGATTACAAGATAACCAAATGTCGCGACTAGGCCGAGGAGCGTCCTCGAGGCCGACCGCTGCACCGACACGCCGCTTCTTCCCCAAAAGGAAGACCTCCATGGCCTCCAAGTTGGCCTCGGCGTCGGGGCCCGTGAGGACGGACCGCAACTCATCGAAGGAGACGCATCCTCATGCTCGGCCTCAACCTCGATCCCCATCTTCTTGAGCAACACTCTCCTTGCACGGTCCTCGGCTTAAGATGCCTAGCCCCACTCTTTGCGGCCCAGTCGTCAGCGCTGCGTTTGGGCAATACTGAGAGGCATCTGGCGCGGGCGCGTTTTCCTCAAGACCGGCGTGGAGAGAATGGATGGCTCAGCGGCCGTGAAAGCGGCTAAGAACTTCGTCGACCGGCGGCGCGATCATGGGGATCGAAGAGTGTGCGGTGCACCCATCTTCGTCACCACGAGCATCAGTGCCACCCGCGTCAACGTCAGGGAGGTCGACCCCGACCTCGGGTTGCAGCGCGAGCTCACTGCGCTCCCCGAGCCCCGGCGGCGAGGCAGGGAGGTTGCCGAGTCGCCGTCCGACACGACGGCGGCTAGTGGGACGGCGAGCTCGGTCTCAACCAAGCTGGCCCACCGGTCGTCCACCGGCCCCGGGAGTGGAAGTTGGTGGAGGGGCACCCATATGCATGGCCTCATCCACCAAGGAGGTTGGTGGGCGCACGGCAAAGGAGGCCGCGAGCTCAACGATCATGGGGTCAACCCATGGGAGGCTCCCCCACGCCGCCCGCCCGCCAGCACAAGCGGGTCAACGGCAAGATCGCAGACGCCGAGGGGCGCCGCCCTCGAAGGTATGCGCTGCGGTGCCGGCGACGCCGGCGGCACGGCCGGCCCAATCGACCACGGCATGTGTATCGGCAACGACGAGGAAGGGTCCCCCACAGCACCTGCGCCGTCGCCGATGGGGGAGGCGGATCACCGACACGGATCAACGGCGGATGCCCGGCAGGCCGATGCCGGTGACCGGCGCCCCATCAGCGGCCGACGACGGTGAGTGACATTGCGCAGCGACATGATCGCCCAGCGCAAAGCGATTGAAGCGAGGCCCTCCGGCTCGGGCGGCACGGTGCCACGACGCCCGGGTTTCCATGGTCCCGACGAACGGCGACGACGACGCCGCGGACCGCCCGGCTCCATCGGCGCCGACGGTAGGGTCACAACGAGGCTGCCGAGCCCCCGCAGGCCCCGGCCGCCGCTACTTGCCAAGTCTTTGCCCACCGGAGGCCTCGTCGCTGCTGAAGACCGAGGCGGCGCGGCGCGGACACCGCTCCGCCGCTGTCGGTCTTGGATTGGACCGACGAGGCCGACGCCGCCTCGACGCGCCGCGCACCAACCAACACATCGCCCGAGGCGTGGGGTCTTAATGGCCCGACGAGCAGCATCTAGATATCGTACCACGTCAGCGGGCCGGAGCGGAGTCGCCGAGCCCGCTCTGCGTCCCCACCGTTGTGCCTTGGAACGCCCGGCGAGGCTTCCCCCAGGGTGGAAGGGGGCAGCATGGGGGGGAGCGAACCCATCGACCTCCGGGACTCGGTCGTCGGCGCCCTCGAGCCCCCTGCACGGCATGGCCGGCGGCAGATGTCGACGCCGCTGCCGCAATCTCGCCCTCTTCCACCTCATCGTCGACGCCGTCGTCCGGGCGGCGCACACATCCACGATGAGGACGTCGTCCTCCAGCCCTCGACCCGGAGACCCCGAGCCGTCGGGGAGGCGGCGCTCCGCGTGTCGGCGTCGGAGTCGGGCCCTCGTGGCCGACCGCGAGGGCGGCACGACGGGTCCCTCCCGGCGATGCCGGTGGGCGCGGCCCCTCGCCCGGGGCCAGCGGCGCGCTCCCAACCCGCGACGAGCAGGCGCTGCCATCGGGGAGCAGATTACGGCCATGGCGGCCGGAGATGTCGAGAGGCCTCCCGTCGTCTTTGGGACACGGACTCCTTCCTGGAGGGGCATGGGGCGATGGATCCAGTGTTGGGGAACCCGGATCCGGAGATGAAGGGGGAGGTGGAAGGGCTGGAAGGGGGTGGCGCCCAGGGGAGGGCGGCGGAGCCGCCATCGCCCGAGAGGAGGGTCGGGCGGACGAGGCTCCAACGGAAACATCGCTCGCCAGTAACAGCAGAAAATGATTTTGTTGCACCCGTCATATTGTACTCTATGTACTCCAACATTTATTTTTGTTGTATGTGATGTAAATAAATAGCCCCTAGTTGTGAGCTGGCTGTCCTCAACTCCCCACGCCCTTTCCCATCCATTCTTTCCTCTCTCTTTCTCTCTCTCTCTCGTCTCACTCCAAGGTTTAGATCAAGTATGGACAGAGCAGAGCATCAACTTGGTGAAATGCAGCTAGATTGTCACGGAGGGGGACACGATCCCTGCCATGGTGGACCAAAGCTGCGATATGCTACAGCCGGCCGGTTTGGCTGAGCAGATCGTGCGCTGTAGCGTAGCGCTCAGGGCCGTGATGGTGGTCACTGTCGCCCTACTTGATGATACAACATTTGGAGGTCCCATGCGGCGGGCAGGAGCTCGGCCAGTGGTGGCCGCACCCATGTGAGACAAGGGTGGCAAGCAGTACCGGTATTCTACATACCGTACTAGAATTCTATTTGAATTAGAGTCAGAACTAATAAGATTAGGCGTCCTAGAAAATAAAACATCTTGATTAATTCTTAAATCCTTGTGAACAAAAATTTGTCATCACAGTTGCAATAATTAACTAAAGATATATTAGTTTGTTTGCTTTTGAGCACATGTTAAATTCCAACCAAGACAAAAGAAAGATTGGACCTGCTACTCTGCTGCTCATGCTAGTTGTTGTGTTTTTAGCTTGAGAGAGACCTTAACTAGTTAATTGTTGGCATCAAACAAAAATATGCAGACGATTTGGGCGGTCGACATCAAGACAGCAATACAACAAATAACTCCTTACTTAGAGGACACAAGCATTGATGTACCTCCGGTCATCCACTTTCATGGATGGGGTCGACTGGGTGCTTCTGCGGTTGTGGGGTACACACCTGCCCCTCTAGCCTTCGCCACGTGGTGGCGGGAGGAGGGGCGAGGGCTTCCCACAGGAGTGAGGGGGAGCGGGTGACACGATCCACGAGCTGGCCCCTGACGGGTGACGTGGACAAAGGTGGAGATCCCGAGAGAATGTCTTTTTGATTGATAGGTCACAAAAATGAGTACCAACCGTCCCCTCTATACGTCCTGTCGGTCCGTATTTATAGGCGTCCGGTTAGTATTTGCTGTAGTTACAAATCAGGACAAAGCGTACTTGCCACTTACGTCTAGGGCCCGCGCAGGGGCATTCTAGTACAAACTCTACTAAGGACACTAAGGTAAAAGCACCTATTCTGGCTCGACCCCAGGCTTCATTAGGGTTTCCCCTCCTTCCGCCACCGCTTGGTCTAGGCCTCTTCGGCCCTGCGGGGGTGTTGCCTCGGAGGTCTCGCCGCCCCGCGCCCCTGGGGTGTCACCAGGGTCTTGTCGCCCCCAGCGCATGCGGTGTCGCCTCAGTCTCGTCACCCCGTGTGCGTGGGGTGTCACCTCTCAGCCGCCCCCCGCGCCTGCGGGGTGTCGCCTCAGTCTCGTCACCCCCCGCGCCGCGGTGGGTGTCGCCCTCCGCCGCCCCCGCGCCCTGCGGTGTCACCTCGGGTCTTGTCGCGCCCCGCGCGCTGGGGCCGTCGCCTCTTCTTCGTCACCCCCCGCGCGCTGCGGTGTCACCTCTGGCCCAGGGAGCTCTTGGGGGGTCCCTTGGCGAGGGTCCCTCCCCAACAAATGGTGCTTAGAGGTATTGCGAGCAACCTCCACCATCTTTACGACGAAATTTGACAAGATCATCCACATTGACCGCTTTCGATGTGGAAGAGCCGAAAAGCACCGCAAAAGGGTGATCGCAGACCCAGCTCAAGCTCACTCAACATGTGGCGGCCATTGACACGCAAGACGAGGAGGATGATTTCGATGGGGTAGACCATGGCTCCGAGCTGAGATTAGAGGCATCATGGTAGCGATAACTCGTTACCTAGCACAATACAAATGTTTAGTTCTCTTTCACAATGGAAGTGATGTCATGGTTGACTTGACTAGCTGCGGCATTCCGCAACCTGAAGTCTTCAATATTAAGGTATTGTGGACCTTCGCAGGATGGCTTCGTCTCAACACAGAAATTTTAATGAAGGTAGTTGGTTCAGAACTATATGTTTAAGATTACCATAACAGCTATTGGAATTCACACCTTGCAGAAGAGGCTAGAGAAATCTCTTTGTACACACATAAGCTTGGCCTGTGTGCTACACCTGAAATGGCAACAAAATGTTGCTTGTACCTCCTGACATTGAAGAACCAAGGAAATACGACGATCGACTACAACTGGGCAGCTCATGCTTCCAGCTACTGGGTTTGTGATGGGATCCTAGAAGGAAAACATGACAACAAGACATGGGAGGTTGCTCAAGCTCTGTAACAACATATAAGAGTAGAAGACAACTCATACATTCCAAAACTTATGAATTGTGACAGATTGAATCTTTCCTCAAAACAATGGATTTCTATTACTGAATCATACTTAAAAGAGGTTCCTCCAGAGATAACAACCTTGTTCTTTGGATCCAAAAAGTCAAGTCCACAAGTAGTGTCACTACCTAGTGACAAGTTCCATAAAGCATATCAACTTCGGGTGCTGAAGTTATGTGGTTGTACCTTCAGCTTTTCATCACCTCCATTCCATTGCTTGTCACAACTTAAGATTCCTTGGACTGGGATAGATGCACGAGATGAGCTTCAACAAGGGGAGGAGAAGGAGGAGAAAAACAGTGTGAACTAGCGGTGGAAATTTTCCAAAGAGCTATGGGTGCTAGATGTATGCCACACGTATTGGCCATTGGCTTTCCCCCAAGAAACAAAAAGAGCAAGTAGTGGCTCTAGACATTAGAGAGGTTCATATAACCAATGGAAGGATTTGGCACAACAACCTTGCATGGAAACAAATGCCGAACCTTCACAAGCTCCAACTAGTTGAGCCCACAAACCCTTTGGAGACATATCAAGGATTCCCTTCACCACTTTGGAATCATTCTCATTAGATGTTGGAAGGGATCACGACAATGAAGCTAGAACGTCCCATATCGGCTTGGCCGGATGCACAAAATTATCGGGCTTTATACTTCGTGGCTCATTGCCAAACCTTCAGGAGCTAGACCTCTCACACACATCAATCAAAATCCTTGACCTTGGAGCTGTCGTTGAAATGAAAAATCTTCGGCGGCTCTTCTTGATGGGATGTGGGAAGCTCCGCTCAATTTCTTGGCCCAAAATCAAAATGTACAGACTAAGGTTGTTGTGCATTGACACTCGAGCAAGAGGAGGAGAGGGAGACAATAGAAAACCATGGTCACGTGATTGTTCTTTGATGGTCTACCAACATGACGAAGTAAAGGAGTATTGTCATGCATCTGTTGTCGTTACAGACATGAGGTTCCTTCAATCCTTGGAGTTTCTTTGGACATGCGAAACCATCCAATGTGGTAAGTGGAATCTCAACTTGTCATCTACTAGCAATAATGATGATGGAAGAAGCTGCCTCAAGGACAAGATGGGCCGTCCTAATTATAGCACTAGGCAGTTAGCTAATCTGTCTCGGCCAAAGTCAGTAACCTACCATGACATCAGCATCGAACAGATATCTGCAAAGGTTGATGTCAACAACAGAAGCGCAACGCAATTTCTGCCACTAAACTTGCACATGGAGATTGGCGAAGGAATTACTGACGTCACCGAAGAGTCCAACAAGCGGGCAAGGGATGCAGTAATTAATGTGATGAATAGGGTCCAATCATTGCACGTGCCTGACAATTCTTCAGTCACCACAGTTGCCCCTAAACACCTTTTTACTTACCCTGATGACTCAAATAGGCCAATAATGAATGGGCTCCAGTGCTGCCGCATGGAGAGATGCACCAAGATGGACACTGCCTTCACCACTAATTATTTTCTGGAGATGTTTCTACCAATTGGAAATCTTTTGGGCCACTCATCTCTTGATGGCCCGTTATGTTTGGAGCAGACCAAGAAATCCAAACTTGGATTATAGAGATTTATCATTTACACAACTACGGGCTATTCATCTGCACTTCTGCCCCAGGCTCAGATATGTCCTCCCGATGGCATCCAACAATACCCTATCCAAGGTGCTGGAGACCCTCCAGATACACTGCTGCGGTGATCTCAAGCAGGTCTTCCATGTGGAGCAAGAGTTCCTAGAGAAAATAGCGGCCACACATGAAAAAGGCATGCTGGAATTCTCAAACCTCAAGAACCTGTACCTCTATGAGCTCCAGAGTCTACAACAGATATGTCAGGCCAAGATGTTTGCTCCCAAGCTTGAGACCATCTACATCAGAGGTTGCTGGGGCCTGAGGCGTCTCCCAGCCACTGACAGTCGCCGACGCCAAGATGGCCACCCTGTGGCCGTGGACTGCGAGAAGGATTGGTGGGACAAGCTGGAGTGGGATGGCATGGAGTCTGGCCACCACCCCTCCCTCTTCGAGACGAGCCATTCCAAGTACTACAAGAGGCGTCACCTGAGGACTACAGTTCTCCGTTGAGCGAGCCGAAGTGATCTCCTACATGATGGTGGCTGTTCTCCTGGTACGTACACATGAACAAGCAACTTTGATCGATTCCTCTTCCTTTGCAGCGATTTTTGTTTCAAGGTAGTTTCATCCGCATGTACTGATGATGTGTTAATATTTGTATTATGAGCTCTGTAGATAATCTGGAGTGTGTTGGAATGACGACGGGACAATGACTGTTGCTGCTGCGATCAGCCAAGTTCAAGTTGCGATATGGTTTGAGTTGCTTGCCAAGTCTTCGGTGTGTTTTCTCAAGAAAGAATAAATAATTTGGTTTCTGGTGCTAGCTACGTACCTACGTATTACTCGCATCAACCAAGTTAGTTATGGGTGTTTATGTGTGTGCTTGATACCAGTATGTGTGAATTTGTGTGCATGTCTCTCTTGTCTTGAGAGACTGATCGACTGATGTATCCTCCTTTGGCTTGGTTTGGTTTGGTTTGGCTGGTTATATGTGTGTGTGTGTGCACTTGAAAACTGAAATAAGTGGGCTGGGTTTGATGCCTCCAGAGAACTAAAGTCCATGGTGTGCGAGAGTGTTGTTTTTCAGTTTCATTCAGTACCGGACAAAATGTATGCTTGTGTTGTGATCCATGCAGCAGCATGCTAATGCTGCCAGCAAATTATATATTATACTGGGTTGGTTTGATCTATGTGCCAGCAAATTTATATAAATTGGTTTGGTTTGATCTATGTGGCGTGCCAATGCTTTATTTGTTTCGCTATCTCTATCTAGCTATTGTATAGGTGCATTCAGGGATAGAATAAGCAATAGCAGTGGCATGTACTGATGGCACTCATGCGTCCCCAAGCAGAGCAGCTGTTCTGAAGATTTTCTTTCGCTATCTCTATCTAGCTATTGCATTATTTGTTTCGCTATCTCTATCTAGCTATTGTACGGATCTCAACTGTAACATGCTAATCAGAAGTAGATGAGATCAGCAATTGTTTAGACAACCGAATAGGACGCAATCCAACCATGAAGAGGCAGAAAACAGGGTGCATGTGGAACCCAACACTAGTACTACTAAATAAGTATGATACAACTGTGACACTTCCATGCCTAAATCCACAAAACTAGTTTGGCTCAGCAAGCTAAGAGGACGTAGCTTTGCTAATGTGATGTTTGTGTTCCAAATATGGATCGAAGGTAAAAGCAACCTCCAGTTTTAACTCTTGCTTGGGACCTGGTAGAACTGGGAACACAGTCCCCATGTGGGCTAAGGTTCTGCAGCCGAAGCGAGGTAGAATCAGCTCAACAACTGCAGAGCAAAGGGGCAAAATCTCCTTTTTTTATTGAGTATCATTCTTCTGAACCTGTCATGCCATAGCATCCAGAGAAAAAAAATCTTATCTTCACCGGTAATATGACCATCCACAGCTCTTTCATCCTTTGATAAAGATATTTTATATAGAATTTCCAGATGGCTCAAGCTTCCAAACCAGTTTGTCTTATCATTCCTTGAACTTAATGGAATGTGCTCTCCTAGAATATAGGACGCCTGATGGATTCAGTCATTTGCCTTGCTTTTGTAAATGACCTTCCATTGTTTTGTTTTGCAACAATTGCTTGCATATAAAAAGAAGTGGAGATTAGACCGGTTGGCAATACTCACAATGGTTGTGTCGTTGATGGGGAGCTTCTTCATGGAGAGGGCAAAGCTGAATGGCATGCTCGCTGCTTCCAGCACAAGGCCGCTTGCTTGGCCAGGATTCCGGTGCTTTGAAGTAGCCACTATCTAGCCCCCTGTGGGAGTTATTCTATTTTGTTGAGCAGTAGTACCGAGATTGTAGGTTAATGGGTTGCAAGTGAATTTGTCTTTGGCCAGTGTTTTCATATATATTTGTTGTGTGGTTTTTTAAGGGTGAGCCTTGGAATAAAAGGCAGGGAAGCTTGAGGTGGATGCCATGCTCTGCTTTGTGGCGAATGCTAGCAGGTGCAGAGTTAGGACTGGAATAGCACATTGTAAAGGCCGTGTCATGGCTGCCTTGGTACCCGCTTTTCTTAGAGCAACTCCAGCCGGAGGCCCGAAACCAACCCCCATTTTTCCACTTTGGAGCCCGGCCTACAAAATTTTGGGGATCGAATTGGAGCCCAACTCCGGCCGTGCCCGAAATAAGCCCCTAAAAAAACTCCATCACTCGAAATCAGCATGCGAGGTCCTGCTCGCCGCCCGCCGCCTGCCGCCATTCCTTCTGCATTCTGCTCGCCAACACGAAGGCAGCACGCTGCCTGCTCCGGGTCACCGCAAGGTGCCACGGAGCATTTCAGGAGGTCAGAATTGCATTTATCTGGACTACTTCGCGGACCAGTGTGTATACACTGAGAATCATTTCAGAAGGAGGTTTTGGATGTCCAGGTCTCTCTTTCTGCTGATAGTGGACTGCCACATCTTGAGGTTGGAGACCATGGGCCAGAACTTGCCGCTGAGCCCATGAAGAAGGGTGAGGATCAGGGTACGGTCCCTGATCGGATTACTGATGTCGCTGAGGGTAGCCGCCATCGTCCCATCGTCTCAAGGCGGCGGTAGAAGTCAGTGATGGAGGCTGAGGCCTATTTCGGGAGACGTGATTCGAGCTGGCCGAGAAACTCGTTCTTGAGGTAGAGCTAGGCACCACGCGCGTTTGGCTTGCGGTTCAACATTGACTGCTGGAGGTCGGCGTGGATTGTGCAGTAGATCCAGGTGAGCGCGGTGCAGTCCATCTGCACCCACGCAGGCCGATCGGCGTGGGCGACGTCGGAGAGGACGTTATCCGTGAGAGTGTACTTGCCGAGGACGACGAGAAACGTGTAGCGCAACCGGTTGTAGTGGTCGGGCACGCGGTCCAGGACCAAGGGCACAAGCACCTTGATGTTGTTGACAGAGATGGCGCGGAGTGGTCCAGTATGCGTCCAGGTCGCGGTTATGCTGCTCGCGCGCTTCGCCGGCCTGGCATTCCGCCTGCTTGTGCGCCTCACAGGCCTGACGCTGTTCCTCGCCTTCGTCCATCAGGAGTCGGGTGACATAGGCGACAGGGATCGGCACGATAGAAGACAGGCGACGTAGGCGACGGGTACCGGGGGTTGGTGGGTGGGACCACGAACACCGCGTCGGGGCCGCGTGACGAAGGCGGAGGCAGGGTCAGGGGATCGGATCACCGCGATCGGGCGTCAGGGCCGCGCGACGAAGACCGCGTTGGGGCCACGCGACGAATACGGAGGCGGGGTTGGGACCGGATCACCGCGATCGGGACGTTGCGGCCGCGCGATGAAGCGCCGCGATCGGGACGTTGGGGCCACACGAAGTGGACATGGGGCGCGTGCGGTCGCGAGGTTAGGCCGGTGATCAAGATCGCAGCGGCGTCGGCACGGCGCTAATTGCGGAAGCGAGAGGAACGAGGAAGTTGATGAAGAGTGCCCCGGTGTGGTCAGTGAAGTGAACTGTATGATGAGATTTTAAAAGTACAGACATGAATGCCAGTAACTCGAGGAAACCAAATATGGACCATTCAAATCGCTAATTACGCCGCGTTGTTGAGCTATGGGACAAATTATATATGGATCATGTTTGCAAGCTAGCTACTTTTTGTTTGCCCTTTGCCGGACGACAGTTGGTTCCAGCTTTATTCTTTGTCTCCAGCCCCAAGCAAAGTGCCTTCCGTTGCTTGATGCTAAGACCCAAAGTCCCCAGCTTATTATCAGGAGGAGAAGTAACCGAACGGGAAAAAGCTCGTTGCAGGCAGCCAGCTCTCGCATAGTAGTACCTACCTCTCCTCTGTTCCTTAGGCCTCTTGCTGATCAGCACACACCCAACAAAAATATTCTCAGCAGACGGCACAGCGTTTCTTGCATTGTGCTCTCCGATCGCAACTCAGGATTTGATATATATATACAGACAGTAAGGTATTAACAACTTCTAGCTTCTTAATTGCATATATGGTTCTTAATTACTTCTGTGCTATTGAATAATTAATATATGTAACTGACGGATGTGTGTATAACTAACTTTAATTATTGTAAATAGGCTTTGGATTAGGGAGTGCAGATCCATCTACAAACCATGGGCTAGACCTCTGGAGCTTCTTCAGTTTGCTAATCTTCCTTATACAAAGATTCATCATGGAAAGCAAATCCGAGGTATCCCCCACCCCTAACACCACACCCACGCACTGCACTCCATTTGAAGTATCAGTAGACTGTGTGCTTCCGGAACGAACATATTAGTGTAATTATTTGACTTTATAGATCTAATATCCAATATCATCTTTGCCCTCAAAAAATACGGTCAATGTATGAAAATTTTGACTTGGGACAAAGCTGAAGTGAACTGTATGATAAAGTTTTAAAAAGCACAAACATGAATGAGCCAGTAACTCGGGCAAACCAAATATGGGTCATTCTTTTTTTTCGCCTTAGCATTAGCACGTACTTCATTATGTGGAAGATAGAGATTACACAAGATTTACTAGTAATCCAAGGATTACCAGCGAATACCACACCACAAACAAAAGCAAGAAAACGAGGGAGCGGGCGGGGACCTCCACCTAACAAACCTAACCAACTAAACTATGCCCGCAACAAAAGATACATCCACGCAAAAATCTCCAATCGAGGTGATCAAGCCGCGGTGGCAAAGCATCCACGGATCACCAACAACAAGGTAGTCGCGAGGCAAAACTGCAAGTGACCATGTAGCCACTGTGAAGCGAGGCGTCGTACTACGCCCGAACCTCCAACAGCCGGGTAGTCGTGAGGTAGACCTCCGGTGACCAGGTAGTCACGTGGTAGAACCTGCGGCTAACCAGGTAGCCGCTGCGAAGGGGGTGACAAACACTCAAGAAGCCACTGCAAACTGTTGCGGCAACACCAACACCCGAGCTAGATACACCAAAGTGTGGAGGAGATGAAGCACATGGAGGCATAACGCCGACATCCAGGGCTGCGAACCATAGAGGATGGGATGCGGGAGAGCTTCAGCGCTGCCTTCAAGAAGGGCTTCGACATCCACGAACACCGACCCCCCAGCCACCAAGGTCAATGACGCAGTTTGCGCCACCATTGCCGGCCTAGGGCAATCGGGCGGGGTTTTCACCAAGAAGTTGTAGGTCCGGCACACAGGCCACCTGCGGTGCACCAACCGGGGTTGACCAGCACCTCCCGTCTGCCATAGATCCTGAAACACAAGCGGCAGGAGCATGGCCCAAAGGCGACACGGTGCAAGAAACGGCGGGCACCACCGGCCGAGCCACCATGGCGAGCTCGCTTTGCAACACCGCCACCGATCTCGCTACCAAGGCAACACCGAAGCACCACCATCGGAAGCCACGCTCCAGCGGCCAGCAGGTAGCATGGCCGCGGCCATCCCAGAGCCCTACTACCGGCGCGCCGAGGGCCACACGACGTGCACCGCCGCACCGGGTAGCCGACAGTTGGTAGCCCCAACCGCCGCCCAGACCGGTGGGGGTAGGCCGGGGGCCAACGGAGATGGCAGCTCTGTCGACCGCTAGTGGCGGGGACACCGCCCACATGGCGGTGTCGCCACCTGGCCGCCGAAGCATGCCGGCCCCTACCGTGGCGTGCGGGAGTTGGAGGTTGCGGCCGGCAACCCTAGCAGGTCGCCGCCACCACTTTCGTGGAGTCCCGGGGACACAAGATCCGCCCGGCGCCGGAGTTGGAGGAGCCGACGTGGAGTAGAGAGGGGAGGAAGAGGAGAGGGAAACGGGGAGGGGCGGTGAGTGCTGAGGCTATGAGCCCCTGCCGCCAGCGAGGAGGTCGGGGTGGTGCGGTGGCCATGCCGGCGAGGAGGGAGGGGAGAGTTGGGCGGTGGGGCGGGGGCCCTCGGGTCGCCCCGCGAGGGAGACGGCGTGAGGGAGGGCGTGTCTTTTGATATGGGTCATTTTAAACTGTGATCAGAACGTTGATTATGCTTAGAATGTGATCAAAACGCTCATTAAGCCATATCTGAGCTATGGGACAAAGCGATATGTCATCTGTGCAAGCGATGTACTTGAGTTTGCAGCACAACGACAGCTATACTTCTATCTTTATTCTTTGGCTCCAGCCGCAAGCAAAGGCCACGTACTCGCTGCTTGCAACTTTTTTCTTGATGCCAATGCCAATAGTTACAAGCTGCTTATTGCAGGCAGAGCACGCATAGTACTACCTCTCCTGTGTGCTACCTTTCGCTGATCAGCACACACCTTAGAAGAATACACACAGCAGACATCAGTTTCTTGGATTGTGAGCTCAGTACTGTAGCAAGTTGCCAAGGTACTAACAACGATTTCTATGCTTCTTTAATTTCGTATATGGTTGTTACTACTAGGTACATTTTTTCTCTCTCCCTCTCTATACATGCTTTTGAAGAATATATAGAGAGAGAGAGATGTGTGCATGTTCACACCAATGGACGTGCTTATAAATTATAATTACCTTTAATTTTTTTGTTGTAAATGGGCTTGCATTAGGGAGTGGAGATCTATCTAGAAGCCATGTGTCCTTTAATTTCCATCATGGCACCAAGTGAATACAAGGTATCCCCACCCCCAGCACCACACACCCACGCACTGCACTCCATTGGAAATATGAGTAGACTGTGTGCTTTGACGAATATACACCAGAATAATCACTAATTTTATCAATGGTTTTGTTTTTTTTCCAATAATCACTCTCAAAATATGAGTGAAGAGATGAAAAACATACCTAGTATAAATATATCAGTAATTTCATATTCTACTCTATGTAGTCTAGTATTTTTTTTGTTGTATGTGATCTAAATAAATAGCCCCCAGTCCTGGGCTGGCTGTCCTCAACTCCCCACGACCTTCCCCGCCCCCCCCTCTCTCTCTCGTCTCACTCCGAGTTGTAGATCAAGTACGGACAGGTAGCAGCCACGACCTTGGCAGGGCAGCAACGCGGTGGAATGCAGCTGGATAAGCACAGAGGGGACTGGATCCCCGCCATCGTGGACCAAAGCTGCGATATGCTGCAGCTGGCCGGTTTGGCTGAGCAGATCGTGCACAGTAGCGTAGACAGAAGACGGTGCCAATGGCAGCACTCAGGGCCATGTCATCACTGTCGCCCTATAGAGGCCCCATGCGGTGGGTAGAAGATAGGCGAGTGGTGGCGGCAGCCATGTATATATGTGAGACATGGGTAGCGAGCTGTACCCGTATACCATGCCTGAATTCCATTTGAATTAGAGTGGGGGCTGATAAGACTAGCTATTCCCTCCGGAGGGATGAAAAACATACCTAGTGTACATTGGGTGCAATAATTAACTATTCCCTCCGGAGGGATGAAAAAAATACCTAGTGTACATGTGTAAATTCGTATTCTACTCTAAGTACACCGGCATTTATTCTTGTTGTATGTATATAATGTAAAGAGTACTCTAATGTAAATAAATAAATAGCCCACATCCAGCAGCGGCCTATGCCCATATATCCGGTGGTTGGGCTACCGGCTGCGGCTTCCGAGTTGAGCGAAGCCAGCGGAGAACCACACCACTCGGGCAGAGGGGAGGAGGGAGATGGTTGACAGAGCGGAGGAGCAGCGGTGAGAGGGCGCCAAAGAAGATGGGTGGGAGGGTGAGGGAGCAGCGTGTTTTTAAAATTAAAAAAATAGTAAAACATTTTTTTAATCAAGGAAGGGCCCCATCGGCCAGCGCAAAAATAACGGCATTTTCCACGCAAAATCGCATGCTAAACGGCTACCGGGTTTTTAACCCGCGACCTCCCCCTCACTTGGATGTGCCTCCCTCCACAACGCTACTCAATTGGGCGTGTCCATATCCTATTCCGCGTCGGCACATATTATACAAATTGGAGTGAAAATTGACTATTTGAGGCCTTAAATGGATTCAAATTAAAAAGTTGTCAACTACAAAGTTTCATAAATTTTCAAGATCTACAATTTTCATTCAGGGGTGTTTCTCCATCCGAGGTCGTTTACGAAGTTTGAATTTCAAATTTGAGACATTTGGATGGAGTTTTTGCATAACAAGATGGTTTAAAATTAAAATGTGATCACTACAATGTTTCGTAACTTTTCAGGATCTACAATTCTTATTTAGGAAGTTCTTTCATCCGCGGTCATTTGAAAAAAATACAATTTCAAAATTTGAACATTCAAACCCCACATTTTTGAGGCATCAAATTATGTCAAATGAAAAAGTGGTCAACTACAAAGTTTCATAACTTTTCGAGATCTACAATTATTATTTAGGAAATTTTTCCATCAGATGTTGTTTAAAATATTTAATTTTTAGTGTCTCATTTTAAAATTGGCAAACCATTGCGGGGCGCCTCAATATAGAGCCGCCCTATTGTTGACCACAGTAGGGGCGGTTTGTGATTGAGTCGCCCCCTACGTAACACCGACCGCCTCCTCTCTTGTGGACACTATAGGGGTGGCTGGTCTTAAGGCCCACGAGTAGGGGCGGCTCGTACCACGCAGGGGGGGCGGCTCAAAACAAGAACCATCCTTACTCAAAAGGGAGGCGTCCCCTATAGTAGGATTTTGTAATAGTGACGTGGCTCGGCCGGGCGAGGGTGGCGGGGGAGTGGTGGTGGAGGCATTAGTCTGGTCACTTTGGCATTTGATCCCTCCACTGGAAACAAGATTTTTGGATACATCCCCACTTGGTCCCATCAGACACATTCTCAACGTCATCGTTCATGGGCACTCCACCAACCTTGTACCGGGGCGGGATAGGGCAAGCGGGGGTGTCGTGAAAAGTGGAAGTTCTAGCATTGGTAGGGTGGCATCTGGTGCAAACAAGACGCAATTCAAGAGTGGGATTGTTGACCTCCCACTGAAGTGCGGTGGCCAACAGGTTCTGTGGCATGGTAGGCATTTGCGTGGGCGAGTTGACGATAGGATGGTAGGATGGAGGAGTTTGCAGAGCAGGCCCAAGACCAAAACTATAGTTGGATAAGTCAAGCATAAGATTGGTTCCAGCGAGGTACGGATGGTGGAGATCGACGTGGTGCCGTTGTGGTTGCACATGAGGAGCTGATCCGGGACCTCATGCTCATGGTCCAAGCGGACGACTACATGCATGGAGGTGTAGTCAAGTGTAGACATTGTAGAAGGCATAGAAGTGGTTGTCTGCCTCTTCATGGCACTCAACGGTGATGGAATTGTCATTGTGGACGATGGGCGAAATCCTGATGACGCGCTCTCGTTCCTCTAGCATGTCAAAAACCATGAGGCCAACACCACGGGGAGGATGTAGCGAGGTGGAAGCCCGAAGCACCGCACACCTGCTCCATGGCCTGATGAACGAACAGGTGGGGGTTGTGCACCACTTGCACGAGGTAGATGTAGGCGAACACTCGAGCAGCATCGTAGTCACCATTGCTCACATGCACATCCACCATGGAGAGCATGGCAAGAACATTGGTGGCCGATCCATCCTTAGAAGACGGAGGAGGGGCTAGGGCACCACATGGTCACCAACGCCACCAACGGGAGCAAAACAGTGGTCATGGACGATGTTGGCAGTGGCAGCGAACATGGCAGCATTGGAAGGGGTTAGAGTGGGGGAGAGGTGGTGTTGGAGGACTAAACATAGGAGGAAGACATGGAATGAATGCTTATAGTGGAAGCTCTTACGACCAGATCGCAGGAGGCGCATTTTATAGGATCACGACAGTCGTTCACAAGGTGGTCAGTGGATAAGCATATGAAGCACCTCTTCGCAGGGAATTTGCTTTACTCATAAACAACTCCATTTGTCAAAACAGGCCATGCAAAGATCCAGGTGCCAGCTTGATGACAATGTCGGTGGCGAGAGGAGTAGGCCACTCTTTGCGGCTGCCGATGATGCAGGTTGATGTGGTTTCCACCGAATGCACCTTACTTGTAGTAATCCATTATGAGTAGGCATGCACGTCAACATTAGGCGTCAGAGTGGCAGCTTGATCAGAGAGCCAAGGAGGCTGTGTAGTATCATGGCTACCAGTGCTTGAGGTAGCAGAGACATTAAAAGGATCTCTTATAAAGCATTCTCAACCAATCTCTTCTTGCTGTCGTTGCTAGAGTACAACACATCCGTAGTTGCAATGGTGGAGTGTCAGATCCTACCCGATGCTGCGAGGATCTACTCAAATATCTCCTAGATCTACCAAGAAATTGGGGAGCAAGAGTAGGGTTTGCTGATAGAGAGGCGGTTGGGAAGAGTAATAGAATTTTCTTATGTCTTTTGTTACTGAGAGAAAAGTAGAAACAACAACTACTCATCTTCCTTCGACTTTGGGAGAGCGTCGAGTCTAGCTGGGCTGGCCCAATATGGCCCATAGACCTTGGCATTGAGACGCTTGGCCCACTTCCCACTTCCCGCCTCTAGTTCATTGGAACAGGGAGTGTTGACACCCTCCCTCCTTTAGTGCCTGCATGACCCAAGCGGGGGCAGCTGGGAACCTTTGCTTGATGGCCGCCTCATCTTCCTAGGTGGCGAGTTATTCATTGAGACCCGACCACTTGATTAGTAGCTGGGAATAGAAAGAGCACCAGATTGATGAAGCAGCTATTGCAGAATGCACTTTCGGGGACCTAAAGAGCTTGATCAAGGTCCAAGAGAGTAGTTGTAGGCGAGGTCGATGCAGGAGGAGCAAGCTTGAGCAACGACACATGGAAGACGGATGGATTGTCAATGAAGGAGGGAGCTTGAGCTTGTATGCCACTAAGTCGATCTTGTTGATAATTTCATAAGGGAAGAAGTACTTGGAACACAACTTGTGGTGGGAGCAAGGAGCTAGCGAGGCCTGCACGTACGGTTGAAGGCGAAGGAACACCCGGTCACTGATGTTAAAGGAATGATCGATTATGTTCTTGTCCACTTGCGAATTGATGTCTTCTTTGCGCCGGAGGAGGTGTTGCCGCACAACAACTATCATGGTCTACCGCTCGGCCAATGTGGATGCATCTTCGGGAACATGGAGACAACTTTGTTAGTAATACCAAAGTGTTTTGGGGGTGGCCATATAGTACCTCAAAGGTGAGTGGCCCAGTAATGAGTGTAGACAGGTGTTATACCAGTATTCCGCCAAGCAAAGCCAACAAAACCACTATCACAGATAAGAATGCACGAAGCAGCAAAAAAAAAGTCTCCCGACATTGATTGACACGCTCCGTCTATCCATCGACTTCGGGTGATAATCCGAATTATGGCACAACTTCGACCCTAGCGAGACATAACAGCTCCTTCTAGAACTTGCTGGTGAACACCACATCCCGGTCACTCACAATGTGTTTCAGCATGCCATGAAGCTTATAAACCAAATCCAGGAAGATCTCAGCGATTCTTTCAGCAGTGTAGGGGTGATGCACAACAATGAAATGGGCATATTTAATGAATGTGTCTACCACCATGAGTATACAATTGACAGGACCGGAAGTGGGTAACCCATCAATGAAGTCCATAGTAAGGACCTGCCATGGATCTGTTGGCACCAGCAAGGGTAAGGGTAGACCTAGATACTTTACCCTATCGGGCTTGGCTTGGAGGTACACTGAAAAACCGAAACAAAGGAGTGAATGTCATCCTTCATTACTCTCCAAGCGAACAACTTCTTAATGTGATATTGGAACATCGGAGTGACCACCCAAGGCTCTGGCATGAAGGGCTGACATGATTTTGAGTTGCAGGTGCTTGTTTTGCCCAATCCAAATGTGACCTTTGTAATGGATCAGACGTCGAACAATGAGTAGTGAGGTTTGACATCAGGGCTCACAACAAGTTGTTGTAGTAACTCGGTAGATGAGGGATCAACAAGGTAGCCTTGTTGAACTTTAGTAATAATCCACGAAGGAGTAACAGTCGAGACAGCCTGAAACCGTGCTAGCGGTTTAGGGTGCTTAGATAGAGCATCAAACACTCGGTTGGAGGCCCCCAGCTTGTAAGATAGTTTATACTGCAGTCCAACGAGCTTGGTATACATCTTCAGCTGCCATGGGGTGTGTAATTAAGCGCTAATCAGTGACATGGATCAAACTACGCTGGTCATAGAATATGGTGCACTCCGCATGCTGAAGACAAGAGCGCCACTATTCAACCGCGACTAAGATGGCCAAATACTCCTTGTCATTGGTTGATAAGTCCCTTGTAGGAGCACCCAGGGTCCGAATAATAAAGGCCAAAGGGTGGCCCTCCCTGCTTGATATTGTGCCCACACTAGAGCGTTCTTGAGGGCCTCAAAGGGTTTGCTGAAATCTGGCAAACCCAGCATAGGGGCCTCACTAGAGCGTTCTTGAGGGCCTCAAAGGCTGTAGTATGAGCAGAAGTCCAAAAGAAAATTGTGCCCTTATTCAGGAGATCATATAGAGGTCGAGCAATAATAGCAAAATGTTGGACAAACTTGTGCCAGTAGCCAGCTAACCCGAGGAAGGTGCATTGTTGCTTGGAATGTACTGGGAGCCCCAGTCAGCCCAAAAGACATAATGGTGCACACAAATTGCTCTCAATGTGTCTAGAATGTTGTCTTGTGTACTCCTCCCCCAGAGCCAACCTGATTTGGTTAAAGCTCGCTCGTATGTCTAAGCAAGAAAACCATTTGGCTCCGGCCAATTCATCAAGCAATTCATCAATCATCGGCATATGAAACTTGCTTTTTGTAGTTAGGGCGTTAAGCATTTTGTAATCAACACATCCACTAGGATTGGTCCTTCTTCTTGACCAACAAAATAGGGGACGAGAATGGGCTCCTGCTAGGCTGAATCATCCCAGTTTTAAGCTGTTCGGACACTTGGGCCTTGACCTTAGATTTGAGCTTTGGTGAGTACCTATACTGGCACACTGAAAATGGCTGAGCACCCTCGATGAGAGGTTTAGTGTGATCACAGTCCCACCAAGGAGGAAGAGATGTGGGTTCTGTAAATAGCTGACTGAAGTCATCAATCAAAGCTTGGACATCAGTGTGTAAAGCCAGACTGGACTCAGGCTGAGCAGAAGAAGCAAAACTAAAGAGTTGTAGAACAGAACATTATGGTACTGCAGTTTGCAACCCCTATAGCAATGCTGAACCAGCCCCGTAAGGAATAGATAACAACTTTTTCTGCCAATTGACCTTCATCAACGAAAAGGGGGCCAGGCAATCCATCCTCAAGATGACACCATAATTAGACAATGGAATGATCTGGGCTTGTCATTCCATATTAGGGAGCTCGGATGTGCCTTGAATGGTAGTACCATCTGCCAGCTACACCTGCATGTTGTGCTTTAGAGTATGGTGGCTAGAAAGAGAAGCAACAACTGATGTATTTATGAAAAGGAGTGGCCGCTCCCGAGTCAATGAGTATGAGCACCTGTCTGAACAGGAGCTTCCTCAGACAAAGTTGTTAATGACATAGTGTAGAAAATCTGGCCCAAGTCATATGGAGGAGTGTCTTGACCATCCGATTGTTGTTCTTGAGACTAAGAGTCAAAGGATTCCTAGGCTATCTCCCTATACTCTTGCAAGGCATGTAGATATGGTTGAGGAGGGCACCTATGTCCTCGAGCCCATTTGTCACCGCACCGAATGTTGAGACCACAGGCACAACGGAAGTTCGGAGAAGATAACTTGTCGTCGGTGGGGGTGCTTGATGAGAGCTCCAGTCTTGTCATCTCCCATAGGCTTGTCACTTTGGGAGGGCGATCACCGGCCGCCTTGTCCCCGAGGGCGCGTCCAGCTGGAGGAAATGGGGCCCTCGGGTCGGCATGCCTAGGATAACCTAAGATCTTTGGACGACGTCCTTCCTTGTGCCGGTTTGGCTCTAACGCTTCTTCCTATATCAAGGCAATAGTGTATGCAGTATCCAATGTAGAAGGCGGAGCAACCATAAGAACATCATGGATGTCATCGCATAACCCATCCACAAATCATTTGATGAAGGAGATTATATCAAGGTAGGGGTTATAGGATTTGAGGTAGTCTACAAGTTTGGTGAAACGATCAACATATTTAGAAACAGAACTTGTCATGTGGATGTGGAACTTTTTGCGGTGGAGTAATTCATGTTGGTCTCGGCTGAAATGCTAAAGGATAAGAGTACGAAGGATTGCCAATCGATAGAAGTGAGACTGGATTCGATGGATTAAAATGGTTTGTAGCTCCAGTGAGGTGCATAGTAGCAATACGAATCCACATATGAGGCTCAACTGCATACATGTCGATGTAGTTCCTGACATAGGTTATCCATAATAGGGTGTCCTCACCATTGAATTTTGGAAATTCTAATTTGGGAAGGCGGCCAAGGTGGGAACTGGGTTGATGGAAATGGGGTGGGGGATTGTGGGATGATGGGAGGGGTAGGTGTAGTAGGCTAGTGGATCAGTGTAATTGAGTGGATGGTAAACATATTGGGGCCATAGAATCCTTTGTGGGAAGAGGTTTGGGATCATGAATTGCTGGATCTGGTGGGATATGTGAGTGGTGAAAATTGGAGGGGTATGGATCAGGTGGAGGTTTGGGAACGGGGATTGGGTTCCTGCGAGGAAAGGAAGCAGGTGGTCATCAGAACATAGCAGGAAACTGTGGTGGGGTGATGGTCGTTACTGATCCATAATCCTAAACATGGTGCCCCTAAGACAAATCGGCGGTCACACAGGCGGCAGGGTGCTCGTCGGGCAACGTCGAGTGGTGGAAGACGTCCAGGCATGCCGAAGACGTAGGTAGCCAAGCGTCATTGGTGGCTGAGAAAGATGATTTAGGAGACATGATGACGTGGTGCGGAATCTTGAGCCATGTGTGGCTTCCTGTTGCAGAAGAGGTAGACCCGCGCGCCAAATGTCCTCCACCCAAGGCTTCCACTCATTAAAGATTGTGGCCATAGGCTCCAGAGCTTTGACGCGATCAATCGTTTCGTCACACATCTTTGCTAGCCTGATGAGTTCGAGATCGTCGACCTTCCTCTCGGATCCATGAAATGGCTTTCGACTTCCACCCCGGTTATGCCTGTAATGATCATGGCGGACGATTGCGCGATACAATACTCCTCCCGGCCGGCGAGGCAGACCCACACGTTGGGCGGCATGGAGGTCTCCAGGAAGGCGAGGTGTCATTGGTGAAGCCCTCAATATAGTTCGCCCCGGTCGGCGGACGCCCGGGTAATAAAGGCGTCGATCTACCTCTGCGTTCCGCTCAAAGTTGACGGACTCCGCAGCGGCGAACTTGCTCTCCCACTTGGCATCGAAGGAGTCAAAGCGCTTTAGGATTTCTCGAATTCGGCCTTGACGTTAGGCTCCATCACTCCCCTAGATCTTTGGTGCACGGTGAAGTGGTGGTGCGTGGCCGTAGACTCCAGCACCATCGCTCGATCGTCGGAGTTGATACCAATGTCAGATCTCGCCCAATGCTGCGAGGATCTATGTGAATCTCTCCTAGATCTACTAGAAAATTGGGGGAGGAAGAGTAGGGTTCGCCGGCAGAGAGCCGGCGGGATGAGTAATAGAATTTTGTTATGTCTTTTTGTTATAGAGCAAATAGAAACAACAACTACTTATCCTACTTCAACTTTGGGAGAGTGCCGGAGTCCAGCGAGGATGGCCCAATCTGTCCCATAGACCTTGGCGTTGAGACGCTTGGCCCGCTTCCCTCTTCCTGCCTCTGGTGCACTGAATAGGAGTGCTGACATGGAGGCCGTTCCTTGGCCCTAGGCCTTCTAGCCAATTTTAACATCCTCATGGACGGGGTGGATACGGAAGATGATTCCTTGTAGGGCAAAAAACACCAATCTTGAGCAGATGATTCTTGATGGCATCAGAGAGGACACAGAAGTGGCGATGACACTGGGGAGATCGGTTCTAGCAAGGTGTCGTGTCCTTACCCCGGCGTGCATTGCCGGAGTTAGAGAGGATTACCCTGGTGGAGGCACACACGCAACTCAGTCTTCTTCTGTTTTCGACGATCAATCCTGAAATTTAATTGTTAGTTCTCACATCCAATTTAACCGTACAGTTAAATTAATAAAACGTCATGTACACACACTTACTTGTGCAAGTCTGCGGCGTCGTGATCCGTCGAACGGCCCACTCGGCGCCAAGCCAAACCGGCGTGCAACTCGTGGGGAGGTGAAACTCAACGGCCGAAGCAAATCAGCGGGCACCTCATCCCATACAGATGTTCGTCCTGGAAACAAATGTTACTAATTCGAAGATCTGTGACTTTCTGAGAATTATACGGCTGCCAGGTTACCTAAACAAAGAGTTAAAACGTTAGTTCGAATGAATAGCAAATAAAACAATGAATAGGGCACATAGAAGGTATTAGCTTACCATAGAAGCAGTAAGATTGTCAAGCTCGTTGCTGTACTCGAGGTATGCCTGACTGGGAGTCACATTGGGCACATGTGCTTGGTCCCAAAGGTATGCAACAGTGGGTCGAAGCCGAGGGTCGTTCCCCTCGAACCACTCATGAGGGTTCTCCACAACTATGGGCCGACCAACTGGTAGACGACTCCACATCCACAGCTGGAGAAGGTACACACACCCTCCTATGTTGGGAGAATTGGAAGTGCGACGACATGCCTCACAGAGGTTGCGGTAGAGAAATGCAAGCACAGCCGAACCCCAGCTGTAAAACCCCGCCAACTCCCAATCAGTGAGCAAAGGGATGTACATCCAAGAGGCGGAGTCTCCTGTAGCGTCTGGGAACAAGACGCACCCAAACAAGTGCATGACCCACGCCCTGCAGTAGTAGGTCACAACGGCCGCGTCTGCAACAGCCGGACAATTGGCAAAGCTTTGCCTTAGCCAAGTAAGAGGCACCCCTGAGCTTCGACGCCTAGTAAGCTCCTCCGGTACTGGTCTCCCAAGAAAGGACTCCACTCTTTCTTTCCAACCTTCCGATCTGCAGTTGCCGGTTACAGCTTGCCCACTAACACTGAGGCCAAGGAACTTCTGTGCGTCCTCAAGCGTAACTGTCATCTCACCACAAGGTAGGTGGAAACTATGAGTTTCCGGCCGCCACCTACATAAAACAAACAACATTGTTAGGTCACCAAATGTAGAGTAAACCCAAAAACCTCAATGGAAGTGCATATACACATCAACCAAAGCTGAAATCGCCAAGGGGATTTATGTCCGGAATCCCACGGCCGAACCAGATGCGCTTTACATCTAGGCCCGCCTTCTTCAAGAGAGCGTGTACACTGTCGTCGTACCGCATCAGCTTCGGACTTGTCATGGATTCGAGGGCGAAGGAGGGTAGAACACGCAAACATTTCAAAAAATTTATTGCTACTTGTTAGATGCCGCCACCTACATAAAACAAACAACATTGTTAGGTCACCAAATGTAGAGTATACCAAAAACCTCAATGGAAGTGCATATACACGTCAACAAAAGCTGAAATCGCCGCGGGATTTATGTCCGAATCCCACGGCGAACCGGATGCGCTTCGACATCTAGGCCCGCCTTCTTCAAGAGAGGCGTGTACACTCGTCGTCGTACCGCATCAGCTTCGGACTTGTCATGGATTCGAGGACGAAGGAGGGGTAGAACCTGCAAACATTTCAAAAAATTTATTGCTACTTGTTAGATGCACAAAAAAATGTTGTTTCGCGTAAAAACAATTAGCACAGACCTCCCCCTCCGCGGTCCGTCGTCCTCGGTGGTTCTCCTCGTAGTACTCCTCCAGAAGGCTGTGCTCCGGCTCCATCCTGCAAGAAAAAAGAAAACATCACTTATATGCTTCACATTTATGAAATTAAATAACATATTATTTATACAATCTAGTTAAGCGGACCACCTGACTAGGCTGCCAACGGCAAGAGCGTGAGTTGTGGCCGATGCGTCCGCACTTGCCACACTCATACTGCTTGGGGTCAGTAAGGAAAGGGGTTGTTCGGCCACGTCTTGTTTTTCCAGGAATCTGATCCATGACCATCTTATGTCTAATCCTCTTTCTCGAACCACGCTTCGTCCATCGGCAGGTTTCATCCGCAATATATTTAGGCCCAGCATATGGAGGCCACTCCGTTGGGTCTCGAAAAGGCACGAACTGTGGACTCCATGTGAGCAGTAGCTTGTCCACACTATATTCAGCGGGTATCCTGTTCTCAAAACCGTAGTTGCGGTATCTAGCTGCTGCCACGTAATGAGAACATACAAAGTGATACTGCCTTGGCTTACCACAAGTACATGTGAAAGCCTGGAGATCCACAACATGTTTCCTAGTCTCTCTAGTCTCACCATCGGCCGTAGTACCACCTATGTGCTTTACCTCGCAAATGCCTCTATCTAGGTCAAAGCATACAACATCATGTGTCTCAGCCCTAGCCTTTGCTTTCTCCAGGTGCATATTTGGTTTTTCTGCCCATCTTCTATCTTGTGACCTCAAATGCATTGCATTAGCATATCTATCATTGAACCATGCCACAAGTTTATAAAATGTGAACTCAACTATTGCATTGACAGGCATACCACGTATTCCCTTAAGCAACTTGTTGAATGACTCTGCCATGTTACTACATTGAAACTCCCACCTCCATCCGCCCATATCATGTGCTCTTGTCCACTTCTCAGATTCTCTCATCAACCCTGCCAACCACTGTCTACCTTCAGCATTTGTAGCAGTTTTGAGCTGCTCTAATTTGATCCGAAAATACCTGTCCTCAAGCATGCGAGCAGCCTCCCGCAACAGGTCAAAGTTATCCTTGACACCATCCTTACAAAGTAGATTCTCGGCAAGGTGCCGAGTACACCACCTGTGGTGCAACGGGGGAAAACCATCTATCTCCTCCCGCACAGCATTTAGAATGCCCTGGTGTCTATCAGATATGACACCAACCTCTCGTCCAGGACCAACAACATGTATCCGGACAAAGTCGCAAGAACCAACCCCAAAAGCGTCATTGTTTTTTCCCTCTCAACCAACGCAAATGCCAAAGGAACAAGCTTGTTGTTTGCGTCACAAGAGATGGCAATCAGAAGAGTGCCCATGTACTTGCCAACCAAGAATGTCCCATCAATTGCAAACAAAGGGCGGCAATGCCTAAAGGCCTCCACGCACTGAGGAAAACACCAGAACGCACGGAAAAATACCTGTCGACCATTCATCGTGACGTTCGGTTTTGGGATATACTCATAATGCATGCCTGGATTTACTGCCTTGATTGCATTGAAAAGTTCTGGCAGTTTCTCATACGCATCCTCCCAACTGCCATAAATCATCTTCCACGCCCGCTGCTTAGCCCTCCAAGCTTTCCCATACTTTATTTTGTAACCTTTGAATGCGAGCTTAACACCCTCCATAATTGCGCTCACCTTCATGTTGGGTTCTGACTTCAATAAGTCTAGGAGCTTTGTTGCAATAAGGGTAGATGTCAATTGCCGATGCTTTGTGCTGAGGTCATGATTACCACAAGTGTGAGGCCCGACGACTTTGGTAATCTTCCAGTGACCAGATACCTTTTGCTTCCTATCACAAACCCTCCATGGACAACGTTCCTTGTCGCAAACAACTGCGTAACGCCGCTGTACATATGAATGTAACACCACGAAAGGCCTATAGCGGACAACGGCATAATCTTTTGCAACCACGTCTTCAATTCAACTAAGTCCTTGAAAACAGTCCCTTTACAATTGTCATGCTAGGACCAACCTCTGGGGCTTCGAGGAGCTCATCATCCCGTCCTTCTGCAAAAGCCATATCAGAAAGTGACAGATCACTGAACTCTCCCACTCTTGGGTCCCGACCTGGGAAAATACGCCTGAGTATCTCTACATCACTCTCGTCAACTCTCCCACAGGCCGATCATCATCGAATCAAGGGCCATCATGTCTCATACGGCTGCTCGTCGGGGCTCAACTTCATTGGAGGCCCGAATGCCTCTTCACATGCAGCATTTGAACCACAAGGAGGCAAAACTACATTATCGTGTGGTCTCCTACAAGCATAGATATAAGGAAAGAATTAGAACTAACAGAAGAATAGAAGCATGAACAAAATGAAAGATGAGGACTAGGCTCTTACTAATAGGATTATTTTCACTCGAAGGGATCATCTGTGGAAGATTTGCTGGCAAATCTCCTGTTCGACAAGTGTCTCCTGTTGAACCTCCAACGTGCATCACATTAGGTGCAGATTGAGCATTGGGGACCAATGGAGGAACCTCAGCATCCACAGCATGACCTTGCACAGGTGGGACAAGGTGTGCCTCCGCCTCCATCACCCGACGTACGACCACATCCAGACATTGCAACTGGCTCTTCATAGCTACCCTCAAATACTTCTCCCACTGATCCGCACAACCAATTGGAATCAACCTTCTGAATATATTGGGAGGGGAACCAATATGAAGAACACCCTCAATTTCAATGCCACCAAGACAGTGCACCTCCTCTCGAGCCTTTTCAACTAACTCACTAAATGATGGTCTTTCGTCAAATAGCACAGGCACACATTGCATCTCAACAAACTCAACATATCCATAGCGATCCTTTTCCACTGTGCCTCCATGATATATGGTAACTATGTTGTCCATCTAGTTAATACACAAATCGAAACTGTCTTCCTTTAGTCCAAAATAGAAACTTCACATCATCGATAAGTCACTAACTACAACTAATAATATGTTCGTAACTAATACTATCTTCTTCCTAACTAATAACTAATAATAGACCCGAGAGATGTTCTTCCTAACTAAATACTAAATATATGTTTGTATCTATGTTCTTCCTAAATAATATGAAAATTTACTAACTACTACTAAATATGTTCCTAACTAATAACTAAATATGTTCTAACTAATAGCTAATCTATCCATAACTAATATATTCCTTTAGTCTAAAATAGAAACTATGCAATACTGAGAATTAACTTTGACAAGCAAATGTACCTTGACGGCGACAGGGGGAGCGGGGCGCAGGGGCAACGGCAGCAGGGGGAGCGGGGGCGCGGGGGACGCCACCGCTTTGCCCGTAAGTGGAGGGTCGGCGCGGCGGCCCTAACCCCGCCAGCGCGGGCGCACCATGCCGGAGGTCGCGCCGCCGCTGGCGGGCAAGCGGGCGGCGGGTGTAGGCCACGTGTCGGGAGGCGGCGGCGGCGTCCGGGCCGGGAGGGCGCGTCGTCGAGGGAGACCGGGCGGGCGCGACGGCGGCGGCGTCGGCGGAAGTTGGACCGAAAGCGACGGGAGGAAGGAAAGAGAGGAAGAAAAGAAAGGAGGGCCTGTTTAATTTTTAGGTCGGCGCCGTGGGTGGGGTGGCGCCGAGGTCGGCGCTCTGATCCGCGGCGCCGAGGTCGCGCTTTCGCCGGCGGGCAAGAGCGGGCGGCGGTGTAGGCCACGTGCGGGAGGTCGGCGCCGTCATGCTCGGGCCCGTGGCTCAATGGGCGCCGGGACGTTATACGTGGGCGCCGCGAGTGGTGGCGCCGGCCGTAAGGGTCCATATAACACACGGAATCTAAAAAGGGTGGAATTGAGAAAAATTTTCAAAAAAGGGCTAAATTGCAAAAAAAGACGGTTGGGCTGGCTGTTCTCAACCAACGTCCCAGGGCTGGATGTTCTCAACGTCCCACGCCCTTGAGGCTCTCCGTAGTAAGCTCGTAGTAGTACTCCCCTTCCCCTGCCTCTGAACCTTCCACCGGGTGAGCCCACAGCCGGCCCCCTGCCTCCTCCCCGTCTTGACCGCCGGCGATGAGGTCAGGTGGGCCGGTTCCCTTCGATCGCCCGTCCTCCTCTCTGTTCCTCTTCCTCTCCTTTAGATCCTAATAAGGTATCCATGGAAGCTCTTTTCGGAAAGAAGAAATCGAGTCCCTGCCAGACGACGACGAGGTCGGAAAGCGAGGACATCTACAGCCATGGCTACATCGCCGCCGCCGCGAAGGGGGCGGACGGAGGCAGCAGCAAAAGGCGACCACTGGCCGGATTCCACGGCTTCATCGAGCGATGCTGCCCTCGGTTCGCGCAGCCCAGTCCCGGCGCCTCGCGGCTGGCCAAGGATTGCCGGCTTCCAGCCCAGCAATGGCTACCAGCCCGCCCTGTCCCCAGAGTACGGACTCCTGTCCCCAGAGTACGGACTCCCACGAGGACGGGAGCGGCTCCCGGCCCCGACAGCGGATGCCGACCAGGCGCGACCCGCTGGTCGCCGCTGATGCCGCTGGCAAGAGCGTCTACATCTCCGTCAACCGAGTCGAGCAGAGATGGTCAAGGAGCACGACTACATCACCAGCGCCACCAAGCTACTCGACGTCACCGCTTGCCACTGGGAAATTTTTTCATGGACCAAGTTTGCCACATGGTGGGTCCCGCTGTGGGGCATCCAGCTACGTGTGCAGCATGCAGATGTGCGTGTTGTCTTCCTCGGCTCAGCAGCGAGGACGCGTGTAGCAGCGCAGTTATTGGTGGCCATCCTTATCCTCAACCTAGAAGCTTTCCGTGGAGTTCATCTTTCTTCTTTTTCCTTTTTCCTATTACTTTTATTTTCTCTTTTGTTTCCGTTCATTCCAAGAACCGCCCACCTCCGACCTGCCACTGCCTACGCTCCACTCTACCACGCCCTCCACCAGGCAGCCACAGTTCATGCAGCTCAGACCCTACTAGGCACTCGTCATCCGCCGCCGGCTCGACGACATCGTCATCATCAGGGATTCGACTTTGAGCATTATCTTCTACCTTCGGCGACGTCATACCACTTACCCTTCGATCGTCCCAAGATGCTCTTCTTCACCGCTCTGTCGGCCCACCTTCAACCGTCGCTTTGTGCGGTCCTTCCATCTGGGTGTATGCACCATCGACGCCCCTACGGCCCCAGCTTTCGCCCGGTGAGTTTGTCAGCATCATCGCCCCAGATGTTTCCGTTGTGCTTATCCGGTCAATGGACGTTTCCCGGTCTTCTCTGGAGGTCTTTTTTTTTTTTTTGAAAATTCTCTGGAGGTCTTTTATGTAACTAGGCGACTTAATATATAATAAAGTTTGCAGTTGTCAAAAAAAAAAAAAAAAAAAAAGTCCCCACGCCCTTTCCCCTCCGTACGGACAGCTACATCCACATCCTAGGCAGGGAAGCAACCCAGTGGAATGCTGGATAGGCGCGGAGGGGGACCGATCCCCGCAAAGCTGCAGGCCGATTTGGAGTGGATCAGGCGACCGTGACCGTCCTTGTCCTACATGGGAGTACAACATTGGAGGCCCGATGTGGCGGGCAGGGGCTCGGCGATTGCAGACAAGGGTGGCAAGTAGTACCGGCTACCGGTACCTGTATTCTACGTACCGTACATGAATTGTATTTAAATCGAGTCAGAACTGATCAGGTTAGCAGTCCTAGAAAATGAAACATCTTGATCAATTCTTAAAACCTTGTGCACAGACATTTTTCAACACCGGTGCAATAATTAACTAAAGATACATTAGTTTGTTTGCTTCTGAGCACATGTCAAATTCCAACAAAAAAATAAGAAAAAAGAAAGATTGGACCTGCTACTCTGATGCTCATGCTAGTCGTTGTGTTTCTAGCATGAGAGAGACCTTAACTAGTTCATTGTTGGCATCAAACAAAACTATGCAGGTGATTTCGGCGGACAATGTGAGGACGGCAGTACAACAAATAGCTTCTTACTTAGAGGACACAAGCAACGATGCACCTCAGGTCATCTACTTCGATGGATGGTTTGGACTGGGTGCTTCTGCGGTGCTTAAAGCTATAGCAGAGCAGCCTCCACCATCTTTAAAAGAGAAATTCGACAAGATCATCCACATTGACTGCTCAATGTGGAAGAGCCGAAGAGCATTGCAAAGGGTAATGGCGGATGACCTCAAGCTCACTCAACAATTTGCGGCTGATTTTGAAAGGCAAGATGATGAGGACGATTTCAGCGGGGTAGACCAAAGGTTTAGAACTGAGTTCGGAGATGTCAATGGAGTGATAGCTCGATACTTAGTACAGTACAAATCTTTAGTTGTCTTTCATAATGGAAGTGAGGACGTGGTTCACTTGACTGACTTTGGCATTCCAATACTCAAATACTTGGGTACTAAGGTATTGTGGACCTTTAGAGGACGTCTTCGTCTCAACAACAAAATTATGAGGAAGGTGGAAGCTTCAGACTTTTATATTGCTGCAATTAGGGACACCGATATGCATTGGAATGCATACCTTGCCGAAGATGCTAGAGAAATCGCTTTGCACACGCACAAGCTTGGCCTTGGTGTTACACCTGAAATAGCCAAAGAGTGTTGCGTGTACCTTTGTCATTGAATAACCAAGCTAAGAAGAAGGTTGACTACAACTGGGCAACCCATGCTTCCTGCTACTGGGTTTGCGATGGGATCATGGGAGGAGGACAGGACAACAAGACTTGGGAGGTTGCTCACGCTCTGCAGCAACATATAAGACTAGAAGACTACTCATCCGATACAAAACTTATGCACTCTGTGGACAGCTTGGATCTTTCCTCGAAACATTGGATTTCTATTACTGAATCATATTTCAAAGAGGTTCCTTCAGAGACAACAACCCTGTTCTTTGCACATGACAAGTCAAGTCCACCAGTAGTATCATTACCTAGTGACAAGTTCCATAAAGCAGACCAACTCCGAGTATTGAAGTTATATGGATGTACCTTTAGCTTTTCATCACCTCCATTCTATTGTTGTCGCAGCTTAAGATACCTTGGACTGGATAGATGCACGAATGAAATGCAACAAGGGGAGGAGGACAAGGAGAAAACTGGTGAACCAGCTGTGGAAATTTTCCAGCGGCTATGGGTGCTAGATGTATGCCACACAGATTGGCTATTAGCTTTTCCCCAAGAAACAGAAGAGCAAGTGGTGGCTACAAACATTAGAGAGGTTCATATAACCAAGGGAAGGATTTGGCACGAGTAACCTTGCATGGAGACGACCGCCAAACCTTCACAAGCTCGAGTAGTTGAGCCCACAAACCCTTGGGAGTCAGCAATAAGAGATGAATTCATGGACATGGTGAATCTAGAGCTCCTTGACCTATCTGGGAACAACACCATACAAATCTTGCCGAGCCTTTCTGATGCGACTGGCCTCAAGACATTGGTTCTAGATGGTTGTGTTGGGTTGGAGCATGTTGGCCCTCAAGGACTCCCTCCATCACTTGAATCATTCTCCTTGAATACGAAAAGAGCGGATGAGGATCACAAGAAGAAGGCTAAAATATCTTACATCGGCTTGGCTGGGTGTGTAAGATTAGTGGACTTTATCTTTGCGTGGGCGGTGCCAAACCTTGAGGAACTGGATCTCTCACACACACAGCTTAAAACACTTGACATTCGAGAGGTGGATGAAGTGGGAAATCTTCAGCGAGTCTTCCCGATGAGATGCGGCCAGCTCCGCTCAATTTCTTGGCCCAAAACCAAAATGTCCAAACTAAGGCATTTGTGCATTGACACTCGAGCAAGTGGAGAGGTGAACAATAGAATACCAACATGGTCACGTGATTCTTTAATGGTCTACCAAAGGGACGAAGAAGTTAATGAGTATTGTCATGCATTTGTTGCCGTTACATATGAGGTTCCTTCAGGTCCTTGGAGTTTGTGTGGACATGGCAAAAAATTCAATGTGACAAATGGAATCTCTCTCGCTTGTCATCTACTAGCAATAATGATGATGGAAGAAGCTACCACAAGAACAAGATGGGTTGTCCTAATTATAGCCCTAGACAGGTTAGCTCTTTGCTCATATATGCCAAAGTCGGTAACCTACCATGATATCGACATCGAACAAATATCTCGCAAAGATTGATGTCGGCGGCCGGCGGTAGCTTCGGCACAATTTCTGCCACTAAACAAGCACATGGAGATTGGCAAGGGAATTAGTCACGTCACCGACAAGTCTAGCACGCGGGCAAGGAATGTAATACATAATGTGATAAATGTGGTCCAGTCGTTGCACGTGCATGACAATTCTTCAGTCACCACCGTTGCCCCTGAACACATTTTTATTTACCCAGATGGTACTCCTAGTGGGCCAATAATGAATGAGCTCAAGTGGTGCCGCGTGGAGAGATGCACCAAGTTGGATAATGTCTTCCCCACTAACTTTTATTGGCCACGTTTCTCTCAGTTGGAAATGTTTTGGGCTAGTCATCTATCGATGGCCCATTCTATTTGGAGGAGACCGAAATCCAAGGTTGGATGCAAGAGATTTATCCTTTACAAGACTGAGGGCTATTCATCCGCACTATTGTCTCAGGATCCAATATGTCCTCCCGATGGCATCAAACAATACCTTATCCAAGGTGCTAGAGACCCTCCACATACACTGCTGTGGTGATCTCAAGCAGGTGTTTCACGTGGAGCAAGAGTTTCTGGAGAAAATAGCAGCCAGGCATGAAAAAGGCATCTTTGGAACTCTCAAACCTCAAGAACCTGTACTGTATGAGCTCCAGAGTTTTGCAAATGAGATAAGCGAGGCCAAGATGATTGCTCCCAAGCTGGAGACCATCTACATCGAGAGGTTGTTGGGGCCTGAGGCGTCTCCCGGCCAGCGGCGGTTGCGCGCCAAGATGGTCGTCCCGTGTGTGCGTGGACTGCGAGAAGGATTGGTGGGACAAGCTGGAGTGGGATGGCATGGAGTCTGGCCACCACCCCTCCCTCTTCGAGCCGAACCATTCCAAGTACTACAAGAGGCGTCACCTGAGGACCACGGTTCTCCGTTGAGCAAGCCGAAATGTGATCACCTACATGCCTCTGGCTGTTCTCCTGGTAAGTACACATGAACAAGCAACTTGATCGATTCCTCTTCCTTTGTAGTGAATTTTCTTTCAAGTTAGTTTCATTTCGTACTCCGTGTACTGATGATGTGTTAATATTTGTATTATGAGCTCTGTAGATAATCTGGAGTGTTGGAACGACGACAGGACAATGACACGATGGCCGCGGTTGGCTGCTTGATTTCTCTGTCATTTGGCTGACTGTTGCTGATGCTGCTGCGATCAGCCAAGTTCAAGTTGCATTATGGTTTGAGTTGCTTGCCAAGTCTTCGGTGTGTTTTCTCAAGAAAGAATAAATAATTTGGTTTCTGGTGCTAGCTACGTACCTACGTATTACTCGCATCAACCAAGTTAGCTATCGGTGTTTATGTGTGTGCTTGATACTAGTATGTGTGAATTCGTGTGCATGTCTCTCTTGTCTTGAGAGACTGACCGACTGATGTATCCTCTTTGGTTTGGTTTGGTTTGCTTGGTTACGTGTGTGTGCGCGCGCGCACGCACTTGAAAATTGAAATAAGGGGGCTGGGCTTGATGCCTGCAGAGAACTGAAGCCCATGGTGTGCGAGAGTGTTGGTCTTCAGTTTCATTCAGTACCGGACAAAATGTATGTTTGTTTGGTTTGGTTTGCCTGGTTATGTGTGTGTGTGCACTTAAAAACTGAAATAAGGGGGCTGGGTTTGATGCCTCCACAGAACTGAAGCCCAGAGTGTTGGTTTTCAATTTCATTTAGTACTGGACAAAATGTATGCTTGTGTTGTGATCCATGCAGCAGCATGCTAATGCTGCCAGAAAATTATATATTAATGGCTCGGTTTGATCTATGTGGCGTGTCAATTCATTATTTGTTTTGCTACCTCTATCAAGGTATTGTGTAGGTGCATTCAGGGTTAAAATAAGAAATATCAGTGGCATGGACTGATGGCACTTACGGGGAAAGCGTGTCAGCAGGTTCCTCTTGTAACGGAGAACTCCCGCTACTTGCGAAATGAGAGCCTTTGCGTGCACATGTTAATTCACCATTGCAATGGTGTTCACAGAACCAGAGGATCTCAGTTCTTCTGTTCTCGGTGGCCATTTTCTTGGCTAGCTAACGAGCACTCTGAGTGTTCCAGCCTCTGCCAGTACTCTGAGTGTTCATGCCTGGGTTCGAAGTGCCCGCCATCGCACTTCCGCTCCTGGGAGGGTATGCTACTGAAGTCCCAATCCCACCGCTGTGGCGCTGGTGCGACCTTGGCATGTTGGAAAAAATGCCATACCCGAAGCAGGGCAGCTGTTCTGAAGATTTTTTTAATCCTGTTTTTTTATTTGGACATGTTTGACAGAGGAGCTGGGATGAAGCAACTCTTATCCAAATACTAGGCTTACATAATAAGTATAAAAAATGATTTAAAAGCACTATTTTAGTTGCAGCCTGGTAAGCAAGAATGATGACGTATGTGTTTTTTTTTTAAAAAAAATACCTAAGAAGTTTGTAAAAATAGGGGAAAATAAAATAAAATAATAATTACGGAAATGTCATGTAGAATACCCCGAGCTATGTTATGGTCATATATATGCGGATCTCAACTGTCCACGAAAAACAAATTGGCATAAATATAGAGCTGGAACACTTGGAGGGGCAAAAATGTCTTCGCACAACAAAACTTAACACCATCATGTCAAACTCAAGGTTGTGCCAGTTTAGGAACAAAAAGTTTTAGAAATGTGTCAGTTAAGGAAAGATTTGAAGTACGTACATATCGTCAACAATGATTAATGTACTGTGGTAGAGACCTACACACCGCCAGGCCTCAGTAGCATGCTAATCAGAAGTGCCTCACTAATAGCCTACGGCACAGAGCAGCAGTTTTTACACAACCAAATAGTAGGACGCAATCCAACCATGAAGAGGCATTATACAGCCAGAAGACAGGGTAAACATGTGGAACCCAACACTAGTACCACCAAATAAGAATGATGTAACCGTGACACTTCCATGCCTAAATCCACATAACTAGTTTGGTTCAGCAAGAGGAGTAGCTTTGCTAATGTGATGTTTGGGTTCCAACTAGGCAACTATGGAGGTAAAAACACGTAACCCTGTGGGCTAAGGTTCTGCCGCCGAAGAAGCAAGGTGGAATCAGCTCAACAACTGCAGAGCAAAAGGGGGCAAAACCTCCTCCTTTTTTAGCACCATTCTGAACCTGCCATGCCATAGCATCCTGAGAAAAAATCCTTATCTACAACGGTCATCTGACCTTCCACAGCTCTTTCATCCTTTGATCTACCATTCCACCACTAGTCATCAGTTTATAAAGAGATTTTTATAGAGATTTTTCCAGATGGCCCAAGCTTCCAAACCAGTTTGTCTTCTTCACTTGCTTTCCTTAGCATGTGCTTTGCTAGAATACGTGACGCCTGATAGATTCAATCAGTTACCTTGCTTTTGTAAATGACCTTCCATTGTTTTGTTTTGCAACAATTGCTTGCAGATAAATAAAAGAAGTAAAGATTAGGCTGGTTGGCAATACTCACAATGGTTGTGGCGTCGATGGGGAGCTTCTTGATGGAGAGGGCAAAGCTGAATGGCAGTGCTCGCTGCTTCCAGCACAAGGCCGGTTGCCTGGCCGGGATCCTGGTGCTTTGAAGTAGTTACTATCTACCCAGGGCAGTCATTTTATTTTATTTGTTGAGCAGTACCGAGATTGTTGTTGCGAACACAAGGTTGATATGTGCCCTTGTGGTTCGGGTTTGCGATCGTGATTGTCAACGGGCTCGCGTCTTGGCCACGATCCCGGTGCTTTGAAGTAGCCACTATCTAGCCCCCTGTGACAGTTACTCTATTTTGTTGAGCAGTAGTACCGCTGGGATTGGTAAAGGCAAGATTAAGGCAATGGAACGTGACATATCATTACGTGCATCTCTGTCATGCTGATTTGCTCAGTATAGTGAGTGGTACTTATTACTTTATTAGTCTGGCTCGGAACAGACGGGGCTTCTCTGGAAGTGACCGACCGCTGGCGGCCGGACCGTCCCCGTCATTTTTCGCGCGTCGGTCGTGCGTCGGTCAAAGCGTCCGTCGCCCGTGCGTGTGACGCGATTTGAGCTCTGGAATCGACCGGGCGCTAGTGACCGGGCGTCCGGTCATGGTTCGCAGCGTCGATCGTGCGTCCGGTCGAGAGTCGGCCGGCCGGCGTTTTCGGCGTTTGAGCTCTCGCGAATCGGCCGGGCGCTAATGACCGGAGCGTCGGTCAGGCCGGGTCCAGGCGTCCGGTCAACCAGCGACGGGCGTGTCCGTCTCGATCCCGAACCGATCTCTTTTCTAATCGTGTTTGGGTCAGTTTTTCGGAGATTGGAAACGTCCCAAGGGCGGTTTCCTAAAAGGATAAGACCACCCTCCTCTATATAATAAAGAGGTTCATGGTCGATTTGATCCCATCTACAACAAATCGTCATACACAAACCCTACCTCTACTTTTACCTCTTCCAAACCCTAACCTGGCTTTGTTGGCGGCGTTCTCGGCGAATTTCGCGGTGTTCTAGGTGGCCTTGCTGACCTAGGGCAACCCTCGCGTCGTTCTCCCGACGGATCCTTCCGGTCGTTCGAGTAAGTTTCGGCCGAGATCGAGCTCTACATCGACCTAACCGTTCTCTAGATCGGTTTTAGTTGGTCAAGTTGCGATCCTTGCCGCTTTTACGGGTTGTTTACAACCTCGTGGGCGTCGAAAGCTCTCGGTGTGTTGGTGCCCTAATCAGCGTCAACATACTTTTTTGCGACTCATTTGGGGAAGACAAGGCGTCAACTCCAATTCAATCTCGAAACCAGCGACATGGCCAACGACAACGATGCAAGTAAGAAGCGGAAATTCACCAAACCAACATCCGGCGTCCCGAGTCTATAGAGGAGCTCCCCGAAGACCTAAAGAAGAAGCTTCAAGACAAGATAGACGCCGTCCCAACGCGCCTTCATGCTCGGTTGTTGCAGGATAGACAAGATCGTGTGAACCAATACACGAGCTTGTCTATGGTGAAGCCCCCGCGTCCAAGGAGGTAATCCCCGCAGATACTCAACCTATATTCGATGATGTTTATCCTACGCATGCCAATTATGCTAAGATGCTACTTGATCAAAAGACAACGTTAGAAGATTTAGTTACAAAGATCACCGCAACTTAGATTCTCGCTGAAAGTACTTGAAGGGCCTACAACCGATAATTCACAATCGGGTGTGGTACCTCAACCTGAATTTGGCATGCCTTTAGACATGGTTGTACATACTAGCCAACCACAATTGGCTCCTTCGGCTTCCGCCGTTAGAACCGGTACCGGTGGAGCTAGCACATCTTTGAATAACCAAGGATCGGCTCAAACACCGAGAACCGATCATGAGGCGTCTAGGAATTCGGGTGCATCCTTTGCCAAATCCGGCGGGGGCAAACAATGCTTCCACCACCACCACCGAATCCTAACCCCAATCCCATGCTTAATCGGAATGTGAATACGAGGGAAACACTTTGGAGCTCCCAATAATTTTGATGCTATTCTAGCTCAATTTAGGGAAGATTTCTCCAAATCTTTAGAGAAAAGCTTGGGAGTTCACCTCGATTCCATCAACACCACCGCGTACCAAAAGCCGTACCCTTCTGCTCTTGATTATCTAGAAGCACCCCCTGGGTGGAAGGTACCTGATTTTCAAAAGTTTAGTGGTAATGATGGTAAAACAACTATGGAACATGTTAGTATGTACCTTGCTCAACTAGGAACCGCTAGTACTAGAGATTACATGAAAGTTCGTAATTTTTCTTTATCTCTTCGTACAGCTTTTTCATGGTTTTCATCTTTACCGCTTGTTCCATTAGTACTTGGGCGAATTAGAAGAGAAATTTCATGCTCATTTTTATAATGGAGTCCAAGAAACTAGATTGTCCCATCTTGCATGTGTTAAACAAGGGCGTGATGAATCTGTCCTAGATTTCTTTAAGAGGTTTAGGGATATTAGGAGCCGTTGTTTTAATTTACAAATTTCACGAAAGGGACCTAGTTGATCTTTGTTTTGCGGGGCTTCGATCTAGCATAAAGGAAAAGCTTGAGTATCATCAATTTGCTAATATTAACCAATTGCTAGAGAAGGCCGTTTTCGGTTGAATCGCGCCTTAAAGAGTCTCGTGATAATTATCGCTCTCATCGTGCTAATGTACATGCACTTGATGGTTATTCTTCGTCCGGCGATGAGAGCAAAGATGTGTTGGCTGCTGAAATTAGGTGACCAGCTGAGAACAAACAAGTAACTTGCCCTTCTCTCAAGCCGATTCACAAAAATCGGAATGAGGAAGTGAAGTTTACTTTCGATGTGTCCAAATGTGACCGCATTTTTGATGAACTATTGAAAATCGGATGCATTAGGATTAATTATACTATGCCTTCTGCGGATGAATTGAAGAAAAGAGCATATTGTAAATATCATAATTCTCATTCTCATGCCACTAATGATTGCAATGTCTTCCGTCGGCGGGTCCAATCGGCTCTTAATGAGGGACGATTGAGTCTTCCGATATGCGGCTTTGACAAGAATCCTTTTCCAGCTCATGTGAATGTGATGGAAGCCAAGACACACCCTTTATTTTGATCCGTCGTCGAACAAGCTGCTACCGCCAAGTGGAAGAATGTGATCATTGGTGAACCCGACCCGTCACCGAATGCTCCTTAGAATTCGAGACGGCAAGTGTTGGCAGAAAAGAGCGAAGAAGGCAAGACTAAGCTCACCATTGTGGCGAGTTCATTGCAAGCATTGCGTCGTCAAGCATGGATGGATGGAAGGGCAGCTCAAAGTAGGCCGGCAAGATCCAATAGCCCGACCAATCAAGATGATGGCGCCCGAGGAACACACCGGCCGGCCCGGGGCGATTGTTCCAATCGGCGGGGGCCGGTCATCCTAAGTGTTGAGTCCAGTTCTTCTTCTTACGGAGTGCATGTCCTCAAGTCTTTTATCCCACGAAGCCGGAAGTTGGAGTGTGAAAGACCAATGAGCCAAAGCCGAAGAAGCAAGTGATCAAGCATCAATGCACCTTTGATCGGCTTTTGGCAAAGTACAAGAAGCAAAAGGCGATTCGAGAATCGCCCCACAAAAAGAGAGAGTCGCCGCCTCCCAAGCATGATGAAGCGAAGAACAAGCAACGGCTATGACTCCTCCAAATTCTTCTTCTTAAATGCGGGTTACTCGACCACGGGTGTCTCGTTGGGGACCACCGTGTAACACCCCTAGTGTTACTATTACTAAAATGTGACATGTCATCATGATCATTGCAAAGCATGTATGTTTAGACCACCATGTGTTGCATTGAACTAAAATAAGTTTATTTTATGTTTGGTCATGTTGTCGGTCGAAGAGACGCGAAAAGAATCGAAATCCGGAAGTTACCCCCTTGTCGGAAACCCCGATTTGAAACCCTAATTTGTCCCCTTTTCTTTTATTCAAAATTTATCAAGAATTTGGGTATGGTTATTTAGGCAAAAGGTAGATATTTCAAAGTTGAACATTTTGGGTATTTTGAGTTTTCAAAGTTTGGTTCAAAATTTTAAAGTAATTTTGAATTCGACAAAACCCTAATTACCCCCTTTTCTTTATTTTAAAATCTAAATAAAATTTGGCAAAACTTCCAAAAAGCTAGTTTGTAGATTTTGTTGTGATGAACAAAAAAGGTATGTACAAAGTTTTTCAAGTTTCTATATAATTTTAAAAGTAATTTTGAATTCAAGTTTCTTACTTTTTGACCCCATTTCAAAAAGTCCAATTTTGAGGCCGAATTTGAAAATATTCCAATTATGAAATTTGTAGATCTTGAAATTTTAAGCAAACTTTGTTTTTGGAGATTTTTGAGTTCAGTTCAAATTTTTGGAGTAATTTTGAATTTAGGGTTTGGAATCTACCGCTACATTACCCAACCCTATCCCCGGCCGCCAACCGTAGGGCTTTCATCGTCGCCGCCGTCCACCGTCGACCTCTCGAAAAAAAAAAAAAAAAAAAACCCACCACGAGGAGCTTGTGACGTCACCGCCCACTTGTCCAACCTCCATCCGCTATAAATAGGCCACCGTCGGCGTTTTCTTCTTTTCTTCATTTCCACCGCCGGAACCGCTACCCGCCGTTGCCGTTCGTTCATCGCCGTGCAGCTCCATTTCGCCAAACCAGCTTCGCCAGCAGCACCGCAACAACTTCTTACGCATCTCACGACATTTCCGCAATGCCCCACGTCGCCGAGTCAGCGGCGCCGTCTCGTCTTCTCATTGCCGGTCGGGCGCGCCGCCGCGTCACCTCGTCGTCGCGCGGTGATTCCGGTGAGCCTCGGGCCAAACCAGTTAGTGCTATCGCGTTGCCTTGACACCGTGGTCATGAACGACTGTCGGTTTTCGCGATTGGAGCCCGATGTGCGGAACGCCGAGTCAAACTGCCGCCGCCCGCCGTTGTCGCCCGGCGACATAGCTCCGCCGCATCCCGGCCGCAACCAAGCCTTGTCCCAAGTCCGCGGTGAGCTCAGCCCGCGCCCGTGTTTTTAGTTTTCATTTGGTTCATCGCCGACGCCGGAACGCTGTCGCCCGCCGCGCGGTGGCGCGCGTCGTCACCGACGAAGTTCACCTCAAGCCGGGCCAACATCAACGATAGAATGGCCGGGCCTATTCGCATTCACAAAGCCCGGCCCAACACTTGTTCTATTGGGCCAAGCCCAATCTCGTTCACATAGACAGTCAATAGTGAATAGTAACGGGCCATGAACAGTGCTGGGCCATGCACAATGTCGGGCCAGATTCAACCCAAAACTCTTTTCATTTATGAAATGTTTTATTCAATTTCATTTATTTGAATAGTGTCTAATTTTCCAAATTTCATATAAATTCAAATATGAGTTCTAAAATCATGAAAAATTTTGTGTAGCCTTCCCATCATATGTACTATCTAGAAAAATTATGAAACTTGAATTTTAAATAGTTTGGGCACGATTTAAAAATACAAATTTTAATTGAAAAATGCATCTTACTTGATTTTTAATAATTATTTTATTTATCCAAAAATCATGAAAATTATTTTGACACTGTTTTATGACATGATCTACCTGTACAAAAATTTTGAGCTCTTTTTAAAGAAAGTTAAAATATTTATTATTTTATGCTTTATTTATTTAATTGGTAAATGAGATGATTAGTGACTTCCGACTTAGGTTTTGTGAGACTTTCGGGTTGTTTCGTGAACCCTAAAACCAAACCACAATCAAATGGTCCTTGAGAACTCCTTAGGCAATGGTGATGATATCTTGTAGAGTAGTTCAACAAGTTGGTTTTGTTGAATTGTAACTTTATCGTGAAGAAAAGTTGTATTTAAAGTTGTTATCATTTCATGCACTCTTGCGCATCATGTTTATATACCCGGCATCATGTAAAGCATATATTATTCTTTTCGTATAGTGAACGAAGGTGATCGAGAGATCGTCGATCAAGCTTCTGAAGAGGGTTTTCTTGTTGATCCGAGTTCTGAATATTGTGATCCATCGTTAGAGTCGGGTTATTTCGTCAACCAAGGCAAGCCCCGGTTCATTTAAACATTCCTTGTGTTTTTACAAAAGCTTTATATCACCTTTGCTTTATACACTGCATTAGGTGATAGGAGTTGAGTGACAACCTAATTGATGCATTACTAATCCTTGAATATTTCGATATCCACCTTGGACGAACCCGTTTTGGTAAAATGCTTAGAAATGCTTAGCCATGCTAAATTAGTTAGACTTTTGAGTCAAAATGTGACAAGTCTCTAGTGATAGCCCAAATGGGCATTTGATGAACAAGGATGTCATATGATGAAACCATCTTTGGGATATGGTATTGAAATTGAGACCGGTCGGGTAATTTGCACTGAGAATGGAGTCTCGGTGTAGTATTTCGGCTTGTCAATTAAGGACCGTTCGTTGTAGGCAATGTGGACCGAGACTATGGAACACAAACTATGCACGAGGCCTTTGGGCCAATGGCATGTCTGTCTGGTGTCACCCCAGGTCGACGAAACTAATCTTGACCACATACTCCGGTAAGCCCAATCTCGGGGTGTCAAATCACCGCGCCTTTGGGAGTGGAGAGATGGCGGGAGTAAGCGTGTACACTCGTGGGTTAAAGTCCCGGATGCCCGTGGGTTAGATTCGGGGTGTGAGGTGTCTTGTGCTCTCGGGTGGCGTGGGGCCTTGTTCCGTTTTGAGTATCCAAGAAAGGGTTGATATATGCAAGCTTAAGTGCTACATATGTCGTGTGGAAAGAACTCCCAATTTGGGTTATAATCGGTTTTAAATCGCCGTGCTTCTCGGACATGGAGACTCGGTTTCCCCCATACATCGTAGATTAATTATGAAACAATGATAAGTTGGAATATGTGATGGGTTGGACAAGAAAGGTTTGTACTTATTTATAAGTTTATTTAGATGATAATAGTTAAAGGTAAATGATGATTAAAAATGTTGAAAGTAAGGATTCACTATTAGTAAGCTTTTCCGCAAAAAGAGTCCCCGATTCTTGCTAAAAGCCTTACCTTGAATCCTATTAGACCAAAGATCCCCGAGTCTTCTCCTATTTTTTCTTTAGTCGGGTAAGACTTGTTGAATACTCCCGCACTCGGGGTTTGTTAACCCATGTTGCGGGGATCGGGTAGTCATGTCGCACGGGACCGTGTTGCATGACGATCCATCAAGAGGAAAGTGATGATGAGTGAGTTGTGAGACCCGTGGGCGTGGTCCGTTATTGTAAGATATGTAGTTAACCTTCTGCTACTCCTACTTATGTATTGTAAAACTTTGTTTCGGAAAATGGTTGTAAAATTATTGTAATATAAGTCTTCCGCCGTTTTACTCGATTGTGTATGAAAACTGTTGTAATACTTGCAATGACCTCGTAACGGATCTGGTTGGAATAGTTAATAGTACATTTCAGGTTATGGGTGCACATATGTGGCTATTAAAGGTCGTGCGTGCCGATAATTAGTACATGTGGGCCCTATAATTTGGAAGATATCTTTGCTACGCACCGCCGCCGCCAGTGACGCCACTACCACAATGGGGACCGAAGGGAGTGTTCGTACCTTATCCTTCGGCTCCCATGAAGGGAAGAGCTGCTGATCCTACAGTTATGTCATCCGTCTTTAGCCGATTGGGTCCACAATCGAGCTTTAGCGGTTCAGGAAAGACGGAAGAGCTCACATCCCGCACTCTCACACTCCAAATTAGCGGGGAAGGCACCTATGCAACGCGGTGTACGTCCCCAAGAAGGTAGAAGTGGTTGTGAAGCCGTTCTGTTGCTACTCCTCCACCTTCTATCATTATCGGTTCGATGGCGCCTATCAATGGCGTCAACAAACCGATTGTGATTGGGGGCAAGACCCAAAAGGTGACGAGGATCAAGCCAAGGAAGAAGTCGTTGAAGCTCAGGTTAAGGAGAAGAAGCCCGTAGATCCTCGGTATCAATAACCCAAGTGGTGCCCGGTTGATATTGATAAAACTCAAAAAGAGGAAGCTTCGCGAGCCCGGCAGAAGATGTTGAATTGCATGGTCTGCTGCCTAAGGACAAAGGGCCCATCTTGCCCGAGATAGTACAGAAATCAAGCAAAAGGAGGTTGAGATGGTTGCCGCCGCCAAAGGTTGGCTCAACCGATTGCTAAATCGGTCCAAGTCAATTGTGCTCCAAGAACAGCCGCCCAAGCAAGTTGAGGAAGTGCCCGAGCCAGCCATTGACCTTTTGGCGCTTTTAGCAAACGGGCGGCTAAGGCAGCCGAAAGCAAGTTGATAAATCGCCAAGCCGATTGATGGGGCTGCTTAGTGCCCAAGAATCGGACATACCGACTTCCGAAATCGGTTGAACCGATTTCCGTTATTTCGATGTTCCCGCAGGTACCCCCGAGGACTTTGCCACTACTATTTCCGCTATGGTCGGCATTGAAGCACCTGCCGGTCGACGAGGAGTTGGTGGACTACGAGCCTTCGCCACCACGTCGTTTCATGAAAACCATCTTTCTCTCAGCCGATTATTATGTGATCGGGCGGGGAGATGATGAGGTTGCCTTCTTGAGTTGGCATTTGGTGTGGAGGATGCCGTGTTCAAGAAGCCCTTTGTGCCGCCGACATCTCAAGCCACTACGTGAGAGGGCACATCAATGGAACACCAATCCGGAAAATGCTAGTGGATGGGGCACAATTGTCAATCTTATGCCCTATTCACTCTTCAAGAAACTTGGGTGCAAGGACAAGGAGCCGATTCATACCAACATGACCATCATCGGCGTAGGAGGAGGCGCCCCGATTCCTTCCAAGGGCATTGCCAATATGGAGCTGACCGTGGGAAGCAAGACCATGCCTACCGCATTCTTCGTTGCTGAAGTGGAAGGTAGCTATGATCTCATTCTTGGTCGTGATTGGATTCATACCAATCAATGTGTTTCTTCTAGTTTGCACCAATTCCTCATCCAATGGGTGGGAGATGCCGTAGAGATTGTTCATGCGGATAATTCGGTTGAGATTGCTACAACCGATGCTTCGCTTGAAAGCTCTGGATTTGCTTGTCTTTCAGGTAGAGATCTATCCGGCTATGAGTATATTAGTATGATGAGCGTGGATTTGTACCTGTAGCATTGAAGCCGACGTCTAATCGGCTCAATATCAGTATATAAACATTGTTTATTAATGGAAGACAAACTTGAATGGTTAAAGCGTAGACTTGAGCATTATCGGACTGAAAAGACCGATTCATGTGAAGCTATCGATGACTTTGATGAGCTCAATAAGTTGGGCCAAGGTTTCACATCGGCCGACCCTTTGGAACAAGTTGACATTGGGGATGGTTCTATACCGCGGCCGACGTTTGTTAATCAAAACTTGAAGCTGATTATAAAACTAAACTAATCACGCTTCTCAAGGAATATGTTGATTGTTTTGCATGGAATTATACTGAGATGCAGGTTAAGCCGAGATCTTGTTGAGCATCAGCTTCCTATCAAGAAGGGATTTAGACCGCACAAGCAACCGCCAAGATGCTTCAATTAGGCTATCAATGACCGGATCAAGGAAGAGATTAATCGGTTGCTTCAAAGCGGACTTCATCCGTCCCATGCGGTATCGCGGAGTGGGTCTCTAATATTATGCCGGTTGAGAAGAAAGACACCGGAAGATTAGAGTATGCATTGATTTCAGAGATTTAAATAGAGCCACTCCCAAAGATGAATATCCTATGCCTATTGCCGACATGTTGATTAATGATGCTTCAGGTCACAAGGTTATTAGCTTTCTTGATGGTAATGCCGCTTACAATCAAATATTTATGGCTGAATAGGATACTTCCATGACCGCTTTTATTTGTCCCGATTTGTTGGTTTGTTTGAGTGGATTGTCATGACCTTTTTGGGCTCAAGAATGCGGCGCCACCTATCAACGAGCTATGAATTTAATCTTCCATGATCCGATTGGGGTGATTATGGAGGTATACATTGATGATGTGGTGATTAAATCGGCTTCCCATGATCCTCACTTAGCCGATTTCGTCTTGCATTTGAGTGGATGCGCTATTATGGCTTGAAGATGAATCCGCTCAAGTGTGCCTTTAGAGTGTCTTTGGAAAGTTTCTTGGATTTATTATTCATGACAAAGGCATAGAGATTGATCCCAAGAGGATAGAGAAGATCAAGGTAGTTCAAGCACCTCAATGTAAGAAGGATTTGCAAAAATTCTTAGGTAAAGTGAACTACTTGAGGAGATTTATTGCTAACTTGTTCGGAAGATTATTCCTTTTACCCCCATACTTAAGTTGAAGAGTGAAGCTGATTTTGCCTGGGGGGCAAGCCAACAATATGCATTTGACAAGATAAAGGAATATTTGTCTTCACCACCCGTTCTTCGTGCGCCTAGAAAGGGGTACCTTTCCGATTGTATATCGCCGCCGAAGATAAGGTGATTGGGGCTGTTCTTACTCAAGAAGATGAAGGAAAATAGTATGTTGTTGCCTATCTTGGTCGTCGTCTTCTTGATCCCGAGACAAGGTATGCCTATATTGAGAAATTATGCTTATCACTATATTTTGCTTGTTCCAAGATGAGACATTATCTTTTGTCAAGCACATGTGTGGTAGCATGCCAGTAGATGTCATCAAACACAAGTTGTATCGGTCAATCCTTTTCGGAAGGGTGGGCAAATGGGCATACGCTTTGATTGAATATGACTTGACTTTTGAACCATTGAGAATTTTAAAAGGTCAAGTTCTTGCTGATTTTATCGTTGAGCATACTATTAATCTTGATGATAAGGTGAACTATATCACTTTGCTACCCTGTGGTGTTTGTATTTTGATGGATCGGTTTGCAAAAGACGGTGCCGGAGTTGGGATTGTTCTTGTTAATTCTTGTGGTGCTGAATTTCCTATGTCAAGCCGATTGGAGTTTCAATGTACTAACAATCAAACCGAATATGAAGCTCTCTTGTTCGGCTTGATCATGTTAGAAGCTATGGGAGCTGAACATGTTGAAGCATTTGGTTATTCATTACTTGTGGTGCGGCAAGTTTCCGGTGAGTGTCAATGTTTAGATGAATCACTTCGTGCTCGCCTCAATATTTGCCTTGATTTAATTGGTAAATTTACCGAATTCAAGATTCGGCATATTCCAAGAGAGGAAAATCATAAGGCTAATTTGCTTGCTCAACGAGCTTCGGGTTATATTAAGGAAGAGGATCAATTGCATGTGAAATATGTGCAAAGAGCAAACTTGCTTGCTCAACGGGCATCCGGCTTTGAGGTAAAAGATAAATATTTTTATTTACAACATTTGCCGATGCATGAAAATTTGTTTGCTTCAGATTTTAGTAAAAAATGGGTCAACCAAGTTTAATTGGACAAACCGATGTTACTTATGATTTGGGACAGCAATATAAACTTCTTTTAAATCGGTCTATTTCTGTTTTTAGACAATGGTAGTACCGATTTGGAAGATTGGAGGACTTCTCTCTTGTCTTTTTTGCGGGATCCTAGTGCTAAAGTTGACAAGAATGTTCGGCGACTTGCTTTCAAGTACACATTGCATAATGGCGAAGTTATATCGAGGACCGCCCGAAGATTTGTTGCTAAAGTGCTTAGGGACCCATCAAGCAAGAGTGGCAATGGGAGAAGTGCATGAAGGCATTTGTGGTACGCATCAATCGGCTCAAAGATGAAGTGGTTATTAAGGCGGGCTGATTTTTATTGGCCTACTATGATGGCTGATTGCTTTCACTACTACAAAGGTTGTGAAGAGTGTCAACGGTTTGGCAATATTCAGCTAGTGCCGGCTGCTATGCTTCATCCTATCATCAAACCGTGACCTTTCCGTGGTTGGGGGTTAGACTTCATCGGTCAGATTCATCCTCCATCTTCGAAGGGGCATAAGTTCATCTTGGTTGCTACCGACTACTTCACCAAATGGTCGGAAGCGGTATCATTGAAGAACATGACACACAAGGAGGTGATTGAATTCATCACCGAGCATATTATTCATAGATTCGGCATTCCTCAAACATTGACTATGGATCAAGGAACGTCATTTATGGCGAAAGAGGTAAAGGATTTTGCCGAGTCATATAAAATCAAGATAGATGAACATCCAAGAAGGTGGCATGAAGTCTTGTCAGAAGCTTTGTGGGCTCATCGAATATCGAGGCATGGTGCAACTAAGGTTACTCCTTATGAGTTGGTGTATGGTCAAGAGTCGGTGTTACCCGTCGAGGTAAATTTGGATGCATATAGATTTGCTAAGCAAAATGATTTATCCCCTGCTATGTATCATGATTTGATGATGGACAACATCGATGAGGTAACCGATAAGAGAATACAAGCTCTAAAGGACATAGAAAAGGATAAAGCCCGTGTTGCAAGAGCCTACAACAAAAAAGTTAAGAGCAAGTCGTTCCAAATCGGTGACTTAGTATGGCAAACTATATTACCGATAGGGACGAAGAGCAATCAATTTGGCAAGTGGTCACCCAATTGGAAAGGTCCTTTTAAGGTGGTCAAAGCGATATTTGGGAACTCCTATGTGCTTGAGTCAATGAATGGAGAACGCCAAGCAAAGGCGATTAACGGGAGGTATTTGAAAAAATATTTCCCTAGTGTTTGGCAAGAGGTCTAGTGCTCTCCCAAACGGCGGCCGATGCATGCATCGCCCTTAGAACAAAAATGGCCGATACATAGTATCGCCCTTAGCCACCGGACAACCGGAATACGATGGGCATTCGTGTTGTTTGGTTTTCTTTATCTTGTTTTCGTGTTCGGTGCACCTCTCGCCAAAAAGGGGGGCATATGTTGACACCCAAAAATGGCTTGGACTAAGGCATGGTAAAATTCCGAACTTAGCCAATTCTATGAAGGGCTAACTCATCGCAAAAAATCCGGACTTAGTCATATTTTGGAGGTCCAAGGCACGGTAAATTTTCGAGGAGGAACAGACATGCTTCTACGAAGTGACCGGATCTTGGCGACGGACCGTCCGATCATTTTTCGCGGCCGGTCATGCGTCGGCCAAAGCGTCCGTCGCCCGTACGTGTGGACGCGATTTGAGAGCTCTGAATCGGCCGGACGCTAGTGACCGGAGCGTCGGTCATGGTTCGCGCCCGGCCGTCCGTCCGGCCGAAGAGTCCGGCCGGCCAGCGTTTTCGGCGCGTTTGAGCTCTTCGAATCGGCCGACGCGCTAATGACCGGAGCGTCGGTCAGGCGGTCCCGGCGTCCGGCCAACCCGCGACGGGCGTGTTCAATAAAATCCCAAACCGATCTCTTTCCTAATCGTGTTTGGGTCGGTTTTTTGAGATTGAAAATGTCCAAGGACGGTTTCCTAAAAGGATAAGACCACCCTCCTCTCTATATAATAAACAGTTCATGGACGATTTGATCCCATCTACAACAAATCGTCATACACAAACCCTACCTCTACTTTTTACCTCTTCCAAACCCTAACCCCGCTTGTTCGACGACGTTCTCGACGCAATTTCGCCGGGCGTTCTAAGTGGCCTTGCCGACCCTAGGGCAACCCTCGCGTGCGTTCTCCCGACGGATCCTTCCTGAGGTCGTTCCGAGGTAAGTTTCGGCCGAGATCGAAGCTCTACATCGACCTAACCGTTCTCTAGATCGGTTTCGTTGGTCAAGTTGCGATCCTTGCCGCTTTTACGAGGTTGTTTACTGACCTGCGTGGGCCCAAAGCTCTCCCGTGTGTTGGTGCCCTAATCCGCGTCAACAACTATGATACCCTCTCACGTTCCAAATTATGGTAAATGGATTCAGCAAGACGGCATATACCTTGGGTTGATAAATGATGAATTTGGTGAATGATGAAAAAAATAGGATGAACAGTGAACAGAGGATTCCTGATTGCGTCGTGTGGTTGATAAATATAGAAAGGGTAAAAAAACGAAAGGTGAATAGATCAGCTAGAAGGCTTCCTGACTGCATCGTGGTTGAGAAAAATATATAAAACCAAAGGAAGTCTACCACTGTTTATCTTTTATTGATTGGAAGATGAAGAGATGAACGGTGAATAGATGAGCTAGTATAGATGGATTTCTATTTATACATGGTTTTTTTTTTTTTTTTTTTTGACAACTAACAACTTTATAGATTAAGCAAGCATATTACAATACTGCACCTTCGAAAGGGCTGTATTACAACTAGGTCCACCGACCAAATTACAACAGAGTAAGTGGAAGAGACGAAGACGAACTCGCCGGCGGTAAACTGATGTGTCGCCGGAGGCGAGGACAGCCGGATGGAAGGACCGCGCCATGCGTCGGTTGAAAGAGGGACGACTGAGCCGTAGATGGAATACACACCGTGCAACCGAAGTATGTGTAGAAATCTCGTCGCCGGCGGTACAGGATGAGGCTCGGTATCGAAACCCAGGTGGAGACGAGATCGTCGGGTCTGCACCAGTTGAAATTGCTCCAGGGTGGACGGGATCTGCTTGCTCGAAGGAGGTGGGTGGTACTCGGAATAAACAGAAACAAAGGAGAAAATAAAAAAAAGAAAAAAAAAGGATAAACTCCATGGGAAGCTTGTAGACCAGATGAAGCCCAACGGATGAGGATGGCCGCCGACAACCTGTCCAAGAGCCAGGCACGCGTCGACCTGATGGATTGGGAGCGGACAACACAGCATACTGCATGTTGCACACGACTCATGTGGGCCCCAGCGGGACCCACCATGTGGCGCACAGTGACCATGAAAAATCTCTCCAATCTCGGCGATGCGACGGCGACTCGGCCGAGCGGCGGTTGACCCCTTCTCGTGGTGGATGTTGCCGGCGTCCTTGGTCGCCTGCCGCTGCGCGTCGTTGAAGTAGGCCGGCACGGTGACGACGGCGTCCGTGACGGAGTCGGCATGCACGACGGTGTCGTCGGAGGCGACGCGGAAGGGGCGGGCGGAGAAGTCGACTGAGGTGACGGTCTTGTTCCTGAACCTGAGCGACTGCGCGCGGCAGCGGTCCATGAGTTAGGCACCGAGGATGCCGTCGAGGAAGCCCAGGAAGATCTCGACTTCGGTGGTGGTGGTGAGCTGCCCGCCCGCGGCGATGTCGTTGGCGAGCCAGCCCTCGAAGAGGACGGGATTGAGCTCGGCGCGCGCGGCGTAGACAGCCTCCGTGTGCGCGGCCGGGCCGCTGCCGAAGATGCAGACTCGCGTGAGCAGCGGGTCCGCCGCGGCGACAGCCTCCTTCATCCCGTCTCTCCACGGAGCCCTTCATCCCTGATGCTTGAGCTTGGCCCGGCGCCTGAGGATCTCGCGGATGGCCTCTGCCTGGAACAGCACCGAGTGCGTCCGGCCGAAGCCGTTGATATGCAGAATAGCCCTGGCAGGTGTCGAAGTCGAAGCACGGGCGGTCGTCGGAGAAATGGTGGTCGTCGGGGCCGAGCAGAGATCCGGTCTTGTTGAGGCAGAGAAGGATGGAGGAGAAAAGGAGGTTTATTGCTTTTGGGAATGGTACAAGGGGAGGTGAAGAGTGGCTATGGGAGGCAGAGGGACCGGCCCTCCTGCCGTCGTCGCCGGCGAGCACGCCGGAGAGGACAGGCAGGGGACCGGCGGTGGATGGAATGGAGGAGGTCAGAAGAGGGAGGGGGAACGGCATACGCCCAGTACTACTCAGACTCAGAGCTCTCTATCCCGTTGGCGCCGCGAAGCTCTTGAAGGCAAGTAAATGTTTTAGTCTATTTATACATGGTTAACAAACTGGCAAACGTGTATATAATAAAGGCAGCCCGGTAGATATGTATCAGTTTCATTGGGGTTGATATCTTTTATTTTTCTAGATCTAGAATTCTTGTTAATTAACATACTAACTAACCTTGGACACGTGCCACCGTATTTTGATAACCAGTCAAAATATGAAGTTCATCGCTTGGATGGATTTCCACCGAACAAATTATATAATAACTAACCGCAAACGGTGGGAATATTTTTGGTCGGTGGAAGTATTGTCTGTCAAAAAAAAAAAAATCTCCCTAGGTGTTTTTCGCGGTCCTTTTTTCTCCCTACACGGTTGAAGTTTTTATTTCTCACAAAAAAAATATTCAATAATGGCAGAGGTGGGTAATTTTCTAGATAAATCTAATTGGTCATAGATGGCTCCATACTTTTGATTTGATGGCTAGATGTTTATGAACGTGAGAATTTCTAGGATTTATTTTTTTTTAGAGCGTTTGGAGAGAATTAAGGAAGAGCCTTCAATGGAGCCTCCAATTAATAATAATACTTTTGATTTGATGGCTACATATTTTTGATTAACGTCAGAATTTATATGATTTATCTTTTTTTATCTATAGAGCTTTAGGAGAGAATTAAGGAAGAGCCTTCATTGGAGCCACCAATTAATAATAAAATTAAGGAAGAGCCTTCATTGGAGCCTCCTCCAATTAATAATAACTAACTTTGGACGTGTGCCACCGTATTTTAATAACCAGTCAAAATATGAAGTTCATCGCTTGGATGGATTTCCACCGAACAAATTATATAATAACTAACCGCAAACGGTGGAAATATTTTTGGTCGGTGGAAGTATTGTCGGTCAAAGTATTTTTTTTTCCCTACCCGGTTGGTGTTTTTCTCGGTCATTTTTTTCTCCCTACATGGTTGAAGTTTTAATTTCTCACAAAAAAATTATTCCATAATGGCAGAGGTGGGTAATTTTCTAGATAAATCTAATGGTCATAGATGGCTCCATACTTTTGATTTGATGGCTAGATGTTTCTAATTAACGTGAGAAATTGCTCTCTGGCAGATTGGCATTGGGGAGTGTGCGGGACGGGAGACGGAGGGTCGCACGCGCCTGAGTAATTGCGTGAGGGAGACCGAGGGTCACGCCGCGCCCTCAAGCCTCACAAGGGGGATTAGGATGGTGGGTGATGGGTGATGAGATTTGATCTCAGCAATTTTGGCCCTCGGACGTGGGTGGGTGAGAAAAAGAAGAGGTTAAAATAGATCTGGCCATTCATTTTAAAAGTTGCTTAGCTTTAGGGTGCATTTTTGTGGGTGTCTTTAGAAAAGATTAGGAGAGATAATGATCAGTGGGACAGGTTTACGCAGGATTTAGGAAAGTTTTTTTTTTCGTGCATTATATGGTAGTAGAGATCCAGCTAGCAGCCGCACCCGCATCTGCCGCGGCGGACGCGGGCAGTGGCAGCCGCCACGGCCGACGTCTTTGGGCCGGGCGGCACGGCGCCGTAGGCCGCCGACGCGAGGGCGCCAGGCGGCCGGCACGATCGGAGAGCCGGCCGCCGGCCGGGCAAGACGGGCGGATGGGCGTCGCCAACAACGGTTTGCACAGGCGAGGAGCCGGGCTAGCCAAGATGAGCGATCGGCGGCGGGCGGCAACGGTATAGCGCCAACGGCAACCTCGCGCGCGAGGGTCGACGATGGTTGAATTGCTTCTTTGTAAGATTGTGTAAGCTCTTCAGCCTGTTATCTAGGCGAGGTGCCTTGTTGTTTCTTAAGAGATTTAGGGGCGTGTTTGGTAGAGCTCCAACTCAAAAAATAGCTCGAGTTGTAGATCTGCTTGCAGCCCACCGTGGAGCGGCTCTATTGTGAATCTGAAATCTCAAAAAAATGTTTGGTACAGTTCCAAATCCCCACCGTCTTTATGACATCTAGGGCCCACATGTTAGAAGAATATAAATGAAAAAAATACTCTTCTTCTTCCTCTATATAGACGTCCCTCGACGGCAGATACGACCGGCGCACAACCAGGCTAGGGGCCGGCGCTCGTGGATAGCCACACGTATATACTGATTTGATTAGCTTGCGTGGTGTATGCCTGTATACGAGTTGCTAGCTTGTCGAAGCCTGTTGGCTTGAACATCGCTGTCCTGCCGACTTGCTCCCAGTCGTTGCCTTCGAAGCATGGAATCTCGACGCGAGCCATCGAAGGGCGCCTTCGCCGGACTAATTTGTGGACGCGCCGGGGCAGGCGCAGGTGGGCGCGGCCTCGCCGCTGGGCGAGCAGGTGACCTCGCCGGGGCAGGGCGGGCGCGGCCTTGCAGCCCGTCGGGTAGGCGACCTCGCCGGCTAGAGCGGGCGCGACCATGGCAGCGCAGACGTGGCCTCGCCGTCGGTCGGGCAGGCGACTTGCTGGGCAGGGCGGCCGCGGCCTCGCCGCCGGTGGAGTAAGCGAACTAGCCGGGCAGGGCCGGTGCGGCCATGGGAGCATGTGCGCTGCCTCTGCGCCGGTCGGGCAGGCGACCTTGCGTAGGGCGGGTGTCCCCAAGGCAGCTGGACAAGGGAAAAAAAAAAGAATAGCGACGAAGAAGAAAAAAAGAAACGAACCGGTCATTTTCCACTTACCAGTGGCAGTGGTGGGTAATTTACTCCAACCCGTAAAAACTTGGATTTGGTGGAAGACCCCCTTTGAGGTACTCCACAAAATCTATGGATCTGGGGCCCGCTCCACCATATTTTTGGAGCGGATCCTCCGTGGAGTTGCTAGAGCCGGAAGTGTTTGGCTGAAAAAATACGGAGTGGAGCCGGTTTTTTGGATCTGAAGCTGCGTGGAGCTCTGCCAAACACGCCCTTAGAGTTTAGCTTACTGCAAATTATACCGTCATTCATACCCAGGGCAAATATGTCTCTGTACACTCGCAAACACACCTTTAGTCCTATTTAACAGAATGGGGGCAGTGCAAACATTGGAATTCCTAAAAGAGGGGCAAACATGCAAGTCTTATAAAGAGGGGCAAACGTGCACTTGGAAGTCAAAAGAACACATGAGGGTGTGTTCACTTCCTGAAAAAGTGATCCCAAAAAGTGCTTCAAGCACTGGCATATCGAGGGCAAACATGCAAGTCTTATAAAGAGGGGCAAACGTGCACTTGAAAGTCAAAAGAACACATGAGGGTGTTTTCACTTCCTGAAAAAGTGATCCCAAAAAGTGTTACAGTACCCGTCATATCAGGGGCAAACATGCAAGTCTTATAAAGAGGGGCAAACGTGCACTTGGAAGTCAAAAGAACACATGAGGGTGTGTTCACTTCCCCAAAAAAAGTGATCCCAAAAAGTCTTCAAGATGCGGCCATATCAAATCTTTTGTTGTTTGCATGAGGCATTAAATGTAGGTAAAAAAAAAATAAATTACACAGTTTGGCTGAAAAGACGAGGCAACCGAAGGGAGTTTATGATAGAGCTGTTGGAACCAGACCCTCCCGGCCCGTCCCGGCGTCCCTCCCACAGGCGACGGCGGGTGGATGGGGTGGATCGGCCACCTACCTCTACGCCGACGCGGGAATGAGAACTGGACGACGACGCTTCTCCTTCGGCGCCCGCCTGGGAGTTTATCGCGCAGGACAACGTCCATAAACCCACCTCGGTTGACGCCGCGGTAGCGGCACTATGACGAGGGACCAGGCTAGCGGGCTCCTGGCGCGTGGGCGCGGTGGTGTGTGCAGGAACACGCGGTGGTGTTTGCAGGAGACTTTCATGTAACGGCAGCCGAAGGGAGTTGATAAAGAGTGCCCCGATGTGGTCAGTGAAGTGAACTGTATGATGAGATTTAAAAAGTACACAGACATGAATGAGCCAGTAACTCGGGCAAACCAAATATGGGTCATTCTTAATAAACTTTGATCAAATCGCTAATTAAGCCGCGTTGTTGAGCTATGGGACAAATTATTTATGGATCATGTGTGCAAGCTAGCTACTTGAGTTTGCTCTTTGCAGGACGACAGTTGGTTCCAGCTTTATTCTTTGTCTCCAGCCCCAAGCAAAGTGCACCCGCATAGTATATATCCTTTTCTTGATGCCAATATATACCAAAAGTCCCAAGCTTATTATCTGCAGGAGAAGTAACCCAACGGCTTGTAGCTCATTGCAGGCAGCTCTCTCTCCCATAGTAGTACTACCTCTCCTCTGTTCTCGCTCGGCCTCTTCCTGATCAGCACACACACATAACAAAAAAATACACAGCAGACAGCACCACCGTTTCTTGGATTGTGTTCTCCGATTCGCTGCTCAGTACTGTAGCTAGTTGCCAAGGTACTAACCGCGACTTCTATATTTCTTGATTTCATATATGGTTGTTACTACTACTTGGCACCATTTTTTTTCTCACACTATCTATACGTGCTTTTGAAGAATATATAGAGAGAGATGTGTGCATGTTCATACCAACAGACGCGCTTATAATTAACTTTAATTTGTTCTTGTAAATGTGCTTGCATTAGGGAGTGGAGATCCATCTAGAAGCCATGGGGTAGAGATGGGCTACATCTCTGAGCTACTTCATCTTGCTAATCTCTCATCATGGCACTGGCAGCACCGAGAATGGTCGATAAGGTATCCCCAACCACTCCATTGGAAATATACATTGTGTGCTTAGGAACATACACCAGAATAATCACTAATTTTATTATCAGTGGTTTTGTTTTTGCAATAATCAGTCTCAAAAATATGAGTGGAAAGATGAGAAACATACTTAGTATAAATTGTAATTTCGTATTCTCCTCTATGTACTCTGACATTTATTTTTGTTGCATGTGATGCAAATAAATAGCCCCCAATTGTGGGCTGGCTGTCCTCAACTCCCCACGCCCTTTCCCATCCGTTCTTTCCTCTCTCTCTCTTGTCTCACTCTAGATCAAGCACGCACAGCTAGCATCCACGTCCTAGGCAGCGGGCTGTGACCGTCGTGGACCAAAGCTGCGATATCCCGCAGCGGGCCAATTTAGCTGAGTGGATCAGGCGCTGTAGTGTTGACAGCGGCAAATGGCAGCGCTCAGGGCCGTGACAGCGATGGTGGTCACCGTCGTTGCACTGCGTGGCACAGTACAGCATTGGAGGCCCCATGTGGCGGGCAGGGGCTCGGCGATTGCTGTGGGCAGCCATGTCCACGTGAGACAGGGTGGCGAGCAGTACCGGCTACCGGTACCTGTATTCTACGTACCGTATATGAATTGTATTTAAATTGAGTTAGAACTGATAAGGTTAGCCGTCCTAGAAAATAAAACATCTTGATTACTTCCTAAAACCTTGTACACAAACATTTTTCATCACCGGTGCAATAATTAACTAAAGATATATTAGTTTGTTTGCTTCTGAGCACATGTTAAATTCCAACCAAAGAAAAAAATAAGAAAAGAGAAAGATTGGACCTGCTACTCTGCTGCTCATGTGCTAGTCGTTGTGTTTCTGGTGTGAGAGCGAGCTTAACTAGTTAATTGTTGGCATCAAACAAAAATATGCAGGTGATTTTGGCGGTCGACGTGAAGACGGCAGTACAACAAATAGCTTCTTACTTAGAGGACACAAGCAACGATGCACCTCAGGTCATCTACTTCGATGGATGGTTTGGACTGGGTGCTTCTCGGTGCTTAGAGCTATAGCGAGCAGCCTCCACCATCTTTACAAGAGAAATTCGACAAGATCATCCACATTGACCGCCGGCGTGGAAGAGCCGAAGAGCATTGCAAAGGGTGATGGTGGATAACCTCAAGCTCACTCAACAGCTAGAAGCTGATTTTGAAAGGCAAGATGATGAGGACGATTTCAGCGGGTAGACCAAAGGTTTAGAACTGAGTTCGGAGATGTCAATGGAGTGATAGCTCGATACTTAGTACAAGTACAGATCTTTAGTTGTCTTTCATAATGGAAGTGAGGACGTGGTTCACTTGACTGACTTTGGCATTCCAATACTCAAATACCTGGGTACTAAGGTATTGTGGACCTTTAGAGGATGTCTTCGTCTCAATGACAAAATTATTAACAAGGTGGAAGCTTCGGACTTTTCTATTGTTGCTGATAGATACACCGGGACACAATGGAATGATTACCTTGCTGAAGATGCTAGAGAAATCGCTTTGCACGCACACAAGCTTGGCCTTGGTGTTACACCTGAAATAGCCACAAAGTGTTGCTTGTACCTATTGTCATTGAATAAGCATGGTACGAAGATGATTGACTACAAATGGGCAACCCATGCTTCTAGCTATTGGGTTTCCGATGGGATCATAGGAGGAGGACAGGACAACCAGACATGGGAGATTGGTCACGCTCTGCAGCAACATATAAGACTAGAAGACTACTCATCCAATACAGATCTCATGTACTCTGTGAACAACTTGTATCTTTCCTCAAAACAATGGATTTCTATTACTGAATCATATTTCAAAGAGGTTCCTTCAGAGACAACAACCCTATTCTTTGCAGCCGCCATTTCAAGTCCTCCTACAGTATCATTGCCTAGTGACAAGTTCCATAAAGCACATCAACTCCGAGTACTCAAGTTATATGGATGTACCTTCGCTTTTCATCACCGCCGTTCTATTGCTGCAAAGAACTTAAGATTCCTTGGATCGGATAACCGCACGGATGAACCGCAACAAGGGAGGAGGAGGAGAAAAAAGTGAACCAGCGGTGGAGATTTTCCAAATGGCTATGGGTGCTAGACGTATGCCACACAGATTGGCTATTGGCTTTTCCCCTAGAAACAGAAAAGCAAGTGGTGGCTACGACATTAGAGAGGTTCATATAACCAATGGAAAGATTTGGCATACCAACCTTGCATGGAGATGTCTGCCAAACCTTCACAAGCTCGGGGTAGTTGATCCCACAAACCCTTGGGAGACAACAACAAGGGATGAAGTCATGGACATGGTGAATCTGGAGCTGCTTGACCTATCCGGGAACATCACCATACAAGTCTTGCCGAGCCTTTCAGGTGCAACTGGCCTTAAGACACTGATTCTAGATGGTTGTATTGGGTTGGAGCATGTCGGCCCTGAAGGACTCCCTCCATCACTTGAATCATTATCCTTGAATACCGCAAGAGTAGATGGGGATCACAAGAAGAAGGCTAAACTATCTTACATCAGCTTGGATGGGTGTGCAAGATTAGTGGACTTTATACTGCGTGGGCCAGTGCCATACCTTGAGGAACTGGATCTCTCACACACATCAATTAAAACACTTGACCTTGGAGAGGTGGATGAAGCGGGAAATCTTCAGCGAGTCTTCTTGATGAGATGCAACCAGCTCCACTCAATTTCTTGGCCCAAAACTAGAAAGTACAAACTAAGGTGTTATGCATTGACACTTTCGAAAGTGGGAGCGGAGGTGGAGAATAGAAAGCCAAAGATGGTCGCGTGATTCTTTAATGGTCTACCAACAGACGAAGTTAATGAGTATTGCCATGCATTTGTTGCCGTTCTGACACATGAGGTTCCTTCAGTCCTTGGCGTTTCTTTGGACAAGTGGAACCATTCAATGTGATAAGTGGAATCTATGCTTGTCATCTACTAGCAATAATGATGATGGAAGAAACTGCCACAAGGACAAGATGGGTCGTCCTAATTATAGCACCGACGCTTAATCGCACCTCTGTCTCTGCCAAAGTCAGCAACCTACCATGACATTAGCATCGAACAGATATCTGCAAAGATTGATGTCAGCAGAAGAACAGCTCGGCGCAATTTACGCCAATGAACATGCACATGGAGATTGGCGAGGGAATTAGTGACATCACCCACAAGTCTAGCACGCGGGCAAGGGATGCAATATGTAATGTGATGGATGGTGTCCAGTCATTGCACGTGCACGACAATTCTTCAGTCACCACCGTTGTCCCTGAACACATTTTTATTGACCCTAATGGTGATCCTAGGCCAATAATGAATGGGCTCAAGTGGTGCCGCGTGGAGAGATGCACCAAGTTGACAGTGTATTTTCCTCTAACTATTTTAGCAAATGTTTCTTTCAGTTGGAAATCTTTTGGGCCACTCATCTCTTGATGGCCCGCTCGTTTGGAGCATACCAAGAAATCCAAGGTTGGTTTCATATCGTTTATCCTTTACAAGACTGAGGGCTATTCATCCGCACTTCGCCCCAGGCTCCGATATGTCCTCCCGATGGAATTTAACAATACCCTATCCAAGGTGCTAGAGACCCTCCACATACACTGCTGTGGTGATCTCAAGCAAGTGTTCCTCATGGAGCAAGAGTTCCTAGATGAAATAGCAGCCTCGCATGAAAAAGGCATGCTGGAATTCTCAAACCTCAAAAGCACGCACTTTCACGAGCTCCGTAATCTACAAAGATATGCGAGGCCAAGATGATTGCTCCCAAGCTCGAGACCATCTATATCAGAGGATGCTGGAGCCTGAGGCGTCTCCCAGCCACCGACGGTCGCCGCCATGAAGATGGCCACCCTACGGCTGTTGACTGTGAGAAGGAATGCTGGGACAAGCTGGAGTGGGACGGCATGGAGTCTGGACACCACCCTCCCTTTTTCGAGCCACGCCACTCCAGGGTACTACAGGAGGCGTTACCTGAGGGGCGCTGTTCTCCGGTGACCAAGCCGAAGTGAGGACCTACATGCTTCTGGCTCCTTATCCCGGTACGTACACTTGAACAAGCAACTTCGGTCGATTCCTCTTCCTTTGTAGTGATTTTTCTTTCAAGTTAGTTTCATTTCGTACTACGTGTACTGATGAGATAATATTTGTATTATGAACTTTGTAGATAATCTGGAGTGTTGGAACGACGACAGGACAATGACGATGGCAGCGGCTGGCTGCTTCATCATTTGGCTGACTGTTGCTGCTGCTGCTGCGATCAGCCAAGTTCAAGTTGCATTATGGTTTGAGTTGCTTGCCAAGTCTTCGGTGTGTTTTCTCAAGAAACAATAAATAATTTGGTTTCTGATACTATCTACGTACCTACGTACTTGCATCAACCAAGTTAGTTACATCGGTGTTTATGTGTGTGCTTGATACTAGTATTTGTGAATTTGTGTGCATGTCTCTCTTGTCTTGAGAGACTGACCGAACTGATGTATCCTCCTTTGGTTTGGTTTGGTTTGGTTTGCCGTTTGCCTGGTTACGTGTGTGTGTGTGCACACTTGAAAATTGAAATAAGGGGGCTGGGTTTGATGCCTCCACCGATCTGGAGCCCATGGTGTGCGAGTGGTTTTCAATTTCATTCAGTACTGGACAAAATGTATGCTTGTTCGTGATCCATGCAGCAGCATGCTAATGCTGCCAGCAAATTTAAATAAATGGCTTGGTTTGATCTACATTGAGTGTTAACTGATTATTTGTTTCCCGTATTCATGCATAATTATATATAATTTGCCAGCAAATTATATAGTAATGGCTTGGTTTGATCTATGTGGCGTGTTAATTCATTTTTTGTTTCTGCTACGGTAGTATCGTGTATAGTACATGTTTCGCGCTTGGCCGCTTGCGCTATCTAGATATAGGTGCATTCAGGGATAGAATAAGCAATAGAAGCGGGATGTGTACTGATGGCACTCACGGGGAAAGGGTGTCAGCAGGGTCCCGCTACTTGCGAAATGAGAGCCTTTGTGTGCACAGTTAATTCACCATTGCAATGGTGTTCACAGAACTAGAGGATCTCTGTTCTTCTGTTGTCGGTGGCCATTTTCTTGGCTAAAGCTAACGGGCACTCGAGTGTTCCAGCCTCTGCCAGCACTCGATTTTAGGGCCGTTGGATGATCCGCTCTGAACACGGTGCTGCGGTCGCGGGGCTCACCTCACCGGCCACCCCGCGCGGCTCCGGCACGAACGCTGCGGCCACCTGATAAAGACTTGGGGCCACGGCCGCCCAGACCGGCGCAGCGGCTGGCCTTCCCGCCCTGGCCGGCGCCCAGCCGCCTTGTTCCTTTTCGCTGTTTCTCACAATCGCATTGGCCGCCGCCGCTGCTTGCCGGAGACGACACCTTGCGTTCAAGGTGCCACGCCGTCGCACCGCTCCTGGGTCTGGGTGGGTATGCTATCGAGCTCGAGCGGTGTCAGTCCCAATCCCACGGACTGTTCTGAAGATTTTTTTTAATCCTTTTTTTTTTTTATTTGGCATGTTGGAAAAAAAAAGTCATACCCCAAGCAGAGCAGCTGCTCTGAAGATTTTTTTTAATCCTGTTTTTTTATTTGGACATGTTTGACAGAGGAGCCGGGATGAAGCAACTTCTGTTGTTTTTTTTATACTAGGCTTACGTAAGTATAAAAATGATTTGAAAGCATCATTTTAGTGGCAGCCTGGTAAACAAGAATGATGACGTATGTGATTTTCTTATAAAAAATCCAAAGAAAAGAAGTATGTAAAAACAGGGGAAAATAAATTAAAATAATCATTAAGGAAATGCCATGTAGAATACCCCGTGCTATGTTATACTCATATACGAATTTCAACTATCCTGAAAAAATGGCCTAAATATAGACTTGGCTTGGAACACCAGGAGGGGCAAAACGTCTTTGCACAATGAAACTTTACACCGTTACATGCCAAACTCACGGCAGTGCCACTTTAGGAACGAGCCGAAAAAAGCTGGAACAAGCCGAAACAAGCTGAATTAGTAACAAGCCAGAACAAGCCAAAACAAACCAAAACAACTTCAAAATTTTGAAAAGTTGAGAAACATGGAGTTTTAGGAGAAACATTTAGGGATATGCAGCCAGAGGACAGGATAACAGAACATGTGGAACCGAACACTAGTAGTAAGCAAGTATGATGCAACCGTGACACTTCATGCCTAAATCCACATAACTAGTTTGGTTCCAACTATGGAGGTAGAAACACCATTAATTACCACACGCCTCCAATTCCTGCAGGCTAAGGTTCTGCAGCCGAAGCAAGGTGGCGTGCCATTGGCCGAAATGGAATCAGCTCAATAACTGCACAGCAAAAAGGGGGCAAAATCTCCTCCTTTTTGAGCACCATTCTGAGGGTTCTTTTGGTTGAGCTTTTACCTGCTTTTGTTTTTGTCAAAAGCCAAAAGCCAACCAAAGGACTCAAAAGTCACAGCCGCTTTGACCCAAAAGCAGCTTTCCCTCTAGTACAAATCCAAAAAGCACCCTTCACCCTCGGGCTTCTAGTCAGCTTTTGGGGTAAAGAATTACCCACCCGCCACTTGCCACCGGTTATGTGATACCGGTTCGTTTCTTTTCTCGTTCTATTCCGCCCGCAACATATCATGAGGTCCGGGCGCCGCCATCTCACGTCCCGTTCCTGTGGTGTTCGCGCTGCCCCGTCCCCACCTCCGGCGCGCAGCCTGTCCGTAGGCTCCGGCGTCGCGTCCTAGTCCCGAGATCCGGCGGGAGCGGCATCGTTCGAGCTCGGCGGGCGGAGCTCCGTCCCCATCTCCGGCGAGCACACGGGAGCCCCGTCCCCATCTCCGGCGAGCGCTGGCAGAGCCCTGCCCGTGCTGCTCGCGGGGCTTTCTAGCGGCCGGTGTGTCCCCAAGTTCCTTGAGGCCGGTGCATGTCTGGCCGGGAGCAAAGACCGCAACCGGGTGAAGCTTGGCCGACGGACCTTTTCTTCTCTAGAGGCTAGAGCTGCGCCTTGTCCGGGCTTCTCTGTAGTTCTGAAATGAATTTGGATTGGATGCGGTGATGCTTGTCTACTTGCTCCAAATCATACTTTTTGGCACAAACCGAATTTGTGTTGGCTGTAGAATTGTTCTTGTGTGGATTATGGAAATCGAAAACTACATAGGATTTGTTGTGTGGACTGACATGCAGTGCTCGACGCAATGCCAATAAGGAGTGCACGGGGTAACTCTACAAAATAGATGGCATTTTTTTTTTATGGCGAAAATAGATGACATTTATTGTATGAACCATTTATGTTTTTATTTTATGTGGATCATATCACTTTATCACCGTATCACTTTATCACTTATTTTTACCTTGCTTAAATAGTCATTTTTGTATGAATTACTCCCTCCGTCCCTAAAAGGTTGTCAACTGCTTCTTCGAGACACAAATGCCGGTAATTATATATTAAAATATAAAAATATTTATGCTAAGTAATTAGCATTATGGGAAAGATCTTTAAGTCTAGTTTTTTAACAAATTTATTTAAAAATTTAAAAGTCGCACTTATTTTTCTACAAATTGAGTCGACTTATGGCACACATTCCACGGTGACATTCTTTTTTAGGGACGAAGGGAGTAATGGACAAATTAGTTTGTTACGAGCAATTTGCATATAAACATGTCCCAAGCATTTATGGGCATTACAGGTATTTCTCGGGCAGCCCTACGGTTTGACAAAGACCTCTAACCAAACGACCTTCTCGCTTTGCCACATTTCTTTCTCACAAAGAAATTTTTCAACAACTCACAAAGAGCTTTTGCAAAAGCCACAACCCAACCAAACACACCCCTGAACCTGTCATGCCATAGCATCGAGAGAAAAATCCTTATCTACAACAGTAATCTGACCTTCCACAGCTCTTTCATCCTTTTGATCTACCACTCTACCACAAGTCATCGATCAGTTTATAAGGAGATTTTACATAGAAATTCCCAGATGGCTCAAGCTTCCAAACCAGTTTGTCTTCTTCATTGCTTTCCTTGAACTTAATGGCATTTGCTCTCCTAGAATATAGGACGCCTGATAGATTTAGTCAGTTGCCTTTCTTTGTATATGACCATCCATTCCATTGTTTTGTTTTGCAACAATTGATTGCAGATAAAAAGAAGTGAAGATCAGGCCGGTTGGCAATACTCACAATGGTTGTGGCAGTGCTCGCTTGGGCAGGACCCCGGTGCTTTGAAGTAGCCACTATCTAGCAAAAGGGGAAGCAAGTGAATTTGTCTTTGGCCAGTGTTTTCATATATTTATTGTGAGTTTTTTTTTCTGGGTAAATAAGGGTCAGAGGCTCAGAGCCTAGTGCACAAAAGGGGGAGCTTGAGCTGGATGCTATGCTCTGCTTTGCTGTGAAGGCCTTGTCATGGCTGCCTTGGTACCCACTTTTAATAGAATGGACCAGCAAAGAGGATTACTCATGTCTGGTGGCTGAAAAGTGCAGGCCGATAGCATGGCTGTGATCATTCTTAAACTGTGATCAAAACGTTCGTTAACCTTATACTGTGATCAAAACGTTAATTAAACCGCATTTGAGCTATAGGACAAAGCGATATGTCATCTGTGCAAGCGACGTACTTTAGTCTGCATTTTGCAGGCCGGACAACGACAGGTATACTATCATCTTCAAATGCCACTGGTTCGATCCTAATGACACGAGAAAAACCGATGCGATTGGGCAAGTCGAAATTAGACAGGATTCCGTCTATATAGGAGAACATGTCTATATTGTGGCTCAACAGGCCATGCAAGTTTATTACCTCCCATGGGCGTGCCAAAAAGACAACGCCCTTAAGGGTTGGTACCTTGTGCACTTGGTATCGCCGCGCGGTAAAGCTCCTGTCCCAAACGATGATGATTACAACTTTGACCCTTCGGCAGATAGCAGAGAGCTCTATCAACCCGAGGGGCTAGAAGGGCGTTTTCGAGATACATTCATTCGCTGATGGGAATGGAAGTAGACAACGACATCGATGACGACGAGGGTGAAGTGGTGCAAGATGCTAAGGACCTAATGATGCTTGAGCGATGGAGGGCTCAGCGCGATAGAGTTGTTGAGGGCGATGGAGATGGTGAGGACAATGGAGATGATGAGGGGTTAAGAGAGCTCGACAATATTGATAGTGACGATGACAGTAGTGGTAGTGATGAAGATGATCCAACCATTGTCGTTCGTGGGAGACTATTTCTAATTCATGTAATACTATATTGTTCTTATTATTACTTTGCAATTATGTTTCGTTCATTTTGCATCTCTTTACAAGTACTTCTCGGTTATTTGTGCTAATTCGTTTAATCTTTGTCATTGTAGGCACAGGACAAAATGCCAGGCGGAGCTAGGCGGCTGCGGCCGCAACGGGCGAATGCCAACCCGCGTTACTGGAGGACCACCAACGGCGAGGAGCCGCCACTGGCAGAGTCGTTGGCGAGGGCCCGCGAACGTCCCCCGTCGACGAGGAGGCTGTTTCCCATCCCGACGCCCCAGCAGGATGACGAGGACCAGCAGGTGGACCCCCACGCAGTAGGGGGTCACTACGATGATGAGGAGGACCGGCAAGTGGACCGCCACACGCCAGGTGTCACGGCGATGAGGAGGAGACGACCGAGGCAACACCGGGGGAGACGCGCTGCAGCTTCCTCTAGTTGGAGCAAGCCGTACTCGCGGGGTCATGCACCTCCCTTGAGCGCCGATCCCGCCACACCAGCGTCCGGTGATTCGACCCAACGGTGATAAGTAAGTCACCATTCATGTTTTCACGACTTATTCATATGACATGTTGAAAATCGAACTTCAGACTAACAATCTTACTATTACTAATTGGAGGCTCCAAAGGAGGTCTCTCCTTAAATCTCTCTAGATGCTCTAGAACAAAAGATAAATGCTAGAAATTCTCACGTTAATCGAAAACATCTAGCCATCCAATCGAGAAGTCCATAGGCATCTATAACCATTGGATCCATTTGTTAAAATTACCCACCTTTGCCATTATAAATTAAAACAAAATTTATATATAAAAAAATCAACCACGTATAGTGGGAGACAAATCTGGATTGGTTATTACGTATATATATATTAGAATACAATGGATACGTCAACAGTTAGTGCATTAAAAATCTTAATAAAATATATTGGGCACATATATATTAATATATTATAAAATAAAATAAAGTCATCTATCCAATCTGTTCACGATTATATTTCCAAGTACTCAATTGTGATGCCGCTTTGATCCGACTGTAAGATCTATTGCCAAGCCTAGAAAATTATGCACCCATGCCATTATTATAGATTAAAAAAAAAAAAGAAAAGTTCCATTACTTATCACCTAACCACCAAATTATTAAGTCAGATATAATTTATCTAACGGGTGCCTTATGCTTCTTCATGTTTCCATGCATGTGCCGCGGGCGAGTTCCAAATTGGAGGATGACGACAGGGTCGATGATGCTGCCCGCCCGCATCCACATCTTCCACCTCATCTACGCCGACATCCGTCTCCCGGGGCAACGCCGACCACCCACTATATAGCAATGGCGATGTTGCCCGCCTGCAAGGCATATGTGGCAAACGGCGACGCTCGATGCCGGTCTTTGGAGGCCAACCCGCCAATTGCTGCTCCGGGCGCTGCTGGCTTGCTTCTTCCTCCCTATCAGTCCAATGTTTACCCGTTGGGGCTCACATGTCATATCATCTGGCTGTTCATAGACTCGGTGAGTCTCCTCATGTTTACTTCCCTTTTTGTGATGTGTTCTGACTAAAATTGATTTATACCGTATTTCAATGATCAGTTCAAAATTTTCTTCAATGAGTTCCGGTGATATATATGGCCTCAGCCTTTGAGTATGGTATTTTCCAAAAACAGGTGACGAACCTCGCTGTTTTAGACTTCGTATTTTAACAAGAGGACATTTTTATGGAACAATGCTACTGGATCTACATTTACCTCGACTCACAATACCTCTATACAAAAGCTTAAGGTTGACTTACATGGATATCATGTACTTATTGACGTTCTTTATTGGTTTATTTATTTGATTTCAACTGGTGGTCACAGCCACGCACCTCAATCAGGAAGTGAGTTCTCTTGAGCCTTATGATTGTCTGATGTGTTTTTTGGGGTGCATATGCCTGAATTGGTTGTGTATTTGCAGGGGAGTCAAATAGAATGTGGAAACCCGCACGCGGCAGGCTACCAGCGCTACGACGTCCCGCGTCCATGACATCTACATCAACACTAGCATTTGCTGCACTGCACACTAAAGGTATGTCAATCTTGCTAGATTCCACAACTACAATTGAATTTGTCTCCTGCGACCTATATTATATGATCCTTATTCACCATTGGGACAAATTATATTTTAATTTTAATGTTCTTAGATTATTTTGCAGATATAAGTTTCAATATTATAATTTTTGTTTACTTTAATAATAATGTCATTGGTTAGTTCGAGTTTACTTGCTAATAATGCTTAAAATTTAGGGGCCATGATCCATGGAGTTATCAATTCTATACGGGAAAAAAATCAAAACTCCATAATTATGAAAGATATTTTTTTATATAAAACATCCATCTCCATCATCGTGGAACATAATACTTGACCCCTAAGTTCAAATTCAAATTACCCATACATGGCATTATGAAAGATAATGCAAAGAAGTACTCCCTCCGTCCCAAAAATTATGCAATTATGGAAATCATGACAGTCAAATTTACTAAAGTTTGACAAAGTTTATAATAATTAGTATAAACATATATGTGTCAATCAAGGTTAATTATGCAAATATATTATGCAATTAATTTAATGCTACTTATTTTGCATTATAAATTTAATATTTTTTTAAGAAACTTTGGTCAAAGTTGAAATCGATTGACTCCTCGGGAGGAGAAATATATTATTTTTGGATTAGGGTGACTACATACCTATATAATTTATAGCTAAATTATATCAACCTAAACCATTATAAAAACTTAACAAAAAAAAAACTTCCAAATCTACATGTAAATATAATAGAAGATATTAAGAAAATTAATATCAACCTCAATTGTTAAAACTTATGTAAATAAAATACTATGAATATGGATAAAGATTACCAATTATTTTAGAAGATTATTGATGGTAAGTAAGTTTTATTAGTTGGTGTCTCATAAGATCCTAACCCGAGATTGGCCATAAATAGATTCTAAATTCCATCATTCATCCATTGTCTAAACTAAATAATCTCAAGAAACACTAGAGTACTCCAACAGTCTCACTTTTTTCACGGAGCATGCATAATTCATAGATGGCGAACAACTATGGCTAGCCAGGTCTAGCAACCGAGGATTGTGGGATTGAGAAAGAGAATGTTTGGTTGTACATGAAAAGAACTTGACGCACCTTAGCCTACCAATTAGGTTCATTTGATTAATATATTATTCTTAATAAACAACATAAGCATGACCCATCACGTTCATGGTTCATTAATCCATACCAGATGATCAAAAACAAAAAAAATATACATGCATGTGCCAAACTACCAGTATATAAAGTTGCAACATACCATTCATTCAGCTTAAGTGCCATTCTGGAAGGCAACTCCTATATGTAGACATACTATAATGCCTACATAATTATTTGGCAGTTAAAGAAGCATGCATATACCACTCAGTCAGTTTAAGCCATTCAGGAAGGCAACTATGTAGAACATAAATATACTATTATGCCTACAAAATAATTTGTAGCATGCATACTAGAAAAAATTAAAATAAACACCCTCACCATATAGACTAAGTAAACATGTATACATTATAGTAGCTATTTATTTTAACAACTTATGAAAATTGTTACTCAACATAAGGGTACACAATGAGAATGAAATGTTACAATATATAAATATTTGTAATTTAATTTGAACCAATCTATGTTCTATTAAAACATCTTACAATTTTTTATTATGAAAGATAATACAAAGTACCGTATTAATATTCATATCTAAATAAATTAACTATATCTCACTATTATTTTAAGTAGTTTATCAAAAAAAAAGTTTACATAACCATAAACACAAATTTTCTCCATTGAAATTTTTTAAATATAAATACATGAAAATTGATTAAAGTAAACATGCAAGGTGTGTCACCATCATGCAATTCGCACATAGAGAAAGAGAGAGGGAAGATAAACAGAGATTATTTTAAGTAAGACTTAAATATTAATATAATCAAACACGGCTAATACCCCATTGTAGATCTCACATCAAGCTTTACCACTAACCTTAAGTGACAAATTGTAGGCTTAAAATGATTGTTTGTATCATCATGATAATTGAGAATAAATATCTACAAATATTTAATCTTACAATTTAACCCGCACTACTACGAGGATTGATTTTACAAGGTGTTGGATTTTTTTTTTTACGTGGGCGGGCATTTGGGAAACCGCCACGGAAAATAAGTGGCCCGGCACCCCGGCCCGAGGAAAACCGCCACGCAAAATCGATTAACCGCGTGGCGGTTAAGGCCCAAAAACTTGGAACACCCGGGCAACAAAGTCCATCTCGGAGCCCAATATCGAGGTCCCAGTATATATATCGCAAGCAAACCCTAACGGACCCACCTCTTCTCTCTCACTTCTCTTCAGCACAATCGGGCCACCCTCTCGCACCAAGCACCCCACCCCTCCCTCGGCCCGGCCCCCCACCCCTCCCTCCCGGCGCCGCGCCCCGCCTCACTTCCTCCCGATTTCCGGGCGAGCGGGGGCGCGGCGCGGCGACGCGAGGCCCGGCGGCGAGGCGGATCCCGGCGGCCAAGGGGCATGGCTCACCCGGCGCCAAGGCGGGGGGCGGGCCCTCCCCGCTCCGGCGGCGCGGCGGCCCTCCACCACCACCCCGTCGGCGTCGGGCGCTGAGAACCTGGCAAGGTGCGAGGAGATCCGGTAGCGGGCGGCGTCACGCGGAAGCCCGGCGGCTTTTCGAAGCTCGCGTCATCACGCGGAGGCCAGGGCGGATCCGGCCTCTCCGATCCCCAACGGGGCGGATCCGCCACCAACCGCCGGATCCAGCGCTGGCGGCCGGTGGGGCGCCGGCGGCGGCATGGTGGCGACCCAGCGGCGCAAGATGGTGGCGACCCCGGCGGCATGGCCCGTCCCGGCCCATTTGGGCCTAGATCCGGGTTTTTTTTTTTTTTTTCTGGATTTTCCGTGGCGGTTTTGTTAAATAACCGCCACGGTTAATCGATTTTGGCGTGGCGGGCGAAACCGCCACGGTTAATCGCTCGATTAACCGTGACCCTAGTTGACCCTAGCCGCGTGGCGGATTGATTGCCCGCCACGTAAAATCAAAAAACCGCCACGTAAAATCGAATCGATAGTAGTGCCGTGCGAGAGCACGGGTTGATGGACTGGTTCTTCTTAATGACTCGTGCAGCTGGGCGCTTGTGAGCGGAGGGGGTTCACGCCATATCAATGGCATGCTGGCACTCATGATTAAGAAGCACTACCCTGGCAGGGTAACCCACGAGGGGTGACAGGGGCGCCCCCGCACTGGGAGCACCGAGGCGCCAAGGACGATATCGGGGTCCCTCTTGCGACTGTGATCAAGAACGACTTCTGAGTGAGCCTTCATCGCTCCTCGTTGCTCAATACTACGTTTGATATTCTTGAAATAAGGAAATGATACATGATGTCTGTATGCAGATGTGGTTCACGTGTGAGCCGGGGCACGAGGTTGAGGCATCGCAATTGCAGGACAAGGTCTGCAAAGCCCGACTCAAGGACATGTACAACGAGGCACACCTCCAGGTCCTCATCACCCACCACGCCAACGTGATTGGCAGAAAGCTGTCGAAGGGCGAAGCCTGCAGGGAGATGCTTCTCTACCCCGAGTCCGACCTCCCCAAGGAAACGTACCTCCAGGTAAGTAGGAAACATCAATTTTGATTCCTTCCATGAAAAATAATTAGTAGAAAATATTCATTCTGATACATCTTCTCACATTTTAAATGCACGTTGTCATGCAGTACCCTCCTGAATGGTGCAACAAGTACATGGACTGAGATTGTGGACGAGTGGCAAAAGCCTGCGTCGTACGAGAAGTGCAGAGCCAAACGAGAAGTGCGATGCCAGGGCCGGCACACCACCAAGGGAACCGCTCCCTTCCAGCGTACATGGACAAATGGGTACGCTTTTGATTTATTTATTCTAGCTCTCAATTCTCATTACGTGTAATCATCTTTGTGTTTTCCTCGCAGACCCAGGCGCATGATGGCCAGGTGATCAATGAGTTCACGGGGTACGCCCTGGCTCACAAGGTAGTGTGTGGATGCTCTACATACCTAATCAAACCTGTACCGACACATGCTATTATCTGTGATGGTTCATGTTTCAAGTTCTGTTTTCTATGGTTTCCAGAACTGCGATATACGATGACTGCTTCATGAACCGTGATAGAAACAACTACTCTCTCATGACCAAAAAAAAAAAATCATTCTAATTTCAACTCATATTTAGTTTTGACGACATTTAATTTATTTAAGAGTTACCTACACAGGGCCCTCGAACCTGTAAACATGTGCCATATAGATCAAACTTTAAAAATGCATTTTTGGCCCATCTAAACTCGTTAATAAGTGGTACAAATAGAATCCCCTAAAGTCAGACGCATGACGGTGAGTTTGGTGGCCTTGATTTTCTTCATAGCCTGCCCATCTAGGGAAAATTATTAGGTGGTCCCGTGGAGTACCCTCCCTTCCGTACGCCCCCAGTCCAGATTTCCGACGCGTGGCCTCGAGCTAATCGTACGCTCGCGCGCAAGCAGGCTCGTTTCCCTGGCTCGCATAGACGCTCCGCGTAGACGAGCAGCAGCCCGGCTGGGCTCCGTAACTCCGTTGGACCCGCGCTTATCCCAGGCTGCCGAGATCGGCTCAGCTCCGTAATCGCTAGGTCTCCGCCGCCTTCATCGTGGCGCCGTCATCTCGCGGCAATTCTCATCTGCACCTAGCGGAAATTCCCATCGCTACGTCTCCGCTCATCATCGATCCCGAACGCCGTAATCTGGAATCTCACAGGTCTCTGCTCCCGACGTATTCGCTACGGAGCCGAGCCCGTCGGAGAAGGCGCATATCCGGAACGGAGCCGAGCGCGTCGGGGACCTGGCGATTCGCGTGACGGAGCCGAGCCGATATCGGGCAGCCCGGGAGCCAAGCGCGTGGCCGAGCGGAGTCCATCGCAGGCGCGTGATGTGGCTGGGTGCGAGCAAATAGGAATTGGCCACGTGGAGGGGTGTACGGTTCCCACGGTGCTCCAGGGGAGTACCCCATAATTTTCCCCATCTAGGGGAAGAAAGAGGGCCCGCGGTGGGTGAGGCTGTTCACGACGAAGAGTCCAGGCCAACGCAACTAGAAGACGCACAACCAATCTATGCTACAACATTTGCAGCTTTTTTCAAGAATGGTTAGGGCGTCCTCAACAGGAACCACCCAGTAGAGTGCAAAGAAAAAAATTGAAAGAAATAATACAGCCCCTGTGCCAGCAACTGTACTTTTTTTTTTTTTTGAGAATTACACAAAGACAACGCAGACGCTCACAACACGCACGCACACTCACCCCTATGAACACACGCGACGCAAACCCTACCCCTATGAGCACCTCCGGAAGGGGGGCAGCCGCGATCACGGAGATTCTCGAAGTCACCATAGGCGCTCGTGCGTCGACGGAACGCCGCTACCACTTAATGCATAACGCCGGTAAATCCTTGGGAAAATCCCGGGAAAGGTGCGAGCACCGATTTTGAACCCCCCGTGGGTAGCGTCCCCACCTGACCGTCCCTACCATTGGACTTCTGGCCAATTCGCCCAAAGAACTGTACTTTTGGCAAGCCTCTCTCCAGCTAAGCAAATAGCTAGCGAGCAGTGTTGTTGGGGACCATTAAAAAGTAAGGGCGATTGAAGTGTGACGTAATTACAATGGCGTACCACAAATCTCAAAGCACAACCAATGGTTTTTCGGGGATACGTATCCCCGGGGACATGTGGACATTCGGTGGTCGCCCCTGTCTCGCATCGTCGCTCCTTAGGCACTCACAATGCAGCCGTACTCGGGATGGTATTAGAAGTCGTTTAGGACAACGACACACGGTCTCCAAAACACAACTTTGACCTCTTATTATTATAAAAATATTTATAGAGATGTGATATATATATACTTTCATCAAAGTATTTTTAAAACAAATCTACTCATATAATTTTTACATTTACAAACTCAACAACTTAAAAGTTATTGATGATTTATATTCCCGATGTTTGACTCAAACCTTGTCCAAAACGACTTCTAATACCATCCCGAGGGAGTAGAGTCTAAGCATATTTATTGCCTCCATATTTATTGTACTTTCTTGATGCGGCGCTGATGTGGCAATGTATTTATTGAAGAGAGAGGGGGAGAAAATAAGACTCCAAGTCTTATTTAGACTCCAAGTCTATGATAATTTTAAGATAATAAATACTCTTAGACTCTACATAGAGTCTGCACCGTGAGTGCCTTTAGATTCTGTCCTTACTCCTTGTTTGTCGCTACAGGGCCATCCTCCTGGGAGCCTCAGGAGATGCTCCTGCCTATCGCCGCCGTCGACAAGGGGAAGATCATCGTCACTCCGTGTGCAGGACACCACCACCGTTCACGCACCAACGGACCTGGGTTCATGGTGGACGCTCATTATATCATCATATATATTTTTTATATCTCACAAACAAAGTCGAGTTTGGACAAGATATTTTACAAAGTTGTGTATCATCATGTCATCTACTTATGTGATTTTTTTGGTGAATTTAGATGACATTTTTGTCATGGTTTGCATGAGTTTTCATGAAAGTTGTGGTTACACTACAAAATGACACCCCTTTTGCAACGCAAATATCGTTAGCTTAAAAAGTCTATATATGTGTTGGTAGGGTCTATACCAACGCATCCAATATGTGTTGCCTAAAAGTGGCGTTGCAAGGATCTATTGCAACACTTATTTATGTGTTGGTAACCTGCACTAATAACCGTTGCAATGTTGCAACGCATAACGATGGGTTATAGCAACACTTATATATGTTTGTACAAACCATGAGCCAATGCCTTCTGTTTCTTGTTGCAACATTTATATTTAGTTTGTTCCAACGCTTGTATATGTTGCAAGGAATAAACCATTCAGCTGTTAATATAGTATTTTTTTTTATTTCTAGTCAAATATAGAAATATTTCCTGTTAATATAACGAGAATTGCATGACCATGCCACACATAGAAAATACACTGCCCATGTATGGTATAAAGATATGTTGTTTACAATGAGTACCATCATCCAAAAATTCATTTAGATTACAAGAGTTCCTATGGAAGTAAAATACAAATCATAACAAGATCCCTCTTAGAATGCCAGAAGCCCTGCTTTCTCGTACAACTGAAACTAGTAAAATTGCTACTTGTAAAATTGATAGTTCACATCCTTGATATCCTTGTTGACAATGCAGATTGGTATAGCAGTCACAGGTCTGCAACACAATTCTTTAGCAATATTAGGCTATAAATAACAGAGAGACAGTCCAAAAATTTCAATTAATTTCACTGATAGGGAAATCATATATGGTATCAATTAAAATAAAATTTCATGGTGCCCATAGAAAAATTCAGATAGTTCCTACCTTATCGAATTGGCATGTCATCTCGCCATCCAAAGTAATGTGACTAGAGAATCTACAAAAATACTAATTGCATGTCCAGAATCTTGGTAATTGATAAGATGCAAATAGCTCAAGAAAGAAAACGTCCACAAATTTTTATCTAGACCACAGGACTGGTTAGCCCATAGAAATTAATAAACCTGAGATATAGTAAATACCTACTACCTGTGATGATCTAGCTTTGACTTGCAGAGTTAGTCTCAACCTTAGCACATTGGAGTCATATTGTGATTTCTTTCTTAACCCGTTTGACTTAGGCGAATCTGCACACAAGAAAATAAATTCAGAAGATCTATAGAGGAAGTTCAGAGTATTCACATGTACAAAAAAATTAATATTATTTAACAATCTAATTCAGTTTGGCATCCGGCAAACACAATATGTTTTTGTCAAGCCTGATATCCACCGAGTGTAAATCATCTGATAGGACATCAAAGATAAGTTAGAAAAACGAGTGCTGTTAATAAAAGAATTGGACTGCTTGTCAGTACTGGGCACATGACACAGGTAATATCGATCTTTCCTACTCACCAATGTTAAAAAATAACTTATCTGCATTTACATTGCGCTATTGATTTTTTAAAATTTCTATTAACAAAGAAAATTACACTAAGAAATTTTATCATTGCAGGTCCAACCTACAATAAGCTAGATTCAGTTACGAACTCCAAAATACATCTAATTCAGTTAGGCAATCAACAAACACATGGCATGCAAAATTAGTAGAAAAATAAGCCACTACTCCGATGGGCACTAGCTACTATCGGGAGTAAATTGTGTAAGATCCAATTTTGATTTGAGCAGAGGAGGGGGTGGGAAGGGGATGAACTCACCCGGATCTATAACTCCAAACCTCAACTGCAAGGTCCGCAACCATGGCCAAGGGGACAAATTGTTGGTATTGGGAATCCCGTGATATTGAACTGATAATATGTTCAGCGCCTGTTGCAACCTAGGTTCGAGTTGATGATGCACTCACAGGCAGCGACGACCGAGATAGATCAATGGTGGCAGTTGATGGCCGCACCCACTAGGAACACCCTCCAGATCGCATGTGCTGGTGCTCGCCTTTTGCCTCACGCTCCACTGCTCAAAACCTATATCAATGGCCCTGAAATAATCTTGGACGGGAGGAAGGAGAAGGATGCGATGCCTACATGCAGCCGCCAGGGCAAATGGCTCATCTATTTAGAGCATTAGATTGGATCAGGAATTTTAATGGCATGGACACCGGGAGTTACTATGTATAGACCAAGTCAAAAAGACAAAACGTGCGGCGTGGGTGGGGGAAGGGCGGGCGCGGGCAAATGAAGTTGAAGTGAACCAGTCCCTATGCCACGTATAAAATATATGTTGCATGGTATGTGTTGCAAAAGAGGGTTTGTGTTGTAGTGTTAACACTAGAAACGTGTTCCCTAGATAGATGGATAGATATAAAGGTCTAGAATATATCTATATCCATATCCATATCCATATCCATATCCATATCTACGGACACACACCGATAAAGATATGTTTTCTACGGAGTGTATATATATCTAACCATACGGCGCAGCAGCTAATATGAAACACATCGTTGGTGTATTAGTCTTATCAATCACCAATGGAGAAGTGCTTGAAGCACACCAGCATCCACGGACTCTTTGTGCTTTCAGTGATTCTTTTGGCATCCTCAGTAATTCATGCACACATACTAAGCGGTAATCGATAAATTAGCTACTTAGACCCGTTTTATTTTAGTGTAAATAAATTTATGTACAGTGTTCGTTCTGATTTAACTTTGCATGTAACTAGATTGACATTTATTAGGCAAAACCAAAGAGGAAAGTGACGCTAGGAACATGATGACGACCACGATGAGAGCAGCAACCAACACAATTGCCAACAATGGAAAAGCTTCAAGCGTGATGCCCTCGGGAATATATGATATTAAAAAATACATCTGCAGTAGCACTGGTAAGGTCTATAGTAGCTACAAGGAGTGCATGGAGAATTGCATTCATGGAATCTGCCACTGGTCGTAAGAGACATCGCTTCCTCTACTACATAGATGGAGATCAAGAGGGTATTCTACATAATTAATCACCTGTATCGACATATACTATAAATAAAGGCTCATCTATGACGGCTTATTTTTGAAGTGCTATTTTCTACGGTTTCCTTTTCTTGTGAACAAATTTTCTATGGTTTCCAGAACTGCAATGTAATGAAGATATAGTAACTGCTTCATTTTTTTTTTTTTTTTTGAAGAGCCATCAGTAGAATGCGGGCACTTATTAACAGAGAAAAAGCAATTACAAAACCAAAAATAAAATAAAACCTAACCCAATGAAGGAGGCCACAACAAGCCCACAACAGAACCACCACCGCAAGAATACAAAACCACGATCCTCAGAAGTAACAACTGTCAAACAACCTGTTGGGCCGCAATAAATTAGTTTTCTGAAGAAGACGCCCAATAATTCTGAACTACAACGTTAACCTTTTTTTTTTAGAATATGGTCGGTATTGACGCTGCCCGGATAACACCCAGGAGTCTCGTTCCATATGGCCTTTCCTCACACCACCGAATCTGCGGCTTTCCGTGGGTAAAAGTTTTCCCGTTAGTCGCTCACGGGAAAGGCGCCTCTTTCCCGTGAGTAGCAGGGGAAGCTCATGGGAAAGACAAAATACACGGGGAATATCCCCACCTCACGGGGAAAGGACACAGCCCCACCTCACGGGAAAGCACTACTACATAATTGAACTTGCGTGGTGTTTAATTTTGATTTTCCGTGGCGGGTATTTCAAAACCGCCACGGAAAATAGGTGGCCCCGCAGCCCCCGGTCGGAATAAAAACCGCCACGGTTAATCGATTAACCGCGGCGGTCTTTGTAAAATAACCGCCACGGCTAATCGCCATTAACCGCGGCGGTTTTATTACAATGCCCGCCATGGAAAAGTCCGGGCTATAAATACAGCTCCAACTTTCTTCTTCCCCACGGGATTTCACCATTTTTAGGGTTTTGAGCTTCAAAACCCTAAAAACACCATTTCTGGGGGAGGTTTTGCCCTTTGGTTTGATTGAAGTTTGGCACCGTAAGGGGTATTTCTTCTCTTTCTCCCCCTCTTTCTCTCCCCTCTTTCTCTCCCTCTCTCCTCTCTCTCTCCCTCTCTTTGCATATGCATGGTCCTTCCTCTCTTTGAGATCTAATTGAATGTGGTTTGTGTTCTCTCTCTCTTCCCCCTCTCTCTCCCCCTCTCTCCCCCTCTCTCTCTCTTCCCCCCCTCTCCTTTCTTTTGAGACGATCTAGTTTTGATCTCTCCCTCTCTCTCTCTCTCAAGCTAGCTCCTCTCCCCCTCTCTCCTCTCATTCTCTCTCTCCCCCCCTCTCTCTCCCTCTTTCTCCTCCCCTCTCTCTCCTCCCTCTCATTTGAGTGTACATGCTCTCTTTCCCTCTCTCTACTCCCTCTCTCTCTCTCGTATTCCTCTTTTGCACTTTAGTTAACTCTCTCTAATCATCGATACCTCGATCTCCAATCATTGATCGCTCTCTTTGTTCTGGTTTAATTATTTTGAGCAGGCCGTCATGGCGCCGAATAGGGATTGGATGTACAGGCCAAGGATGAGTTTGGATTTCGTTGATGATGTGCGAAAGAAGTTTATGCCCGTCGTGCAGAAGCATCGAATCGGTCGAGGTTCGAAGAAATGGTTTGCCCGTGCAATCGGTGCAAGCATATGTTCTTACACAAGGATGATGTCGCCGTGGAGCATTTGCTACGGTATGGTTTCATCAAGGAGCCGAGGTACACCGTGTGGAAGTATCATGGTGAAAAAGAACCGAGTGTCGCGGCGGTTCATCGGAGGACCCCCGTCCGATTTTACAACGACGGAAAAATACCGGTGGTGGGACGAAGGACGAGAACAAAGCCGGATAATCGCGGATTACATCACCGTAGATGAACCGCTTGAAGACATGGCAGAAGACAAAGCGGGTGGAGATGATGGTGAACAATCGATGAGTTGATGACATGATTCCCGAGGATCTTTGAGCTTTTTGAGGAAATTGCTAACCTCAAAGATGAAGATGACGTGTTGTTTGGCAATCCAAGATGGCTCGAGAATTTTAGATGATGAAGCAGCGGCAATTGACCCTCTCTACAAAGATGACGGCAAATGTCCGGCGATTACCGCGGTGCTACGTTTTAACCTAACGATGTTGATGATGAAGGCTCGCCCGGGGTGGGTCGACACGAGCTTCAATGACTGTTAAGGTACCTCGGTGACACCGTTTTACCCGAGGGGGAATAAGGTGCCCGCCAATACCTATCGGGTGAAGAAGCCGATTAGATCCCGTGGCGATGAAGCTTAGGAAGTTTCATGTGTGCCCTAACCATTGTATTCTATACCGGGGTAACTATGCGGACTTGCACAACTGTCCGCGATGCGGCGTGAGTCGTTAAAAGAGCCGACCGACCACACTCCACACACACACACCGACGCACCCGACACACGCCACCCCCCGTCGGCCCGCTGCCCGCGAGCCATCAGCGGGCCTCACCGCCCCAGCCCCAAGCCACCGAGCTGCCCCGCGGGCCACGCCGCCCGTCGGCCTCGGGAAGGAAGGAGAAGGAGGGGCGGTGGAGGAGGAAGATGAGGGAGGAGGAGGAGAAGGAAGGAGAAGGGGAGGGGGTGTTGACACCCGTTATAGCATAATATTACTAGTCAACTAAACATGAATAAGGGCTTAAAATGAATATCAACATAAGTCTAGGGGATTTACTAACATAATTCCACGAGATTTGGTGATTTATATCTTTTCAGGGACTAATTAAACAGGAAAAACCTAGAGTTTGCAAGACATAAGAAGAATAAAACATGTTACAAACATATTCCAAGATAGCACCAAGGCAAAGAGCTCGTCGAGACGAAAAATGGATATATTGTTTGCTATACTCGAGTCCGTAATCAAAAGATATCAGTTGCAGAGTAGAGTTCACTAAAACGGTCATAACTTTCTCATCCGGACTCCATTTCCTGTAAAATACCAATCATTACAAAGCTATCGACGAGATCTGCGCACCCACAAAATTTGAACTCATTTTGCCACAGGACTCTGGCGGCCTGCCTAAAACTCCATGGCGGCCGCCAGCTTATTACAGCCAATCGGCCTCATCTTTTAATGTCGGTTTGTAACCGACTTTGAGGTTGTATCTACACCGTTGCCAAGGTCGGTTTGATCCAAGGGCTATCATTCATCGCCAATGCCTATATAAGAAGACCCCCTGACCCCAGGGCTAAACCCTAACGCATTCTACTCATTATCCCTTGACCTATTGGTCATAGAGGTGTCCCAATGTGAGGACAACCTCTCCTCTCTAGTTCCAATCTAGATTAGAAGATCATGTAGAACTAGAAACCCTAGAGTGAGTTGAAGAGCAAAAAGCATATCTAGTTGAGAGATTAGATCTGTAGTACCCCAAGAGAGTGACTAGAGCTAGTCTTGAGAGCTAAAGAGTGGGTGGAGGACAAGAAGGGGAAGCACCGGACTTGTCGGTGACTCCTCTATGCTTGTACCTCTGGGATCAAAGGCCTCATGACACTTGATCTTGAGACTTCTATGGTGGATCAACTTCTTGTTTGAGTAAGTAATCTTGTTCTTATTGTTCACAACTCTTATTTGAGTATTTTAATCAGTAGGACCCTATAGATTATGCACCCTACCTTCGAAGCGTGGTAGTTCGTGGTAGTGACAGTACCATTGATTCCTTTGAAGTCCACATCCCGTTGGATAGGCCAAGCAGGACCTCGTTACTGGAGGATTGCACATTTCGTCCCTGCTTTCCTTTGAGTACGTCCGCTTAAGACAATATTAACATAACTTATAAGGAGAAGAACTAGACAACCGTAGGAATCTTCTTACCTCTTTATCCTCTCAAGTCCTTGATTGCTTTTGCTCGAGGGGATTAGTTATATGCCTCAGTTATCTTCACATCATTCTCCCCATGGATTCGATATTAAAACCCTCTCCCGGGTGAAGTGCTCACCGGTATCCGTTAAACTTGCGGATTATACAAACTATAAATATTTCACGTAGGCTTATCAAATACCAACAAGCATTTCTGGCGCATTCAATGTAATAAGTGGAATCTTTACTTGTCATCTACTAGCAATAATGATGATGAAAGAAGCTGCCACAAGGACAAGATGGACTGTCCTAATTATAGCACTAGACGGTTAGCTACTGTTCCATCTCTGCCAAAGTCAGTAACCTACCATGACATCAGCATCGAACAGATATCTGCAAAGATTGATGTTAGCAGCAGCGGCAGCTCAGCGCAATTTCTGCCACTAAACTTGCACATGGAGATTGGCGAGGCAATTAGTGACATCATCGACAAGTCTAGCACGCGGGCAAGGAACGCAATACGTAACGTGTTGGATGGGGTCCAGTCATTGCACGTGCATGACAATTCTTCAGTCACCACCGATGCCCCTAAACACATTTTTATTCACCCATCTGGTTATCCTTTTGCACAAATAATGAATGGGCTCAAGTGGTGCCGCATGGTGAGGTGCACCAAGTTGGACAGTGTCTTCGCCACTAACTATTATTGGTCATGTTTCTCTCAGTTGGAAATCTTTTGAGGCCACTCATCTCTTGATGGCCTGGTCCATTTGGAACAGACCAAGAGATACAAGGTGGTATTCATCTTGTTTATCATTTACAAGACTGCGGGCTATTCATTTGCACTACTACCCCAGGCTCCGATATGTCCTCCCGATGGCGTCGAACAATATCCTATCCAAGGTGCTTGAGACCATCCACATACACTGTTGCGGTGATCTCAAGCAGGCCTTCCACGTGGAGCAAGAGTTTCTGAAGAAAATAGCGGCCAACAGGAATGAAAAAGGCATGCTGGAATTCTCAAACCTCAAGAACCTGTACCTGTATGAGCTCCAGAGTCTGCAACAGATATGCGAAGCCAAGATAATTGCTCCCAGGCTTGAGACCATCTACATCAGAGGTTGCTGGGGCCTGAGGCGTCTCCCGCCACTGACAGTGGCCGCCGTGAAGATGGCTGCCCTGTAGCCGTGGATTGTGAGAAGGATTGGTGGGACAAGCTGGAGTGGGATGTCATGGAGTCTGGCCACCACCCCTCCCTCTTCCAGCCGCGCCATTCCAAGTACTACAAGAGGCATCACTTGAGGACCACAGTTCTTCGTTGAGTGAGCCGAAGTGATCACCTACATGCTTCTGGCTGTTCTCCTGGTACATACACATGAACAAGCAACTTCAATCGATTCCTCTTCCTTTGTAGTGATTTTTGTTTCAAGTTAGTTCCATTTCCTATTGATGAGTTAATATTTGTATTATGAGCTTTGTAGATAATCTGGTGTGCTGGAACGATGGGACAATGGAAATGGCAGCGGCTGGCTGCTTTATTTCTGTCATTTGGCTGACTGCTGCTGCGATCAGCCAAGTTCAAATTGCAATATGGTTTCGGTTGCTTTGCCAAGTCTTCGGTGTGTTTAATTTCTGAAGAAAGAATGAATAAATAATTTGGTTTCCTACATACCTACTCCGTGCTTGCATCAGTCAAATTAGTTATCAGTGTGAATTCGTGTGCATGTCTCTCATCTTGAGAGACTGTCCGACTCATGTATCCTCCTTTGGATTGGTTTGCCTGGTTATGTGTGTGTGTGCACACTTGAAAACTGAAATAAGGGGGCTGGGTTTGATGCCTCCACAGAACTAAAGTCCATGGTGTGCGAGAGTGTTGCTTTTCAGTTTCATTCAATACTGGACAAAATGTATGCTTGTGTTGTCATCCATGCAGCAGCATGGTAATGCTGCCAGCAAATTTATATAAGTGTCTTGGTTTGATCTATGTGGCGTGTCAATTCATTATCTGTTTCGCTAGCTCTATCTAGCTATTGTATAGGTGCATTCAGGTATAGAATAAGCAATAGCAGTGGCATGTACTGATGGCACTCATGGGGAAAAGGGTGTCAGCAGGTCCTCTTGTAACGGAGAACTCCCGCTACTTGCGAAATGATAGTCTTTGTGTGCACAGTTAATTCACCATTGCAATGGTGGTCACAGAACCAGAGGATCTCTGTTCTTCTGTTGTTGGTGGCCATTTTCTTGGCTAAAGCTAACGGGCAATCTGAGTGTTCCAGCCTCTGCCAGCACTCGATTTTAGGGCCGTTGGATGATGCGCTCTTAACGGTGCTGCGGTCGCTCGGCGCACTGGCCACCTTGCTCCTTTTCGTTGTTTCTCACAACCGCATTGCCCGCCGCCGTTGCTTGCCGCCATTGCCGGAGTCTCCTCTGTCAGTCACGCGTTGGCCATCCGCTTGGGATGACACCTGCTTGCCGCATTCATGCCTACGTTCGATGTGTGGGTCTGGGTGGGGTAGGCTATTGAACTTGGCATGTGCGAGGAAATGCCATACCCGAAGCAGAGCAGCTGTTCTGAAGATTTTTTTTTGTAATCCTATTTTTGTATTTGGACATGTTTGACAGAGGAGCCGGGATAAGTGGTAAGCATTGTGTCTATGTTCTCCTTCATCTGTTAAAGTCTGCAATCATTTTTATTTACTGCTTTGCACAAATTAATAGAGAAAGAAATTGAGTTATTGTAGGAGGATGATTCACAGGGGAGTTATATATCATTGCCCATCAAATGCTGTTTGAAGGTTTCCAAATGCATATTTAATTTGTTCCATCTTTATTCTTTTGTTCTTTGTCTAGGACGACAGTTGGTTCCATCTTTATTCTTTGTCTCCAAGCTCCAAGCAAAGTGCACTCGCATATATCCTTTTCTTGATTAAGTCCCAAGCTTATTATCAGGAGAAGTAACGACCGAACGGGGAGCTCATCCCAGGCAGCTTTCGCATAGTAGTACTAAGCTCTCCTCTGTGATGCCAATGCCAATAGTTACGAGCTTAAACTGTACCAAAACGTTAATTAAGCTTAGACTGTGATCAAAACGCTCATTAAGCAACATTTGAGCTATGGGACTTGAGTTTGCGCTTTGCAGGAGAATGACAGCCATACTTCCATCTTTATTCTTTGGCTCCAGCCGCAAGGAAACTATATCTTTTTTCAAGATGCCAATGCCAATAGTTACGAACTTATCGCAGGCAGAGCACGCATATTAGTACCTCTCCTCTGTTCGCTACCTCTCGCTGATCAGCCCATACCTCTGAAAAAAAATTACACACAGCAGACAGCACCACCGTTTTTTCTTGCATTGTGTTCTCTGATCCGCAGCTCGGTACTGTAGCTAGTTGCCAAGGTACTAACAACGACTTCTATGCTTCTTAATTTTATATATTGTTGTTACTGCTACTTGGCGCCATTTTTTTCCCTCTATCAAGAATAGAGAGAGAGAGAGAGATGTGTGCATGCATGTTCACACTAATGGACGCGCTTATAATTAACTTTAATTTGCCTTGTAAATGGGCTTGCATTAGGGAGTGGAGAACTGGAGATCCATCAAGAAGCCATGGGGTATAGATGGGCTAGACCTCTGGAGCTACTTCATCTTGCTAATCTTTCATATACACGGACTCATCATGGCAGCACAGCGAAGAATCGAGGTAACCCCCCACCCCCAACACCTCACACACACACACACACTCCATTGGAAATTGGAAATATAATGTGTGCTTTAGGAACATACGCAAGAATAATCACCAATTTTATTATCAGTGGGTTTGTTTTTCCAATAACCACTAAGTGGAGAGATGAGAAACATACCTAGTAAATATATCTGTAATTTTCTCTCTCCCACAGTATATATATCTGAAATATATACTGCAGCATTTATTTTTGTTGTACGTGATGTAAATAAGCCCCCAGTTGTGAGCTAGTTGTACTCAACTCCCCACGCCCTTCCAATCCATTCTTTCCCCTGTCTCTCTTGTCTCACTCCAAGCTCTAGATCGAGTATGGACAGCTAGCAGGCACGACCTAAGCAGGGCATCAATGCGCTAGAATGCAGCTGGATTGGCACCGAGGGGGACTGGGGACTGGTGCAGTCGACCGGTTTGGTTGAGCAGATCGGGCAGCTCTCAGGGCCGTGATGATGGTCATTGTCGACCTACATGACCGTACAATATTAGAGGCCCCATGCAGTGCAGCGGGCAGGAGCTCGGCGAGTAGTGGCGGCACCCATGTTAGACAAGGGTGGCAAGCAGTACCGGTATTCTAAATACCGTACTTGAATTCTGTTTGAATTAGAGTCAAAACTGATAAGATTACCCGTCCTAGAAAATAAATCATTTTGATTAATTCTTAAAACCATGTGCACAAATATTTTTCATCACCGATGCAATAATTAACTAAAGTTATAGTATTAGTTTATTTGCTTTTGAGCACATGTTCAGTTCCAACCAAAGAAACAAAAAGAAGAAAAGGGAAAGATTGGAACTGCTACTCTGCTGCTCGTGCTAGTCACCTTGTTTATGGCATGAGAATGATCTTAGTTAGTTAATTGTTGGCATAAAATAAAAAATGCAGATCATTAAGACGGTTGACGTCAAGATGACAGTACAACAAATAGCTCCTTACTTAGAGGACACAAGCAATGATGCACGTAACATCATCTACTTCGACGGATGGTATGGGTTTGCTGCTTCGGCGGTGCTTAGAGCTATAGCGGAGCATCCTCCGCCATCTTTACGGAAGAAATTCAACAAGATCATCCACATTGACTGCTCGATGTGGAAGAGTCGAAGAGCATTGCAAAAGGTGATTGTGGACGAGCTCAAGATCACTCAACAGGTAGCACCAGATTTTGAATGGCAAGATGATGAGGACGATTTCAGCGGGGTAGGCCAAGGCTCCAGAGCTGAGATCAGACATGTCTCTGGAGTGATAGCTGGGCACTTGGCACAGTACACATGTTTAGTTCTCTTTCACAATGGAAGTGAGGACATGGTTGACTTGACTGACTTTGGCATTCCAGTTGCCAAATTCTTAGGTACTACTAAGGTATTGTGGACTTTTAGAGGACGTCTTCATCTCAAGACCAAAATTTATCAAAAGGTGGAAGCTTCGCACCTTTATGTTGTTGCTGCTGATGACCGTAACAGCAATTGGAATTCACACCTTGCAGAAGAGGCTGGAGAAATTTCTTTGTCCACACATAAGCTTAGCCTTAGTGCTACACCTAAAATAGCCACAGAGTGTTGCTTGTACCTCCTAACATTGAAGGAAAGAAACACAATGCTTGACTACAACTGGGCAACTCATGCTTCCAGCTACTGGGTTTGTGATGGGATCTTAGAAGGAGGACAGGACAACAAGACATGGGAGCTTGCTCTGGCTCTGCAGCAACAGATAAGATTAGAAGACTACTCATCTAATACAGGGCTTATGGGGTCTGTGAACAGATTGGATCTTTCCTCAAAACAATGGATTTCTATTACTGAACCATATTTCAAAGAGGTTCCTCCATAGACAACAACCCTGTTCTTTGCACCCGACAAGTCAAGTCCACAATGGATTTCAGTACCTAGTGACAAGTTCCATAAAGCGAGATCAACTCCGAGTACTAAAGTTATATGGATGTACCTTCAGCTTTTCATCACCTCCGTTCTATTGCTGCCGCATCTTAAGATTCCTTGACCGGATAAATGCGCGGATGAAATGCAACAAGGGGAGGATGAGGAGGAGAAAACAGGTGAACCAGCAGTGCAAATTTTCCAGAGGCTACGGGTGCTAGATGTATGCCACACTGATTGGCCTTTGGCTTTTCCCCCGGAAACTGAAGAGCAAGTGGTGGCTACAGACATTAGAGAGGTTCATATAACCAAGGGAAGGATTTGGCGTAGTAACCTTGCATGGAGACGACTGCCAAACCTTCACAAGCTTCGAGTAGTTGAGCCCACATACCCTTGGGAGACAGCAACAAGAGATGAATTCATGGAGATATACCCTTGGGAGACAGCAACAAGAGATGAATTCATGGACATGGTGAATCTAGAGCTGCTTGACCTATCCGGGAACAACACCATACAAGTCTTGCCGAGCCTTTCCGATGCAACTGGCCTCAAGACACTAGTTCTAGATGGTTGTGTTGGGTTGAAGTATGTCGGCCCCTCGAGGACTCCCTCCATCACTTGAATCATTCTCCTTGAATACCGCAAGAGCAGATGAGGATCACAAGAAGAAGGCTAAGATATCTTACATCAGCTTGGCTAGGTGTGCAAGATTAGTGGACTTTATACTACGTGGGCCACTACCAAACCTTGAGGAACTGGATCTCTCACACACAGCCAGCTTAAAACACTTGACCTTGAGAGGTGGATGAAGTGGGAAATCTTCAGCGAGTCTTCCCCGATGAGATGCGGCCAGCTCCGCTCAATTTCTTGGCCCAAAACCAAAATGGTCAAATTAAGGCGGTTATGCATTGACACTCGATCGGGAGGAGAGGTGGGCAATAGAGAACCAGCATGGTCACGTGATTCTTTAATAGTCTACCAGCAGGATGAAGAAGTTAATGTGTATTGCCATGGATCTATTGTCGTTACAGACATGAGGTTCCTTCAGTGCTTGGAGTTTCTTGGGTCAAAGGAAACCATTCAATGTGATAAGTGCAATGTCTATTTGTCATCAACTAGAAATAACGATAATGGAAGAAGCTACCACAAGGACAAGGTGGGCCATCCTAATTATAGCACAAGACAGTTAGCTGCTGCTCCATCTCTACCAAACTCAGTAACCTACCATGACATCAACATCGAACAGATATCTGCAAAGATTGATGTCAGCAGCAGCAGTAACTCAGCACAATTTCTACCACTATACTTGCACATGGAGATTGGTGAGGGAATTAGTGACGTCACCGACAAGTCCAGCACGAGTGCAAGGGATGCAATACATAATGTGATGAATAGGGTCCAGTCGTTGCACGTGCATGACAATTCTTCAGTCACCACCGTGGTTTTTATTAACTCTGATGGTTTTCCTAGACAAATAATGAATGAGCTCAAGTGGTGCCGTGTGGAGAGATGCACCAAGTTGGATACTGTCTTCCCCACTAACTATTATTGGCCATGTTTATCTCAGTTGGAAATGTTTTGGGCTAGTCATCTCTTGATGGCCCGTTCTGTTTGGATCAGACCAAGAGATACAAGGTTGGATTCAAATTTGTTATCCTTTACAAGACTGAGGGCTATTCATCTGCACTTCTGCCCCAGGCTCGAAATGTTCTCCTGATGGCATCCAACAATACCCTATCCAAGGTGCTAGAGACCCTCCACATACACTGCTGCGGTGATCTCAAGCAAGTGTTCCTCGTGGAGCAAGAGTTTCAAGAAAATAGCGTCTAGGCATGAAAAAGGCAGGCTGGAATTCTCAAACCTCAAGAACCTGTACCTGTATGATCTCATCTGTTTGCAACAGATCTGTGAGGCCAAGATGTTTGCTCCCAAGCTCGAGACCATCTACATCAGAGGCTGCTGGGGCCTGAGGCGTCTCCCGGCCACTGGCAGTCGTCGCCGCCAAGATGGCCGTCCTGTCGCCGTGGACTGCGAGAAGGATTGGTGGGACAAGCTGGAGTGGGACGGCATGGAGTGCGGACACCACCCCTCCCTCTTCGAGCCGAGCCATTCCAAGCACTACAAGAGGCGTCACCTGAGGACCACGGTTCTCCTTTGAGGGAGCCGAAGTGATCTCCTACATGCTGGTGGCTGTTCTCCTGGTACGTACACATGAACAAGCAACTTTGATCGATTCCTCTTCCTTTGTAGTGAATTTTGTTTCAAGTTAGTTTCATTTCATACTGATGAGTTACTATTTGTATTATGAGCTCTGTAGATATTCTGGAGCGTTGGAACGAAGGGACAATGAAAATGCCAGCGGCTAGCTGCTTTCTCTGTCATTTGGCTGACTGCTGCTGCGATCAGCCAAGTTCAAGGTTGCATTATGGTTTGAGTTGCTTGCCAAGTCTTCGGTGTGTTTTCTCAAGAAAGAATAAATAATTTGGTTTCTGATGCTAGCTACGTACCTACGCACTTGCATCAACCAAGTTTGTGATCGGTGTTTATGTGTGTGCTTGATACTAGTTTGTGTGAATTCGTGTGCATGTCTCTCTTGAGAGACTGACCGACTGATGTATCCTCATTTGGTTTGGTTTGGTTTGGTTTGCCTGGTTATGTGTGTGTGGGCACTTGAAAACTGAAATAAGGGGGCTGGGTTTGATGCCTCCACAGAACTGCAGAGTGTTGGTTTTCAATTTCATTCAGTACTGGACAAAATGTATGTTTATTTGTGATCCATGCAGCAGCCTGCTAATGCTGTTAGCAAATTATATATTAATGGTTTGGTTTGATCTACATGGATTGTTAATTGGTTATTTGTTTCCGGTATTCATGCTTAATACTTGTTCGCTAGCTATGATACCTAGTGTATGGGTGCATTCAGGCCTTCAGGGGAGAATTAGCAATACCACTGGCATGTACTGATGCCACTCCATGCATGGGGAACTGAAATTCTGAGGGCTGTTCAAGCACTCCATTTCATCGTGTACTTCTTGTTTGGATCCGACAGACCACAAATGTACAGACCTTTTTCCACTATTTCAGAGTTCAGAGCAATGGAAACGGTAATACATTCAGTAGAGTGAAATAGGTAGGCAGGCACGCCTCGTCACGCCTGTAGTGACTGCACATAGCTTTGAAAACGGCAATACATTCAGTAGAGTGAAATAGGTGACAAGCTTGAAAATTGCTGAAACAGGTGACAAGCTTGAAATTGCAATATATTCAGTGAGTGAAGTAAATGGCAAACGTTCACAGATTCACTAATTATAAGCGTACAACAGAGTGAAGCCACACCTCACTAAAATATAGGTGGTACATTTGTTAGATCGGGAATTGCCACGCAAATGTATAGGCTTGAACAGGAAGAGAGTATAGATGATCATGCATCATGGTAAAAAGAGCATGTATGTTGATGTCATGTAAGATCATTTAACACAGATGTACAGGCCGGTAGAGAAAACTACAGCTCTGACATATTGTATACAAAGTTTCTCTCAACATTGATCTAAATTACCAAACTAAAGACATGTACATGATCGTTGGTTGTAAAGAAATGGCTGGTAGAAGGATACAAAGCATCATCAAAACACCAATTTGAAAAGTTTTTTTTTCTTCCAGGAACACAAGTTACATACACACTGTCAAAAAAAAAAAAAAGGTTCATGCACACTGATAACAAGCATTTTTCACCTTGAAATGCCAAATCTGCAAACTTTCATGCTGCCGAACACACTACTTTCTCGTGGAGGATGAGAACAATTAAACAAAAATGTAAAGGAAATATCAAATAAATAAACTTTATGCAAACTGCAGCGTGAACATTAAGAAATTCTTAGAAGTGCAAATCTATCTGAGCAGAGAATTTGTGATTACCTAGCTGTCAATCACTGCAGTTCTGAATAGTTTGCTGATAATCTTCAGATTTTTTAAAAAACTGAACCAAAACAACTGATAATCTAAGATTGAACCAAAAACTGAACCAAAACAACTGATTAACCAAAACAACTGATTACCTATAAGCAAGACAACAACAAAAAAAAAGTGAAGAAACCAAATGCCAGGATATTAAGAGACTGCTGGTGGGCTCTCCACGCGGTAAGATAGAGGGCGCGGGTCGAGTGGGCTGGCACAAACGGGCCAACGCCCTCCCGGAATGGAAGGTGGCCACGGGTGTTGGCTGGGCTCGGCCCAGGGGAAAGTTAGGAGCAGGCTAAAGAAGGAATTAGGAACAAGAGAGAAGATTCTCAAAAAAAAAAAAACTAAGGAAAGAAAGAGAAAAGAAGGGAAGTCTGGGCTGGGTCTCTGGCTTTCCGCCAAGGATAGGTTTTATAGATTCTACAATTTTGCAAACTAATTTTTCAACTTAGTTTAAAATAGGTTTAAACAATTTAACCTTTTTGAAGTTATCTTATAAACCTTCTTTTAAAATCCATTTTAACTATATTTTGAAATAGATTTTCATAGTCCTTTTCGGACTCAAACTTAAACTCATTTTAAGAACTAGTTTTTTTTTAAGAACTTTTGAAACCTTACTTTTTTGAAATATAGAAAAACACTATTCGAGACTTTATCAAATTTTATAATTCATTTTTCACTCAAAAGAAATGCAGCCAGCATGAATGCAACACCCTAGAGAATTCATTAGGAAAAGCTTTATAAAGCCATTTTCATTTAACAAAATTGATAACGAACTATCAAAAGCTTGGTAAATTTTATAGAACTCATTAAATCCTTTATATTATTTAGTGTTTTGTAGGTCGCGTCCCCAAAAATGAATTTTCGGGGTGTGACAATGGCACACCTATCTCGTAAAGTAGTTTTTAGTACTCTGATTTATTTAATATCTTGGCTAATATGTGTTAATTAAAACATTACTACCTGTGTTTCACAACATTTGTCCTATCCACGTACCTAGGAGGAATGGAAGCTGAGTAACTTAGACGAAATCATGCAGATATTAAAAAAACTACTACCTCTAGTTGATGAACTATTGATCTATCCAGTGAGTACTATACTGTTTTTTTTTTTTAAAAAAAATATTGAACATGATGTTGTCTAGGTATGTGTAAAGTAGGCCTGACAAACATTATGAAATGGAGAAAATATTATATTGCAGTACCTTAGGCTGTTAGGCAACAATAATATACATATGTTATGTTGATTTTATGGGGCCACTAGCGTTTTGGTTAAATAAAGAATTTGATAGTTTCCATTATATGGAAAATAGATCAATAAGACACATATTTTAATTTTCTTTGGTTCTGCAGCACTAGTTGTATTTACCAGTAAGATGTGTGAGTTGAACAAACTGATACCAAGTATTAAAATGCAAAACAATGTGATGATTAAAGCTGTTGGTTACCCTTACATGCACCGTTTTATGGTTCAAACTTCAAACCGATCGTAAGCTTCTTTTACAGTATATATATACTTCTCATTTTCTCACCAAAGATTTGTTTGTGCCTACACGATCTACAGTGTTTTTTTTCCAGTGTTGGAATGTCCATTTGGAGTTTATCTATCCTAACCAACTATTGTGATAACCAGAGTATATTGGCTTGTCTGGATGGTTATATGAACACCGCGTGGGGCAGACTGAGTATGTGAATGATCAGTTGAAGAACAAGTATGGTGATATATGCCTTCATAAGGGGCATAGCAACAACGGTACGACCTAGATTTCCAAATCCAGTTCTCAAAATGTCTCCTTCCCTTAGACTCTGTTTCATGGTCTCCATTTTATTTTTCTGCTTGTGCGATATATACATCCTGATGCTATTTGTTGCCCAAATGCAGAGTTTTGTACATCAGCACGTCGAAGCAAACCCTTATTGATGTACTATTAGCTTTGGTTGCGCTCTGACTCTGATGCACCCACCCTTTCAATCTCTGTACTTGCTGTCTGTACCATGGGTTTGCAAGATGATGCTATTTTGATGTAATTGACATTTATTCAGCTTCCCATGTACTGTGGTATTGCTTTAGGGATACGGATAAGATATTGTGTCATGTCGTTTCATCGTTAATGGTTGGTATCAATTCGTCAAATGTTTTTGCGATGGACGAGCGAGAACGCGTCAGATGGAAAAGCTGGAAGACTGCCCTCAGGTCAGGACTGCTGCTGCTTGGGTGCCCTCTGATTGATCATGCATGCTCTGTCTCTCTTCAGTCTCGTACACCACTGCTGTCTGTCTGTGTAAAGTCGCACACTTTCTATCCTTTCCTTTCTTTATTCTTTTGTCAATCAATATGGAGATAATAATAATAGAGAGTTTAATGCATGCTGATAATCTTCCAAAATTAAAATTACTTGTGGCCACAATTCGGTCTCGAGGGAGCCCCTCATCATACTGATAAGATCATAAGACCGACCATTAGTGTTGCCAGCGATGCTCATGCATGTCTGATTGTCCCTGCTTCCTGTACTCTCCCTGAATTCATCAGCCTCAGCAACTCCTGTACCGCCTGGGGAATTAATTCTTGCCAAGAAGCATCAGCCATTCATGTCCAATCATCTTTCATCCTGCCAGTCACCAGATTTCAGGTTTTTGCCACACCTTCTACCGAGCAACAGAAAACCCCATCAAACTGTGCATTGAGTACATATCTACATGGATACTATTTGCAGGGGCAGCAACTCACAACCAAATACACACAAGTATTATGAGTGCAACATTTATATTGATACAACACCACATGATGATACCAGGAGTACAATCTTTGGATATAGCATGTGTCAGCACAAAGATTTCATCCTCGAATCAACCAATCGATCCAAGTAATTCAGGTACACAACCAAACAGTACACCATCAAAGGCAGAAGCATCCTCCACTAGTTATTAGATAGATTAAAAAAAAAGCACTAAATTTTCTGACTTGGTTACCAGTGATCAGAGTCTAGAATTATCAGGTAAAACATCATGGCGATGAATTACTATAAGAGACCCAAGGAAATACAACATCATAAGTAAAACAGGTACACAAATGCCGGGGTACATGGGCAAGCCAGAGCCCAGCTCTTTGCCTCGACTCAGACTTGCCTCCTACAACATTACAGAGTGGCAACACAAACAAGTAAACACTTTCACCCTCCTCTCCTACCTCGCGTGGACTAACCTCCTCATCAATGCCGTCTGCGGCATCCTCCCAATGCCCCATTTAATCTACGCGGCGGGTTTTATGTAGTAGTAAAATCAAATGTTAGAAATGCCTAATAAGAATTAAAAAGGTCAGAAGAGTCCTTGTCACACCGGCAAGTCGTCACACAGGCTGCTTGCCCTGGCAGTATTGTCCAAGTCATCAGCCAAAAATAAGATGATGTAGTAGAGCTTTAGATGCCATCATGTGCTGGCACATTGTCATTAACCAAGTGGGGCCTGATCATTCAGGCATCCAGCTACCTATCTTCGGGGTTCAGAGTTGCCCCATCCTATTTAGCAGTCTGCGCCACCGTGTCTTCCTTGAGCTCCGTGATAACCTTAAGAAGGTCCACTGGAGTTGCAGCAGGGTCCAGCTCATGGCAACCTTTTGGGGCATTGTTGCCTTCTTCACCGGTCAGAAGACGGGAAGGAACTCGATGTGAGAACCGGAATAGCTCTTCCTTTGGTATCCTTCTGACCTCCTTGGGATCCATGTGTCTGTGGAAAACAGCTTTGAATCCGGCAACCTTCAGCAATGGGATGACAGTCAGCCCTTGCTCCTCAGTGAAATCATCAATAACTTCTACTATCTCATACTTGTATATCACATCATCAGACGTAAGCTCATTCCAATCAGGCGACCAGTTACGGTACAAGGCCCATGTATCCCCTTTCTGGGGAACAATCCTGATGATGCCACGGGGACCTTTAGTCCAGCTCACTTTGTGTGAAAATATGTTGACCGTTTCGCTGACCTGATATCTCCCAACCCTGAAATCACCACATGTCTTTTGGAAACCAGAGGCAACCCAGTTTATAGGTGCCAGTTCAATATTTGACTTTGAGTTGAGAAAACTCATGCGGATCCGGAAAGGCCTCATTGAAAGCACTTTCTGAACCATTACATATAGGCGAGGCATGCCATCCTCGCTGTCATATGTAGCCCATACTTGATCACTATCAAAAGCCCTCTCCGTTCGATCTTTGTCAAAATCATGGAAGTCAGGGTCTGGGACATCAATTGACACAGGTACACGGCGCTGCTCTGGATTCTTGTCATCCGTAGCAGGCACTTCGATTTCCAAGCTTCTTGAGTTGCATAGCTTCTTGACTCCCTTGCCAGGTTTGTCAGAGACCACACCATTGACCTTTATGTTGTTGTCACAAGGATATAGCTTTCCTTCAGATCCTCTTTTCTCTGCAAACCGTGAAGATGATGTGATGTTTAACTCCTGCAATTTTTCACGGACAGTTGACTTGGCTTTCTCAAGAAGTAGACTTCGTGTATCAATCTGGGTAATCTCACCCAGAATATTTGCTCTTCTCCCACTCACTGCAGATCTCAACCTTTCCACTGAAGTACCATTGACCCGTCCCACATCAGTGAAAACAGTTGGTTCTGTGCTTGCAGCAACTGTTTCTTTGTTATCAACAGCACCATAATCTACAGTATTGTAAGCATCATAGTTATGCCTTCTCCGCTTTGAGAAGCGACCGCGCCTTGAAGCAGCTTTCTCATGGACATATGTGTTGCCGGTTTCAGAATAGTTGTAGCTGTAGCTCTCATCATGCTTCCTTCTCTGTTTCTCCAAGGCTTGCGTACTATAAGCATTAGTACCAGCTGCAGGTGTGGTCTTGGAGTACTGATTCCACTGGAAGCCTTGATTGTTGTAGGAATCATAAGTATTATCTTGTTGGTACCCCCCATGCCCTGTCCCAGGGATGCTAGAAGTCCTGCTTGTTGAGCCATATGAATGCTTGGTCGAATCGTGGTTCTGCTGTGGCTGCTGCTTGGTTGACCAGGAGAATGACGAACTGGTTCCATTGCAAGGGAACCCAGTCTCCACTGCCAGGAATGCATGATGGCAATTTGGGCACAGCAGGTTATGATTAAGATAAATCCTTAAGTACTCATACTGCATCCGGCAGCGGTTGCAAGATGTCCAGAATGTATCAACCCCACCAGGACGAGTAGTAACCTCGGCTGCGGCGGCGGCAGCAGCAGCAGCTGCAGCAGCGGCATTCTTTCGAGCCCTCTTGTTTGCCTTCTTATCATAAGTATAGATGCCATTAGTTACATTGACGACAGAATGGTTTCTTCTCTCTTCTCATCATAAACCACCTTCCTGCTAGTATCTGACAACACACTCCACGCCTCAGAGATGAGTTTGAAGGCCTCCTCAGCACCAACCGATTTATTCTTGTCCGGGTGCAGCAGTAGAGCTAGCTTCCTATACTGCTTCTTCACCTCCTCTTCATCTGCAAAGGCACCTAGAGATAATATCCGATACCAGTCACTCTCTCCATCAATCTTGGACTCAGACGCGAGATGGACTTCAAGCGTCGAGACCATCTGCAATATGCCTTCAAGCGTCGGGCAGAGATTCTGCGCCTTGAGTGCATATTTGCGAGCACCCCTGATGTCACGGGCATGGAACTTGGTCTCCGCAACATTTTTGGCTTTCAGGGCCTCATCCATATTGTACTACTCACTCATCTGCGCCTCTGGAGTGTGGACTCGATTGGTCAACAAACTAATTTGAGCGGGAGCACCGAAGCCCAAGGTCAACAACTGGACATCCAGATTAAGTGTGCATCCAGATTAGAAATCTTCGTTGCCTTGGCCCACATACAGTTAAGTAGTCAAGTTTAGAAATCTCAACGACAAACATCAAAATGAAACAACACTTATGACGTAATAGGGCGGATCTAGTAGAGTGAGTGACATGGGTGTACACATGTGCATCACTTTGTTTCTTGATGATATTTTAATGTTCAAACCACACATATGACTGAACAAGGACCACTTTGTTTCTTGATGCATTGTCATTCTTTCTCGCTAATAAAGAGGGCTGGTTACTACTTACTAGTAGTAGTGGACGTACGATGATACCGTGCAAAATTGTCCATATCGAGCGGCCGATAATCCTGATCAGCCCATCAGACGGTCATAAAAAATAAGACGAATTTCCGCGCACCGAAAAAAAACAGAGGAGAAAAAAGAACTTGATTGAGGAACGCGGCCTGACGCTCCTCCCTCCCTCCCTCCCCAGTCCCCACCCGATCCCCCGGCTCGCCGCCGGGCCGCCGCCGCCGCCGCCGCCCTCGCCCTCGTCGCGAGTCACGTGCGCGGCGGCTTGCTCTGCTGCCGTGCGGTGACGACAGGAAGAGACGCGCCTGGGGGCAGGGACGGAGGCAGTAAGAAGAGGCCGCTACTGGATCTCGTGGAGCTGCCCCGCGCCGAGAGTGATCATGAGCTCTAGAAGCCTTGTCCGCGCCCCGGTGAGTTCTCCTCCCTTCCGTCCCGTTCTCTTCTACACCTTGTGTCTGTTTTTGCTAGCATGTTTGGTTGGCCACCGTCTCCGCGTCGGTGGCTGTCGATTGGATTTGGTCGCTGAGTGAGGGCGCCAGAGACGCGGAGGGGAAAAGTTGTTGACGTTCGGAGTTCTAGGACAAGATGAGAGAGGATTGGGAGGAATGGATCAATTTTCTTAACTTCTGGGTAGCCGATGGGGGCAAAGCTAATGGCTTTGGTTGGCGGTATGTTGCTTGTGCACTGTTGTGTAATTAGTGGCCTCGTTGTTTCAAAATGGGGAAGCTAGATGAAGTTTTAGAACTTATGCAACTAATGAATTCATCATGCAGTGCATAATTAATTGAATATTTGGGGCATGCCATGTTTGCTTTTAAGTCTGATGATATGTGTACCATTTTTTCATAGAACCATTGTGATGTAAGTTACTCCCTCCTCTCCCAAATATAAGTCCATTTGCACTTGGGACACAAGAAAGTAAGGTGCGTAGTACAATGGGCCCATTGTGCACCAATTATATTGCTAAAATTAACATAGGCCTCGTTTAGATGGCAAAATATTTGCCAAAAGCATTGTTCTAACTCCTGTAGCACTTTCGTTTGTATTTGGTAAACATTGTCCAATTATGGACTAACTAGGCTCAAAAGATTCGTCTTGTGATTTACAACAAAACTGTGTAAGTAGTTATTTTTTTTACCTACATTTACTTGCTCGAACATATCTCTTTTGGTGTATTTAATGTGATGTGATGGAGAGAGAGTCTAAAAATTTGCAAGTTTTTGGCAAAACTTTAGCCATCTAAACAAGGCCATAGATGATAAGTTTATTGCATTGATTATCGTGCCTACTAGTAAGGGTCAACCTGGACAAGTATTTGTTATGAACAACTTCAATGATATTCAAGACTATGGAATGTAATGTTGGTATTACTTGAGTATGGATGAATGGTTCGATGACTTGCTATAATATTACTGCAATTAGTTTCTGTGAACAGTATCTTTAATGGCTCAAATAAGCTATAATTTGCTGATCTAAAAACAGGGGTAAACTCACAAATATCATAATAAAAAAAGGTAAAATCGCATGGGCAAAGTTGTCCTTTTTAACACCGTTAGAAGTACTTAAGGGATCGGGGGTAGACTCCCCTTCGCTTTTGAAATAACAAGGGAGGGTAAAATCACCATTTCACTTAAAAGCAAGGGTAGAAACACCAAAGCCCCAATATCTTACTCCCTCCGGTTGAAAATTAATGACATTCTGATTGGCTGGCGGGCTTTGCCTGCAGCTAGTACAATTATATGGAAAACAAAATTTATTTCTGCCCAGAGATATTATAAAATATTATTGCATGGTCTACCTCATAGGTTCTACCACATGGGCGCTTGATTACTTGTTTGCTTTAATCTGTAACAAGTGTGTAAAAATACCTCTTTTGAGATCATCTGTTGTGATAGTCATTGTTTATACACCTGCCTGACAGTGTGTACCCTAACCCTATATTTTTTGTTATCTAAGTGGTTATTTCTTTGATCTTTTTCTCATATGCACGTTAATCACCATGGCAGGTTTCCTGTAGTGCTGCTGTTAATGGAATTAATGGATGCCTCACCTACATATCGTTCAAGAAACTACTACTATCAGTATTCTCATACCACTAATTTGCAAAGTTCGCCACTAGACCAGATGCCATTACCTCGGAAATTAAGGAAATCAATTCAGCGAAACACTTGCTTTTTAACCCAGAAGAGGAAGTTCATACCACACTGTGCATCAGACCTTAGTACCTCCTGCAGAGAAGAAGTACCCAACTATTTATCAATCAATGTTTTGCAAGACCAATCAAATACAAAACCAGGAGCTATTCGTAAAGTGCTTGTTGTTTTGAACCCTAATTCTGGATTCGAAGCTCTCGGGATGTTTTCAACAAGAAAGTGCAATCAACATTGAAGGTAAGACATTCCTACCTCTTTTAGTCCAAAGCCTTCCTATTAATTATAAACACTTATTTTGTTGCATTCATCAAAGTTTCTATTCCAGGGAAATGACTATTATCACCTGTTTACTTGTGTAAATACATAGTATGTACAAGACCATGAAAAAATGGATCATGTATGTGTGAGAAGAATATCTCAGATACGCTTCTTTCTTACCTGTAATTTATATATGTTTGCGTTTGAATTTTGATTTGGTGCAGCTTTCAGGCTTCAAGATGGAAGTCATCGAAACAGCATATGCCGTCATGCAAAGGTTCTTTCTTCTACTGTTGACCTCAAAAAATTCCCTGATGGTAACATCAACTCTGTATCTCTTTTTTTTTTTATTCTTTCTTTTTTTGGCAATCAAGTTCTGTCTGTTTAACTATTCAAGATGCTATCTTTTTTTTTTTTTCAGGTATTATATGTGTGGGTGGTGATGGGATCGTCAATGAGGTCATCTCTCTTCCTATCTTTCTTTCTGTATAAAAAATGAACTGGAATACAGTCTTGCTTTATTGCACCTGGGTGGACATTTCTTTGCATCTACAACATATAATACATGTCTAACAGATGGGACTATTCTCATCCATGATTTCTGGTCGACCGGTCGAACCTGGTCGACCAGGGACCGACCAGGTGATTAATCGTGATTAATCGTCGACCAGGAAGATTGATCGGTCCTGGTCGTCCATCTGGTCGTCCAGGGTGTTTTAGGGTTTATACTCTAAATATACTATATGTATAGCTCTTAATATATACTATATTATACACAATAAAGGAACCATGAAGACTACATTAGTGTTTAGCTGCTGACCTACTTGTGGGAGTTGTTTTCTTCTCTTTTCTACACTGTCCAAAGGTCCAGATTCTTGTCCCGAACTCCATTTGTTTGCTGCCTTGCTGCTGGAAGCCTAACAGGCCAAGCTAAAGGCCAAGCTGAAGCCCAGCAGCCCACATGCCAATCCAGCAAAACAGGCCCAAAAACATGAAACTGGTCGTCCAGATGGGCTGGTCGGACGACTAATCGCGATTAGACGACGACTAATCGGACGACCAGGTTTCTGGTCGAGCTGGTCGGGTCGGACCACCTAATCGAGCCCCTATGACCGACCAGGATGACTAATCGCGATTAATCGGACGGCCAGAAATCAGGGATTCTCATGGCTCTCAGTCTCATATAAAAGCTACCAGTTTTAGCTCATGGTTATGGCTGACCTCTAGCAGCAGTTGTTTATAGTAGTTTGGACTAGTATGTACTATGTAGAACTGGCAGTTATCTGTCTTCAACTGGCTGTGGACATAAGTGCACCCTGGGCATGTGTAGAAGAATTTTTATTGTTTTTTCTAGTATGAAATTTATGTATCCTGCTGATGACATATTTTTATATTTTAATGCAGGTTTTGAATGGATTACTTAGTAGAGACGATTTTGAAGTGGCAATTCGATTACCCATTGGGATAATACCTGCTGGTTCTGAGAATTCATTGGTGTGGACTGTTCTTGGCATCAGGGATCCTGTTTCTGCTGCAGTTGCTTTAGCTAAGGTACCTTGGTTATGTCATGTTCATTTATTACATACTCAAACCGCAGAATATCATCAAACTTAACAGTACATATTAATTTGTAAGGCCATTCTTCTGCAGGGAGGTTTCACACCAATAGATGTATTTGCTGTAAAATGGATCCAAGCTGGAATCACTCATTTTGGTTTGACAGCTTCCTACTATGGTTTCGTAGAGCTGATGGTAACTTTTCATTCTTCTGCGCATCTAATTCTGATAATCTGATGTGATGCCCTTGCCATCTTATCTCTAGCATTGAAATGATCCCAGTGCTGTTGATGTAGGTTAGAAATTATTCAAATTATACATAGCTGTTTTTCTTTTCTATCTGAGTTATTGGGTATCCAGAGAGGCATAAGTAAGTTATGGCCTCAAGCAAGAAAGTGATAATTATTGTTTTTGTCTTAGTTGCTAGTAAGAACGAAAGGGGGCTTAACATGGGTTTGAAACCATATAATACAGCAGAACTTAGAGGTAAGAACAAAAATAAGTAACAGAACTTGAACTCATGCCTTGCCAACTTAGGATAAGATCAGATATATGGATATGCTGGTTTGTGCCTGGCTAATTGAATTGCTCCACCAATCTGTTATGTTCATACTCTCAAGAAATAAAGATGCCTCTATACTTCAAATTTGCACCACCACTATCAAACATACCACCATTGTTATTATTTTCTAGTTCTTGCTTGATTACCTCTCGATTGACAACACTACTTGGAAACCCACAAATTTCATATGTTCTTAATCTGACGTATCTTATCTTCTATATACCCTTGTTCCTATTCATCTTAAATAAAGCTTAACAATTTTTATTTTTTTCTCTGCAGTTCTGCAAGTGTCTGAAAAAACTTCCGCATGCAGTTTGGTCCCTTCCGTTATGTTGTTGCTGGCCTTCTGAAGTTTCTTTCATTACCTCAGTACAGATTTGAGGTGGACTACCTCCCTGCTTCACCAGGGAGAAATTCTGAATTGAGACCACTGAGTGAAAAATGTCATGAACAGCTTTCTGATGATGGCAAGGTTAGGAGAGGTACACAAATCAATGGTAGGATTGGAGATAATTGGGTTACCAGGAATGGGGAGTTTCTTGGCATTTTTGTCTGCAATCACTTTTGCAAGCCTGCCCAGGGGTTACTGTCTCCAGTTATTGCACCAAAAGCTCAGCATGACGACGGCAGTCTGGACTTGATTCTCGTCCATGGAAGTGGCAGACTGAGACTATTTTGCTTCTTTGTTGCCTACCAGCTATGCTGGCATCTTTTACTCCCTTTACGTGGAATATGTCAAGGTATTGTGACTTTCTTGTGTTTGTTTCCATCACTTACGGCAATTCATGTAACTAGGCTTACAATCCCAGTTCTAGACACCCTTGAACTTAATAGCATGCGCTTCCCTAGAATACAGGGCACCTTATAGATTCAATCAGTTGCCTTGCTTTGTAATGACCTTCCAATTTTTTTTAGACCAAAGCCATTGGCCCTGCTTTGTACTGAAAGCATATAGTTATTGGGGATACCAGTTTACAAAGAAAAGGACCAATAGAGTTCAAACCTCCACAACCCACTAAAACCATCTAACAAAAGCGAAAAAACACCAGTCAAAAGATAGAAGCTTATAGAGCACAGTACTAGATACGGAAGATCCATAACCAGCCCTAATGCTAACACATGAAACAAACATAGAGGCCACCAAAAACCAAAACTTCAGTGCTGGTCTTCCTTGCTCAGAGCACCTGAATCACTTTTCAGCCCTTCCTGCAGTTTCCCCACTGTAGCTTCCACCAACAAGGTTTCCTCCATCTTCATCAACTTCTTCCACTATAGCATGAATCCGACAATCTTGTAAGCTATCAATTTAACAGATTTAATCAACACATTATTAAAGACCCAGTCATTTCTGGTTTTCCAGAGACTCCAGACAGTGCTAGCAAGAATACAGTAAAGCATCCAAGTCCTTTTAGAATCCTCTACATTGAGCAGCAACTCTTGGAACTTGTGGATTGAAGTTGGTCCCTCACTCCACCCTACACTATCTCTAATCCAAGCCCAGATAACCCGAAAGTTATGTTGCAATTAAAAAAAAAAAGAGATGATCCCTAGTTGCTAGTTTGCTACAATATTCACAATTTTCTGAACCTTTACAATTCCTCTTCATCAATTGAGCACCAGTCTGAACCCTGTCATGCAATAGCATCCAGAGAAAAATCCTTATCTACAATGGTAATCTGGCCTTCCACCACTAGTCATCAGTATACAAAGAGATTTTGTAGAGATTTACCAGATGGCTCAAGCTTCCAAACCAGTTTGTCTTCACTTAATTTCCTTTGCATGTGCTTTCCTAGAATATAGGACGCCTGATAGATTCAGTCAGTTGCCTTGCTTTGTAAATGACCTTCCATTGTTTTGTTTTGCAACAATTTCTTGCAGATAAAAGAAGTAAAGATTAGGCGGTTGGCAATACTCACAATGGTTGTGGTGTCGATGGGGAGCTTCTTGATGGAGAGGGCAAAGCTGAATGGCAGTGCTCGTTGCTTCCAGCACGAGGCCGGTTGCTTGGCCAGGATCCCGGTGCTTTGAAGTAATTACTATCTACCCGGCGCAGTCATTCTATTTTATTTGTTGAGCAGTACTGAAATTATTGTTGCGAACACAAGGTTGATATGTGCCCTTGTGGTTCGGGTTTGTGATCGTGATTGTCAACGGGCTCGCCTTGGCCACGATCCCGGTGTTTGAAGTAGCCAGTATCTAGCACCCTGTGACAGTTACAGCAGTAGTACCAAGATTGTAGGTTAATGGGAAGCAAGTGAATTTGTCTTTGGCCAGTGTTTTCTTATATTTATTGTGAGTATTTTTTTTATTGTAAATAAGGGTGAGAGTCTAGTGAACAAAAGGGGAAGCTTGAGCTGGATGCTATGCTCTGCTTTGTTGTGAAAGCTCGCAGGTGCAGCGTTGGGACTGGAATATATCTGGGCATATGGTCAAGCTTGGTAAAGCAAGATTAAGGCAATGGAACGTGACATACCATTATGTGCATCTCTGTCATGCTGATTTGCTCAGTATAGTGAGTGGTACTTATTACTTCATTATTCTGGCTCGACTATGATACCCTCTAAATTATGGTTTTATTTTTGCTTGATCTTAAGTGAAACTTTCTAGTTTGTAAAAAAAAAAGTATTAATATCTATAATATCAAATTAGTTCCTTAAACTCTCCATGAAGTATGTGTAATTATTTGAATTTATAGATCTAATATGTAATATAATATTTCCGCCCAAAAAACAAACATGATCAAGGTTTGAAAATTTTGATTTGGGACAAAGGTGAAGTGAACTTGTATAATAAGATTTTAAAAGTATAGACATGAATGAGCCAGTAACTAGGGCAAACCAAATATGGATCGTTCTTGTAATGTGATCAAAACGTTAATTCAGCTTAGACCGTGATCAAAACGCTAATTAAGCCGCATTTGAGATATGGGACAAAGCGATATGTCATCTGTGCAAGCAACAGCTAAATTCCATCTTTATTCTTTGGCTCCAGCCGCAAGCAAAGGGCACGCACCTGGCTGCATATATCTTTTTTTCTCTCTTGATGCCAATGCCAAAGTTTCAAGCTTATCGCAGGCAGAGCACGCATATTAGTACCTCTCCTCTGTCCGCTACCTCTCGCTGATCAGAAAAAATATACACATCAGACATCACCGCCGTTTCTTGGATTGTGTTCTCCGATTCGCAACTGAATACCGTAGCTAGTTGCCAAGGTACTAACAACGACTTCTATGCTTCATATATGGTTGTTGCTACTACTTGGCGCCATTTTTTCTCTCTATCTTTCTATACATGCTTTTGAAGATATATAGAGAGATGCAAGTGTGTGCATATTCACACCAACGGACGCGCTTATCATTAACTTTAATTTGTTCTTGTAAATGGGCTTGCATTAGGGAGTGGAGATCCATCTAGAAGCGATGGGTTAGAGATGGGCTAGACCTCTGGAGCTACTTCATCTTACTAATCTTTCCTATACGGAAACTCATCATGGCAGCACAGAGAAAACATGGAGGTATTACCCCACCCCTAACACCACGTACACTCACTCCATTGGAAATATAGATTGTGTGCTTTAGGAACATATACCAGAATAATCACTAATTTTATTATCGGTGGTTTTGTTTTTGCAATAACCATTTTCAAAATATGAGTGAAGAGATGAGAAACATAACTAGTATAAATATATCTGTAATTTCATATTCTACTCTATGTACTCCGGTATTTATTTTTGTTGTATGTGATGTAAATAAATAGCCCCCAGTTGTGGGCTGGTTGTCCTCAACTCCCCACGCCCTTTCCCATCCATTCTTTCCTCTCTCTCTCCCTCTCTCTTGTCTCACTCCAAGCTCTAGATCAAGTACGGACAGCTAGCAGCCACGACCTAGGCAGGGCAGCAACGCGGTGGAATGCAGCTGGATCGACACGGAGGGTTTGGCTGAGCGTCCGGTTTGGCTGCAGTTGACCTCGTGGACCAAAGTTGCGCAGCCGGCCAGTTTGGCCGAGAGCGGATCGTGTGCGGTAGCGTCGAAAGAAGACGGTGCCAATGGCAACGCTCATGGCCGTCATGGTGGTCACTGTCGCCCTACGTGACGGTACACATTGGAGGCCGCATACAGCGGGCAGGAGCTCAGCGACGGCGAGTGGTGGCGCCACCCATGTGAGGCAAGGGTGGCAAGTAGTACCGGTATTCTACATACTGTACTGAATTCTATTTGAATTGGAGTCGGAACTGATACGATGAGTCGTCCTAGAAAATAAAACATCTTGATTAATTCCTAAACCCTTGTGCACAAATATTTTTCATCATCCATTGCAATAATTAATTAAAGATATATTAGTTTATTTTCTTTTGAGCACACGTTAATTAAGTTCCAACCAAAGGGAAAAAAGAAGAAAAAGAAAGATCAGACCTGCTACTCTGCTGCTCATGCTAGTCCATGTGTCTCTGGCGCGGGAGAGACCTTAACTAGTTAATTGTTGGCATCAAACAAAAATATGCAGAGGATTTGGGTGGTCGACATCAAGACGGCAGTGCAACAAATAGCTCCATACTTAGAGGACACAAGCAACAATGCACCTCATGTCTTCTATTTCGACGGATGGTGGGGACTGGGTGCTCCTGCGGTGCTTAGAGCTATAGCAGAGCAGCCTCCACAATCTTTACAGGAGAAATTTGACAAGATAATCCACATTGACCGGTCGATGTGGAAGAGCCGAAGAGCATTGCAAAGGGTGATCGCGGACAAGCTCAAGCTCACTCAACAGGTAGCAGCTGATTTTGAAAGGCAAGATGATGAGGATGATTTCAGCGGGATAGATCAAGGCTCCAGAGCTGAGATTAGAGCTGTTGCTGGAGTGATAGCTCGTTACCTAGTACAGTACAGATGTTTAGTTGTCTTTCACAATGGAAGTGATGAAATGATTGACTTGACCAGCTATGGCATTCCACAACCTGACTTCTTTGGTGCTAAGGTATTGTGGACCTTCAGAGGATGGCTTCGCCTCAATGAAAAAATTATTGAAAAAGTAGAGAATTCAAATCTCTATCTTTATGCTTATGGTGACAATTGGAATGCATACCTTGAGGAAGATGCTAGAGAAATAGCTTTGCACACACATAAGCATGGCCTTTGTGTTACACCCCAAATAGCCACAGAGTGTTGCTTGTACATCTTGTCATTGAATGACCAAGGTCAGAAGATGATTGACTACAAATGGGCAACCCATGCTTCTAGCTACTGGGTTTGCGATGGGATCATAGGAGGAGGACAGGACAACCAGACATGGGAGGTTGCTCATGCTCTTCAGCAACATATAAGACTAGAAGACTACTCATCCAATGCAGAGCTTATGGGGTCTGTGGACAGATTGGATTTTCCCTCAAAACAATGGATTTCTATTACTGAATCATATTTCAAAGAGGTTCCTCCAGAGACAACAACCTTGTTCTTTGGATCCAAAAAGTCAAGTCCACAAGTAGTAACAATACATAATGACAAGTTCCATAAAGCAGATCAACTCCGGGTGCTAAAGTTATGTGGATGTACCTTCAGCTTTTCATCACCTCCATTCCATTGCTGCCGCAACTTAAGATTCCTTTTTTGGATAGATGCAATGATGAATCTGCGACAAGGGGATGAGGAGGAGAAAACAGGTGAACCGGCGGTGGAAATTTTTCGGCGGCTATGGGTGCTAGATGTATGCCACACGGATTGGCCATTAGCTTTTCCACCAGAAACAGATGAGCAAGTGGTGGCTACAGACATTAGAGAGGTTCATATAACCAATGGAAGGATTTGGCATAGCAACCTTGCATGGAGACGTCTGCCAAACCTACACATGCTCAGGCTAGTTGACCCCACAAACCCGTGGGAGACAACAACAAGGGATGAATTTATGGACATGGTGAATCTAGAGCTGCTTGACATATCTGGGAACAACACCACACAAGTCTTGCCTACCCTTTTAGGTGCAACTGGCCTCAAGACTCTAATTCTAGATGGTTGTATTGGGTTGGAGCATGTCAGCCCTCAAGAACTCCCTCCATCACTTGAATCATTCTCCTTGAATACTGCAAGAGCAGATGAGGATAACAAGAAGAAGGCTAAAATATCTTACATCAGCTTGGCTGGGTGTGCAAGATTAGTGGACTTTATACTGCGTGGGCCAGTGCCAAACCTTGAGGAACTGGACCTCTCACACACAGCAGTTAAAACACTTGACCTTGGAGAGGTGGATGAAGTGGGAAATCTTCAGCGAGTCTTCCTGATGAGATGCGGCCAGCTGCGCTCAATTTCTTGGCCCAAAACCGAAATGTCTAAACTAAGGTTGTTGTGCATTGACAGTCGAGCTAGTGGAGAGGTGGACAATAGAAAACCAGCATGGTCGCGTGATTCTTTAATGGTCTACCAGCAGGACGAAGAAGTTAATGAGTATTGTCATGCATTTGTTGCCATTGCAGACATGAGGTTCCTTCAGTCCTTGGAGTTTCTTTGGACATGGGAAATCATTCAATGTGATAAGTGGAATCTCTGCTTGTCATCTACTAGCAATAATGATGACGGAAGAAGCTGCCACAAGGACAAGATGGGCCATCCTAATTACAGCACTAGACAGTTAGCTGCTGCTCCGTCTCTACCAAAGTCAGTAACATACCACGACATCAGCATCGAACAGATATCTACAAAGATTGATGTCAGCAGCAGCTCAGCGCGCCAATTTCTGCCACTAAACTTGCACATGGAGATTGGCGAGGGAATTAGTGACGTCACCAACAAGTCCAGCACACGGGCAAGGGATGCAATACGTAATGTGATGGGTGGGGTCCAGTCGTTGCACGTGCATGACAATTCTTCAGGCACCATCGTTGCCCCTGAGCACATTTTTATTGGCGCTGATGGTGATCCTTGGCCAATAATGAATGAGCTCAAGTGGTGCCGCGTGGAGAGATGCCCCAAGATGGATACTGTCTTCCCCACTAACTATTATCATCCATGTTTCTCTGAGTTGGAAATCTTTTGGGCCACTCATCTCTTGATGGCCCGTTCTATTTGGAGTAGACCAAGAAATGCAGTGCTGAATGCACCTTATTTATTTACAAGACTGAGGGCTATTCATCTGCACTTCTGCCCCAGGCTCCAATATGTCCTCCCGATGGCATCCAACAATTACCTATCCGAGGTGTTGGAGACCCTCCACATACACTGCTGTGGTAATCTCAAGCAGGTCTTCCTCATGGAGCAAGAGTTTCTAGAGAAAATAGCGACCAGGCATGAAAAAGGCATGCTGGAATTCTCAAACCTCAAGAGCCTGTACCTGTATGATCTCATCAGTTTGCAAAAGATATGCGAGGCCAAGATGTTTGCTCCCAAGCTCGAGACCATCTACATCAGAGGCTGCTGGGGCCTGAGGCGTCTCCCTGCCACTGACAGTCGCCGACGCCAAGATGGCCACCCTGTGGCCGTGGACTGCGAGAAGGATTGGTGGGACAAGCTGGAGTGGGATGGCATGGAGTCTGGCCACCACCCCTCCCTCTTCGAGCCGAGCCATTCCAAGTACTACAAGAGGCGTCACCTGAGGACCACGGTTCTCCGTTGAGCGAGCCGAAGTGATCACCTACATGCTTCTGGCTTTTCTCCTGGTATGTACACATGAACAAGCAACTTCGATCGATTCCTCTTCCTTTGTAGTGAATTTTGTTTCAAGTTAGTTTCATTTCATACTGATGAGTTAATATTTGTATTATGAGCTCTGTAGATATTCTGGAGCGTTGGAACGAAGGGACAATGAAAATGCCAGCGGCTAGCTGCTTTCTCTGTCATTTGGCTGACTGCTGCTGCGATCAGCCAAGTTCAAGGTTGCATTATGGTTTGAGTTGCTTGCCAAGTCTTCGGTGTGTTTTCTCAAGAAAGAATAAATAATTTGGTTTCTGATGCTAGCTACGTACCTACGCACTTGCATCAACCAAGTTTGTGATCGGTGTTTATGTGTGTGCTTGATACTAGTTTGTGTGAATTCCTGTGCATGCCTCTCTTGAGAGACTGACCGACTGATGTATCCTCATTTGGTTTGGTTTGGTTTGCCTGGTTTTGTGTGTGTGTGTGCACTTGAAAACTGAAATAAGGGGGCTGGGTTTGATGCCTCCACAGAACTGAAGCCAAGAGTGTCGGTTTTAAATTTCATTCAGTACTGGACAAAATGTATGTTTGTTTGTGATCCATGCAGCAGCATGCTAATGCTGCCAGCAAATTATATATTAATGGATTGGTTTGATCTACAAGGAGTGTTAATTGGTTATTTGTTTCCGGTATTCATGCTTAATACTTGTTTTGCTAGCTACGATAGCTACGCTAGTGTATGGGTGCATTCAGGCCTTCAGGGGAGAATTAGCAATAGCACTGGCATGTACTGTCGTACTGATGCCACTTCACGCATAGGGAACTGAAGGTGTGAGGGTTGTTCAAGCACTGCATTTCATCGTGTACTTCTTATTCCGATCTGAAGAACACAAATGCAGATTTTTTTCCACTATTTCAGACTTCAGAGCAATGGAAGCATATATGCACCACTGTACGACCTGTGAATAAGCAATATATATATATATAACTAGGTAGGCAGGCACGCCTCGTTGCGCCTAGTGACTGCGCATAGCTTTGAAAACGGCAATATATTCAGTTGAGTGAAATAGGTGACAAGCTTGGAAATTGCAATATATTCAGTGAGTGAAGTAAATGGCAAGCGTTCACAATTTTTTTTTTTAAGAACAGGAGGGGCAGAAGAGCCCCTACTGAAGATTTATTCATAAAGCAAAAAAGAACATTTACAGAACCAAATACAAACAAAAGGAACAGAGCAAACGGGTGCTCTGTGGGCTCTCCACTCGGTAAGATAGAGGGCGGGTCGAGTGGGCTGGCACAAACGGGCCAACGCCCTGCCGGCTGCCGGAATGGAAGGTGGCCACGGGTGCTGGCTGGGCTCGGCCCAGGGGAAAGTTAGGAGCAGGCTAAAAAAGGAATTAGGAAGAAGAGAGAAGATTCGCAAAAAAAAAAAAAAAAAAAAAAAAAACTAAGGAAAGAAAGAGAAAAGAAGGGAAGTCTGGGCTGGGTTCTTCGGCTGGGTTTCTGGCTTTCCGCCCAGGATAGGTTTTTTAGATTCTACAATTTTGCAAACTAATTTTTCAACTTAGTTTAAAATAGGTTTCAACAATTTAACCTTTTGAAGTTATCTTATAAACCTTCTTTTAAAAATCCATTTTAACTATATTTTGAAATAGATTTTCATAGTCCTTTTGCGGACTCAAACTTAAACTCATTTTAAGAACTAGTTTTTTTTTAATAACTTTTGAAACCTTACTTTTTGAAATATAGAAAAACACTATTCGAGACTTTATCAAATTTTATAATTCATTTTTCACTCAAAAGAAATGCAGCCAGCATGAATGCAACACCCTAGAGAAATTCATTAGGAAAAGTTTTATAAAGCCATTTTCATTTAACAAAATTGATAATGAACTATCAAAAGCTTGGTAAATTTTATAGAACTCATTAAATCCTTTATATTATTTAGTGTTTTGTAGGTCGCGTCCCCAAAAATGAATTTTCGGGGTGTGACAATGGCACACCTATCTCGTAAAGTAGTTTTTAGTACTCTGATTTATTTAATATCTTGGCTAACATGTGTTAATTAAAACATTACTACCTCTGTTTCACAACATTTGTGCTATCCACGTACCTAGGAGGAATGGAAGCTGAGTAACTTAGACGAAATCAGATATTAAAAAAAAAAAAAAACTACTACCTCTAGTTGATAAACTATTGATCTATCCAGTGAGTACTATACTGTTTTTTTAAAAAAAATTGAATATGATGCTGTCTAGGTATGTGTAAAGTAGGCCTGACAAACATTATGAAATGGAGAAATTATTATATTGCAGTACCTTAGGCTGTTAGGCAACAATAATAATATACATATGTTATGTTGATTTTATGGGGCCACTAGCGTTTTGGTTAAATAAAGAATTTGATAGTTTCCATTATATGGAAAATAGATCAATAAGACACATATTTTAATTTTCGTTGGTTCTGCAGCACTAGTTGTATTTACCAGTAAGATGTGTGAGTTGAACAAACTGATACCAAGTATTAAAATGCAAAACAATGTGATGATTAAAGCTGTTGGTTACCCTTACATGCACCGTTTTATGGTTCAAACCGATCGTAAGCTTCTTTTACAGTATATATATACTTCTCATTTTCTCACCAAAGATTTGTTTGTGCCTACACGATCTACAGTGTTGTTTTCCAGTGTTGGAATGTCCATTTGGAGTTTATCTATCCTAACGAACTATTGTGATAACCAGAGTATATTGGCTTGTCTGGACGGTTATATGAACACCGCGTGGGGCAGACTGAGTACGTGAATGATCAGTTGAAGAACAAGTATGGTGATATATGCCTTCATAAGGGGCATAGCAACAACTGTACGACCTAGATTTCCAAATCCATTTCTGAAAGAAGTCTCCTTCCCTTAGACTCTCTTTCATGGTCTCCATTTTATTTTCCTGCTTGTGCGATATATACATCCTGATGCTATTTGTTGCCCAAATGCAGAGTTTTGTACATCAGCACCTCGAAGCAAACCCTTATTGACGGATTAGCTTTGGTTGCGCTCTGACTCTGATGCACCCACCCTTTTAATCTCTGTACATGCTGTCTGTACCATGGGTTTGCAAGATGATGCTATTTTGATGTAATTGACATTTATTCAGCTTCCCAAGTACTGTGGTATTGCTTTAGGGATACGGATAAGATATTGTGTCATGTCGTTTCATCGTTAATGGTCGGTATCAATTCGTCAAATGTTTTTGCGATGGACGAGCGAGAACTCTGGGCTAACGCGTCAGATCAGATGCAAAAGCTGGAAGAGGTCAGGACTGCTGCTGCTGCTGCTTGGCCGTCCTGGTGCCTTCTGTGACTGATGATGCATGCTGTCTCTCTTCAGTCTCGTACACCACTCTGTGTAAAGTCGCACACTTTCTATCGTTTCCTTCTTTATTCTTTTGTCAATCAGTATGGAGATAATACTAGAGAGTTTAATTCAAGCTAATAATCTTCCAAAAAAATAACTTGTGGCCACAATTCGGTCTCGAGGGAGCCCCTCATCATACTGATAAGATCATAAGACCGACCATTAGTGTTGCCAGCGATGCTCATGCATGTCTGATTGTCCTGCTTCCTGTACTCTCCCTGAATTCATCAGCCTCAGCAACTCCTGTACCACCTGGGGAATTAATTCTTGCCAAGTATCATCAGCCATTCATATCCAATCATCTTTCATCCTGTCAGTCACCAGATTTCAGGTTTGCCACACCACCTACCGAGCAACAGAAAACCACATCAAACTGTGCAGTGAGTACATATCTACTTGGATACTATTTACAGGGGCAGCAACTCACAACCAAATACACACAAGTATTCTGAGTACAACATACAACACCACATGATGATACCAAGAGTACAATCTTGGATACAGCATGCGTCAGCACAAACATTTCATCCTCGAATCAACCAATCGATCCAAGTAATTCAGGTACATTTATCTAAAAAAAAAAGTAATTCAGGTACACAACCAAACAGTACACAATCAAAGACAGAGGCATCCTCCACTAGTTATTATCAGATAAAAAAAGACTAAATTTTCTGACTTGGTTACCAGTGATCAGAGTCTACAATTATCAGGTTCAACATCATGGCGATGAATTACTATAAGAGACCCAAGGAAATACAACATCATAAGTAAAACAGGTACACAAATGCCGGGGTACATGGGCAAGCCAGAGCCCAGCTCTTTGCCTCGACTCAGACTTGCCTCCTACAACATTACAGAGTGGCAACACAAACAAGTAAACACTTTCACCCTCCTCTCCTACCTCGCGTGGACTAACCTCCTCATCAATGCCGTCTGCGGCATCCTCCCAATGCCCCCATTTAATCTACGCGGCGGGTTTTGTGTAGTAGTAAAATCAAATGTTAGAAATGCCTAATAAGAATTAAAAAGGTCAGAAGAGTCCATTGTCACACCAGCAAAGTCGTCACACAGGCTGCTTGCCCTGGCAGTATTGTCCAAGTCATCAGCCAAAAATAAGATGATGTAGTAGAGCTTTAGATGCCATCATGTGCTGCCACATTGTCATTAACCAAGTGGGACCTGATCATTCAGGCATCCAGCTACCTATCTTCAGGGTTCAGAGTTGCCCCATCCTATTTAGCAGTCTGTGCCACCGTGTCTTCCTTGAGCTCTGTGATAACCTTAAGAAGGTCCACTGGAGTTGCAGCAGGGTCCAGCTCATGGCAACCTTTTGGGGCATTGTTGCCTTCTTCACCGGTCAGAAGACGAGAAGGAACTCGATGCGAGAACCGGAATAGCTCTTCCTTTGGTATCCTCCTGACCTCCTTGGGATCCATGTGTCTGTGGAAAACAGCTTTGAATCCGGCAACCTTCAGCAATGGGATGACAGTCAGCCCTTGCTCCTCGGTGAAATCATCAATAACTTCTACTATCTCATACTTGTATATCACATCATCAGACGTAAGCACATTCCAATCAGGCGACCAGTTACGGTACAAGGCCCATGTATCCCCTTTCTGGGGAACAATCCTGATGATGCCACGGGGACCTTTAGTCCAGCTCACTTTGTGTGAAAATATGTTGACCGTTTCGCTGACCTGATATCTCCCGACCCTGAAATCACCACATGTCTTTTTGGAAACCAGAGGCAACCCAGTTTATAGGTGCCAGTTCAATATTTGACTTTGAGTTGAGAAAACTCATGCGGATCCGGAAAGGCCTCATTGAAAGAACTTTCTGAACCATTACATATAAGCGAGGCATGCCATCCTCGCTGTCATATGTAGCCCATACTTGATCACTATCAAAAGCCCTCTCCGTTCGATCTTTGTCAAAATCATGGAAGTCAGGGTCTGGGACATCAATTGACACAGGTACACGGCGCTGCTCTGGATTCTTGTCATCAGTAGCAGGCACTTCGATTTCCATGCTTCTTGAGTTGCATAGCTTCTTGACTCCCTTGCCAGGTTTGTCAGAGAGCACACCATTGACCTTTATGCTGTTGTCACAAGGATATAGCTTTCCTTCTGATCCTCTTCTCTCTGCAAACCGTGAAGATGATGTGATGTTTAACTCCTGCAATTTTTCACGGACAGTTGACTTGGCTTTCTCAAGAAGTAGACTTCGTGTATCAATCTGGGAAATCTCACCCAGAATATTTGCTCTTCTCCCACTCACTGCAGATCTCAACCTTTCCACTGAAGTACCATTGACCCGTCCCACATCAGTGAAAACAGTTGGTTCTGTGCTTGCAGCAACTGTTTCTTTGTTATCAACAGCACCATAATCTACAGTAGTGTAAGCATCATAGTTATGCTGTCAGCAACCCACACCTGGGCTACTAATCTCACACCAACACTATCTAGAATCCTCTAGAATCTCGGTACAAAGGGAAGAAGAGGGGGAAGTTGAGAGGAAGAAGAACACTAATACAAGTAAAGGGTAAAGGGTAATTGATATTTTGATTGATGATCCCTCGCTTGGTCTCCCCGGTGGCCTTAAGTAGCTTGACTTCCCATGGACAACTGGCTGGCGTGGGCCCCAACGGCAAAGGTGGCTGACCCACATGGAAGAGGTAGCTGACATTCCTCCCTCCTTAAATGGCGGCTTTCCCACTAAGCCGCTGCAATGATCTTGGCAATGATCTCCACCTCAGCCGTCGCGCAGGACATCGTCGGACAGCCTTGCCACCACGCTGCCGCTGGACTTGTGGGAACCGATGAGGAAGATCTTGCCAGAAGACGACGTCGAGGATGAAGATGAAGTTCACGTGCTGCTCAACTTCCGTGCACAACAGCAGCTTGTGCATGAGCCGTAGTGCAGTCACTGCCCTCTTCACCATCGCTGAAGCTGCTGTTGTGGATTCTCGGCTCGGTGGCTTGGGAAGTGTGACTGTGGAGGAGAGGCAGCGTCCACGGAGACGAGCACGCCCTGGACGCAACCCCACGACGGACACAGCTGTACAGGCTGTGACGCCTGCAGTGACATGCACGGTGCCTTTCATCGAACACTTGGTGGGTGTCATGTTGGTGAGGCAGTCATTGCGGATCAAGACGTCGATGAAGCAGGAATCCGGCACAAGCAGCAGCTGTGGGTGTTGTGCGCTTCCAGCGCCCGCTGCATCCTCGGAGATGGAGAGGCACACGTCCATCATCCCTTCTGGTGCAAGCTCCAGCACTAGCACGACCCATGGCTGGCTGTGCTTGGAGGCCTTGCTGAACTCAACGCGAACTGGCGTGATGACGAGGTCGAGGTTGAACGAAGCGTCAGAGAACCACGCCACCAGCCGCTCGGCATCCTTCGTGTAGTCTGTGAAGCTCGTATACAGCACGCATGTCCTTCGCCTCTCCTTGGGCCTCCTGGTGGTGCTCCAGAACGTGCAGCCGAGGACGCTCTTCACGGAACCGAGCACGAAGGTGTTAGCGATGGCGTCGAAGAGCAGCAAGGCGTGGAAGTGGTCCAACTCGATGGAATCCGACTCGAGCTCAACAGCGTGCGTGTGTCGGGCTTCCTGGAGCGTGGCCCGAACTCGTTGCTCGTTGGCGGCGGGGTTGTCGTCGTCGTAGGTGTACTCGGAGCCCGCCTGGCCGATCCTTCCGCCCGCGGCAGCCTCGCCTGCGCGCTCTAGCCGGTCCACGGAGGCGGTGACGTAATCGCTGGAATCAAACTGTATGCCGAAGTTGAGGAAGGCGTAGATTGCATCGGCGCGCTCCGGGCCAACGTCGCCTGAGTCGAACCCTCCGCGCGGTCATAGCCAGCGGCCTGGATGCCGGGTCGGAGGACGACGTGCTCGAGGCAGAGGTGGACGCCCTCGGACTCCAGGAGGATGATCTCAGCGGACTCGCCCTTGGCAGCCACGAGCCCGCGGCCGATGTACTCTGCGTCGATGGTACCGGTGGCCTCCTCAGCGCGCACCCACCAGATCCCGGCCGCGCGCCAGCGGGGATGACATCCATCATGTTGCAGCAGAAGCTGTCGATGCTCGGCTTTTTCCCCGGTGATGATGACGATGTCCGCGTCGTGGAAGCGACCCAGGGTCGAGCACCTTGCAGGCGATGCGCGTGGGGTAGCTGAGGCAGCAGAGTAGGCAAGGAGTACGGGGCCGACGAAGTCCAGCGCGCACTCGAGCTCAGGGACGATGTGTTCAGACTTCACACCCGCGGGCGACGACGAGCGACGGCGGCCGCCGCGTGGCACGTGTGGAGACGAGGGAGACGAGGCCCGAGTATCGCGTGCCAGCGCGCCTCGGGGGCGATGTAGTGGTGCTGCATCGATGGCCGTGGCCTAGGGCGCCGCCCGGGCGAAAGAGTGCGACATGGCCTTGGCGGCGCTGCCGCTTGGCGGTGAGGCGCGTGTTTGCCGACGCGCAGGAGCGACGCGGAGATCGGTTCGAGGAGGCTGGGATCCGCGCCGCGGTGTTGCCCGAGGCATCGAGACGCCGGTGACGGGAGTCGATCACGGCGGTGACGGAACAAGGCGGCAGCGGGCGTGTCGGAGTTCCGCGCGGCGTTGCGGCACGCGAGCGGACTTCGAACTCGATCCAAAGAGTCGGAGGTCGTCCCGCGTCGACGCGAAGAACCCGGCGCGTCGGAGAAGCCAGCGTGGGCGTGGAGGGAGACGCCCGCGGGCGGCGCGGCCAAGGAACCAGCCATGCGCGGCGAAGTCGTGGAGGGCACCGAGGGACGCCCTTGTCGGCGCGAGGCTCACGTGGACGTGGAGGCGGATGCGCGTCGGCGCGGGCGGACCCGCGTGGATCTCGCCGGGAGCTTCAGGTCTTGCGCCTCGAACGCCCTTGATGCAGTGCGCCGGCGGGGCGATGGTGGCGCGCCTCTCCACCTTCGCGTCTTGTGACGAAAGCGGACCACTCAACCTCCCGCAGCGCGGGCTGGCGCTTCCCGACGGCCTGCGCGAGCAGCGCGAGATGCCGGCCGCTCATCCACCTCCACCACCTCGCGCGCTCCGAGATCCGGAACGGAGCCCACGGGGGCTCCATCTCCTCGGAGGACGTGGTGGTGAGGCGAGGGATCTCGTCCATGGCGGGAAGGTACTGGTGCTCGGCGGAGTCCTGGAGACGGATCGAGGTGGGTGCGACCTCGGGAAGACCGCGGCCATGCCCTCGTCCGAATCCTCTCCCCGACGGCGTCTTTGCCCTCCTCCCGGTGTGTGGATGGGCGGCGTGAACAGCCCACCCCCGTTGTCGGCAACCACCATGGGAGCGACGACGGGAGATGCTCCTCCTCCTCGCTCGAAATCGCGCTCCACCGGGAGGGAGACCGGGGCCGGAACAGCCCTCCCCCTTGTCGGCCACCACGACGGCCTCATCGAATCTGCGCCCGCTAGGTCCGGCTGGGATGGCGACGCCGGACTCCGCGCGCTGCTCCCCGCGGCGTCCATCCGGGCCTCAAACTCGTCGAACTTCCCGAAAGCAACTCACGGGCGCGAGCTCGAAGGAATCCATGGCACCACGGATCGGTAGAGCTGATACCACTGTCAGCAACCCACACCTGGGCTACTAATCTCACACCAACACTATCTAGAATCCTCTAGAATCTCGGTACAAAGGGGAAGAGAGGGGAAGTTGAGAGGAAGAAGAACACTAATACAAGTAAAGGGTAAAGGGTAATTGATATTTTGATTGATGATCCCTCGCTTGGTCTCCCTGGTGGCCTTAAGTAGCTTGGACTTCCCATGGACAGCCTGGCGTGGGCCCCAACGGCAAAGGTGGCTGACCCACATGGAAGAGGTAGCTGACATATGCCTTCTCCGCTTTGAGAAGCGACCGCGCCTTGAAGCAGCTTTCTCATGGACATATGTGTTGCCGCTTTCAGAATAGTTGTAGCTGTAGCTTTCATCATGCTTCCTTCTCTGTTTCTCCAAGGCTTGCGTACTATAAGCATTAGTACCAGCTGTAGGTGTGGTCTTGGAGTACTGATTCCACTGGAAGCCTTGATTGTTGTAGGAATCATAAGTATTATCTTGCTGGTACCCCCCATGCCCTGTCCCAGGGATGCTAGAAGTCCTGCTTGTTGAGCCATATGAATGCTTGGTCGAATCGTGATTCTGCTGTGGCTGCTGCTTGGTTGACCAGGAGAATGACGAACTGGTTCCATTGCAAGGAAACCCAGTCTCCACTGCCAGGAATGCATGATGGCAATTTGGGCACAGCAGGTTATGATTAAGATAAATCCTTAAGTACTCATACTGCATCCGGCAGCGGTTGCAAGATGTCCAGAATGTATCAACCCCACCAGGACGAGTAGTAGCCTCAGCTGCGGCAGCGGCATTCTTCCGAGCCCTCTTGTTTGCCTTCTTATCATAAGTATAGATGCCATTAGTTACATTGACAACAGAATGATTTCTTCTCTTCTCATCATAAACCACCTTCCTGCTAGTATCTGACAACACACTCCACGCCTCAGAGATGAGTTTGAAGGCCTCCTCAGCACCAACCGATTTATTCTTGTCCGGGTGCAGCAGCAGAGCTAGCTTCCTATACTGCTTCTTCACCTCCTCTTCATCCGCAAAGGCACCTAGAGACAATATCCGGTACCAATCACTCTCTCCATCAATCTTGGACTCAGATGCGAGATGGACTTCAAGCGTCGAGACCATCTGCAATATGCCTTCAAGTGTCGGGCAGAGATTCTGCGCCTTGAGCGCGTACTTCCGAGCACCCCTGATGTCACGGGCATGGAACTTGGTCTCCGCAACACTTTTGGCTTTCAGGGCCTCATCCATATTGTACTCCTCACTCATCCGCGCGCCTCTTGAGTATGGACTCGATTGGGCAACAAACTGACTTGAGCGGGAGCACCGAAGCCCAAGATCAAGAACTGGACATCCAGATTAAGTGTGCATCCAGATTAGAAATCTTCATTGCCTTGGCCCACATACAGTTAAGTAGTGCAGTTTAGAAATCTCAACGACAAACATCAAAATGAAACAACACTTATGACGTAATAGGGCGGATCTAGTAGAGTGACATGGGTGTACACATGTGCATCACTTTGTTTCTTGATGATATTTTAATGTTCAAACCACACATATATGACCGAACAAGGACCACTTTGTTTCTTGATGCATTGTCATTCTTTCTCGCTAATAAAGAGGGCTGGTTACTACTTACTAGTAGTAGTGGACGTACGATGATACCGTGCAAAATTGTCCATATCGAGCGGCCGATAATCCTGATCAGCCGATCAGACGGTCATAAAAAATAAGACGAATTTCCGCGCACCGAAAAAACAGAGGAGAAAAAAAAAAAGAACTTGATTGAGAAACGCGGCCTGACGCTCCTCCCCTCCCCTCCCCAGTCCCCCGGCTCGCCGCCGGGCCGCCGCCGCCGCCGCCCTCGCCCTCGTCGCGAGTCACGTGCGCGGCGGCTTGCTCTGCTGCCGTGCGGTGACGACAGGAAGAGACGCGCCTGGGGGCAGGGACGGAGGCAGTAAGAAGAGGCCGCTACTGGATCTCGTGGAGCTGCCCCGCGCCGAGAGTGATCATGAGCTCTAGAAGCCTTGTCCGCGGCCCGGTGAGTTCTCCTCCCTTCCGTTCTCTTCTGCCTGCACCTTGTGTCTGTTTCGCTAGCATGTTTGGTTGGCCGTCTCCGCGTCGGTAGCTGTCGATTGGATTTGGTCGCTGATCGAGTGAGGGCGCGAGAGGACGCGGAGGGGAAATGTTGTTGACTTTTGGAGTTCGAGGACAAAGCTAATGGCTTTGGGTGGGGGGTATGTTGCTTGCGCACTGTTGTGCAATTAGTTACCTCGTTGTTTCAAAATGGGGAAGCTAGATGAAGTTTCAGAACTTATGCAACTACTGAATTCATCATGTAGTGCATAATTAATTGAATATTTGGGGCATGACATGTTTGCTTTTAAGTCTGATGATATTTGTACCATTTTTTTCATAGAACCATTGTAATGTAAGCTACTCCCTCCTCTCCCAAATATAAGTACATTTGCACTTGGACACAAGAAAGTAAGGTGAGTAGTACAATGGGCCCATTGTGCATCAATTATATTGCTAAAATTAACATAGATGATAAGCTTATTGCATTGATTATTTGTGCCTACTAGTAGGGGTCGACTTGGAAGAATTAGAATAAAAGGTGCCTTCGAGTTTTGACAGATTTATATCTGGTGCAATTGAGAGAAGACTGGATGGACTTATATTTTGATCGTAGGGAGTATCAAATATCTTACCCCCTCCGGTTGAAAATTAATGACGTTCTGATTGGCTGGCGGGCTTTGCCTGCAGCTAGTACAATTATATGGTCGGAAACAAAACAACATTTATTTCTGCCCAGAGATATTATAAAATATTATTGCATGGTCTACCTTATACGCTCTACCACATGGGTGCTGGCTTACTTGTTTGCTTTAATTTGTAACAAGTGTGTAAAAATACCTCTTTTGAGATCATCTGTTGTAATAGTCATTGTTTATACACCTGCCTGACAGTCTGTGTACCCTAACCCTATATTTTCTTGTCTAAGTGGTTATTTCTTTGCTCTTTTTCTCGTATGCATGGTAATCACCATGGCAGGTTTCCTGTAGTGCTGCTGTTAATGGAATTAATGGATGCCTCACCTACAGTACATGTCGTTCAAGAAACTACTACTATCAGTATTCTCATACCACTAATTTGCAAAGTTCGCCACTAGACCAGATGCCATTACCTCGGAAATTAAGGAAATCAATTCAGCGAAACACTTACGTTTTAACCCAGAAGAGGAAGTTCGTACCACACTGTTCATCAGACCTTAGTACCTCCTGCAGAGAAGAAGTACCCAACTATTTGTCAATCAATGTTTTGCAAGACCAATCAAATACAAAACAGGGAGCTATTCGTAAAGTGCTTGACATTTTGAATCCTAATTCTGGATTCCGAAGCTCTCGGGATGTTTTCTACAAGAAAGTGCAATCAACATTGAAGGTAAGATGTCCCTACCTTTTTTACTCAAAACCTATTAATTATTAACACTTATGTTGATGCATTCATCAAAGTTTCTGTCATATCCAGAGAAATAAGTATTATATCACCAGTTTAGTTCTGTAAATACATAGTATGTACAAGACCATGAAAAAATAGATCCTGTAGTGTTAGAAGAAAACCTCAGATATGCTTCTTTCTTGCTTGTAATTTATATATGTTTGCGTTTGAATTTTGATTTGGTGCAGCTTTCAGGCTTCAAGATGGAAGTCATCGAAACAACATATGCCGGTCATGCAAAGTTTCTTTCTTCTACTGTTGACCTCAAAAATTCCCTGATGGTAATATCAATTGTGTATCTCTTTTTTATTTTTCTTTTCTTTTTTGGCAATCAAGTTCCTGTCTATTTCACAATTCAATATGCTATCTTTTTTTTTTTTTTTTCTTGTTTACAGGTATTATATGCGTTGGTGGTGATGGGATCGCCAATGAGGTCATCTCTTTTCCTATCTTTCTTTTTTTTTCTATATAGAAAATGAACTGGAATATGTTAAGATATATTAGTCAAGGATATTACTGTAATCTCCTATGTCTAAAGGTTACGTCTTGTCCATGTTACGAATAAAGGGAGACTGAACTGGATTATCCTATTGAGGCCCAATGGAGGGTATACAGAGTGTACATGGAGACACAAGACGTAACCCTAGACATAGATTACAATAATATTCTTGTCTAATACGGAGTATACCTTAAAAGAATACAGTCTTGCTTTATTGCACCTAGGTGGACATTTTCTTTGCATCTAATACATATAAAACATGTCTGTTAGATGGGACTGTTCTCATTGCTCTCATATAAAAGCTACCAGTTTTAGCTCATGATTATGGCTGACCTCTAGCAGCAGTTGTTTATAGTAGTTTGGACTAGTATGTACTATGTAGCACTGGCGGTTATTTCTCATTCTCTCTTCAACTGGTGGTGGACACAAGTGCACCCTGGGCATGTGTAGAAGCATTTTTTTTGTTTTTTCTAGTCTGAAATTTATCTATCCTTCTGATGACATATTTCTATATTTCAATGCAGGTTTTGAATGGGTTACTTAGTAGAGACGATTTTGAAGTGGCAATTCGATTTCCCATTGGGATAATACCTGCTGGTTCTGATAATTCATTGGTCTGGACTGTTCTTGGTATCAGGGATCCTGTTTCTGCTGCAATTGCTTTAGCTAAGGTACCTTGGTTATGTCATGTTCATCAAACTTAGCACTACATATTGATTTGTAAGGCCATTCTTCTGCAGGGAGGTTTCACACCAATAGATGTGTTTGCCGTAAAATGGATCCAAGCTGGAGTGACTCATTTTGGTTTGACAGCTTCCTACTAAGGATTTGTAGCTGATGGTAACTTTTCATTCTTCTGCGCATCTAATTCTGATAATCTGATGTGATGCCTGTCCCATCTTAACTTTATCATCGAAATGATCCCAATGCTATCGATGTAATTTAGAAATTAATCAAATTATACATAGCTGTTTTTTTCTATCTGAGTTATTGGGTATCTAGAGAGCCATAAGTAAGGTATGGCCTCAAGCAAGAAAGTGATAATTATTGTTTTTGTCTTAGTTGCTCATAAGAATGAAAGGGACTTAACATGGGTTTGAAACAATATAATGCAGCAGAACTTAGAGGTATGAACAAAAATAAGTAACATAACTTCAACTCATGGCCTTGCCAACTTAGGATTAGATTAGATATATGGATATGCTGGTTTGTCCCTGGCTAATTGAATTGCTCCACCAATCCGTTATGTTCATACTCTCAAGAAATAAAGATGCCTAAATACTTTCAAATTTGCACCACCGCTATCAAACAAGCTACCATTGTTATTATTTTATAGTTCTTGCTTGAATACCTCTTATCGATTGAAAACACTACATGGAAACCCACAATTTCATATGTTCTTAATCTGACGCATCTTGTCTTCTATATACCCATGTTCCTATATAATTCATCTTAAAGCTTAACACTTTTTATTTTTTTCTCTACAGTTCTGCAGCTGTCTGAAAACTTCCGCGTGCAGCTTGGTCCCTTCCGTTATGTTGTTGCTGGCCTTCTAAAGTTTCTTTCATTACCTCAGAACAGATTTGAGGTGGACTATCTCCCTGCATCATCAGGGAGACATTCTGAATTGAGACCACTGACTGAAAGATGTCATGAACAGCTTTCGGATGATGGCAAGGTTAGGAGAGGTACACAAATCAATGGTAGGATTGAAGATAATTGGGTTACCAGGAATGGGGAGTTTCTTGGCATTTTTGTCTGCAATCACTTCTGCAAGCCTGCCCAGGGGTTACTTTCTCCAGTTATTGCGCCAAAAGCTCAGCATCACGACGGCAGTCTGGACTTGATTCTTGTCCATGGAAGTGGCAGACTCAGACTGTTTTGCTTCTTTATTGCCTATCAGCTATGCTGGCATCTTTTACTCCCTTACGTGGAATATGTCAAGGTATTGTGACTTTGTTTGCATCACTTCTTGCGGCAATTCATGTAAATATGCTTACAGTCCCAGTTCTAGACGCCCTTGAACTTAATAGCATGTTCTTTATTGCCTATCAGCTATGCTAGCATCTTTTACTCCCTTACGTGGAATATGTCAAGGTATTGTGACTTTGTTTGCATCACTTCTTGTGGCAATTCATGTAAATATGCTTACAGTCCCAGTTCTAGACGCCCTTGAACTTAATAGCATGTTCTTTATTGCCAATCAGCTATGCTAGCATCTTTTACTCCCTTACGTGGAATATATCAAGGTATTGTGACTTTGTTCGCATCACTTCTTGCGGCAATTCATGTAACTGCTTACAATCCCAGTTCTAGACACCCTTGAACTTAATAGCATGTGCTTTCCTAGAATACAGGACACCTGATAGATTCCATCAGTTGCCTTGCTTTTTAATCGACCTTCCAATTTTTTTTTAGACCAAAGGCATTGGCCCTGCTTTGTATTGACAGCATATAGTTATTTGGGATATCAGTTTACAAAGAAAAGGACCAACAAAGTTCAAACCTCCACTACCCTCTAAAACCATCTAACAAAAGCGAAAAAACACCAGACAAAAGATAGGAACTTATAAAGCACAGTACTTGATACAGAAGATCCATAACCAGCCCTAATGCTAACACATGAAACAAACATAGAGGCCACCAAAAAACTGAAACTTCAGCGTTGGTCTTCCTTGCTCAGAGCACCTGAATCACCACTTCTTAGCCCTTCCTGCAGTCTCCACTGTAGCTTCCACCAACAAGGCTTCCTCCATCTTCATCAACTTCCACTGTAGCATGAATCCTACAATCTTGTAAGCTATCAATTTAACATATTTAATCAACACATTCTTAAAGACCCAGCCATTTCTGGTTTTCCAGAGACTCTGGACAGAGCTAGCAAGAATACAGTAAAGCGTGCAAGTCCTTTTAGAATCCTCTAAATTGAGCAGCAACTCTTGGAACTTGTGGATTGAAGTTGGTCCCTCACTCCACCCTAAACTATCTCTAATCCAAGCCCAGATAACCTGAGCTATGTTGCAATTATAAAAGAGATGATCCCTAGTTTCTAGTTTGCTACGATATTTGCATTTTTATGAACCTTTACAATTCCTCTTCATCAATTGAGCACCAGTCTGAACCCTGTCATGCCATAGCATCCAGAGAAAAAAAAATTTCCTTATCTACAACGGTAATCTGACCTTCCACAGCTCTTTCATCCTTTGATCTACCACTCCACCACTAGTCATCAGTTTATAAAGAGATTTTGTAGAGGTGCTTTCCTAGAATATAGGACGCCTGATAGATTCAGTCAGTTGCCTTGCTTTGTAAATGACCTTCCATTGTTTTGTTTTGCAACAATTGCTTGCAGATAAAAGAAGTAAAGATTAGGCCGGTTGGCAATACTCATAATGGTTGTGGTGTCGATGGGGAGCTTCTTCATGGAGAGGGCAAAGCTGAAGGGCGGAGCTCGCTGCTTCCAGCACAAGGCGGGTTGCTTGGCCAGGATCCCGGTGCTTTGAAGTAGTTACTATCTACCCGGGGCGGTCATTCTATTTTATTTGTTGAGCAGTACCGAGATTTGTTGTTGCGAACACAAGGTTGATATGTGCCCTTGTGGTTCGGGTTTGCGATCGTGATTGTCAACGGGCTCGTGTCTTGGCCACGATCCCGGTGCTTTGAAGTAGCCACTATCTAGCCCCCTGTGACAGTTACTCTATTTTGTTGAGCAGTAGTACCGAGATTGTAGGTTAATGGGAAGCAAGTGAATTTGTCTTTGGCCAGTGTTTTTTTTTTTATTGTAAGGGTAAGACTCTAGTGCACAAAAGGGGAAGCTTGAGCTGGATGCTATGCTCTGCTTTGTTGTGAAAGCTAGCAGCTGCAGCGCTGGGACTGGAATAGCACATTGTAAAGGCCGTGTCATGGCTGCCATGGTACCCACTTTTTGTAGAATGGAGCAGCAACGACGAGGATTACTCATGTCTGGTGGGTGAAAAGTGCAGGACCTCAACTCTTCAGATAGCAAATAGCATGGGTGTAGCCTTACCCTTTGTCAAAGATACAGACTTACCGCTGGGATTGGTAAAAGAAAGATTAAGGCAATGGAACGTGACATATCATTACGTGCATCTCTGTCATGCTGATTTGCTCAGTATAGTGAGTGGTACTTATTACTTTATTAGTCTGGCTCGACTATGATACCCTCTCACGTTCCAAATTATGGTTTATTTTTGCTTTATCCCAAGTGAAACTTCTAACTTTGATTATGTTTATAAAAAATGTATTAATATCTATAATATCAAATTAGTTCCCTTAAACTCTCCATGAAGTGTGTCTATATAATTGTAATTATTTGACTTTATAGATCTGGAGAAAAGTGCACCCGCATAGTATATATCCTTTTCTTGATGCCAATACCAAAAGTCCCAAGCTTATTATCTGGAGAAGTAACCACCGAACGGGGAGCTCATCGCAGGCAGCTCTCGCATAGTAGTACTACCTCTCCTCTGTTCGCTAGGCCGGCCTCTTGCTGATCAGCACACACCTAACAAAAATATACACAGCAGGCAACACCACCGTTTCTTGCATTGTGCTTTCCGATCGCAGCTCAGGATTTTATATATACAAACAGTAAGGTATTAACAACTTCTATGCTTCTTAATTGCATATATGGTTGTTACTACTGCTTGGCACCATTTTCTCTCTCTCTATATATATACATGCTGTTGAAGAATATATAGAGAGAGAGAGAGAAATGCGTGCATGTTCACACCGACGGACACGTGTATGACTAACTTTAATTTGTTCTTGTAAATAGGCTTTGGATTAGGGAGTGGAGATCCATCTAGAAACCATGGAGTAGAGATGGGCGAGACCTCTGGAGCTTCTTCAGTTTGCTAATCTTTCCTATACAGAGACTCATCATGGCAGGGCCAAAAAATACATGGTATCTTCAGTTTGCTAATCTTTCCTAGCCACGATCTAGCCCCCCGTGGCAGTTATTCTATTTTGTTGAGCAGTAGTACCGATATTGTAGGTTAATGGGAAGCAAGTGAAATTGTTTTTGGCCATTGTTTTCATATATATATTTTTTTGGGGGGTAAATAAGGGTCAGAGCCTAGTCCACAAAAGGGCAAGCTTGAGCTGGATGCTGTGCTCTGCTTTATTGTGAAAGCTAGCAGGTGCGTTGGGACTAGAATAGCACATTGTAAAGGCAGTGTCATGGCTGCCATGGTACCTACTTTTTGTAGAATGCACCAGCAAAGAGGATTACTCATGTCTGGTGGGTGAAAAGTGCAGGACCTCAACTCTTCAGATAGCATGGGTGTAGCCTTACCCTTTGTCAAAGATACAGACTTACGGCTGGGACTGGTAAAAGCGTGGGTGGGTGCAAAAATCGAGCCTAGTGATGGTCAAGCTTGGTAAAGCAAGATTAAGGCAATGGAACGTGACATACCATTATGTGCATCTCTGTCATGCTGATTTGCTCAGTATAGTGAGTGATACTTATTACTTTATTAGTCTGGCTCGATATGATACCCTCTCACGTTCCAAATTATGGTTTATTTTTGCTTTATCCTAAGTGAAACTTCTAACTTTGATTATGTTTATAAAATGTATTAATATCTATAATATCAAATTAGTTCCCTAAACTCTTCATGATGTATGTCTATATAAGTGTAATTATTTGAATTTATAGATCTAATATCTAATATAATATTTCCGCCCAAAAAATATGGTCAAGGTTAGAAAATTTTGACTTGGGAAGGTGAAGCGAAACCAAACATATCGATCCATCTGTGCAAGCGATATTTGAGCTATGCGATCAAAACGTTGATTAAGCTTAGACTGTGATCAAAACGCTCATTAAGCCGCATCTGAGCTATGGGACAAAGCGATGTCATCTGTGCAAGCGACGAACTTGAGTTTGCACTTTGCAGGACAACGACAGCTATACTTCCATCTTTATTCTTTGGCTCCAGCCGCAAGCAAAGGGCACGTACCTCGGCTGCATATTTCTTTTTTCTTGATGCCAATGCCAATAGTTACAAGCTTATCGCAGGCAGAGCACGCATATATTACTACCTCTCCTCTGTCCGCTACCTCTCGCTGATCAGCACACACCTCAGAAAAATAGACACAGCAGACATCACCACCGTTTTCTTGCATTGTGTTCTCCGATTCGCAGCTCAGTACTGTAGCTAGTTGTCAAGGTACTAACAACGATTTTTATGTTTCTTGATTTCATATATGGTTGTTACTACTACTTGGCACCATTTTTTTCTCTCCCTCTCTATACATGCTTTTGAAGAATATATATATAGAGAGAGAGATGTGTGCATGTTCACACCAACAGATGCGCTTATAATTAACTTTAATTTGTTCTTGTAAATGGGCCTGCATTAGGGAGTGGAGATCCATCTAGAAGCCATGGGGTAGAGATGGGCTAGACCCCTGGAGCTACTTCATCTTGCTAATCCTTCCTATACAGAGACTCATCATGGCAGCACGCAAAAAAGTCGAGGTATCCCCCCACCCCCAACACCACGCACACATACCCACTCTCCATTGGAAGTATAGATTGTGTGCTTTAGGAACACGCATCAGAATAATCACTAATTTTATTATCAGTGGTTTTGTTTTTCCAATAACCACTTCCAAAATATGAATGGCACTACTACAGGATTTCTTTTGCGTGATACTGCCCAAAATATTTTCGTGGCGGGGCACACTTTTTGCCCGCCACGGTTAATGCCCCTATTAACCGTCTTGTGATGTCGTTTTTATTTACCGTGAAGGGGCACTTTTGCCCGCCACGAAAATCAATTAACCGTGGCGGGCAACTTAAAAACGCCCATCACGGTTAATATTTATTAACCGTGACAGCATCCTAACGTGCTCGCCCGCGTAATTTGATTTTCCATGGCGGGCAACATTAAAAGCCCGCCGCCATAAATCCAGGCCCAGCAGGCAACCCATCTGGACCCGTTACTAGAGTTCCATATAAATACAGACAAGTTAGGGTTGGGTTCACTCAATCTCGCCTCACCCTCTCCCCCTCGTCTCAGCCGCCGGCCTCTCACTTCTTCCCCCACGACGCCCTCCTTCACTTCCGCACGAGCCACCGAAACCCACCATGCACCACACATCATCAAGGCGTCTCCCCTCCCCTCCTCCCTCTCCGCTCTCCTCTCCCATCCCGTCCCCTCCTCCCGAACCCGGCCTCCTCCTTGCGGCGGGGCGGCCACAAAGCTGCGAGCTCCCTCTTAGCCGAGGCTCCGAGGCAGCCTGCCCCTCCCTCCCTCCCCCCAAACGACGGCGCAGAGCCCCTCCCCTGCGGTGGCACGACCGGGCGCGATCCGTCCCCTCGTGGAGCAAGACGGCGGTGTGGGTGCAAATGGAGCGGCGGCGGCCCCCCCGGTGGAGCGGCAGGTGGTGGTGCGGGTGGATCCAGTCCAGGGGCTCCGGCGGTGTCGGAGAGGCGGCGGCACGCTGGGGTGGAGAGCGGGCGGCGCAGGGATCCGGCGGGCGGATCTGCCTTCACCGGCAGCTGCCGGCGGCGGATCTCGCTTACTCCGAGCATGACGATGCCTCCTCGAGCGGATCCCGACGTGGATCCTCGAGCCGAGGCCGTGGGCGCGGAGGATGCGACGATGGCGCCCGGATCCGCCCTCGAGCGGCGGCGGCGGCTCCCGGGCGGCGCACAACCGTGCTCCTGTGGGCTACCGGGCCTCTATGGGCTTTTTTTTTTAATTCCGAAAATGTTTACCGTGGGTCGGCATTCCTAACACGCCCGCCACGGTTCACAGTGCAACCGCCACGGGTAATCAGGCGTGACCTTGCTCGTGTGCCGGGCGACTTTGCCCGCGCCGGATAATGTAAAAAAAAAAAAAAAAAAAAAAAAAAAAAAAAACTGTACTAGTGTGGAGAGATGAGAAGCATACCTAGTATACATATATCTGTAATTTCATATTCTACTATGTACTCCAGCATTTATTTTTGTTGGATGTGATGTAAATAAATAGCCCCCGTTGTGGGCTGGCTGTCCTCAACTTCCCATGCCCTTTCCCATCCATTCTTTCCTCTCTCTCTTGTCTCACTCTAAGCTCTAGATCAAGTACGGACAGCTAGCATCCACGACCTAGGCAGGGCAGCAACGTGGTGGAATGCTGGATCGACGCGGAGGGGGACCGGATCCCCGCCGTCATGGACCAAAGCTGCGATATCGCGCAGCTGGCCGATTTGGCTGAGTGGATCAGGCGCTTTAGTATTGACGGAGGACGACGCAAATGGCAGCGCTCAGGGCCGTGACTGTGATGATGGTCGCTGTCGTTGCCCTGCGTGGCAGTACAACATTGGAGGCCCCATGTAGCGGGCAGGGGCTCAGCGACTGCTGCGGGCAGCCATGTCCATGTGAGACAAGGGTGGCGAGCAGTACCGGTACCTGTATTCTACGTACCGTACATGAATTGTATTTAAAACCCTATGCACAAATATTTTTCATCACCGGTACAATAATTAACTAAAGATATATTAGTTTGTTTGCTTCTGAGCACAAATGTGAAGTTCCAGCCAAAGGAAAAAAAAAAGAAAAAGAAAGATTGGAACTGCTAGTCTGCTGCTCGTTAGTCACTGTGTTCATGGCATGAGAGTGACCTTAACTAGTTAATTGTTGGCATCAAATAAAAAATGCAGGGGATTAGGGCGGTCGACGTCAAGACGGCAGTACAACAAATAGTTCCTTACTTAGAGGACACAAGCAATGATGCACCTCGGGTCATCTACTTTTATGGATGGCATGGACTAGGTGCTTCTCTGCGGTGCTTAGAGCTATAGCGGAGCAGCCTCCACCATCTTTACGGGAGAAATTCGACAAGATCATCAGCGTTGACTGCTCCATGTGGGAAAGCCGAAGAGCATTGCAAAGGGTGATCGTAGATGAGATTAAGCTCACTCAACAACTAGCGGCTGATTTTGACAGGCAAGATGAGGAGGATGATTTCAGTGGGGGTAGACCAAGGCTCCAGAGCTGAGATTAGAGATGTTGCTATATTTATAGCTCGTTACCTAGTACAGTACAAATGTCTACTTGTATTTCTCAATGGAAGTGATGACAAGATTAACTTGACCAGTTGTGGCATTCCACAACTTGAATTCTTTGGTACGAATAAGGTATTATGGACCTTTAGAGGACGGCTTCATCTCAATACAAACATTCTTGAAAAGGAACGAGGTTCACTCTTTCGTCTTTATGCCGTTGATGACCGCAACAGTAATTGGAATGCATACCTTGAGGAAGAGGCTAGAGAAATCACTTTGAACACACATAAGCTTGGCCTTGGTGTTACACCTGAAATAGCCACAAAGTGTTGCTTGTACCTATTGTCATTGAATAACCAAGGTAAAAAGATGATTGAATACAACTGGGCAACCCATGCTTCTAGCTACTGGGTTTGTGATGGGATCATAGAAGGAGGTCAGGAAAACCAGACATGGGAGATTGCTTTTGCTCTGCAGCAACAGATAAGAATAGAAGACAACTCATCCAAGATGCATCTTATGTCCTCTCGTGGTGAGATTGGACCTTTCCTCGAAACAATGGATTTCTATTACTGAATCATATTTCAAAGAGGTTCCTCCGGAGACAACGACCTTGTTCTTTGGATCCAAAAAGTCAAGACCACAAGTAGTATCACTACCTAGTTACAAGTTCCACAAAGCAGATCAACTCCGGGTGTTGAAGTTATGTGGATGTACCTTCAGCTTTTCATCACCTCCATTCCATTGCTGCCGCAACTTAAGATTCCTTGGACTGGATAGATGCACAAATGAACTGCAACAAGGGGAGGAGGAGGAGGAGAAAACAGGAGAACCAGCGTTGCAAATTTTCCAGAGGCTATGGGTGCTAGATGTATGCCACACAGATTGGCCATTGGCTTTTCCCCCAGAAATAGAAGAGCTAGTGGTGGCTGCAGACATTAGAGAGGTTCATATAACCAACGGAAGGATTTGGCATAGCAACCTTGCATGGAAACGACTACCGAACCTTCACAGGCTCCAAGTAGTTGAGCCCACAAACCCTTGGGAGACAACAACAGGAGATGAATTCATGGACATGGTGAATTTAGAGCTGCTTGACCTATCGGGGAACAACACCATACAAGTCTTGCCGAGCCTTTCTGATGCAACTAGCCTCAAGACACTAGTTCTAGATGGTTGTGTTGGGTTGGAGCATGTTGGCCCTCAAGGACTCCCTCCATCACTTGAATCATTCTCCTTAAATATCGCAAGAGCAGATGAGTATCACAAGAAGAAGGCTAAAATATCTTACATCAGCTTGGCTAGGTGTGCAAGATTAGTGGACTTTATACTGCGTGGGCCAGTTCCAAACCTTGAGAAATTGGATCTCTCCAACACAGCAGTTAAAACACTTGACCTTGGAGAGGTGGATGAAGTGGGAAATATTCAGCGAATCTTCTTGATGAGATGCGGCCAGCTCCGCTCAATTTCTTGGCCCAAAACCAAAATGTCCAAACTAAGGCTGTTGTGCATTGACACTCAAATAGGAGGAGAGGTGGCCAAAAGAAAACCATGGTTGTGTGTTTCTTTAGTGGTCTACCAGCAGGACGAAGTTAATGACTATTGTGATGCATCTGTTGCCGTTGCAGACATGAGATTCCTTCAGTCCTTGGAGTTTCTTTGGACAAGGCAAACCATTCAATGTGATAAGTGGAATCTCTGCTTGTCATCTACAAGCAATAATGATGGTGGAAGAAGCTGCCACAAGGACAAGATGGGTCATCCTAATTATAGCACTACACAGTTATTAGCTGTTGCTCCGTCTCTGCCAAAGTCAGTAACCTACCATGATATCAGCATCAAACAGATATCTGCGAAGGTTGATGTCAGCAGCAGCTGCAGCTCAGCGCAATTTCTGCCACTAAACTCGCACATGGAGATTGGCGAAGGAATTAGTGATGTCACTGACAAGTACAGCACACGGGCAAGGAATACAATACGCAAAGTAATGAAAAGAGTCCAGTCATTGCACGTGCACGACAGTTCTTCCATCACCATTATTGCCCCTGAACACATTTTTATTAACCCTTCTGGTTATCCTAGGCCAATAATGCATGAGCTCAAGTGGTGCCGCGTGGAGAGATGCACCAAGTTGGACACTGTCTTCGCCACTAACTATTATTTGGCATGTTTCTCTCTGTTGGAAATCTTTTGGGCCACTCATCTCTTGATGGCCCGTTCTGTTTGGAGCAGACCAAGAAATCCAAGGTTGGATTCAAATTTTTTATCCTTTACAAGACTGAGGGCTATTCATCTGCACTTCTGCCCCAGGCTCCGATATGTCCTCCCGATGGCATCTAACAATACCCTGTCCAAGGTGCTGGAGACCCTCCACATACACTGCTGCGGTGATCTCAAGCAGGTCTTCCACGTGGAGCAAGAGTTCCTAGAGAAAATAGCGGCCACGCATGGAAAAGGCATGCTGGAATTCTCAAACCTCAAGAGACTGTACATGTACGATCTCATCAGTTTGCAACAGATATGTGTGGCCAAGATGTTTGCTCCCAAGCTCGAGACCATCTGCGTCAGAGGATGTTGGGGCCTGAGGCGTCTCCCGGCCACTGACAGTGGCCGCCGCCAAGATGGCTGTCCTGTGTCGGTGGACTGCGAGAAGGATTGGTGGGACAAGCTGGAGTGGGATGGCATGGAGTCTGGCCACCACCCCTCCCTCTTCGAGCCACGCCATTCCAAGTACTACAAGAGGCGTCACCTGAGGACCACGGTTCTCCGTTGAGCGAGCCGAAGTGATCGCCTACATGCTTCTAACTGTTCTCCTGGTACGTACACATGAACAAGCAACTTCGATCGATTCCTCTTCCTTTGCAGCGATTTTTCTTTCAAGTTAGTTTCATTTTGTACTCCGTGTACTGATGATGAGTTAATATTATTTGTATTATGATCTCTGTAGATAATCTGGAGTGTTGGAACGACGACGGAACAATGACGATGGCAGCGGCTGGCTGCTTTATTTCTCTGGTATTTGGCTGACTGTTGCTGCTGCTCTGCGATCAGCCAAGTTCGAGTTGCAATATGGTTTGAGTTGCTTGCCAAATCTTCGGTGTGTTTTCTGAAGAAAGAAAGAATAAATAATTTGGTTTCTGATGCTAGCTACGTACCTCGTACTTGCACCAACCAAGTTAGTTATCGGTGTTTATGTGTTTGCTTGATACTAGTATGTGTGAATTCGTGTGCATGTCTCTTTTGAGAGACTGACTGACTGATGTATCCTCCTTTGATTTGGTTTGGTTTGCCTGGTTATGTGTGTGTGTGCACTTGAAAACTGAAATAAGGGGGCTGGGTTTGATGCCTCCACAGAACTGAAGCCCATGCTGTGTGAGTGTTGGCTTTATATTTCATTCAGTAATGGACAAAATGTATTGTTTGTGATCTATGCTGCCAGCGAATTATATATAAATGGCTTGGTTTGATCTACATGGAGTGTTAATTGGTTATTTGTTTCCTGTATTAATGCTTAATACTTGTTTCGCTAGCTATAATAGCTAGTGTATGTGGGTGCATTCAGACCTTCAGGGCCGAATTAGCAATAGCACTGGGATGTACTGATGCCACACCACGCATGGGGAACTGAAGGTGTGAGGGGGCTGTTCAAGCACTCCATTTCATCATGTACTTCTTGTTCCGATCCGACAGACCACAAATGCAGAGACTTTTTTCCATTATTTCAGACTTCAGAGCAATGGAAACATATATGCACCACCATACGAGCTGAGAATAAGCGATATATATGTATAACTAGGTAGGCAGGTGCGCTTCGCCATGTCCGTAGTGACTGCACATACCTTTGAAAACGGCAGTACATTCAGTAGAGTGAAATAGGTGACAACCTTGGAAATTGCAATATATTCAGTGAGTGAGTAAATGGCAAACGTTCACAGATTCACTAATCTATTAGCGTACAATAGAGTGAAGCACCCATTCACTAAAATATAGGTCGTACATTAGTTAGATTGGGCATTGCCACACAAATGTATAGTCTTGAACAGAAAGAGAGTATATAGATATAAAAATCCTGCATATGGTAAAAAGAGGATTTATGTCGATGTCATGTATGATCATTTCACTTTAACACAGAAATTTTGTATACAGGTAGAGAAAAGTACAGCTCTGACATATTGGATAAAAATGTACTCTGAACATTGATTTAAATTACTAAACTAAAGACATGTACATGATCGTCGGCTGCCTTCTGATATCTAAATTACTAAACTAAATTGATCTTTTGTGTTATGTGTCCGGCTATCTTCTCCTACGTAAGGTTTCAGTTTATAAGTGAAAAATGCAAGATTTGGTTAAAGGAAGCAAGTAAGTGCATGTAATCAACAGATCAAATGTAAAAGGCGGCATGGAGGAGCATGCACAAATTGCACATTTCTTATATAATTTTGTATATGTGTCTGCTGGTACAAATAGTTATAATTCATAACTTGTAATTCAGTAAGTGGTACAAATAGTTTCAGTAAGGCTGTAGTAGAGGACATTAGTAAATTTATTATGCATAACTCTAAAAAGAGTGTTGATGTGTTGCAAAGTTTCTGCGGAGTTGGCTTTCTGGTTCAGGGTGGGGTGGCATCCTTTTTGCTATGACAAACTAAACCATATTTTGCCATTAGTTGAAAGCCTAGGGCCTTATCCCTAAAACTCTAAAAAGACAAAGATGGAGCCACTATGCTGCTCTGCTCCATCTAGAATCCAGATGAAGTGAACCAAGATAATTAAGGATGTGATCAAGATCACCATACTTATAGTTATATGTAGGGTGGGCTAAACTAAGGGCAGTGGTCACATAATCTTCAGATTTTTTTAACTGAACCAAAACAACTGATAATCTAAGATCAATTTGCAGTTCCTCCTGCTGTGTCTCCCTTGCTTCCTGGCTGTGCCAACCTATCACACCTAGCTGAACCATGGTAATCCAAGGATTACCACCGGACGCACCTAGCTGCAAACCAGAGCAGCAAGAAACCAGAGCCTCTCAACAGCACTGCAGACCAGACCAGACTGGTGAGAACAAAAATTTTGTTCCATAATTGACACCACCGTTCATTTGGACATCCTATACAGTCAACTGTCAAGAGAACTCACGTGCAAAAGAATAAAAAAAAAAAAAAAACCCTGTCTGAATAGAGAAGAAATCGAGCATGGGAGAAGACGCTCGCTGTTCATGCCTGCTTTCGAGGTGCCACGCCGTCGCATTTGCGCTCCTGGGTCTGGGTGGGTATGCTATGGAACACGAGCGGCATCAGTCCCAATCCCATTGCTCTGGCGCGGTGCGACCTTGCCATGTTCGAGGAAATGCCATACCCGAAGCGGAGCAGCTGTTCTGAAGTTTTTTTTTTTAATTCCTGTTTTTCTATTTGGATGGACATGTTTGGCATAGGAGCCGGGATGAAACAACTCTTATCCAAATGCTAGTCCGTCACGATCCGAGACGGAATCGAGACGGATAATCTGGAATTGTAGAGAGTTTTGGGTAGCATTAGCAGGGAATTTGGGGGCGGAGCAGCAAGCAGAGCACGAGAATGGCGAGACGAATTCGAATTAAACGAAGGCTGTTACGAGTTCAGTTGTTCTATGCTTCACCCCGAAGGTGACTCTGGGCTTATATACCGCCCCTTACAGACGCAGGCCGTGGGCCGACTCGACGAAACACTAAGAAAAACGGCCTCAGGCCCAATAAACTCGACCACGACGAAACGCACGGCAATCAGCCACCTTGAGCCTGTTCCCCGCCTGTTGTCGGACGATCTTCAGGCATCCCTCCTGCCGGTGGCCGGTTCTTAACATTGCTCCTCCCTTGGAAACCAGCTTGCCCCCAAGCTGGACAAGCCGGGAACCTCCTCTGCAGATCTTCAGTTTCTTCCCAGGTACACAATGTCGCAGGGAAGTGATTCCCACTGCACCAATACCTGATGAATTGTGGACGCTCCAAACCTGCATACCCGGCTTTGGATAAACTGCAGTGGCTGTACTGAGACAGATGGATCTAATGGAATCTCAGAGATACTATCTTCAATTCTTGCTGACTGTGGAACATGCTTTTCAGTTGAGAAACATGAACCACGGGGTGTATCTTGCAATCAGCCGGCAACTCGAGCTTATAAGCAACAGGCCCAACACGACTAAGCACTACAAATGGCCCATACCAACGATAAGATAGTTTCTGATTCAGGCGTGGTGCTACAGAAGACTGAATGTATGGCTGTAACCTGAGATAAACCTTATCACCAACCTGAAACTCACGTTCACTTCGACCTTTGTCAGCTGGCCCTTCATGCGTTCTGAGCTCTATGCAAATGGTGCTTAATGACATCTGAGAGCAAGTTCCTTTCAATTAACCATTGCTCGAGATCAGAAGAATGCAACTGAACCTCATTTGCCAAACCAAACTGCCTTGGAGGGTGGCCATACATCACTTCAAATGGAGATCTCCCCAATGCAGAATGGTAACAAGTGTTGTACCAAAGCTGAGCAACAGATAACCACTTATGCCACTGCCTTGGACAAGCATGAACTACACATCTTAGGAAATTTTCCAAGCATTGGTTCAGTCTCTCGACTGTCCATCAGTTTCGTGGATGGTAAGAGGAACTTAGCAACAACCGAAAGTGTCGGACAACTCAAAGAGCTCTTTCCAGACTTTACTGGTAAACATCTTATCTCTATCGACACAATTTTCTATGGAAAACCATGATGTGCAAAGACAGAATCCAAGTATGCTTGAGCCACATCCAGAGCAGAAAATGGGTGTGATAATGCAATAAAGTGGATATACTTAGTGAACTTGTCAATGACAACCAGGATGGTGTCATACCTTTGAGATCTGGGAAGTCCTTCAATGAAGTCCATACAAACCACTTGCCAAGCCTGATCCGGTATGGCCAAGGGTTGAAGAAGACCAGGCTTCCTCACATGCTCCATCTTAACTTGTTGACACACTTGACATTCATGTACAAACCCGTGAATGTGTTTCTTCATATTAGGCCAACAAAACAGGTTTCCTGATTCTGTAATATGTTGCCTGATATCCAGAATGGCCTCCAACACTAGAGCTATGGACAGCTTGTAAAAACATGCTCCTGGGCCAGAGAATTTGTTCCCAACCAAATCCTGCCTTTGTGCCTGATTAAACCCTCATCAACAGAAAAATCACCAGATGGAGATTTCAAGATTTTCAAGGCTTCTTCATCATCTTCATAACCCAATTTAACTCTGTCCACCCAGTCAGTATTGCAGAATGATACTGCACTGAGAGTAGCTGGAGAATGGCACTGGACAAAGCATCAGCAGCTTGATTAGTTGCACCCTGCTTGTACACAATCTTGAATTGCAAGTCCATCAATTTCAACAGTGCTTTCTGCTGAATCCTTGAAGAGATTCTCTGATCACTGAGATGTAACAGACTTTTATGATCAGTTCGAATTACAAACTCAGCATTCTCAGTAAATAAGGCCTCCACTTGTCAATAGCCAAAAGAATGGCCATGCACTCTTTTTCATAAGTTGAAAGTGCCTGATTCTTGGGGCATACAGCTTTGCTTAAGAATGCAATAGGATGAGAGTCTTGTAACAGCACTGCCCCAAAGCCCACATCACTAGCATCAGTCTCTAATACAAATGTCTTGTTAAAATCAGGAATAGCCAAAACAGGTGCATAGACCAGAGCATGTTTGAGCTGAGCAAAAGCACTTTGAGTGTTGGTCGTCCACACAAAAGGCACACCCTTCTTCAATAACTCAGTCAAACTCTTTGCCGATGAGCCCATAATGCTTTATGAATTTTCTATAATACCCAGTCAAACCAAGAAATCCCCTTAACTCCTTCAAATTTTTGGGCACAGGACATTGTTCCACAGCTGTGATTTTGGATTTTTCAAAGGCCACACCCCGTCCGTAAATGACATGTCCCAAATACTCAATCTCCTGTTGAGCAAAAGAGCACTTAGACAACTTGATGTAGAACCGATGTTGCCTCAAAATCTCCAACACCTATTTCAAGAGCAACACATGTTCTTCCGAGTGGCGTAGTAAATCAAAATGTCATCCATAAACACCAACAACCCTTTTTCAACAATGGTGCAAAAATCAAATTCATGACACTCTAAAAGTTGCCGGAGCATTGGTTAGACCAAATGCCATTACCGAGAACTCATACAAATCCCACTCGTGAGTCTTGAAAGCCGCCTTACGAAAGTGTCTTCAAAGTTGAATGCAAATTTGATGATATCCAGCCCTAAAATCTAACTTGGTAAACCACTTAGCACCGGATAATTCATCAATGAGCTCATCCACAATGGGCATTGGATGCTTGTCCTTGACAGTCCGAGCATTCAAGTGTCTATAGTCAACACAAAATCTCCAAGAACCATCCTTCTTTTTTACCAAAAGAACTGGAGAAGCATAAGGACTCTGACTGGGCTTAATGATTCCACTTTGCAACATTTCCTTTAACTGCTTCTCAATCTCATCCTTTTGAGCCGGTGAATATTTGTAAGGCCTTATGTTGACAGGCTGTGCACCAGGCAAAAGCTGAATCCTGTGATCAAAAGGTCTTGGTGGAGGTAAGGCTGTGGGCTGCTGAAATAAATCAGAGTAATCCTGAAGTAATAACTGTACAGAAGGTGGAACATTGTCTATTGCAGACAGTTCCAAAGCATGGATGCCCTCTGCAGTCACATGACCAGTTTCAGAACTGTCACACCATTTCACCTGGACACAAAACTGAACAGCATCTCTACTGAGCAAAGCTTGAAGACCTTTTTCAGATATAGCAGCACACTGACTTTTCGCTTGCATTAACTCCATATAGTTCAATTCTTTTGCTCTTGTAAGTGACTCTCATCACCTTCTTAGACCAGTGTACCCACATGGGGCTACATTCTTCTAACCAGTCTTCACCCACCACCATATCAAAACATTTCAAAGGAAGAATACCAACAGATGTGACAAGGGAGTGACCCTGAACAGACCAAGATAAATCATGAATCTGTTTGTCACAGACCATAGTTCCTCCATCAGCAGCCACAAAACTTGTTGGCTTGCGGGGCACGATTGGCGCTTGTAACATCTTGGCCAGATTGCAACTGACAAAAGAGCCCACACTGCCTGACAGTATCTTCCACAATATCAGAGTCTTGCTCAGTATAAGTATAGTCTTCCTCTTCTAAAGCATCAAGTAACTCCTCAATCACATGAATAGGAACTTGAGCAGGGCATTTATGTCCCTTGCTCCACTTAGACCCACATTTAAAGCAGAGCCCATTTCTTCTTCTATACTGCTTGAGTGCAAACATTTTATCTTTAGATTCACTCACCCCAGGCTTCTCAGCATTAGTATGTTTCACCTTCTCAACACCTTTTAGCTAAAACTTTGCCTGATCCTTCCACACCCCTTTGCCCTTATGCTTGACCAACTTAACCTCCTGAATAAGAGCTAAGGCACTAGCAGTATCCACATTGATTGGCCTATGGAGCACCAAACTTGCCCTGATATCCTCACGCAAGCCAGCCATATACCGAGTAACAAAATAGGTCTCATCATAATTAGCATTGTAGAGTAGTAGATTGTGAGCACCTTGTTCAAATTCAGCTGTGTACTCATCAACCGAGCCCTTCTGCACAATTGCTTCAAATTGCTTGAGAACGATGGGGTACTGGTGCTTGTCAAATTTCAGCATCACCTTCTCACAGAGATCCTCCCACTCAGTCAACCTTCCCCGCCGCTCCACATTATGCAGCCATGTCTTCGCCGAACCCACAAAATTGAGAGCGGCAAAACGAGTCTTCAGAGATGCATGTATGGAGTAAACCTCGAAATACATCAAACAGTGGTCCATCCATAAACGAGGGTTCGAGCCATCAAATTTCGGGAACTCTAATTTCGGGAATGGAGGTGGACGCAAATTTGGATCATGGTGTGAATTAGCCGACGCACCAGGTTCAAAGTGTTGCGGCCGGGTTCCGCGAAACCCGCCGCAGTGGGTCGCCACTCCCATTGAGCGGCGCCGCAGGCATCACCAGAGATGGGGATGACGCCGCAGGCGCTGCGTTGAGGTCGATCCCCCTGTGCAGGCGCTGTCCGACCGTGGTGGGCGCGACGGGCGGCACGCCACCCGAGTAGAGTTCGACGTCGGTAGTTCGCCGAGAACTCCCCGACCCGGCACAGGCCCCGCGTTGGGATCCATTGTCTCCATCCTTCGCCGAGGTAGTCGACGGTGCTCGAGGTGTCGCGGATCGTGGACTCCGTCGCCTCCGTCCCTGTCACACAAATCGCTGAGCACCGTATCCGCCTCCGACTGCTTCGTGCTCACATCAATCACCGAATTGAGGGTCTCCTTGACCATGTCCTCAACCCGGTGAGCTCGGAGGAGACGCTGGCGATTTCGTCGAAGCGCTTCGACATCGCATTGAACTTGGTGGCCAAGTCCTCCAAACTCGCTGCCATCTGGACTTGCGTCTTCGTCTGCTTCTTCCCCGGCGCCAGGTCGACGAACAGCGAAGGGAAAAACCGATCTCACCGTGGAATCGAAGGGAGATGATACCAATTGTCATGATCCGAGATGGAATCGAGACGGATAATCTGGAATTGGAGAGAGTTTTGGGTAGGATTAGCAGAGAATTTGGGGGCGGAGCAGCAAGCAGAGCATGAAAATGGTGAGACGAATTCGAATTAGGCGAAGGCGGTTACGAGTTAAGTTGTTCGATGCTTCACCCCGAAGGTGACTCTGGGCTTATATACCGCCCCTTACAGACGTAGGCCGTGGGCCGACTCGACGAAACACTAAGAAAAACGGCCTCAGGCCCAATAAACTCGACCACGACGAAACGCACGGCAATCAGCCACCTTGAGCCTGTTCCCCGCCTGTTGTCGGACGATCTTCATGCATCCCTCCTGCCGGTGGCCGGTTCTTGACATAGTCTTACATACATAAGTATTCAAAAATGATTTAAAACCTCATAATTTTAGTGGCAGCCTGGTAAGCAAGAATGATGGCGTATGTTTTTTTTAAAAAAAATATCCTAAGAAGTATGTAAAAATAGGGGAAAATAAAATAAAATTATCATTAAAGGAAATGCCCTGCGCTATGTTATGCTCCTATACGGATCTCTACTGTCCAGAAAAAAAAAAGATTTGGCACAAATATAGAGCTGGAGCACCTGGAGGGGCAAAAAAACCGTCTTCCACGATGAAACTTAACACCGTTACATGCCAAACTCACGATAGTTTCAGTTTAGGAACAAAATTTTGAAAAGGTGTCAGTTAGGGAAGATTTGAAGTTCTGGTGCTAAGTTAGGAAGAGCAAGATTTTTTTAGTGTCAAATAAGGAATTTTCTCTATAATATGATGTACCTATATATACCAAAGTAAGGGATTCTCCTACTCTTTCACTTTTTAAAAAAAGCATATCGTCAACAATGAAAAAATAATCCCAAAAGACAAGTTGGCTATCCCTTGATTTTCAGTAGCCCAACCGTGGGCACTCGCTATCTGATTTTGTAAAACAACAATACTGTTGTGGGTCTCTTTTTTTCTTTTTTGAAAAGTTTTCTATTTTACAAAATAGCAAAACAATAATATTTGGCTAATAATTTTAGCCAAACTGTTGGAATTGCTCTTATACAGCCACAAAACAGGGTAACATGTGGAAACCGAACACTATTACTAAATATAAGTACGATGCAACCGTGACACTTCCACCACATAACAAGTATGGTTCACCAAGAGGACGTAGCTTTGCTTCCAACAATGGAGGTAGAAACACCCTCTAGTTTTAACTCTTCCATTCCATTAATTACCACACGCCTCCTATTCCTTGAGACCTTGACTGATAGAATCGGGAACACCCCCCTTGTGTGGTCTAAAGTTCTGTAGCCGAAGCGAGGTGGCGTGCCACCGAAATGGAATCAGCTCAACAACTGCAGAGCAAAAGGGGGCAAAATCTCCCCTTTTTTAAGCACCATTCTGAACCTGTCATGCCATAGCATCCAGAGAAAAATCCTTATCTTCAATGGTAATATGGCCTTCCACAGCTCTTTCATCCTTTGACCTTCCACTAGTCATCGAACAGTTTATAAAGAGACTTTATATAGAATTTCCCGATGGCTCAAGCTTCCAAACCAGTTTGTCTTCTTCACTGCTTACCTTGAACTTAATAGCATTTGCTTTCCTAGAATATAGGACGCCTGATACATTCAATCAGTTGCCTTGCTTTGTAAATGACCTTCCATTGTTTTATTTTTCAACAATTACTCGCAGATAAAAGAAGTAAAGATTAGGCCGGTTGGCAATACTCACAATGGTTGTGGCGTCGATGGGGAGCTTCTTCATGGAGAGGGCAAAGCTGAATGGCACTGCTCGCTTGGCCAGGATGAAAGGGGAAGCAAGTGAATTTGTCTCTGGCCAGGGTTTTCTTATATTTAGTATCAGATTTTTTTTTGTGTGTAAATAAGCGTTAGAGCCTAGTGCACAAAAGGGGAAGCTTGAGTTGGATGCTATGCTCTGCTTTGTTGTGAAGCAGGTGCAGAGTTAGGACTGGAATAGCACATTGTAAAGGCCGTGTCATGGCTTCCATGGTACCCACTTTTTGTAGAATGCACCAGCAAAGAGGATTTACTCATGTCTGGTGGGTGAAAAGTGCAGGACCTCAACTCTTCAGATAGCATGGGTGTAGCCTTACCCTTTGTCAAAGATACAGACTTACCGCTGGGATTGGTAAAAGCGTGGGTAGGTGCAAAAATGAGACTAGTGATGGTCAAGCTTGGTAAAGCAAGATTAAGGCAATTGAACGTGACATACCATTATGTGCATCTCTGTCATGCTGATTTGCTCAGCATAGTGAGTGGCACTTATTACTTCATTAGTCTGGCTCGACTATGATACCCTCTGACATTCCAAATTATGGTTTATTTTTGCTTTATCCTAAGTGAAACTTCTAATAACTTTGATTAAGTTTATAAAAATGTATTAATATCTATAATATCAAATTAGTTCCCCTTAACTGTCCATGAAGTATGTGTAATTATTTGAATTTATAGATCTAATATGTAATATAATATTTCCGCCCAAAAACATGGTCAAGGTTTGAAAATTTTGACTTGAGCCAAAGGTGAAGTGAACTTGTATAATAAGATTTGAAAAGTACAGAAATGAATGACCGACAACATGATCAATGTTAGAAAATTTTAACTTGTGATAAAGCTAAAATGTGAACTACAAGAATAAAGAAGTTCACATACATGAATGATCCGCCATTAACTCTGACAAATCAAATATGGGCGGTCCAAAAGCAACGGTTCCGGTACTCAGGTGGGGAATGGGTCATCCCCGTCCCTCCCGACACGGGCGACCCGGGCGGCTCGAGCAGCTCGAGAGGTGCGTGTACGGCGAACCATGGCGGGGAGGTTGACACGCCCCGAGCACGCCCCGGGGAATCGTGAGGGGCTCCGCTCCGCATCGGGACTCGGGGGTAGATGCGGGATTTCATGGTGGAGTTGGTGATACCACACGGAGGCACCGGGGCACACGTCTCGACTCCTTCGGTTGCTGACCTCTCGGGCCATGGCGGGTACACCCCCGGGGGGCGGAGGGACAAGGTTCCTGGCCGAGCCTCGGGCGGAAATAGCGATCTCACACCGCTTCCTCCTCCCGTTCTCGGTGGCGGCGCAAACCCTAGCGATTCCTCCAGAATCGCGTAGGGAGCGGGTGCTGGGCGAAACAAGTCAGAAGGAGCAAGGCGGGGCGGATTTCAAACTTCCTCACGAGGTACGAGATCATCCCGATGCTGATTTGAGTCTTCGTTTGGAGCACATCCGGGTTACGTGGTTTGGAGGTTCGATCGTCTGCGATTCGGTTTTGAGTAGCGAGTATCGAGATTCGCGATCTAAAAGTTCCTCGCCCCTTCGTGGAGAACCACATTCGAGATCCGGTTGGGCGACCTTGGGTGGTGATACTCGTTCTTTTGTGTAGGTTGTTCAGGCTCCTTCGCAGCCCGCTAACAACATGAACAAAGGCGTCCTTACTTCTGCTGGCCGCCCCTAGGTTTGAGGGTAACTGCGGTGGAGGGGGAAGGAACAACTGGTATGGGCAGGGGGATAGAGGCCAGGCACCTAGAGGTGGTAGAGATAGGGGAGGCATGTTTCAAGGAGGGAGAGGATTTGATAATAGAGATATGAGAAATCAACCACAACATAATGAACAAGCCCCACAGCCTGAACAGCAAGAAGGTCCGGTTATCCAACAAAATATGGAGACTAGTGAGATTGAAGCCTCAGTGAACAACAATCCTAATCACGGAGGGAATGAGAATCAAGTGAATGTTGGTCAAGAGCCGGGTCACCAAAGTGGTAATCGGGGATCCTATTGACGCACCTCGCTCTGTCATAGGTGTGGAAGGGTAGGTCATCAACCAAAGGATTGTCCTAGCCCTGTTGTGTGTTCTAGATGCAAAGCTGAAGGTCATGTGGTCAGGGTTTGCAATACAAAAATGCCCTGGGACTTTAATGCGCCATTCTACGGGCTAACTGCTTATGGTCGTGGTTTTCATATGATTGAGAGCTCACAAGCTGATGAAGGCATCGAGATATGACTTCGTGGCAATCGATAACCGTAATAGCTGGCCAAGTGTCCCCAAGACGGATAGAACAAGAATTTGCTCGCAAGCTGGAAGTTAATCTTTATGGAGATGGTATGCAAAAAAAGTCAGTGAAGGCAAGTACCAACTAAGGTTCCTTAATGTTCAAGCACTAAATGATGTATGCCACTTTATTGAGATGAGAATGAGGACAGTCCCTGAAGCTGTTATCAAGGTAGAGAAATGGGATCCCTCAAATGGATCCAAAGGGGTACTAGAATCTGCTTGGTTTAGAATCACCAATATTCCATATGAGAAGAGGTCTTATGCCAATGTGTGTATGGTTGCCTCAAAGGTGGGACTGCCACTTGAAGTTGATAGGGACAATCTGACAAAGCATGAGTTTGTGAGAGTTAAGATTGGCTGTAGAGATATTACCAAAGTGCCTGCATCAGTTGATGGACTACTAGATTTCTTATAGTATGATTTCTTCTTTCAAAGAGAAGTCATACAAGAATGGCATACCAACCAGGCTGGTACTCACTGGGTGAGGAATGGGAGAGATAACCCTAGGGAGGGGGCTCCTTCTCCCAAAAAACAGAAAACTGAGCAAGATAAGAATCAAGATCAATCTTCTGCTGGCCCCAGTAATTACAAGACTAACACCGGTAAAGGGAAGCAAATGAGTGTTGGAACCTCTCAGGGTTCATCTCAACAAATATCTTCTGCTAGTAATGGGCTGTACTATGGCAATGTTTGGATGGGAGAGCTGGTCTCTCCTTCTGGGAGACTGCAATTTGGGGACTTTGATACAGTCCAGACCAACAAAGTAAGTTGTTTCACTGTGGAGGCCAATCATAGGATGGTTATTGATGAATATGGTTCAAACCTCAAGCAGCATAAACAAGACTCTTTATTGACAGCTGAAACCAAAAATGCCATCAATGCAACAAGCAAGGACTGTTTCTTTCAGATTGAGGATTTCTCTAGAAGCAAAACCATCAAGAAGAGTCTGGATACAATTGTGGAAGTAAATGAGGAAGAGCTGATTAGAGCTGTCTCCATCAGCCCTATTAAGGGGAGCCAAGAAGCCCCCGAGTTGGGTCTTTCAAGCCAAGAGGATATGCCGGGTGAGGAGGATCTGAAGGTGGGCTCCAAAGGAACAAACATGGAAGTGATAGCAGCTGATCTAAGTGATATGGGGATTTAGGAAGCTGAGAAACTCAATTCTGCTATGCATGGTAACTTAGAGGAAGCCGAGAAACTCAAATCTGAGATGCAAGATAACTCAATTGAGAAGGTGTATCCGACAAAACTTGCAAAAATCGATGATATCAGTAATGTAAGTTGGGAGAAGCGTGAAAAGTGCTTGGTGAAGGAGATGATGGTGGAGCGTATGAGGGCACGAATGGCTGGTATAAATGGCAAGATGTTAGACAAAGCAAGAGAATCAATGCTAATGGAGTCTCTCAAGTCAAGGTTAATGATTAGGCTCAAAAAAAGTTAGCAAAGGAGCATAATGATAAAGGTACTATTTCTCCACACCGAATTCCTTTGCAATTCTGTCAACTTCTCAAGTAGCTAATCTTGCCAACAAAATGGGAATCTCTAACAAGTCTTTAAATTTTGATAAAATTGACTTGCTTAAGGACTTAGAGAATGCTAGAATGAAATTGAGTGAACATACTTCTCTGAAATTGCTTGCTGAAAATGCTTGTTAGCAAGGAGGGAGATATAGAGGGTGATGATATAGAGGATCATAATGTCCTTGATCGGGATTCTGATGATTCTTTTGAAGAATCCTATATCGGAGTTTCAAATACTAAGAAAAGCAAATCGCTAAGAAAAAAAGGAGAAAAAAACTATGGCATTCAAGGGGTCTCCCCGCTGATGACTCCAATAAAGGTGAAAGAGAAAATTCTATGGTTAGCCCCGAATTATTCTCGGGAAAAAAAACAAAAAAACAAGGTTTCCCAATGATAGGCATCATTTGGAATCTGTAGAGGGGTGGCCAAAAAGGGCCCCGAGTACTTTCATAAAAGAGTTAATGGGGATCATAAGACTGATTTCATTGGTTTACAGAAACCCCGAAATAGTCCTACACTGACAAATTCTTTAGAAAAATTGATAACAACAAAGAGTTCACCGGATCCGGACTCCTTCTAATGGTAAATCTGGTGGCATGTTAAGTGGAATCAGGAAAGATAGATTTGATATAGAGGAGTATGAATGTGGAGAGTATGTGATCATGGCCAATGTGTTTGATAAAAAACTTAACAAGCATTGGTCCTTGGGGAATGTCTATGGTCCCGCCCATAATGAACTAAAATATAGCTTCCTAGCCGAACTATCCGTGGTTTTGTTTTAAGGCTAAACACCCCATCTTAATCGGGGGACTTCAATATCCTAAGATTAAGCTCGACAAGAACAAGGCTTTCAATGAAAATAATTTCTCCCCTGTTTTCAATCTTATAATCAGCTCTTATGAACTTAGGGAATTACCTTTGGTCAGGGCAAGTTTACCTGGAGTAATAACAGGGGTCAATCCTACTATGGAGAAATTAGACAATGTGCTAATCTCCAGTTCTTGGGAGAGTGAATTTCCCCATTGCAATGTTAGGAAAATCCCCGGATATATGTCCGATCACAATCTTTTGATTGTGATAACTCGATCTTGACCAAAATATTGGTGCAAGACCTTTACGCTTTAAACCGCTTGGCTCAAACTTGCAGATTTTGAACCTAAAATTAAAGAAATTTGGAACAGAGATGTCAAAGCCAAAACTGGAATTGATACCTGGTGTATCAAGATGGACAGAGTAAGAAAGTTTCTCAAGGGTTGGGGCAAAGTCTTAAAGGACACAATAGAAAATACAGGAACATTTTAAAAAATGAATTAGAAACTTTGGAAAAATGGGAAGAGGAGGAAAGTCTAGACCATGAAAAGCTCAATAGAAAATCTTTTATTCAAAGTGAATTCATGAGATTATTAGAAGAGGAGGAGCTATATTGGCACAAAAAATCCAATAGCAAATGGTCAAGGCAAGGTGACTCGCAACACGCCTTTTTTTTCATAGAATTGCTAATGGGAAAAAAAAAAAAAAAACACCATTTTCTCTCTTGCACATAATGGCCAAACTATAGAGGGGGATGAGGCTTTGGTGGAACATGCCACTGAAGTTTTATAAAGATCTGTTTGGTCCTTCCGACCAAGCTGATTTCTACATAGACCCCGAATCTTTGGGATAGTAGTGAGAAAGTCTCTGAATAGGAAAATGAGGATTTGGAGAGAAAATTTTGTGAAGAGGAGATTAAAAAGGTGGTCTTTGCAAAGGAAAAGAACACAACCCCAGTGTCCCGATCATTTCCCTATTGAATTCTATCAACAACTGCTTTGAAATTATTAAAAGGACCTTCTTGTCCTTTTTGATGATTTCCACAATAACAAACTTGATATTGGGAGATTCAATTATGGAATCATTTCTCTGTTGCCTAAAGTGAAAGAAGCAAACAACATAAAACAATATAGGCCTATTTGCCTATTAAATGTGGTCTATAAAATCTTTACCAAAGCTCTCACTATGAGGATGGAGAGTGTCATGGCAAGAGTTATTAATAGATGCCAATCTGGTTTCATTAAAAACAAAACATCAAGGATGGGATTATTGTTTTGCACGAAATCCTTCATGATACCAAAGTAAAAAAGAAAGACGGGCTAGTTCTTAAACTAGACTTCGAGAAGGCGTATGATAAAATCAATTGGAACTTCCTCTTTTCTTGTCTTAAGAATAGAGGTTTTGGGGAAAGATGGTGTGACTGGATTCAGTCTATTATGAGCACCGGGACTTGGAGTGTAAAAGTGAATAATACTTGTGGGGAGGTATTTTAAATCTAGAAGGGGTGTTAGACAAGGAGATCCTTTGTCTCCCTTCCTTTTAACATTGTCGCCGATTCACTTGCTAAGATGATCTCTATGGCTCAAAAAGAACAACTTAATCAAAGGGTTAGTCCCCTGAATACATTGAAAATGGGGTTGTGGTCCTATAGTATGCCGATGACACCATCTTGTGTCTCCAAGATGATGTAAATCAGGCAGCCCATCTAAAACTTCTTCTCTATCTCTATGAGAACATGTCTGGTTTGAAGATCAATTTCTCAAAAAGTGAGGTAATGATGATTAGACATGATGATGATAAAAATGTTTTGTACTCTAACATGTTTAATTGTGCAATTGGAGAATGGCCCATCAAATATTTGAGGGTCCCCGTTTTCAGGGCAGATTGCATGTTGTGGACTGGCTCCCAATTTATGAGAAAATCCCGAAAAGGCCGGATGGTCGGAAAGGTAGTTCTTTGTCTTTTGGTGGGAAATTGACACCGATAAATGCTTGTCCGAATAACCTACCTATCTATGCAATGTTCATGTTTTGGCTGCCTGTGATGCTCTTAAACAAAATGGATTCTCGCTAGAAGAAGATTCTTTTGGTAGGGTGGGAGTTTAAAGAGAAAATACCACCTGATTAAGTGGTCTGTTATAACTAAATCCAAAAGCAAAGGGGGACTGGGGATTAAGGAGCTCAGGAGGATGAACATGAGTCTTTTGTGTAAGTGGTGGTGGAAAGTAGAGAACGGGATTGGAATTTGGAATGATATTATAAATAAGAAATACATGAAAAAGGGGATGGTGAGTACTCTCAAGAGTAATCCTAAGAATTCACCTGTTTGGAATGATTTGTTGAAGGTTAAACATGTCTATCTTAAAGGGAGATCCATGCGGATAGGCAATGGCAAAAACACTAGTTTTTGGCACGATAAATGGTGTGGACAAGTTTCCTTGGCGGAGAAATTCCCTGATCTATATGAGATCAATAATGAACAAAATTGCTCGGTGGCAGATATCAGGCAAAGAAATTGGAGACTCATCTTTAGGAGGTGGTTATATGAGGAGCTACAATGCCAGCTAAGGAGATTACATGATATAACCTTTCGTTGTATCTTAACCTCCGAGAAGGACAGAGCTAGATGGGACTTGGAAAAGTCCGGTAATTTCTCTGTGAAGTCGAAGATATAAACTGGCCGAGCCGCCATGAATATGGAAACAACTATAAACCTGTTTGGAAAGCTAAAATCCCTCTAAAAATCAAGATTTTTATGTAGCTAGTGGAGCAAAATGTTATTCCGACAAAAGATAACCCGATCAAGTGAAAATGGAAAGGGTCACCTATGTGCTCATATTGCTCAAAATGAAAAGTGTAAATCATATCTTTTTTGAGTGTGCATCACCAAATATATTTGAAGTTTGATTGCCTTTTCATTTGGAGTTAAATGCGCACTGCTTGGTTTTATCGATTCGCCTTGGATCCGAAAGATTTTACCTCAGCCCCCAATATGCATATGTTTGGCCTAGCAACCGTATCTTAGGGCTATTTGGAGAACGAGAAACTTAATTTGTTTTGAGAAAAAATGAGTGCAATCTCCTACTAAGATTGTATGCTTAATGTGCTCTTTTCTTACATACTGGGTAGGTATGCTAAATGAGGATCTCAAAGCGCAAAGTGGTGGCCGGAGCGGAGGCAATCAAGAAGGCGGCGTTATCCTTCCACAAGCGGCCGAGCCCCGAGCGCCCCCGAGAGAAGCGCTTGGTGCCATATGCGGGAGGTGGAACTTATCGATCGTCACGGCCAGCGTGGAGAAAGACTTGATCAGCTCAACTACTACGCTTTAGTTTTGCTTTGTTGTGTTCCTTTCGATGTTATCCCGCTTTTTGTAAAAAGTAAGGTGGAATGGTTGTCCGAGTGGGCGCTCTTACGGGCTGTCCCCGCAGCCCCTCAACTAGGTTCCCTAGGTGTTCTTAGTTGGAGGGTGGTTTACCATTTTTTCGTATGCAAACCGGTAGTAATGGTCAAGTGATGGTAGTTAATGTCCACTTTTATATATATAATATGCTATCAATTATGGGATGAATGTTACTAAAGCTTTATTATTTCTAATTATTTCCACGGGTTTTGGTTCACACTCGGTTTTGTAGGAGAACTCCTAAAAACAAGAGAAACAGAAATGAAAAAGAGAGAAAATAGAGAAATCAAGAAAAGGACCAAAACAGACGATTAGTAGAAATTCCAAGGGTGTAAATGATAAAGAAGACAAACTCGAAAGGCCGGGGCCCACATGTCAGATGTGGGGCCGGGCGTTCGACATGTGGGGCCACGTGGCTCCCCGGGTGGAACCACGTGTCCCGCTTCGAACCTTCCTACAACCGACCTATGGAGTAGATCTACGCCCGTCCAATCAAGTCGGTTTGATCCAAGGACCGAGATTCATCCTATGCGGCTATATAAGCAAGGACGAGCTACCCCCTCAAACCCTAATTTCATTATTAGAATTCATTCTTCGAATTCATTCCGAGAGTCTAGGGTTAGAGAAGTCAAGATCTCCATGATTAGAGCTAGACACTTCTAGATTAGCTACTACAAATCTTGATTAGCAATCAAGTTTATTAGAAATAGAGAGATTAGTAAGGAGTGCTTCGGAGGAGTTCCGGCCGGTCAGATCTTCTCTCTTGTATTCTACGGGATCATTCTCGTCGCTAGAGGAGGAGTGTATTCAGAGATTATCTGGTGTTCGACTTCATAATTAAAGTAAGTTTTGGTTTACTTTATTCTTCAAGTTTGCAACTCTTTTTGAGTACTTTGATCTTGGTTGCTCGAGATTAGAGGGATAATTCCTAGTGTAGGCGCGGTGCTTAGACTAGAGTTATTTGTGAATGCCCCTTTTTGGCTTGGAATCGGTGGTAGTATCATAAAGGTGACTTTATTGCTTTATTGAATCCTCTCAGAGCCCACTTCCCGCCAAGAAGTGAATGGTAGGCTTTTGTTGACACATATTAACGTATACTTTTACTTGTCAACTGAATATGAAGAGGGACTAAAATATAATTAGATCACCTTATTAGGGCTTACGCCGACAATTTCCATGAGTTTTGGTGAAGTTGTGATTTTCGTGGACTAAACAGAAAACAAATGAGAGTTATGAAGACATACGACTCCAAGACGTGTCCCAATCGTACTCAAATCCAACTCCTACAAAAGAGCAACATAGAAGTACTTCAAATGAAGAATCAAAGTACAACATTGCGAAGAGCTCATCAAGATGATGGAAATGAATATATCATTTGCCATATTCGAGTCCGTAATCGAAAGATATCGGTCGTAGAGCGGGGTTCGGTAAAACGGGCATACCTCCCTCATCCGGACTCCGTTTGACGCCGAATTAATACAATTCGGAAACGGCACGACGACACGCACGCACCCACAAAAGCTCAGCCCAGGTGGGGCCCATCTTGGGCCGACCGCCTAATATTAAGGCCGGCCGCCTCCCTCTCCACGCCATCACCGCCGCGCTTCCGAAGCTTCCTCAACCGACTTTTGACACGCGATCTAAACCACATGTTTAATGTCGGTTTGATCCGACGACGACGGGAAGAGTACGAGTTGTAATCCAAGTCCAAGACGTGGCACCTCCTTCGGACTATATAAGCAGCCCCAAAGGCGTCCCCCAAGAGACATCATCTCCTCATTAGCTATCGACGAGAGAAAAAAATCTAGGGTTTCATATTAGAAGAGAGAGAGGTCCCTCTAGTTGTCTAGTTCATCTAGTTCTAGTTCTAGATCTAGTTCTTCTAGTTCATCTAGTTGTAAGATCAAGGAGAGAGGAGCGGAGAAAGCTGGAGATCCGGACTGCCGGATCTTCATCAACATTGTACATCTACAAAGAACTAGTTCGGTTTCAAAGAATCTCCGTGTTCTTCATTTATTATTTCTATTTATTCTATTCAATTAATTTCAGTTCTTACTTTACAATATTTACCGGATCTCTGCTCGTATTGAGTGCTCTAGTTTTAACGTGAAATTAGAGTAGTAATTAATAGTGTAGGCGTGGTGTCTAGACTAGAGATTACCCGAGTTTGCGCCCAATCCCACGGTTAGTTGTGGTAGCCCCGGGGTGACAAAATTGCCGGTCGCTGTAATCCACCACGTTCGGGTTGGTGATTCAGAGCTTTTTGGCGGCCTTCCCCGATCACCCTTTCCCGTCTTTTTCGAGGATCGGACGGTACCGCCGCCCGACGTAAGTAAAGTAAAGCAAGCCTTTGATTATTTAGATCAACTTAGAATACTTAGAAAATTCTAAACTCTCTTCTCACATCATTATTCTTTTTCTTCGGACGTTCCTACTCTTTCTAGTACACTTCACGTTCCCGTGGAAATCGATACTGAATACTCCCGGGTGAAAGCTACATCGGTATCCGCGGCGCTATGATTTCTCTCGCTCGCGTTAATTTATACCAACAAGCTTTGTGCATTCTTAGTAAAGTAATTTTGCCTTACTTTATTAAGGATTAGCGTCCACGATAGAATAAATAAATTGAGGTTTATCGAGGTTAGAATTAGAAAGTCGAGTTATCTCCTAGTCTAGCTAGTTTCTTAAGTACTTTTGATTGTGAAGTGGATTGGGTAAACGCTAGTTATATTCACCTCTTGTTCCTTTGGGTTCGATATTTTAAAATCGAGAGTTCATCTTTTGGTGAAGTGCTACAACGGTATTTCTATCTCGTGCGCTTGAGGATATTTTTATCTTTATTGTGAGCGGTTAATTTATACCAACAAGCATTTCTCGCGCCGTTCTTGGGAACGGTAGTTTTGCCGGATAGTAACTTAGAGTATTACCTTAATCTTGTATCTTATATTTATCATTTATCTTTTTTATTGTTTGTTTACTTTTATTGCATTTACATTCAGTATTTACTTTCTCGCATTTACTTTCAAAGCATTTATTATCTTTTTTAATTTTTGTATTTATTTTCTGTTTTTTATTTCTTGTTTTTATTTTATATATATATATATATATTTGAAAAAATGGAACAAAAATATTTATACCAGATATGGAGCACCTTCTGACTTATACCTTAGGCCACCGAGTCAAATAAACCTATTTTATCTTCTAGCTATGAGTTACGTCCCGATTTTATTCAATTAGTTTAGGAAAATCTTTTCTTTGGAGATGAATACGAGAATCCTTATTCTCATTTGCTTGAGTTTGACCAAGTTTGTGCTAGCCTACACTTAAAGGGTATGTCGATGAAACCCTTAAGTGGAAGCTCTTTCCTTACTCTTTGAAGGGAGAAGCCAAACATTGGTATAATCTTCGCATTAGGAATTTTCAAGGGGATTGGGAATCCTTACGTTCAATTTACGTCTACAATTCTTCCCAAATCCACGGGGTTGTCAAACTTCGCCTAGAAATTTTAAGGTTTAAACAATTAGAGGATGAGTCTTTAGGTAGAGCTTGGGAGAAACTAGAGTTGATTCTATATTCTAGTCCCAATCTTTCTTTGCTCGAACCTATGGTTCTACAACACTTTTCATGGGCCTAAACAAACACACTATGGACTTTCTTAACACGGCCTCGGGAGGATCGTTTATGTACAGAACTCCAAATGATGCTAAGGCTATCCTTTTAAGCATCATACAATGTCTTCCCGATGAGAAGGAGAAGTGGTTAGAAGAGCCGTAAAAAAAGAGATCCTTTATTAGAAACAACCCAACCTATAGAATCTTTAGATCCTGAACTAGCTCCAAATGAGAAGGAGGACACTCCTCTTTCTCGATTTTATGCTTGATTTTGAAGAGGAGCTTTTTGCCGATTTTGGAAACACTTCAAAATATCAAGTAGAGAGAAAACCTTATGGGCAGTCTCTAACAATAGAGCTTTTTGAAGAAAAGTTCCTGAAAGAGACTATGAAGGAATTAGTTTCTATCATGAGCTACGAGTGGGTAGAAGAGTCGGAGCTTTCACCTAATATCATTCGTTTAGACACACCTTCTATACCCATTAGATGCCAGTTTAATAGAGGACCTTTCGATGCCCTATATAACCTTATGGTAGGAGTCAATATCATGTCTGCTCTTTTTATGCAAGATTATGTTGATGACATAGTCTAATCTCCTACCAACAAACGTTTGAAAAACCTTTTTGGACACATTGTTCCAAGTTTGGGGATTCTTCATGTCACCCCCATGTTTGTCAATGGAATACAAGTTCAGCTGAGTTTTTACGTCTTTGATATTAGAGAGTTTGACATCTTGATAGGTCAGCCTATAGGAAAGTTTATTTTTGAAGGAGAACCTGGAAGGCTAGACTTTAGCTTTGGAAGAGACCTTGAGTTTTCTATACCATATGATCATGCTTTAAAAGCAAGGTTTGAGTCTTCTCCTCGCTTAGAGCCTTTAGAAGAAATTATGGAGGTATCTTTTGATGATCCATCGAACTAGAAGAAGAATTAGAAGAAGATACCCATCTGTTCATCGAAGAAGAGGATGAGGATCCTATCGATACTGGACCCTCGCATGACCTTTTAGAAACTCCCAGACCTCCTATAGAGTTTAAACCTTTACCTTTTGGTCTTAGATATGCTTTTCTTAATAATGATGAGGACTATCCTGTCATTATAAGTAATAAGTTGTCCCCAGAAGAATCTTTACGCCTTATAGCTGTCCTAGAGAGACATCGAGCTGCTTTTGGCTATTCACTCCAAGACCTTAAAGGAATCAGTCATGTTCTTTGCACCCATCGCATTCCCACAGATCCTAATATAGCACCTTCTAGAGAGCCTCAACGTAGGCTAAATAATGCGATGAGAGAGGTAGTGAAGAAGGAAGTTTTAAAGCTATTGCACGCCGGGATTATCTATCCTGTGCTGCATAGTGAGTGGGTAAGCCCTGTTCAAGTCGTACCCAAGAAAGGAGGTATGACTGTTGTTAGAAATGACAAGAACGAGTTAATTCCCCAGAGAACCGTTACTGGTTGGAGGATGTGTATTGATTACAGAAAACTCAATAAGGCACCCAAGAAGGATCATTTTCCTTTGCCTTTCATTGATGAGATGTTAGAAAGACTGGCTAACCACTCTTTCTTTTGTTTCCTTGATGGATATTCTGGATATCATCAAATCCATATCCATCCTAATGATCAAAGTAAAACCACCTTTACATGTCCCTATGGTACTTATGCTTACCGTAGAATGTCTTTTGGGCTGTGTAATGCTCCAGCTTCTTTTCATGCATGATGTCTATATTCTCCGAGATGATTGAAGAGATTATGGAGGTTTTTATGGATGATTTTTTTAGCCTATGGAAAAACTTTTGATGATTGCCTTAAAAATCTAGATAGAGTTTTACAAAGATGTGAGGAAAAACACTTGGTCCTTAATTGGGAAAAGTGTCATTTTATGGTTCGAGAAGGGATAGTGCTAGGACACCTAGTGTCCGAAAGGGGGATAGAAGTAGATAAGGCTAAAATAGGGGTAATAGAGCAATTACCTCCGCCTGTTAATATTAAAGGCATTCGTAGTTTTCTTGGTCATTGTGGTTTTTATCGCCGCTTTATTAAAGATTTTTCATTTATTGCTAGACCCTTGACCAGTTTGTTAGCTAAGGATGTTCCTTTTGATTTTAATGAGGCTTGCATGAAATCTTTTAACATTCTTAAGGAAGCCCTTATTTCAAAGACCAATCATTCAACCCCCGATTGGTCGCTACCTTTTGAAATTATGTGTGATGCTAGTGATTATGTTTGTAGGAGCAGTCTTAGGACAAACTAAGGATAAGAAGCATCATGCTATTGCCTATGCTAGTAAGACTTTGACAGAGCTCAGCTTAATTATGCAACCACCGAAAAAGAGCTCCCGGCCGTTGTTAGTGCTATGGATAAGTTTAGATCTTATTTAGTAGGAGCAAAAGTTATTGTTTATACTGACCATGCCGCTTTAAAATATTTGTTTACTAAGAAAGATGCTAAACCCCCGTTTGATTAGATGGATTTTGTTACTCCAAGAGTTTGATTTAGAAATAAAAGATAAAAAGGGAGTAGAAAATTTCATTTGCATCACTTGTCTAGAATGTATTTTGAGAATTCGCGGAAAACTGCCGATCAATGATGCACTCAGTGGGGCGATATGCTCTTCAAGATCACCGGATCGGACCCCCGGTATGCAAATATTGTTAACTTTATGGTTGCGGGGTATGTACCTCCGTGGGAGAACAAGAAGAAACTTATATATGAGAGTCGTCAACACATATGGGATCCGCCATACCTCTTCCGAGTTTGCGCTGATGGTTTACTCGGAGATGTGTACCTACAGAGGAAGGAATTCAAATTATTGAAAGATGTCACTCATCACCATATGGAGGACATTATGGAGCATTCAGAACTCATGCCAAACCTTCACAAGCTCTGAGTAGTTGATCCCACAAACCCTTGGGAGACAACAACAAGGGATGAATTCATGGACATGGTGAATCTGGAGCTGCTTGACCTATCAGGGAATAGCACTATACAAGTCTTGCCGAGCCTTTCTGATGCAACTGGCCTCAAGACACTGGTTCTAGATGGTTGTGTTGGGTTGGAGCATGTTGGCCCTCAAGGACTCCCTCCATCACTTGAATCATTCTCCTTGAATACCGCAAGAGCATATGAGGATCACAAGAAGAAGGCTAAAATATCATACATCAGCTTGGCTGGGTGTGCAAGATTAGTGGACTTTATACTGCGTGGGCCAGTGCCAAACCTTGAGGAACTAGATCTCTCACACACAGCAGTTAAAACACTTGACCTTGGAGAGGTGGATGAAGTGGGTAATCTTCAGCGAGTCTTCTTGATAAGATGCGGCCAGCTCCGCTCAATTTGTTGGCCCAAAACCAAAATGTACAAACTAAGGGTGTTATGCATTGACACTCGAGCAGGGGGAGAGGTGGACAATAGAAAACCAACATGGTCACATGATTCTTTAATGGTCTACCAGCAGGACGAAGAAGTTAATGAGTATTGTCATGCATTTGTTGCCATTACAGATATGAGGTTCCTTCAGTCCTTGGAGTTTGTGTGGCCAGGGAAAATCATTCAATGTCATAAGTGGAATCTCTGCTTGTCATCTACTAGCAACAATGATGACGGAAGAAGCTGCCACAAAGAGAAGATGGGCCGTCCAAATTATAGCACTGGACAGTTAGCTGCTGCTCTGTCTCTACCAAAGTTAGTAACATACCATGACATCAGCATCAAACAAATATCTGCAAATATTGATGACGGCAGCAGCAGCAGCTCAATGCAATTTCTGCCACTAAACATGCACATGGAGATTGGCAAGGGAATTAGTGACGTCACCGAAAGTCCAGCATGCGGGCAAGGGATGCAATACATAATGTGATGAATAGGGTCCAGTCGTTGCATGTGCACGACAATTCTTCGGTCACCACCGTTTTGGACCGTTTTGGACCAATAATGAATGAGCTCAAGTGGTGCTGCGTGGAGAGATGCAGCAAGTTGGACACTGCCTTCGCCACCATCTATTATTCGAAATGTTTCTCTCAGCTGGAAATCTTTTGGGGCACTCATCTCTTGATGGCCCGTTCTGTTTGGAGCAGACCAAGAGATCCAATGTTGGATGCAAATGATTTATCCTTTACAAGACTGTGGGCTATTCATCTGCACTTCTGTCCCAGGCTCTGATATGTCTTCCCGATGGCATCGAACAATACCCTATCCAAGGTGCTGGAGACCCTTCACATACACTGTTGTGGTGATCTCAAGCAGGTGTTCCATGTGGAGCAAGAGTTTCTGAAGAAAATAGCGGCCAGGCATGAAAAAGGCAGGCTGGAGTTCTCAAACCTCAAGAAACTGTACCTGTATGAGCTCCAGAGTCTGCAATGTGATATGCGAGGCCAACATGATTGCTCCCAAGCTCGAGACCATCTACATCGAGGCTGCTGGGGCCTGAGGCGTCTCCCGGCTACTGACAGTCGCCGCCGCCAAGATGGCCACCCTGTGGTCGTGGACTGCGAGAAGGATTGGTGGGACAAGCTGGAGTGGGATGGCATGGAGTCTGGTCACCACCCCTCCCTCTTCGAGCCACGCCATTCCATGTACTACAAGAGGCGTCACCTGAGGACCACGGTTCTCCGTTGAGCGAGCCGAAGTGATCACCTACATGCTTCTGGCTGTTCTTCTGGTACGTACACATTAACAAGCAACTTCCACCGATTCCTGTTCCTTCGCAGCGATTTTTCTTTCAACTTAGTTTCATTTCGTACTCCATGTACTGATGATGTGTTAATATTTGTATTATGAGCTCTGTAGATAATCTGGAGTGTTGGAACGGCTGGCTGCTTTCTCTGTCATATGGCTGATTGCTGCTGCTGCTCCTGCTGCTGCTGCTGTGGTCAACCAAGTTCAAGTTGCATGGTTGCAAATTTGCTTGCCCAGTCTTCGGTGTGTTTTGTCAAGAAAGAATAAATAATTTGGTTTCTGATGCTAGCTACGTACCAACGTACTCGCACCAACCCAGTTAGTTATCGGTGTGTTCGAGTTGAATTCGTGTGATGTCTCCCTTGTCTTGAGAGACTGACTGACTGATGTATCCTCCTTTGGTTTGGTTTGGTTTGGTTTGGTTTGCCTGGTTATGTGTGTGTGTGTGCACTTGAAAACTGAAATAATGGGGCTGGGTTTGATGCCTGCACAGAACTGAAGCCCATGGTGTGCGAGTGTTGGTTTTCAGTTTCATTCAGTACTGGGCAAAATGTATGCTTGTGTTGTGATCCATGCAGCAGCATGCTAATGCTGCCAGCAAATTTATATATATAAATGGCTTGGTTTGATCTATGTGGCCTGTCAATTCATTATTTGTTTCGCTAGCTCTATCTAGCTATTGTATAGGTGCATTCAGGGATAGAACAAGCAATAGAAGTGGAATGTACTAATGGCACTCACGGGGAAAGGGTGTCAGCAGGGTCCTCTTGTAACGGAGAACTCCCGCTACTTGCGAGATGAGAGCCTTTGGGTGCACAGTTAATTCACCATTGCAATGGTGTTCACAGAACCAGAGGATCTCTGTTCTGTTGTTGGTGACCATTTTCTTGGCTAAAGCCAATGGGCACTCGAGTGTTCCAGCCAGCACTCGATATTAGGGCCACTTATGATGCGCTCTTAAGGGTGCTGCGGTCGAGGGCGCACTGGCCCCCCGCCCCCCCGGCACGAACGCTGCGGAAAGGGGACAGGAGGGGGGGGTGAATAGGAGCCTCAAAAAATTCTTTCGAATTTTGACTTGTAGCTCTCACGCCTCCCTCAAACTCGAACCAAGAAAAAAGAACTCTCCAAGGGATGAGTAACACAATGCTAACAGGTAGCTACTCGAACCAAGAAAAGAACTCTCCAAGGGATGAGTAACACAATGCTAACAGGTAGCTAGATGCTAAACGTGAAGTATTCGACACACTTGAGAGTCCTCGAGAAGCGATGGAAACAATGCCACAAACCAACACACGAAAGCAACTCAAATTAGCACAAATCAGCACAGGCTCGGACAGTCCGGGGGAAGGGGCGGACAGTCCGGCGACACAAAGAAGATGACCAACAGTAACTTGATGTCGCACTGTATGCTGCTGAAAAATGAACTGCGCGGACAGTCCGGGCTCAAGGGCGGACTGTCCGTGTTCAAAACAGCGAAAAACGAACTCCGAAAACAGGTTCTGGACATGTGCTGAAAAATGACCTGCGGACAGTCCGCACCTGGAGGGTGGACAGTCCGCAGTTCAAAAACTTTGCACAGCGGACAGTCCGCAGTTCAAAAACTTTGCACAGTGGACAGTCCGCACTTAGACCCCGGACAGTCCGTAGTTCAAATTTCTGAAACCCGACTGAAAAACAGAGCTGCTGGTGACTCAAAAACACAGTCCGCGGACTGTCCGCCACTTGAGTGTGAACTGTCCGGACTTTGAGGTACCGAAAGCACAGCACGAGAAGGTCCGCTCAATCCTGATGGCGGACTGTCCGGGGGTTTGGACCCGGACTGTCCGGGCCTTGCTGAAACAGCAAGAACAGCCCGAAAACGAAATCGCCCTACGCACCAAATCGATCCAAACTCGATCAATACTCCATCTCAGGTCACAAAAATTGAGCCAGATGATCTAGGCATGTAGGTGACCAAATCCCCTAAAGAAATTTCGAACTTCACCATGAGAATCGAGAGAAATTTCAGATCACGACTCAAACCCTAGCAAAAAAACGAGCTCGAACACAAAATCGACCAAATCCGATGATTTAAGAGGATTCAACTGATTTTCTTTGGTGAATCTCTTTGGTTCTTGATCACAAACGGATTGGGGCAACTTGAATCACTCAAAACAATCCACAATCGACGAAATCGAGATCAAGAAAGGGTGGAGAAAAGAGTGACGAAAATTCCAACTCAAGAACTCAAATCACAGCACACGCACACGATCCACCGATCCGAAAAGCCCAGAGGGCATGCACACACTAAGGGGTGTGCTTCCTACGAACGAAGATCACAAAGTGTCTCGGACCTCTCACGAAGCAAAGCAGTCTAGAGAATGGGGAAACCCTAAATGAGAAACCGCAAACAAGAGAGGCAAGTATGGGGAAGGGACTGCCTCGATATTTATAGTCCAAGTCCGAGTGACCTGACTATGACTACTCTACCCCCACCGATACACCGCTTCTAAACCAATAGCCAGGGGCGTATTAGTCTGACTAAGATATTTCAGATCAACGGCAACCGCGCCTCCTCATCGGTAGCCTTGCATCCGCGCAACCTCCCCGATGCCGCCACGCGTCGTCCTTCCGCCACCGAACACCCTAGGTTTGGAGGCGAAAACCCTAGGAAACCCGAGCCGTGATTTTGAGGCCCAAATCACGAAACCCGCCACCGTTGGTTTTGAGGCCCAAAACCAACAAACCGGGTCGCGAGTATCGTGTCGCAGCACGCGTCCCCCGCCGACACGTGTCGCCACCGTCTTCGACCACCCGAGCCGCCAAGCCTCTCCCAACTTGCAACGCTCGCCGTCTTGACCCGGCCAACACGGTCACTCCCGCGCTCTTGCACTTGTCAATGTCCCGGATGTCAGCCACTAAGGCTGGCCGCCCGTCGTCCAGTCCATCAGCTCAAGCCTCACGCCCGCCCTTCGCCACTCCCGGTCGATCGGCACGGCACGTCCTCCTTGGCCTTCAACTATCCATCGACCACCGTCTTGGATTCCACACCTGCACAACACAAGCCAAGAGACACGTCAACCGAACGCACGCATGTGTCGGGGTAAGTTTAGCCGAAGCAAAGGATAAAAGAAAATGGAATTAAAATGCTAAGTGTTGAACAATGACTCATCACAAAAACTGAACACTGGAAATCAACCATGTGTTCGCGAGGGCACGACCGCCCAGACCGGCGCAGCGGCTGGGGACGCAGCTGGCCTTCCCGCCCTGGCCGGGCGCCATGCCGCCTTTCTCCTTTTCGCTGTTTCTAACAACCGCATTGGCCGCCACCGTGCTTGCCGGAGTCTGTGTCAGTCACGCCGAGGCCGTCCGCTTGGGACGCGTAGTCTCTGTGTCGTTGTTTCTAACAACGACTGATGTATGATTTGCTTTGTCTCGGTTTGCATGTGCGCGCTTGAAATAAGAGGCTGTGTGTTTGATACCTCCACAGAAGCCGACCCTATGGTGTGCAGGTGTTGGTTTTCAGTTTCATTGGGTGGTGGACAGTGTACACAATGTATTAATGGCTTGGTTTTAAGTTTCAGTTTGTGAGCATACTTATGCTTCCATCGAATTATTAATGGCTTGGTTTGATCTATGTGGACTGTTAATTGATTATTTGTTTCTGGTATGGCTGTATTTGTGTATATGTGCATTCAGGGATAGAATAAGCAATAGGTAGAAATGAGAGCCTTTGAGTTGGGACTTGGGAGTACAAGTTTTTGGGTGACTTGCATAGGTAGCCGTTCTTATATGGATTTAAATTGTTCATCTGGATTTTGATACACTAAATTGACCAAAGTATGATCATCTATACTTCTACGTTACGTATTATTATATTGAGCCTTGCAATGGTGTTCACAGAACCAGAGGATCTTTGTTCTTCTGTTGTTGGTGGCCATTTTCTTCGCTAAAGCTAACGGGCACTCGAGTGTTACGGCCTCTGCCAGCACTCGGTTTTAGAGGCGTTGGATGATGCGCTCTGAACGGTGCTGCGGTCGCGGGGCGCACTGGCCACCCCACGCGGCTCCGTCATGAACGCGCTGCGGCCACCAGATGAACACTTGGGGCACGGTCGCCCAGACCGGCGCAGCGGCTGGGGACGCGGCTGGCCTTCCCGCGCCAAAGCCGCCTTGCTCCTTTTGGCAATTTCTCACAATCGCATTGCCTGCCGCCGCTGCCGGTGCTTGTTGGAGTCTCTCTGTCAGTCACGCGTAGGCCGTCGCACGTCCGGTCCTAGGTGGGTATGCTATTGAACTCGACCTTGCCACCTTGGCATGTTGGGCGAAATGCCATACCCGAAGCAGAGCAGCTGTTTTGAAGATTTTTTTAATCCTTTTTTTAAAAAAATGGACATGTTGACAGAGGAACTGGGATGAAGCAACTCTTATCCAAATACTAGGCGTCCATAAGTATAAAAATGATTTAAAAGCATCATTTTAGTGGCAGCCTGGTAAGCATAAGCAAGAATGATGACGTATGTGTTTTTTTTAAAAAAAATCCAAAGAAGTATGTAAAAATAAAATAAAATAATCATCAAAGGAAATGTCATCTAGAATATGGAGTATACCCCGTGCTATGTTATGCTCATATACGGATCTCAACTATAATTTTTTGGCATAAATATAGAGCTAGCACACTTGGAGGGGCAAAAACGTCTTTGCACAATGAAACTTAACACCGTTACCTGCCAAACTCATGGTAATGTCAGTTTGGGGAAAAAAAAAATTGAAAAGGTGTCAGTTAAGGAGGATTTGAAGTTTGGGTGCTAAATCAGGAAGAGCAAGATTTTTTAGTGTCAAATAAGGAATTTTCTCTATAATATAATATACTTACCAAAGTAAGGGATTCTCCTACTCTTTCACTTAAAAAAACATATTGTCAACGATGGAAAAAATAATCCCAAAAGACCAAGATTAATGTACTGTGGTAGAAAGGACCTACCAAGCGCCAGGCCTCGGTAGCATGGTAATCAGAAGTACTTCACTAATAGCCTACGGCACAGAGCAGCAATTTTTACACAACCAAATAGGACGCAATCCAACCATGAAGAGGTATTATACAGCCAGAAAACAGGGTAACATGTGGAACCCAACACTAGTACTAAATAAGTATGATGCAACCGTGACACTCCGATTCCATGCCTAAATCCACGTACATAACTAGTTTGATTCAGCAAGAGGACGTAGCTTTGCTAATGTCATGTTTGGTTCCAACTATGGAGGTAAAAACACCCTCTAGTTTAAACTCTTCCTTGAGACCTTGACGGATAGAACTGGGAAGACGGCCCCCTGTGGGCTAAGGTTCTGTAGCCGAAGCGAGGCGGAATCGGCTCACCAACTGAAGAGCAAAAGGGTGCAAAATCTTCTTTTTGTGAGCACCAATCCTTGTCTACAACAGTAATTTGACCTTCCACAGCTCTTTCATCCTTTGATCTACCACTGTACCACCAGTCATCGATCAGTTTATAAAGAGATTTTATAAAGAATTTCCCTGATGGCTCAAGCTTCCAAACCAGTTTATCTTCTTCACGGCTTTCCTTCAACTTAATAGCATTTCCTTTTCTCTTTTTTTTTCAAAAGCGTGCTTTAGCATTAGCACATACTTCATTAAGTGGAAGATAGAAATTACATAACATTCACAAATAATCCATGGATTACCAGTGAATCCCACAACACAAACAAACAACAAGAAAACGAGGGGGGGCTCCACCTAACAACTCAAACAGTTGAGCCTAATAAAGAAAACTCAACACTATGGCGGCAGCGGTGTAGTGTAACTACAAAACCAACGACCTCAACGGCCAAGCATCCGTTGGGACCATGGCGGCAAAGCATCCACCGTAACTACGATCATCAACGCGACAAAGCATTCACGGATGGGGCCATCGCGCTCCCAAGAGCAAAGCATCTCGGCGCGTGGGAGGGGCCTAAGAAACAACAACCATCGACGCTGCAAAGCATCCGCGGATGCGGCCATCGCGCCCCCCCGCCAAAGAAAGCATCTGCGTGAGAAGGGGCCTAAGCAACAAACAACCATCGATGTGGCAAAACATCCGCGGATGGGGCGATGATGGAGCCTAAGCGACATCGGGCGGCAAAAGCATCCACCGAGCACGACCACAGCTGCACCAACCACAAACCAAAGTGAAGAGCAACATGAAGTACGATTAGGAACAAAGACGACGAACACCACAACGGTAGACAAGCGACGGGCTATAGCCGATTCTTTAGCAGCGCCTTCAGGAAGGAGGTGACGTTGAGACGCCATCGCCGCTGGCCTTAGAGGCTTCTAAGATAGGGCTTTCGCCCAAAATCCAGTGAAATTGGTGAAGAGGCACGAGGTTCAAAAATGACGCCTCCAAGAACAAATGTGGTGCCCAAGGCATCACCGTCGTTCGCCGGCATAGCCGTGTTGAGCTTTCGCCCAGAACCCGTGCCACTACCGCCACTTCACCGGAGGCCAACGAGCACAACTACACCGCCCTACCAATGACAGCGCCGACCTGGAACGACGCCACGGCCGTCCCAGCCCCAAATGTCGGTGTTGGAGAGGGAGCCACGGCGTTGGAGAGGGAGTCCCAGGAGGCGTCTGCCGCCAATCCCGGCAAAGAAGACCACGGGGGGCGCCGCGCGGGCGTCCAGGGGACACCGACCACCGCCACGGAGGTGGGAAGGGGTGGATGCCGACGACGCCGGATCCGGGGCTCGAGGGTCCATATCCGCCTCGAGGGTCCATATCGGCCGACCCCCACGGCGCCGGCCCTCCATGGCCGCCGGCCGACGCCGTGCCATTGGGCGAGGAAGGGGGGGACGGCATCCAACCCGTGGGGGCCCGGATCCGCCCGTCCGCCGCGGCGTGCCGGCGGGGGGCGCCACCAGCCCTCCATGCCCGCCGGCCGACCACCGGATGAGGAAGGGGCGAGGAAGGGGGGGGTGGCGGGGGGCGGAAGATTTTGACTTGTCAGTGACGTCAAAAAGGTGACTTGGGACAAAGGTGAAGCGAACTGTATAATAAGATTTAAAATGTACAGACATATGGGATCGAAACGTTAATAAAGCTTAGACTGATCAAAATGTTAATTAAGCCGCATCTGAGCTATGGGATAAAGCGATAAGTCATCTGTGCAAGCGACGAATTTGAGTATGCACTTTGCAGCACAACGACAGCTATACTTCCATCTTTATTCTTTGGCTCCAGCTGCAAATAAAGGGCACTAGCCAATGCATATAGTTTCAAGCTTATCGCAGGCAGACCACGCATATATTAGTACATCTCCTCTGTACGCTACCTCAGCACACTCTGTTTTCTTGCATTGTGTTCTCCCATTCGCAGCTAGTTGCCAAGGTACTAACAACGACTTCTATGCTTCTTAATTTCATATATGGTTGTTACTACTACTTGGCACCTTTTTTTTCCTCTCTCCCTCTCTATACATGCTTTGGAAGAATATACAGAGAGATGTGTGCTTGCTCACACCAACGGACGTTCTTATAATTAACTTTATTTTGTTCTTGTAAATGGGTTTGCATTAGGGAGTGGAGATCCATCTGGAAGCCAGGCGTAGGCGTAGAGATGGGCTAGACCTCTGGAGCTACTTCATCTTGCTAATCTTTCCTATACAGAGACTCATCATGGCAGCGCGGAGACCGCAAAAGGTATCCCCTCCACCCCCAACACCACACACACCCACTCCATTGGAAATATAGATTGTGTGCTCTAGGAACATACACCAGAATAATCACTAATTTTATTATCAGTGGTTTTGTTTTTGCAATAACCACTTTCAAAATTTGTGTGGACAGGTGAAAAACATACCCAGTACAAAATCTGTAATTTCGTATTCTACTCTATATACTCCAACATTAATTTTTGTTGTGTGTGATGTAAATAAATAGCCCCTAGTTGTGGGCTGGCTGTCCTCAACTCCCCACGCCCTTTCCCATCCATTCTTTCCCCTCTCTCTCTTGTCTCACTCCAAGCTCTAGATCAAGTACAGACAGCTAGCAGCCACGACCTAGGCAGAGCAGCAACATGGTGGAATGCAGTTGGATCGGCACAGAGGGGGACCGGATCCCCGCCAACGTGGACCAAAGCTGCGATATGCTGTAGCCGGCCGGTTTGGCTGAGCAGATCGTGTGTTGTAGCGTCGACAGAAGATGGTGTCAATGGCAGCTCAGGGCCGTGATGGTGGTCACTGTCGCCCTACGTGACAGTACAACATTGGAGGCCCCATGTGGTGGGCAGGAGCTCAGCGAGTGGTGGCGGCAGCCATGTATGTGAGACAAGGGTGGCGAGCAGTACCCGTATTCTACGTACCATGCCTGAATTCCATTTGAATTAGAGTGGGGGCTGATAAAATTAGCCTTCCTAGAAAATAAAACATCTTGATTAATTCAAAAAACCTTGTGCACAAAAATTTGTCATCACCGGTGCAATAATTAACTATTCCCTCCGGAGAGATGAGAAACATACCTAGTGTGTGTGTGTGTCTATATATATATATATATATATATATATATATATATAATTTCGTATTCTATTCTAAATACACCGGCATTTATTTTTGATGTATGTATGTTGAGAGAGTATTAGGGTTTAGATAATACTTGGATTACCATCAATAGTGACAATCGGTGAATACATATAGGCCATTAGGGGGGGCCACTAGGGGTAGGCCCATGGGCCGTACGTTTACATTCTAACACACCCCGCTAGCTGAACCGGGAGCACCGCGAACATTAAGACTGGGACCTAAACTCAGTAAACACCGATGTCGAAGCCCCTTGGTGAAGATATCAGCATACCGCGAAGAAGTAGGAACATGCAAAACACGAACTTCTCCAAGGGCGACGCGCTCGCGAACGAAGTGTAGGTCAATCTCCACATGTTTAGTACGCTGGTGCTGAACTGGGTTGGTGGAGAGGTAAACAGCACTGATGTTGTCACAATAAATAATGGTGGCTCGGCGAAGAGGGCAGCGAAAGCTCACTGGGCAAATGACGCACCAACAAGCCTCTCCAACGCCATTGGCCACGGCACAATACTCAGCCTCAGCACTCGAACGGGACAATGTTGCCTAACGCTTGGAAGACCATGAAACAAGATTGTCACCAAGAAACACAGCATACCCGGAGGTGGAGCGGCGAGTGTCTGGACATCCTGTCCAATCAGCGTCAGAGTACACTATAAGGTCAAGTGGTGCACTCCGAGAGAGGTGAAGGCCGAGGTCATGACTGCCCTACAAGTACCGGAGGATCCGCTTCATAGCAGCAAAGTGAGGCTCCCTGGGATCATGCATGAACAAGCACACTTGCTGAAAGCTGCTTGGCGATATCCGGGCGAGTAAAGGTGAGGTATTGCAAGGCTCCAGCAATGCTACGATAGTGAGTAGGATCTGTCACAGGCGTGCCATCAGCTGACAATTTGGAGTGAGTCTCCACGGGAGTGCTGCAAGGCTTGCAGTCACGCATGCCCGCCCTATCCCGAATGTCCAGGAGATACTGACGCTGTGAAAGAAACAACCCATCACCACGGCGCTCAACTGAAATACCCAAGAAGTGATGAAGCGGACCCATGTCAGTCATAGAGAATTCCTGGCGAAGAGCTGAAATAATCCGCTGAAGAAAACTCTGCGACGAAGTTGTGAGCACAATATCATCAACATATAGGAGGAGGTAAGCCACTTCACGGCCACGGTGATAGGTGAATAAAGAGGCATCAGACTTTGACTCAACAAATCCAATCGAAGTAAGAAAGGAGGCAAACCGAAAAGTGTGCCGGAGGGCTGGAGCCCCGCTTGAGCCCATAAAGTGACCGGTTGAGGCGGCAAACATGACCAGGCCGTAGTGAATCAACAAAACCAGAAGGCTGAATGCAGTACACTGTCTCTGTCAGGTGACCATGAAGGAAAGCATTCTTGACATCAAGCTGGTACATAGGCCATGATCGAGAGAGAGCCAAGCTGAGAACCACACGAACAGTAGCAGGCTTCACAACCGGGCTAAAAGTCTCATCATAATCAATCCCAGGACGCTGAGTAAAACCACGCAAAACCCAACGAGCCTTATAACGGTCAAGAGTTCCATCCGCGAAACTTGTGTCGGAAAACCCATTTACAAGTGACAATGTTGACGCCGGAGGCCGAGGCACCAAGGACCGTGTGTCGCTGGCCTTGAGAGCGCCGAACTCGATCGCATTGTGGCGTGCCGCTTCGGTCAACGAGCGACCGAACGGACACCGGCAATGGAGAGAGGACAAGAACACCGCGGTTGAGGCGATCAACCGGCCGAATGAAGCCGACTTCCCCGAAAGTACGCATGTTTGTGAGCATTGGCCACCGGCGTGATGGCGAAGGGCAAAGGGAGACAAGGCGCGCCGGTACCGGCCGGCAAAATGACCGCGGAGCAGGGGCAGAGGTACCGGGCGAGTCCGGGTGCTACTAGCAAAGAACCTAGGACGACGGTCCCGAGGGGCAAAGCCGGGCTGAAGGCGAGCGCCCGAGGGCGAGGGCGGTGGAGCAGCCGCCGGCGACGAAAAGGACCCGGCAGAGCAGCACTAGGCCCAATGGGCAAAGTGGTGGTGTCATCATCGCTCAAAAAAAGTTAGAGTGCTAGGATCAACCGAGATGTGGACATGTCGGCGAAGGAAAGGACGACTCATCGAACACAACATGTCGGGACACAATGATCCTATTAGAGTGAAGATCAAGGCAACGATAACCTTTGTGATCCGCGGAGTAACCAAGGAAGACGCATAGAGTGGAGCGAGGCGAGAACTTATGGGTGGCGGTGGATGACAAGTTAGGATAACAAGCACATCCGAACACGTGAAGATGGTGATAGGACGGAGGGGTGCCATGAAGCGCGAGGTAGGGGGTGCGGCCAGCAAGAGTCTTAGTGGGATGACGGTTTAGGAGATATGTGGCAGTGTGGAGGGTGTCAGCCCAGTAAGCGGGTGGTAGACTAGCCTGGAATAGGAGGGAGCGAACAATGTTATTAATTGTTCGAAGAATACGCTCGGCATGACCATTTTGCTGGGAGGTGTAAGGACACGACATACGAAGGATGGCGCCATGGGTGAGGAGGAACATGCAGGCCGAGGAGTGGTCAAACTCACGGCCATTGTCGTACTGGACGGCCTTAATGGAGGCGCCAAACTGGGTGCGTGCATAAGCGAAAAAATTGGACAGTGTCTCAAACGTCTCAGACTTTAGACGAAGAGGGAATGTCCGTATAGTGAGTGCAATCATCCAAAATGACAAGATAATATTTATACCCCGATGCACTAAGAATAGGAGACGTCCAAAGGTCACAATAAATAAGATCAAAAGGTTTAGACGCACGACCGGGTAGACAAGCCGAAAGGAAGGCATACATGATGACCTAGTTGACAGCATAACATAAAGGTTCGATGAGTGCACTTATTACATGAAATGACTTTGGACCAAATGAGCTTGGACAAAGCATCAGACCCTAGGTGACCAAGACGGCGATGCCATAGGGTAGACGCGTGGCGGGCGGTGTCCGTGAGGGCGGTGGTGGTGGCGGGTGCAACGGAGAACGGGTAGAGATCGCCCAACTATTGCACCTAGCGATCACGCTCCCCGGGTTTGAAGATCCTTCACGTAAAGACCGAACGGATCAAACTCGACGGAACAGTTATTATCAGTGGTAAAGCGGCGAACGGAAATCAAATTCTTAATAATGCCAAGAGCAACAAGAACATTAGAAAGAACTAGTGACCGACGCGGCGTGATAAAAGAGGACGACCCGACAGATGTAACAGGAGGGACGCCCCATTACCGACAATAATAGATGAAGGATAGGAGGGTGAGGAATAGGAGGAGGTGAGTATACCAGCGTTGTAGAGCGGATGGGAGCCAGCCCCCGAGTCGAGGTACCACTCAGCCGCAGCGAAGGCACGTTGAGCGACATGGTGCTGAAGTTGTCGATCAAGGAGCCTTGATTCCATGACCCGTCGGCCATGGGAGTCTAGGGGCTGCTGCTGGTTGGAAGCAACGACGTCGTCGGTGTTGACATTTACTTAGCGTTGTCACTAGAAATAGATATAGGACCTTTCCCCTAGCAAATAAATATTTAGAAATGATTGTTGGTATTTCTAATGCTCATGTAAGATATTCCGCAAGCGCCGCGCATTACCGTTGTAGCATTTCACCTGGGAGTATTCCAAGGTATCGTTATTTGTATTTAGCCCATGGGAAGCGATGGCATAGGATGTGATAACTAACAATCATGTGTCCACCAACCAATATACCATCTAGACTACGGTTGGGGGTAAATGGTGTATATGATATAGGCATTGAGACACACAGAATAGTCTAGACATACGATAAGAGAGTAGTCTAGCTAGCGGGGGAGGACAACGAAAGAGAGAAAAGGATTCCTATGATTCTTACTTTACTTCTATGATACTAATCTAGGCACAAAGGACGAGACAACTAGTTGTGGTTCATAGGACAAGTATGCTAGGCAAGAGGTGAATAGTGGTGGATAAACCACCACTAAACAAGCTACTATTTTACTTTGAGCCTTACCTTTTAAGAACTTGCCTAACACGTGGTGATCTATACGAGAGACCGAAGGGTCGCCACCACCTTTTTCTACGGCTATCACAATCCATCCGTGCGCTGAAGTTTATAACCACGTGCAAGATCGAGTCTAAGCACCATGCTTATACTTCCTCTCACTACTCTAGATGCTATAGCACGTGCCAACTAGAGCACCTCTTACGAGACGATGATCGATACGTGCATGGGTTCAAAGTGAACCATGGCTTGAACCATAACTAAGTGTGAAACGCCTATATGCTAGATAATATCATAACAACTATATTCTAGAGAACTAGAATAAAGTTGTACTAAATAAATACTCAATAGAGTAAATACTAGAGTAAAGTAAAGAAATGAATTATAAATGTAAAGATCTTTACTACAAAAGGAATGATAAAAGAACAATACTAGACCTCCTAGAAGACCAAATTGAAACCCAAGTGAAGCTCACTACTAACTCTAACTCCCAACTATACTAACACTACTACATCTTGATAGAGTGGAGAGCTCCTTCCTTATGGTCCTGGCTTTTGAAGTGAGGGGGTAGGGGTATTTATAGCCCCAAGGTGGAGTAGGGGCTACTCCAAATACCACGTCATCGATCCGTGTGACCTCTATTGCCCACCATTGGATCTAACCGCCATGCAACCGCCTTAGGATCAACGTGTGAGGTAATTTCAGCATGTGGACAATGTGATGGGCGTGGGAGGACATCTTTGGCTAAGTGGGCCATGGTCGGCCGACCATGGTCCATGACCTGCGGGCCATCCCCAGTGCCGGGAATGTTGGCCCCACCGCCGGGCTACGTGTTTTGAGTCCGAACTTGCCGCGGACGCTTATTTTGTACCAACACGATCCATGTGACGTATTGATGGATCAATCAGTGCCTTCTCTTGTTCTCCCACCTGATTAGTGACGTGGCAGGTCGCATCGAAGAGTTTGGGCCAAAGGTCATGGGTCGTCGCCGATGCCGGTCCATTGGGCCCCGGCCTTTTCCAACTCTTCTAGAAGGCGCCCCCCCACATGTCGTCGTCTCGGGATCAAATGGCCCTTGGTCGGCCGATGCTGGTCTTGTGGCCAAATGACTTCAAATTTTGTGTGGAAGCATCCTAGAACATGGAGATCATGATGGTGATGATATTTTGTCCATTGGCCATACTTGGGTCACCGACCGGATGGCCACTATTCACGCCGTTTCGCCGGATTTCCTTCGAATTCATATCCGCATAAAAAAATAATGACATCTACATGTGGAACTAGGTTATTGGGTAAAATATGTTCATGAAATGTTATTCTTCCTTTCAAAACAGGGATGTTGACGGTGTTTTTATGATGTAAAAATAAGGGTGTTTTCACCGTCAACAAGATCCCCCAAGCTTAACCTTTGTTCGTCCCGAACGAAGAATCGAAACTTAGTCTTGGTGGATTAGGAGTTACTACTATGCTTCATATTTCCATAGTACTATGTGCACGACAAAAGACTTCTCTTCGAATGGAAAACTTTTAGCAATGTTGAAAAACTCACCCTTATTACCTTAGTCCTTCATGGGGCATATGGCTTCTTCCTTGTCTTTAGTAATAAGGATAGACCACCTTTGATTTGAGCTCTAATTTTCTCATTCCTCACAAGTTTCATGTTGGAGTGTTTTGCAATGTTTTCAAAAGAAAAAAAACTTAATGTTCCTCAAATGGTGCTCTCTTGGTCACTCAAGTGGTGGTTGGTTTTTCCTCACCGAGGCATATGTAATATTGCCTTCTTTTCCTACATCTAAATGGCTTATGTGGATCTTGGGTAGGGATAAAGTATGGCATACTTACCTTGCATATGTTGCGTCAAAACTTGGATCCAAGGAGAGAAGTATCATGCTCTAAGATCAAGATGTGCATGTGTGTGGAAAAAGCATGAACAATACTCCTTTATTTGATCTCTCACTCTCTCTTTCTATTTAGCATTGTGAGACATGGCTATCTTCTTCTTTTTTTTTTTTTTGAGAGGTGGGCTCTACTCACCCTCGGACTTGTGTCCATTATTTCCTCTCTTTTTTCTTGGAGATGTGGGCTCTACTAGCCCTTGGACACGTGTCCATTTTCATCTCTTTTTTTTCTATTTTTTTATATATATATAGCCAACGTCTCTTCTACTAGAAACATAACTAGAGAGAGGTCATAAATATAACTGCATGGAGTATATTTATTTAGTGAAAAGGATGGATGTCATGTTATTGCGTACTTCTAGTGTAGAAGCAGCATGTGTATGGTGGCGTGTCACGTGCACTTGATTTAATGAGCATGATAAATCTCTCTACAAGGGTCAACAAGACTTGACAAAGCTCAACACAAAGCAAGCAAAGATGTAAAAGCTTATATCATGAAATAATGAGTATGGCTTTGGTAGGAATTTTCACCATAGAGGAAACATCAAGTGTTTTATTGATTTTTAAAATAAAGAGTCCAACAACCATACTTATTTGGAACAATAGTATAACAAGCTCTCATCTTAGGATGAATCATATCTCAAAAATTACTTTAGACTTAGTTGAAAGCACATGCAACCCATAGAAGTTTTAGGTTCATGATGGTTTCATGTGAGCTAAGTAATCCATACTTAGAGAAATATTGGGTTGTATACTACTAAAGAAACATTTAGCAGAGCAACTATTCATCATTTCCAATGGAAGATAAACATTCATGAAGCATACGAAAGGAGGATTGTTTATTCTTTCATTCATATTTTATTAAGATGCAAAAAGGATTTGAAATAACAAGAGTTAAGAATACTTACCTTAGTGAGGGAGGGAACCTCCCCAAGCTTAGCTCTTGCTCACTACTCGGTGGTGGATATGGTGCCGGGTAGACTCTATCTACGCCCACCATTGTACCCATTGATGGTTGTTCTCTCTACTTGGATTGCTTGAGCAATCAGAATGGGAGTGTTCTCGAAAGTGATAAGAGGTGGGTCCAGGAGTCCAAGGTGGTGGTTGGCCGACCACTCTTTTGGAGCTCCTGACCATTTGGCCTCTGTGGTGCTCTTCTTCTCATCCGATAGATCAATCCACTTGACCGACCGCTTTTGAATTTCTGAAATTTTCTTGGTCGGCCGACCAACCTTTTTGGCCATTTAGGCTCAAATTTTTACAGTGTGTTCTTGATGTGAAGGTGATCAATATGGCAAGGTCCAAACATTGAGATCCTTCACTTGTGTGGTCGGCCGATGTGCCTTTTGGGGCCATTCAGGGCTCAAATTTTTGCAGAGTGTTCTTGATGCAAAGGTGATCAACGTTGTAGGGTCCAAACGTTGGGATCCTTCACTTGGGAGATTGGCCGACCTCCCCCACATTGGCTTTTGGCATGGTCTCAGTCACATCGCCAGACAAACAATCAAGTGCGAGGCATCCCGTTGGTGGAGAAACACCCATAGTATGCACATCTAAACCCTTTATAGCTTTCTTTTATTCCTCGCAAGCAAAGAGAGAACACAAACCACAACTAGACGACAAAGGATTAGCGTTAGTGTTAGTCATCCAGGGTTAGTCGTCCTTGTGGGGCTTGGTTGCCTTTGTGAAACCATTCTTTGTGGGTAAAGATATACCATAACAAGAGAGCAAGAGGCAAAGCTTGCCTAAACACTACATTTTTATTATTTATTTATTATTTATTTATTATTTATTTATTATTATTATTATTATTATATATTTTTATTTTTTTATTTATATATATATATTTTTTTTTTTTCTTTTTATTTTTTTTTTTTGTTTTATATATATATATATATTTTTTGGACTACTTAGAACTATCCTACACTTGAGAAGCACTACTCATGAAGTTCGAGAAGAGAAGAAACTCTAAGCTCAGTATTTTCTGAATGAGTTGTGTGTGAATTTGAGCTAGAGATGGAGGGGTATTGATAGCAATAGTGTGCAAGCCTCGGGTGCCACAATGGTAGGTCGGCCGACCTATCTTGTGCCCCAAATGATGGAGGTGCCCCATTGTTGTTGATGGCGATGCCTTGCACAAGTGCTCTAGAAAAATATGAATGTGAGGTGACACCAAAGGTAGGTCGGCCGACCTACCATTGTGGTTACCACACAAAATTGGCTAGTGGAGAATGCATCTTGTGCTTGGTAGAAGTGAAGGGTGATGGAATTAGTGGCAGAGGGCATCTAAAAAGCCCGGTCGGCCGACCTAGGGTTGGATGCCCTTGGAGAAATGGTTTACGGATTCATGTTGTGGATGTCTTGGTGATGTGAATGGAGGAATTTGGAAAGTGAAATGGCTAAAGAGGTTGGTCACCGACCTCCCCAAGCTAGGGTTTTATCCAGGTTTTTGCATGAACATGTTTCCAGTGTGTAATGGTGATGAGAAGAGATGGTGGATGTGTGAGATGGGGTGATAGAGGGGTCAGGCAACCTCTCCATAGACCCCATGAGAGATCAACAGTTCATGAAATAATGTTCTCAAGTTTTTATTATGCAAGAGAAATTTGTTTGTTGAAAATTAAAACATGCAAAGATGTAAAAACAAAAACTAGCCTAAATGCATTGAAAAAAAAAGGGAAATATGAGATAACTACCAATTTATCTTTTTGGCATGGGCTCCATGTTTTAAGTCCGAAGAGCGGGACTTCTCCTCCTTGTTCATTTTTTTTAGGTGCATCAGTTGGTCCTGGAGGAGTGGATGTATGGTTGCACCTCCTTCTTCTACCAGTCTTGTTCAAACCTTGATGGTGATGGTGGGTTGGAAGACTTATTTGAATTGTGGGGTCTCCTCTAGTTGATTTGGCGGATCATCACTTGGGTGAGTCGGTCAACCCCCTAATGGGCCGTAGCCCATCTCCATTCCTTCTAGAAGGTGGTCCCACATATCATAGAGTGTACTGAATGGTGGCAAGGTGGAAAGGTGGGATCGGCCGACCAAGGTTGGGGTCGACCGACCATCCAATGGATGGTTTTCCACCTTCAATTCTTCTACAAAGCTTCTCCCACATGTCAAGATGACTCAAGGATGTGTTATGATGAAATAGTCATGGTCGGCCGACCACCATTTTGTGGTCGCATGTGCTCAAATTTCTGGGGTTTGTTCATGATGGGAAGGTGATCAAGGTGGTAGGTTCAAAATGTTGAGATCCCACACTTCGTAGTTCGGCCGACCTCACTTTATGTCATGTGAGTCTTCTCCTAGGTCCTAGATGTCATCCCCACTAGTTATTGACTTCATCTTTAGGGTGGAACTCATCGAGTGCCACATCATCAGTCCATGTGACTCCATCTCGTGGCCACATGACCGAACCGCCTCAGAACCGACTTTCCGTGAAGGGACGAGATTTTTTTAGCATGTGCACAATGTATAGTCGGTGGGGGGGAAGTTGGTGGACCAAAGTGGGAAATCCTTTCCTTAATGACATGCTCTAGGATTATCCATTCTATTAGGGAAGCAACTTCCAAGTCATGCATCATTGTTTCATCCTCTTAGATTTGAAAGGTTTCCTACGAGGGGTTAGTCCAAATTGCAACCAAATTCTTGATTGATGAATTGACTAGACAACTCATTCCCCACAATGCGAGATGGAATTGTGAGTGCTTTTGTTCCGTCACATATGATGATTTTTCTCCATTTTGACGGTGACCTTTTCTTCATTTCTGCACGGGGGTTAGAATGTATACATATACTCACCCTGTGGAGCAGCAAGGTTGAAGTTTTGATGGTTCATGAATAATCAAACACCCTGGCTCGTTCTTAATACTTCTTGTTCTTGTGGAAAGCACCGAAAGATTGAAACGGTTGATGCCCCCTTATTCCACACTCCACAAGACAACGATATTCCCCACAATAGCTAATGGTAACATATATTAGTGGACATCAAGTTTAGTATCAACATCTTTTGCCAATTGCTTCCCGAACGGCGCCTTTAAATGCTTGTTGACATTTACTTAGCGTTGTCACTAGAAATAGATATAGGACCTTTCCCTAACAAATTGTAGCTAGAAATGATTGTTGGTATTTCTAATGCTCATGTAAGATATTCCGCAAGCGCCAGAAATTACCGTTGTAGCATTTCACCTGGGGAGTATTCCAAGGTATCGTTATTTGTATTTAGCCCATGGGAAGCGATGGCATAGGATGTGATAACTAACAATCATGTGTCCACCAACCAATATACCATCTAGACTACGGTGGGGGGTAAATGGTGTATATGATATAGGCATTGAGACACACAGGAATAGTCTAGACATACAGATAAGAGAGTAGTCTAGCTAGTAGGGAGGACAACGAGTGAGAAAAGGATTCCTATGATTCTTACTTTACTTCTATGATACTAATCTAGGCACAAAGGACCGAGACAACTAGTTGTGGTTCATAGGACAAGTATGCTAGGCAAGTAGGTGAATAGTGGTGGATAAACCACCACTAAACAAGCTACTATTTTACTTTGAGCCTTACCTTTTAAGAACTTGCCTAACACGTGGTGATCTATACGAGACCGTAAGGGGCGTCACCACCTTACTTGGCTATCACAATCCATCCGTGCGGCAAGTGATGAAACCACAGGCAAGATCGAGTCTAAGCACCATGCTTATACTTCCTCTCACTACTCTAGATGCTATAGCACGAGGCCAACTAGAGCACCTCTTACGAGGCGATGATCGCATACGGGCATGGGTTCAAAGTGAACCATGGCTTGAACCATAACTAAGTGTGAAACGTCTATATGCTAGATAATATCATAACAATTATATTCTAGAGAGAACTAGAATAAAGTTGTACTAAGTAAATACTCAATAGAGTAAATACTAGAGTAAAGTAAAGAAATGAATTATAAATGTAAAGATCTTACTACAAAAGGAATGATAAAAGAACAATACCGGACCTCCTAGAAGACCACTTCTGAAACCCAAGTGAAGCTCACTACTAACTCTAACTCCCAACTATACTAACACTACTACATCTTGATAGAGTGGAGAGCTCCTTCCTTATGGTCTGTCTTGGAAGTGAGGGGGGTAGGGGTATTTATAGCCCCAAGGTGGAGTAGGGCTACTCCAAATACCACGTCATCGATCCGTGTGACCTCTATTGCCCACCATTGGATCTAACCGCCATGCAACCGCCTTAGGATCAACGTGTGAGGTAATTTCAGCATGTGGACAATGTGATGGGCGTGGGAGGACATCTTTGGCTAAGTGGGCCATGGTCGGCCGACCATGGTCCATGACCCGTGGCCATCCCCTAGTGCCGGGAATGTTGGCCCCACTTGCCGGTTTACGTGTCTTGAGTCCGGAACTTGCCGTGACGTTTATTTTGTACCAACACGATCCATGTGACGTATTGATGGATCAATCGGTGCCTTCTCTTGTTCTCCCCACGGATTAGTGATGTGGCGAGGTCGTCTTCGGAAGAGTTTGGGCCAAAGGTCATGGGTCGGCCGATGCTTTGGTCCATTGGGCCCCGGCCTTTTCCAACTCTTCTAGAAGGCGTCCCCACATGTCGCCGTCTCGGGGATCAAATGGCCCTTGGTCGGCCGATGCTGGTCTTGTGGCCAAATGACTTCAAATTTTGTGTGGAAGCATCCTAGAACATGGAGATCATGATGGTGATGATATTTTGTCCATTGGCCATACTTGGGTCACCGGCCGGATGGCCACTATTCACGTCGTTCGGCCGATTTCCTTCGAATTCATATCTCGCATAAAAATAATGACATCTACATGTGGAACTAGGTTATTGGGTAAAATATGTTCATGAAATGTTATTCTTCCTTTCAAAACAGGGATGTTGGACAGTGTTTTTATGATGTAAAATAAGGGTGTTTTCACCGTCAACTGCCGGCAAGGATGGCACACCCCGTAGCGTAAGCCGGGAGGAGCACCGAGCGCCCCCTGTGGTGGCAGGTAGGGCACCTGCTGCGGCAAGTAGTAGGGCTGCTACTGCACGTGGAACACGGGAGGAGGCTACTGAAACGGCACCGACAGAGGACGAGGGTACGGCCATAGCTGTACCGTGCCAGCCCACGGGTTGGGGATGGGAGCCAGCGGCGGTGGAGGTCTAGGCCGAGGACCGCCACCCTGCCCACCACCTTGACCACCCCTCGCCACCACCCCTTGAAGACCTCCATTTGTAACAACCCGGAAATTTCGAAACCCTAAAAATCGCAACCAACAAATTTTTTTTTTTTTCTTAAATAGCCCATGATTGATGACTTGTCATGTAGGTAAACCCTACCCTAGTTGCACAAGTAGCACCTACTAAATTTTTGTTGGAGCATTTGCATTTTAATTACAAGTGTGATTTGGATTTTCTGTTGATTTTATGTGATGCTTAATAAAATCAACCCCTATGTTTTATAATAGTCCTCTTGTTGCCATTCCCTTTGACATGGTTAACCTAAACCCTAATGACCCCTAGTGGACCTCCCAAGTGTTTACATGATGGCAACATATGTAAACACTCATAAGGTGCCCATGGATTAGTTTTAGTGGAAGAAAGAAAATAGAAAGACTTAGAAAAGGGGAAAGGAAATAGGGAATGCCATTTTGGCCCAAGCCCGACCCTAAGCGACCGGACCGGCCCGTCCTCTACACCACTGCCCAGCTAGCAGCAGTAACCGGCCAGGCCCAACACGCCGAGGCCCAACCAGCCGAAGTGGCCCAGCCCAGCAGGGAAGAGAAGCCCGGTGCGCGTCGCTCGCCTGCGTGGCAACGGACGAAGGGCAGAAGCGTCCTTGCTCCTTCCCACCGCTGGCCTTGAGCCGGCCCCGCTTGTCATCCCGCCTCCTCCTTGGTCCCCCTCGCCCCTCTGCTTTTTCCGCGAGCACACCGCGCCAGCAGCGCGCGCTGGGAGGAAGGAATCGGGCGCTCCGCACCGTCGCCAGCCGTCCCGTGCTCGCCACCAACTGCACGAGCGCTGCGTGGATGCGCCACGTCCTTGAAGCCCGACCGCCCGGACCTCCCCGGACACAACCGCGACGGGCGTGACGCCGGCCATGGCCGCGCTCTCTACCGCCGAACCGCCCCTCGGCCCCGGTCTCCAAAGGGAAACACGGCGTTGGTTGTCGCGGCGTGAACCCACACCCCGTGCCGCGCCCCATCCGCACCGAACGACCGTCTGATCGCGCCCGTGCCGATCCGCCGTCCGTCCCGTCGGCCGGGCCAGCACCGCCCTATAAACCACACACGGGAACCTTAGGGGTTTCCCAGGAACGCAGCCGCCGCCCGGCTGGCCCTGCTTCGCGCCACGCCGTCCAACCGGGACTAGGGGAGGAGGAAGGAGTCGAGGAGAGAGGGAGAAGGGGAGAAAGGGGAGCGCCGCCGAAACGGAGCACCTCACGCCGGGCGCCATCGCGTCGGAGCCGCCGCGTGAGCTCGTAAGCGGGGGAGGGAGACCGGCGCCCGCGGCCGACCACACCGCCCGGGCGGACGCCGTCGCCAAGACCGGTACCACGGGCGGCCGGCGCCGCTGCCGTGCCAACCGCACGGAGCTCATCGGGACACGTGAGCCGGCGCCCGACGCGACCGCACCGGCGTCGCTCGTCACGCATACCGACTGTCCTTGCCACACCTCGCCATCGCCGCCATCCATCCGCCACGAGCCCCACGGTGAGCCTCCCGTCCGCCCGCGCCCATCGTGCTTTCACGACCATGCCGCCGCCCGCGTTTTTCACCGCACCGAAGCGCACAAGCTGAAGCTTTTAGCCACGGTGAACACGCCGCCGTCTTGTGCACGTGCACAAGCCAAAGGGGCTACCTTGCGTAGCTTCCCGTGCTCGAGAACGCTGATGTCCGACACTCGCCGTGGCCGCGAACCGCCATGGTTATGAACCAACTTGCCCCGCCGTTCCGGCTAACCACCGCATAAAGCCGCCTCGGACCCATCGCCATCATGTCCGCCTTGCGGTAGCCTAGGAAGCACCGCCTTCTTGCCTAGATATAGACCTAGGGGAGCCTGGCTCGACCATGCCAAGCGCCGCCGCCGGTCGGCGCGCCAGACGCGGCCGTTCCACGCGCTCCCGCCGCCGCCGCTAAGGGCGGACGATGATCTTCGCCACACCTAGCCGCGCCGTTTGGGCAACCTCGGGCGAAACGAGCCCGTCTTAGCTCGGCCCGTAACGCACCGCCACCGCCGCGCCGCCGCAAGGAAGAGCAACGGAGGGAAGGGGAAAGAAGAGGAGGCGCCCGTCCATGGACCTCGGTCCACGTGAACCATAGCAGAGAAGTGAAGGTGGACTTAGCCCACGATAGACCACGTTGCGGTCTATAGACCGATGCCTATAGTCCATCATAGACCGGCCCGGTGGCCCGCATCGTAGACTAAGCCCATTAGGGAGCCCAACGGAGCCACGTGGACAACCCGTCTAAAATGCGACACGTGTGCGGGCGGGCGGCCAACCCGCCCATGTCCGGCCCACCAAAGCCCACTATCGGCCCACTATAGTTGACCGGTCAACGTTGACCGTTGACTGACCACTGTCGGTTGACCGGTCCCACTGGCCCCACATGTCACGGACCCGGCCAAGCGGACCCACGTCATACGCCGCTGCCGACGGACCCACATGTCGAAGACGACGTCACGATGACGTCATGGTGATGTCATCTGACCTTGTCGATGATGGCGTCACGCCATGACATCATCACAGAACCCCACCTGTCAGCTAGAAAGCCATAGGACGCCTCTGGCGGCGTCATGCTGACGTCATCCGCCCCAACCAGAAGGCGCCGCGTGTCGGTACGCTGGTTAATCCGGCCTTTTTCCTTTTTAGAATTTAAACCGATCTTAGGAAATTCATAGAATATTCATTTTAGCTCGAGAAAATTATGAAACAAGAGTCCAAATTTTTCTAAATTCAAGCTCTACGTCATAGGGTTATCTATGAGTGCATTTGGATCTTTTTGGATATTGTTGCTTCTTTGTGGACCTCTATAGGAGTCGCTTATCGCGACTCTACGTTACGTTTCATCCGGAGTGGAGTCGACCCAGGAGGAGGAGACCCCTGTGCGACTACACCAAGTGACGGAGACTAGTACCACTACTTCCTCGACATCGCAGGTGTCATGGCAAAGACTTTGTTTTAGAGAATCCTATTTAGACATTGCAAATAGATATGCTAGCGCTTTTACTTTATTCCCTTGCTAGTATATATGGATGCATGCTTTTACTTTGAGCCTTGATGTGCCTTGATTGAAACCCCATCCACCAAATCACCCTGCTTTGCGCTCGCACTTATATACTCCTGCTTACTCCTGCCTGCTTGCTTGCACTCACCACTATGTGGCTTTACCTTCACTTACGTGTATATATATGAGAGCCGGAGTATATGAGCCTGACGGTTGAGTTGTGTCGTCACGGGAAGTGTGATTCTCAAGTGTGTGTCTTGGGTGTGTAGTGGTAAGGGTTGAGTCGACGGGCGGGGACGACGAGTCGCCGAGACGAGTCTAGCCGAGGAGGTGCGGCCTGGCACCCCTAGTTTCGGTACCTATGGTGGGTACATGGTGATTTTCCCCGAGTTCTCGGGGTGGAGAGCCTTCGTGGAGCGAAGCCCCCAGTGCTATCGAGAGCACGAGAAGATGAGAAGATGTCTTGTCCGGTCAACCTAAGGACTTACGCATCGTTGGGACGGAATCATATGGGAACCTGGTACACATCGCCGCCCCAACATGGGTAGGGGGACGGGTAGTCCGACTAGCTAGGATGGTGCCATTACCGCTAGGTTTGTAAGGTGATTAGGGTCACGGAGACGGAGGTCTTTCCCGCTCCGTTCATGAGGCGGCACCACTTGTAGGGCCCGGTGTTGTCTTTCCCAGCCTCGTGCCGCCGGTGGTACTCCGGGGCTTCCCAGGGCTGAGTGGTAGGATGGCATCGTACTAGTTGGAAGGCAGCCGGAATCTTCCTAGGTGCTTCTAGAGCATCGATGATGGTGATCGAGAGATCTTGTGTACACGCTCTGCAGAGTTTAAACCAATACGTATTGTCCTGCCTTCGGGCATGGATCCGACTTTGGGCCTGGACTGCCTAAAGGTGTGCGCCGGCCTTCGAGCCTGGACGACCTAAAGGTGTGCGCCGGCTTACTTGTTGGGTTTACCCCATGGGTTACTGCTTTCAGCGAGTAGAGAGGGTGTTTTCTCTTCTTACCTCGGATGTAGTTGAGTGTGGTGATTTACGGTTGAGAGCCTGGGGGTCCGAGAACCCATTAGGCAAGGCAAAGGAGCAGGTTGTTGTCTTGTCGCCTGTGTCGGTTGTGAGTTGAGAGTTGTGATATGTGTGTAGTGTTGGATATGGACTTTGGGGAGGGAAATGTGTTGGGTATGAGTTTAAAATGTGAATATTATTATATTTATTACTTGCCGCCCAGCATGCGCTAAGGATGCAAACCACGAAAATATTAGGATCGCCCCGGATCCCTTATTTTCTCTTTTCCACTAAAGCTCATTCGGTGCCGACCATGGCCTGCACATATCCGGGCGGTGTGCGCATTTCTGTCTCGTGGTATCTAGAAGGATTAGATGGTCTCGTGCCTACGCTCAAGCCGAGATGATGATGATGATGCTTCCGCAATCGGCTTCCAGTCTTCGACGCCGTTCGGATCTTTGTGTGACTCGATTGTTTACGCCAAGTGTGGCGATGTACTTTTATAAACCCTTCTATTTGTATTCTTTTTATTCGAAGTTTGACTCATGTCGGTAAATTGGATAATGTGATGGAATGATCCTCGGGGACCATCGTGTTATACTTCATTCTGTGGATTTCCCTTCGTGGAAATCGGGGATGTTACAGTTGGTATCAAGAGCCAGGCTTGACCTTAGGACGAGACCCTTAGGATTGGTCGTTAGCAATAAGTGAAACCTTTCTAATTCGGTTATACTACCGACCTTGTATTTTTTTAATGCATGGCTTATCTCATTAGGCTAACCTTCTACACCCAACTCGTGGACCGAAGTTGTTGGAAGACCTACCTTGAGTAGATGAAAACATTCCACTATCAAAACCACCTACGAGTAGTACACGTTCCCGCGAGTCTATTAGTGTAGCAACTAATGACATCGCCATGTAACAAACTTAATGTAATGAATGCTTGGGTCTTATTGTTTTTTTTTATGGATCTTATTGCTTCTTTGTATGAGTGTACTTTTAGTTGAAAAGTTTTAAATTGCTAAATACACTTATCTATAAACTTGAAGATAATTTAATTATACACATGTCATAACCCCGATGCCTGTTTTTTCAGCCATGACCCGTCGTTCCAACCGCCTCGCGAACCGTTCACCTTCCCGGTCCCAAATTTATGACCCGTGGACGCGAGCGTAGAGGTCGTGGGGGCATTGCCCTCAATCTTGAGGAGACACCTCCTCGACCGACGTGCAGGATTTGATGGCTCGTCGAGACCGAGCTCATGGAAACAATGGCAGAAAGCATGAAGATTCGCCAGGAAAGTCAGGGCGACAAATTCGGAAAGAAGCTAAAAGGTTTTGTCGGGTTGGAGCCCCTACTTTTGATGGTACCAATAGTGACCCAATTGCAGCAGAGGATTGGCTGCGGGAGATGAAGAAGAAGTTTGACTCGACCGCTTGCTCCAAATGAGGGAGTGTGTCAGGCTTGCCATCCACCCGCCTTGTTGGCTCTCGCACTTTCGCATGGTGGGGCCGCCTTTGTGACTCGCACCCGAGGTCGTTGGCGTCTCGTGGGAAGAGTTCGTCAAGATTTTTCATGAGCACCACATTCTCGGCTGTGCCATGGAAATCAAGGCGATGAATTCCGTGACATCAAGCGGGGGAGTGACAAGATCACCGAATACGCAAAACCGCTTCACCAAAATGATGCGATACGCGCCTCGAGACCATGTCAAAAGCGAGAAGCGAAGATGTACTACTTCAAGAAGGGCCTGAGCACTTCGCATTAAGCTCTCCCTCTCGGGTAAAACTTCTACTACCCTCCGGAGATGATTAACAAGTGCATCGAGATCGAGAAGGATCACCGGAGACCGACAAGCTTGACTTCAAGAAAAAGCGTCATGCCGAAAGTACCTCTTGTGCCCCGCCTTCTCATAGGCCGTGCACGAGGACACCTTCGCTACCTCGTCCCTCTATCGAGGAAGAAGCGGCACCGGTTCGAGCCGAGGTGGTGATATCTACCTCACCAACTACCCCCACCCCGCTCATAGCCGCTCTACGACGCCACATTCCCGCCCCCGAGCACCGGCAAGAGGAGGTTCGCTGCGACAACCTCCACAAGCGGCAAGACCCTCACTTGTTTTTGTGGCCAGGTCGGGTCACAAGAAGATCGACGCCTGCAGAAGAGTACCACTACAACAAGGGTACCACTACACCCGGCTTCGAGGTGCCCACCAAGCAAGCTCGAGGAGCCCTGTTCAAACGGGTGACCTCTCGGAGCTTCCCGTACCAAGCTCAACCACTTGACCGCGGAAGACGCTCAAGCTTCCCCAACATGGTGTACGGTATGTTTATGGTACATGGAGCTAAGTCTTCTGTGTTATTTGATTCTGGAGCTACATGTTCATATATCGCAGACAAGTTTGCACGAGAGCACAAACTTCCAGTTACACCCCACACTAAACCCCTATACACTAGCTCACCTATGGGAACCATTCGATGCACCCACAAATGCAAGGGAGTGATAATCACCATTGAGGGACACCCTTTCCTAGCCAACCTCACCCTACTACCCTCAGATGGCTTGGATGTCATTCAGGAATGGATTGGTTAACCCTGCACAAAGGAGTAATATCTTGCTCACCAAGATATGTGGAGATCACCCACCCTAGCGGACGCGTGATCCGTTGTATACCTCACCAAAATAGAACAGTTTCTATGTTGTGCACACTAGAAACAAAGACCTTAGAGGAAGTGCCCATAGTGTGTGAGTACCCTGATGTGTTTCCTAAGGAGTTGCCGGGTATGCCACCCGATCGAGATGTTGAGTTTGTGATTGAGCTTACGCGGAAGCAGGGCCTATCGCTAAGAGACCCTATCATATGTCAGTTGATGAGCTAGAAGAGCTCAAGAAGCAGCTTGCGGAGTTATCTGACAAAGGATTCATCAAGCCTAGTGCTTCACCCTGGGGTTCTCCAGTTCTATTCGTAAAGAAGAAGGATGATACACTCAGGATGTGCGTAGATTATCGGAATCTGAATGCAGTCACAATCAAGAACAAGTATCCACTGCCGAGGATTGATGACCTGCTAGATCAGTTGCACAATGCCAAGTATTTCTCCAAGATTGACCTTCGTTCAGGCTATCATCAGATGAAGATCCGGAAGGAGGATATTCCCAAGACAGCCTTTGTCACTCGGTATGGACAAGTATGAGTTCACGGTAGTGTCCTTCGGGCTCACTAATGCCCCCGGCCTACTTCATGAACATGATGAATAAGGTATTCATGGACCGAACTTGACAAGTTCTTGGTAGTGTTCATTGATGATATTCGATATACTCGCCACCCAAGAAGAGCATGAGCAACATCTAAGGGTTGTGCTCGAGAAGTTGAGACAACACCAGCTCTATGGCAAGTTCAGCAAATGCGAAGTTTTGGCTCGAGAAAGTCGCATTCCTTGGTCATGTTCTTACCGCCGAAGGAGTAGCTGTTGATCCATCCAAGATCGAGACCGCATGAAGTGGGAGCAACCACTCAATGTGACCGATGTCCGAAGTTTCTTAGGATTGGCGGGATATTATCGCCGATTCATCGAGAACTTCTCCAAGATAGCAAGACCCATGACCAACCTGTTGAAGAAGACCAAAGGGGGTTTGAATGGGCGCTGAGTGCGAAAGAGTTTTCGAACTTCAAAGAAAAGCTCACTACCACACCTGTGCTAGCCCTACCGATATCCAAAAGAAGACTTTGTTGTCTATTGCGATGCTTCCGGCGAGGGGATTGGGATGTGTCTTGATGCGTAATGGGAAGGTCATAGCTTATGCCTCCCGACAGCTGAAAGAGCACGAACAGCGATACCCGACTCATGACCTTGAGCTAGCAGCAGTTGTGCATGCCTTGAAGATTTGGAGACACTACTTGATTGGGAATAAATGTGATATCTACACCGATCACAAGAGCACGAAGTACTTCTTTACTCGGGAAGATCTGAATATGAGACAAGATGGCTCGAGTTAATTAAGGACTATGACACGGAGATACACTATCATCCAGGGGAAAGCGAACGTAGTCGCCGATGCTTTGAGCCGCAAGAGCCATTGCCATGCTTTGGTCACATCCGCTCTACCTCTCGAAAGCGAAGGAAATTGAAGATTACGGATAGAGATTGTACCACATGGCCTGTTGAATGAGCTTCGAGTACGCATACAACCTTGCGGACCGAGAATTAAGTAAAACACCCAGCTGCCCCGAGATTCGAGGAATTTCGAAGGCTCATGAAGAAAGGCAAGTGCCCCGAGTTTCACGAAGATGAACAAGGAAACGCCTTGTACAAAAGATAGAATCTGCGTACCAATAGACGCAACCTTGCGAGAGGAGATCCTATCAGAAGGACATGACTCCAAATATTGTATCCACCCTGGTAGTACCAAGATGTATGCCGATCTGAAGAAGCACTTCTGGTGGGTCAATATGAAATCAGATATTGCTGGACATGTTGCTCGTTGCGACATTTGCAACCGAGTCAAAGCAGAACATGGGAGACCCGCTGGATTGTTGAAGCCGCTAGATGTTCCAATGTGGAAATGGGAGCATATCTCCATGGATTTCATAAATGGATTGCCACGTTCACCCAAGGGTAATGATTCTATTTCGCCGATAGTCGATCATCGACCAAAGTATCTCACTTCGTGCCAATCAAGGTCAGCCACTCCGCCTGAGAAACTAGCAGATTTGTATGTTGAGCACATTCTTCGGCTACATGGAGCCCCTACACATATTGTGACCGATAGAGGATCAGATTTCTTGTCCAACTTTTGGAAAGGACTCAACGATGCCATTGGAACTACGTTGGACTACAATGATGCTTACCACCCGAGACCCGATGGACAAACGGAAAGAGTCAACCGGATTCTAGAAGATATGCTACGAGCTTGTGTTTCAAGTATGGGAGTGATTGGGAGCGATGTTTGCCTCATGCAGAGTTCTCCTACAACAACAGCTACCGCCTAGTATCAAGATGTCACCTTTTGAGGCCTTGTATGGTAGATCCCGCAGAACCCCTCGATGTGGTCACAGACCGGAGAGATCATTCTTTGGCCCAGCTAAGATCAAGGAGGCCGAGGAAGGAGTTGCCAAAGTGCGAGAGAATCTAAAAGCCGCTCAAAGTCGACGAGAAAAAGCTATCTTCGATAAGAGGCGGAAAGACCTCAAGTTCTTTGTTGGAGATTTTGTGTACCTCAAAGTGTCCCCACTTCAAACACCAAGAGGTTCCATGTGAAAGGAAAGCTTGCCCCGAGATATGTAGGACCGTATCGGATCTGCGAGAAAATTGGCGCTTTGGCCTACGGACTTGAGCTACCTCCGAGTTAGCAGGAGTACACCCTATGTTTCACGTGTCACGCCCACGCCAGATGCTTGAGAGTGCCCGATGAGCGAGATACCTATTGATGCCGTGGACATTCGGGAGACCCTAGAGTACAAGGAACATCCTATAAAGATTCTCAGCCACAGATGTCAAGGAAACAAGAAGTAAGACAATACCCATGTGCAAGGTTCAATGGAGTAACCACACGTAAAGAGAAGCGACATGGGAGAAAGAAGTCGACCTCCGGTTGCAGGTACCCCTACCTCTTTGAAAGGTATGTATCGCCTAAATCTTGAGGTCGAGATTCTAATGAGGGGGTAGGACTGTAACAACCCGGAAATTTCGAAACCCAAAAATCGCAACCAACAAATTTTTTTTTTCTTAAATAGCCCATGATTGATGACTTGTCATGTAGGTAAACCCTACCCTAGTTGCACAAGTAGCACCTACTAAATTTTTGTTGGAGCATTTGCATTTTAATTACAAGTGTGATTTGGATTTTCTGTTGATTTTATGTGATGCTTAATAAAATCAACCCCTATGTTTTATAATAGTCCTCTTGTTGCCATTCCCTTTGACATGGTTAACCTAAACCCTAATGACCCCTAGTGGACCTCCCAAGTGTTTACATGATGGCAACATATGTAAACACTCATAAAAATGCCCATGGATTAGTTTTAGTGGAAGAAAGAAAATAGAAAGACTTAGAAAAGGGGAAAGGAAATAGGGAATGCCATTTTGGCCCAAGCCACCCTAAGCGACGCCGGCCGGCCCGTCCTCTACACCACCGCCCGCCTAAGCGGCCGGTGAACCGGCCAGGCCCAACACGAGGCCCAACCAGCCGGTGGCCCGGCCAGCGGGAAGAGAAGCCGGTGCGGCGTCGCCGCCGCCGCGTGGCAACGGACGAAGGGCGTAACCGCCCTTGCTCCTTCCCACCGCCGACGCGAGCCGGCCCGCTTGTCATCCCTTCCTCCTTGGTCCCCTCGCCCCTCTCGCTTCCGGCAGAAACACCGCGCCGCGCGCCGCGCTGGGCGGAAGGAATCCCCAGCGCCCGCACCGTGCCGCCCTGCCGTCCCGTGCCGCCACCAATCGCACGAACGCGTGGATGCACGCCACGCCCTGAAGCCGCCGCCCGGACCTCCCCGACACGGCCGCGACGGGCGTGACGTCGGGCCATGGCCCGCGCGCTCTCGCCGCCAAGACCGCCCCTGCCGGCCCCCGGCCTCCAAAGGGGAGAGCACGAGCGTTTGCTTGGTCGCGACGTGAACCCACACCCCCCGCATGTCCCATCCGCACCGAACGGCCGCCCGATCGCGCCCAGACCGATCCATCCGTCCGGCCCCGTCGCCAGACACCGCCACCCTATATAAACCACACCTGGGAACCTTAGGGTTTCCCAGAACGCGCCACCGCTCGTGGCCCGCTGGCGCCCACGCCCGTCCAACCGAGAGTAGAGGAGGAGGAAGGAGCTCGGGAAGAGGGAGAAGGAGAAGGAAGAAGGGCGAGCGCCGCCGAAACGGAGCACCCCCACGCCGGGCGCCCGCTGTCGAGCCGCCGCCGAGCCGCAAGCCGGCGAGGGAGACGCGCCACGACGAACCACACCGCCCGCCGTGGACCGCCGCCAAGATCCGTACCACGGGCGGGCAGCTGCCGCCCGTGCGCCCGCGACGCCGGAGCTCATCGGGACACGGGAGCCGGCGCCCGATGACGACACCGGCTTCTTTGCTGCCGCCCCGCATGCCCCAACTTCGTCATCGCCACACCTCGCCACGCCTCGCCATCCATCCGCCACGAGCCCCACGGTGAGCCTCCCGTCCGCCCCGTGCCCATCGTGCTCACGACCATGCCGCCGCCGCGTTCTCACTGCACCGGAGCGCAAGGCCGAGCTTTCTTAGCCACGGTGAACACGCCGCCGCCTTGTGCACGTGCACAAGCCAAAGGGCCGCCTTGCGAGCTTCCGTGCTCGGGAACGCCGATGTCCGACACCATGTCGTGGCCGCGAACCGCCATGGCTATGAACCAACTTGCCACCGCCGCCCGGCCTAACCACCGCCAAAGCCGCCCGGACCATCGCCATCATGTCCGCCTTGCCCGGTAGCCTAGGAAAGCACCGCCTTCTTGCCTAGATATAGACCTAGAAGCCCGTGCTCCTCGACCATGCCAAGAGCGCCGCCGCTCGTCGGCGCCGCCCACAAGACGGCCGTTCCACGTGCTCCTCCGCCGCGCCGCCAAGGGCGGGGCGATGATCTCCGCCACACCTAGCCGCGCCCGTTTGGGCAACCTCGCGGGGCGAAACGAGCCCGTCTTAGCTCGGCCCGCGTAACCGCACCGCCACCGGCGCCGCCGCCGGCGCAGCAACGGAGGGAAGGGGGAAAGAAGAGGAGGCGCCCGTCCATGGACCTGGTCCACGTGAACCATAGCAGGAGAAGTGAAGGTGGACTTAGCCCACGATAGACCACGTTGCGGTCTATAGACCGATGCCTATAGTCCATCATAGACCGCCCACCGGTAGCCCGCCTCAGAGACTAAGCCCCCGAGGGAGCCCAACGGAGCCACGTGGACAACCTGTCCGTCCGACACGTGTCTGGGTCGGGCGGCCCAACCCGGCCCATGTCCGGCCCACCAAAGCCCACTATCGGCCCACTATAGTTGACCGTCAACGTTGACCGCTGGATCGGACCACCTGTCCGTTGACCGTCCCACCTGCCCCACATGTCACGGACCCGGTAAGCGGACCCACGTCGCACATAATCGCTACCGACGGACCCACATGTCGACCGACGGCGTCATCGATGACGTCATGGTGATGTCATCTCGACCCACGCCCGCTGATGACGTCATCTTCGACATCATCACAGACCCCACCCGCCGCCTAGAAAGCCATAGGACCGCCTCTGGCCATGTCATGACGGCGTCATCCGCCCAACCAAGCGCCACGTGTCGGCCGGTTAATCCGAAATTTTTCCTTTTTTAGAATTTAAACTGATCTTAGGAAATTCATAGAATATTCATTTTAGCTCGAAAAATTATGAAACAAGAGTCCAAATTTTTCTAAATTCAAGCTCTACGTCATAGGGTTATCTATGAGTGCATTTGGATCTTTTTGGATATTGTTGCTTCTTTGTGGACCTCTATAGGAGTAAACATCGCGACTCTACGTTACGCTTTCAGTCCCGGAGTGGAGTCGACCGGGAGGAGGAGACCCCGTGTGCGACTACACCAAGTGACGGAGACTAGTACCACTACTTCCTCGACACCGCAGGTGTCATGGCAGCACTTTGTTTTAGAGAATCCTATTTAGACATTGCAAATAGATATGCTAGCGCTTTTACTTTATTCCCTTGCTAGTATATATGGATGCATGCTTTTGCTGAGCCTTGATGTGCCTTGATTGAAACCCCATCCACCAAATCACCCCGCTTTGCGCCGCACTTATATACTCCGCTTACTCACGCTTTTGCTTGCTTGCACTCGCCACTATGTGGCTTTACCTTCACTTACGTGTATATATATGAGAGCCGGAGTATATGAGCCGGACGGTTGAGTTGTGTCGTCCAGGAAGTGTGATTCTCGCGTGTGTGTCTTGGGTGTGTAGTGGTAAGGGTTGAGTCGACTGGCGGGACGACGAGTCGAGACGAAGTCTAGCCGAGGAGGTGCGGCCCGGCACCCCTAGTTTCTCGCGTACCTATGGTGGGTACATGGTGATTTTCCCCGAGTTCGGGGTGGAGAGCCTTCGTGGAGCGAAGCCCCCGGTGCTATCGAGCACGTAAGATGAGAAGATGTCTTGTCCGGTCAACCTAAGGACTTACGGTCGTTGGGACGGAATCATATGGGAACCTCGGTACACATCGCTCGCCCCAACATGGGTAGGGGACGGGTAGTCCGACTAGCTAGGATGGTGCCATTACTGCTAGGTTTGTAAGGTGATTAGGGTCAGCGGAGACGGAGGTCTTTCCGTTCCGTTCGAGGGCGGCACCACTTGTAGGGCCCGGTGTTGTCTTTCCCCATCTCAGCCACGCCCGGTGGTACTCCGGGCTTCCTGTGGCCGAGTGGTAGGATGGCATCGTACTAGTTGGAAGGCAGCCGGAATCTTCCTAGGTGCTTCTAGAGCATCGATGATGGTGATCGAGAGATCTTGTGTACACGCTCTGCAGAGTTTAAACCAATACGTATTGTCCTGCCTTCGGGGCATGGATCCGACTTTGGGCCCGGATCGCCTAAAGGTGTCTTGCGCCCTTCGAGCCCGACGACCTAAAGGTGTGCGCCCGGCTTACTTGTTGGGTTTACCCCATGGGTTCTTGCTTTCAGCCAGTAGAGAGAGGGTGTTTTCTCTTCTTACCTCGGATGTAGTTGAGTGTGGTGATTTACGGTTGAGAGCCCGGGGCGAGAACCGATTAGGCAAGGCAAAGGAGCAGGTTGTTGTCTTGTCGCCTGTGTCGGTTGTGAGTTGAGAGTTGTGATATGTGTGTAGTGTTGGATATGGACTTTGGGGAGGGAAATGTGTTGGGTATGAGTTTAAAATGTGAATATTATTATATTTATTACTTGCTGCTTCGCATGCGCTAAGGATGCAAACCACAGCCAAATATTAGGATCGCCAGATCCCTTATTTTCTCTTTTCCACTAAAGCTCATTCGGTGCTGACCATGGCCTGCACATATCCGGGCGGTGTGCGATTTACGTCTCGTGGTATCTAGAAGGATTAGATGGTCTCGTGCCTACGCTCAAGCTGGAGATGATGATGATGATGCTTCCAATCGGCTTCCAGTCTTCGACGCCGTTCGATCTTTGTGTGACTCGATTGTTTCCGCCAAGTGGCGATGTACTTTTTATAAACCCTTCTATTTGTATTCTTTTTATTCGAAGTTTGACTCATGTCGATCGTAATTCGGATAATGTGATGGAATGATCCTCGGGGACCATCGTGTTATACTTCATTCTCGTGGATTTCCCTTTGTGGAAATCGGGGATGTTACATCCGCCCGTTGTTCTTGCCATGACCGCGCCGGCGATTCTTGCGCCGCCCGCCGTTACAGCCGGTGTAGCCACTCGCCCGCCACGAGGGCACCACCGTAGCCCCCCACCGCCCGCCGTGGGGATCTTTGAGCGCCACCGAGTATCCGCCGGATGCGAAGAGGGCGGGCGGGGTAGGAGGTTCGCCGCCAAAGCCCGATCCTTGACGCCGATCTCCTCGAGAAGAAGGAGGGTGCGGGCACGGTCGAACGTGGGGAAGGGGCGATGGAGCTTCGGGTGGGACATCATGTGGCGGAAGGTTCCGTTGAGGCCGCTGGCATCGCTCAACACCAAGGTCCGGTCGCCCGACGGGATCGCCGACCAGCAAGGGCGCCGCCATCGTCTCCAACCGCCAACGGTGGTCGGTGATGTTGAGGGCGCCCGCTTGAATTGCCGGAACTTCGGTAGAGAGTAGGAGGGCGCGGGACTCGTGCTGCCCTAGGAATTCGTTGTCGACGGACCAGGCGGCGCGAAAGGAGAGTTCCTTGAGCATGACCTGCCGCCGCATCAGCGTTGATGGTGCCAGATCCAAGTCAGCACGGTGCAGTCCATTCGCACCCATGCCGAGCGCGGATTCGGATGCGCCGTCGGAGAGGACGTGGCCGGTGAGGGCGTATTTGCCGAGCATGACGAGGAAGAGTTTCCGCCATCGATTGTAGTTGTTGGCGGCGCGATCAAGGCGGACGGGATCAGCACCTTGATGTTGACAACCGCCCGGGGCCTCGGGCGTGGACGGCGGCGTTCTTGGCTTCGAGGGCATTGAGGGAGTCCTCACGATCCGCTGCGGCCTTGGCGGCAGCTTTGGCGCCGGCGGCGCTCTTCTTCGCGGCCGGCGCGCCGGGCATCATCATCGGGCGCCATGGGGAGGCGCAAAGGAGGTGGGTGGGTGGGTGGGGAAGAGGAGCCGGCGAGGGACTCTCGGCGACGGCGCAGGGGCCCGGCGAGAGGCACCGCGGCAGCGGCTCCATGATTAGCGGAAGCGGAGAGATCGTGAGACCTTTCCGTGATACCATGAGAGAGTATTAGGGTTTAGATAATACTTGGATTACCATCAATAGTGACAATCGAATCTGAATACATATAGGCCATTAGGGGAGCCACTAGGGGCAGACCCGTGGGCCGTACGCTTACATTCTAACATATGTAATGTAAATAAATAAATAGCCCCTCAAATGGCATCGTGCGTCCAAATTAATTCATGGGCTGACTGTCCTGGCTGACTGTCCTTAACTCGCCACGCTCTTTCCCATCCATTCTTTCCTCTCTGTCACTTCAAGCTCTAGATCAAGTACCGACAGCTAGCAGCCATGAGTCCACGACTTGGGCATCCCAGCCATCGTGGACCAAAGCTGCGATATATATCCTGTAGGCGAGTGGTGGCGGCAGCCATGTGAGACAAGGGTGGGATGCAGTACCCTTATTCTACATACCGTACCTGAATTCTATTTCAATTATTACAGTTGAAACTGATAAGATTACCCGTCCTACAAAATAAAACATCTTGATGAATTCTTATAACCTTGTGCACAAATATTTTTCATCAGCGATACAATAATTAACTAAAGATATAGTATTTGTTTATTTTCTTTTGAGCACATGTTCAGTTCCACCAAAGAAAAAAAAAAGAAGAAAAAAAGAAAGATTGGAACTGCTACTCTGCTGCTTGTGCTAGTTGCTGTGTGTTTGTGGCATGAGAGAGAGACCTTAACTAGTTAATTGTTGGCATCAAACAAAAAATGCAGGATATTAAAGCAGTCGACATCAAGACGGCAGTACAACAAATAGCTCCTTACTTAGAGGACACAAGCAACAATGCACCTCGGGTCATCTACTTCGACGGATGGTGTGGACTGGGTGCTTCTGCAGTTCTTAGAGCTATAGCAGAGCAGCCTGCACAATCTTTAAGAGAGAAATTCAACAAGATCATCCACATTGACTCCTCAATGTGGAAAAGTCGAAGAGCATTGCAAAGGGTGATCGCAGACGAGATTAACCTCACGGAACAACTAGCTGCTGATTTTGACACGCAAGATGAGGAGGAGGATTTCAATGGGGTAGACCAAGGCTCCAGAGCTGAGATTAGAGACATAACAGGAGTGATAGGTCAATACCTAGTACAATATAGATGTTTAGTTATCTTTCACAATGGAAGTAGTAACACGGTTGACTTGACCAGCTTTGGCATACCAATATTCGAATTCTTAGGTACTAAGATATTGTGGACCTTCAGAGGATGGCTTCGCCTCAATAAAGAAATTAGTACAAGGGTAGACAATTCACACCTCTTTCTTTATGCTCATGATGACCATAGCCATAATTGGAATGCATAACTTGCAGAAGATGCTAGAGAAATCACTTTGCACACACACAAGCTTGGCCTTGGTGTTACACCTAAAATAGCCACGCAGTGTTGCTTGTACCTATTGTCATTGAATAACCAAGCTAAGAAGATGCTTTACTACAACCAAACCCATGCTTCCTCGCTCTTGGGTTTGCGATGGGACCATGGGAGGAGGACAGGACAACAAGACTTGGGAGGTTGCTCACGCCCGCAGGCGGATATAAGACTAGAAGACTACTCATCCAATACGTAACTTATGCACTCTGTGAACAGATTGGATCTTTCCTCAAAACATTGGATTTCTATTACTTGAATCATATTTCAAAGAGGTTTCTTCGGAGACAACAACCCCTGTTCTTTGCACCGACAAGTCAAGTCCACCAAGAGTATCATTACATAGTGACAAGTTCCATAAAGCGGACCAACTCCGAGTATTGAAGTTATATGGATGTACCTTCAGCTTTTCATCACCTCCATTCTATTGTTGTCGCAGCTTAAGATTCCTTGACTGGATAGATGCACGGATGAAATGCAACAAGGGGGAGGAGGACAAGGAAAAAAATCGGTGAACCAAAGAAGGAAATTTTCCAAATGGCTATGGGTGCTAGATGTATGCCACACGCATTGGCTATTAGCTTTTCCCCTAGAAACAGAAGAGCAAGTGGTGGCTACAGACATTAGAGAGGTTCATGTAACATCCCGGTTTTGAGAAGCCAAAAATACGAACTTTTAAAAAATTTCGTGCAATGAGTGAATCATGTAGTTGCTAGCTTAAACTAAGAACAATTTATAAATAAATTGTTGCATACACGTAGAATTGTTTGTAGGTGCTTGTCGGAGTTTCTTACACTACAGGAATCGGCCGCTTTGCCGAAAGTGCAAAAATATTTGCCGAAAGTGCAAAAAAGTCGCAAGACTCGGCAAAGAGGATCTTTGCCGAAAAGCCGACTTAGCACTCGGCAAAGACTTCTTGCCGAGTGCCCGCCCGCCGAAAAAGTCCCACACTCGCAAAATAATATCGCTGCCGAGTGCCCAGCCCGGCGAAAATAAGGCACTCGGCAAAGAATGGCAGGGCCAAACGGCATCCTTGGCCGTTAGCTTTGCCGAAAGTGCCCACCGTTAGGCACTCGGCAAAAGAGGCCTTCTTTGCCGAAAGTGCCACGTGGTACGCCACTCGGCAAAGCCTCATTTGCCGAAAAGTGTCAAAACCGCACTCGGCAAATTATTAAATTTTTTTGTTTTTTTCGTCCCCATATTTTTTTGTGTGGCCTAGTTTTTCCATCCAAAAAAGCCTTTCTACTTTAAGCTCCACATTTCTAGACATTCTGCAGTTCGACCGCGGGATTTTTTTTGTTTTTGGTATCTCCGGAATATGAGTGTGTGACTTGTTAGAATTGATCCTATTGATAATACGAAAGGGCACATTATCTCTACATCTCATCTTCAAAATTTGGGACAATTTCAAGTTCTTTTGCTATATTTCTTGAATTATTTCTGTTTTCTTTCATTTTTTTAGACCACTCCAAATTTGAGCTAGCGCAGTACATGAAATAATGAAATTTGGTCATTCAAAAAATATTATTCAAGATGTTTTAGGCGTATGTTTAGGCTCTATCCAAGAACTTCGGCGCGAGAATACGAACATGTTTGTGTCGGAACATGGCGAGTTACATGCGGGAAAAAGTGTTTTTAAATTCTATAAAATCAAGCGAAGTTTAAAAATCAGAAAACTTGTCGAGGTGTCTTGTCATCTCATGAGGAGGCCGCCGTAAATTTGAAAAAGTTTCGAGCAAGTTGTGGCGTCGGATGCCTAAAACTCGGACATCTCCACATGTGATTTTTTAGGCATCACATGTGGAGATGTCCGGTTTTAGGCATCCCACGTCACAACTTGCTCGAAACTTTTCAAATTTATACCACGGCCTCCTCATGAGATGACAAGACACCTCGACAAGTTTTGTGATTTTTAAACTTCGCTTGATTTTATAGAATTTAAAAACATTTTTCCCGCATGTAACTCGCCATGTTCCGACACAAACATGTTCGTAATTTCGTATGAAGTTCCCTCGGATAGAGCCTAAACATACGCCAAACATTATGAATAATATTTTTTGAATGACCAAATTCCATTATTTCATGTACCTGCAGCTCAAATTTGGAGTGGTCTAAAAATGCAAGAAAAACAGAAATAATTCAAGAAATATAGCAAAAGAACTTGAAATTGTCCCAAATTTTGAAGATGAGATGTAATTACCGCACCAAGGCCACACAAAAATATGGGACCAAAAACAAAAAAAATTCTAGTTTGCCGAAAGTGCCGTAGGGCACTCTAAAAATTTGCCGAGTGCCCATACACGTGGCACTCGGCAAAGATTTTTTTAAAAACACCTTTGCCGAAAGTGCCTTATTTTTCTCGCACTCGGCAAAGCCGATGGATATTTGGACCCAACGGCCCATTTCCTCATTCCATTCTTTACCCACACCCGCCGCCCACAGCCGCCCCGCCGCCAGCCTCGGGCTTTTCGCTGGCCGGGTTGCTGCTCCCCGGCGGATCCGCCACCCCCCAGGCCCCCGACCCGCTGGGCGAAGGCATGGTTGCCGGCGCAGCTGCCGCCAAGCCGATCCGGCCACAGAAGCCCTCACGGCGTCCGGGCCAAGTGCCACCAGCGCCCGAGCCAGGCGCCCCGGTCGGCCGCTGCCCCGCCCCGTCCCCAGTCCGGGCAGAGGGAGAAAGGGGAAGGAGAGGAGGAAGAGGGAGGAAGGGAAGAAGAGGAAGGAGAGGAGGAAGAAGAGGAAGGGGAGGAGGAAGAGGGAGGAAGGGAAGGAGAGGAGGAAGAAGAGGAAGGGGAGGAGGAAGAAGAAGAAAGTGCCGATCCTAACGGCCGCCGTTTCGTGCGGCCGCGGTGATCCACGCCGCCGTCGCCGACCGCTGTTCTTGCCGTTCCTCGGCCTTGGTAAGCCCTATCCTTCTAGTAGTGGTTAGTAGTAGTTGTTAGTAGTGGTTAGTACTAGTAGTTAGTAGTGTTAGTTGTAGGGTTAGTAGTAGTAGTTAGTAAATAGTTAAGTAGCTCTTAGTATTAGTAGTGTTAGTAGTTAAGTAGTTGTTAGTAGTAGTTGTAGGGTTAGTAGTAATTGTTCTTGTACTACTTGAATACTTTCATCTGCATGGAAAGAGAAGTAAAGTAAATGGCTCTTGTTGATATATTGGTGGTTGTTGGCCTTCGTGCCCATGTTCGGTATATATATGTGGTTGTTGGCCTTCGTGCCATGTTTTTTGCAGGTTTTGGGAACCTCCCCGTGCAGGGGAGGTGCTGCCGAAATTTTGAGTCGACACTAACCATTTTTTGCCCTTTTTTTTGTAGGAGGACCTGTGGGAGGGACTCGGCGACCCCGATCGTCCTCGTGGGCGCTGCGGGTCTTGCCGCACCGCTGTCTCCACCCGACAATCGTAGGTATTAATCACCTCCCGCCCTTATAGTTGTCTTACATAGCACGACCAGTTAGGGCGTCTCCCGTCCGAAAGAAAAGAGATACAGCGTTGGTATGCGCATCTCATTGCATATCTGCGACCGTATCTATTTCGGATTGTCCACGTTTTTTGGACAGCCCGTGGAATGCGTAGATGGGTTAGCATCCATGCTCAGCTCCCGTCCAGAGCCGGATTTTCGCAGCACCTCCCCGTTGTTCTCCGGATACACACTCTCCCCGCCGGACGTGTATCGGGAGAACAAATGTGGAGGTGCTGCCAAATTCCGCGGTCGGATAGGAGCGAGCACGGAAGCTAACCTTGTCTACGATCCTCGGGTGGGATTAGGACCTATCCTTCACCTATTAGATGGTAGGAACGCCGTGTAGATGCAATTGCTGGTTATATGACTCGCCGACATGGGCGTATGACAGAGGATGGATAACCGTGAGTGGATGTACACGGGCTTCGCAAAGTAAGAGCCTTGAATGGATTAGGGCGGGCCGATGCTTTCCTCGAGCATGCATTTGGCCTAGCCGCTAAAGGGTCTATTCGGATGCCGTGGTCCCCGCAGCAAATGTAAGAACAAGAAAAAAGAAACGAAAGGGTGATATGGGCGAGATCTTTACAAGCACGGATTCGTCCCCAAACTATAGCCGCCGGATCTTCTACGGTGAAGTCGATCGTATTAGAGAGGACGTGGAGGCCCCTCCTCGAGGAGTATGATGCGTATGCCGGGATGGCGCATGATGGCGTACTTTCACGATGCATGGTTCAATGAAGGATTGGAGGAGGAACTCCGAGGAAACCGCAAAGGCGTTCTACAAGATGATGGAGGCGGTACAGCTGCCCCTTCACGAAAGACAATGGTTACTTAAATCGATGCCATTTCACGCCTTATAGCGTTGAAGTCGCAATTGAGCATTAGTCGAGACGGCTTCACACCCTATTGTCGGCTATTGGCAACCGCTTCTGTGAGGGTCACATCCTGGCGAAGAACACGTGACGAGTCACGCAGAGACTCCTTCGTGGACTCAAGATGCCGTATGAGGCGTACCATGCTTGTCCGGCGGGGTGCGCCCTATTTAGGGGAGACCTCAAGGAAGCAACGCGACTGGCCCAAAGTGCAAAGCCTCTAGGTTTGTGGAGGTAGAAGGTAGTGATGGCAGGAAGAAACAAAATCCAAGATCCCCGAGATGGTCCTACGACACCTTCCTTTCGTATCGAGGCACCAACGGCCGTACATGATAGAGGAGTCCGCTAAACAAATGACATGGCACAAGAAGGGCAAAAGATACAAATCCGAGAAGTTGGTACACCCATCGGATGGTGATGCATGGAAGCACTTCGATAATATGCATCCCGAAAAAGCTATGGAGGCTCGAGGAATGTACGCGTGGCGCCATAAATGATGGGTTCAACCCGCACGGAATGTTGGCGGCCCCGCATACATTTGTTGGCCCGTGTTCGTGATCCCTCTCAATCTTCCCCGGTGTCATGTTTGAGCTCAAGCACCTGTTCTTGACAATCGATAAATACCCAGGCACCCGGGCAACAATATGGGTGTGTTCATGCGGCCGGTGTGGGATGAATTGCAAGATGCTTGGCAAAATGGGGTACCGACGTGCGGCCGAGCTACAAAGACGAACTTTACAATGCATGTGTGGTACCCGTATTCAATACATGACTTCCTCGCTTATGGCATATTCAGCGTGGTGTGTTCATGGGAAGTTCCTTGCCCAACATACAAGGCAGTTGTGATGTTCACCGGGCCGAACAAGGGTGGCAAGTATTCTTCGCTTGACAAACATTGTCAATTCCCGCCCGAGAACCATGAATTCGAGACTAGACAAAAGCACTTCATGAAAGGTGTTGAAGTCACCGACCCCATCCCAAAGTTTATGACCGGTGAAGAGGTCCTTGCCGAGCTAGCTGCTCTCAAAATCGATGAAAAGAAAGGTTGTTTTGTTGGATATGGTACCACACACATGTGGACTTATATATCGGGCTTGACTACGCTCCCTACTTCAAGGATCTTCTTCTTCCACACAACATCGATGTAATGCACCACGAAAAGAATATCTCCGAGGCACTCTTCGCAATGACCATGGACCTTAAGAAGTCAAAGGACAACGTTAAGGCTAGACTTGACATAGAGATGATGTGCGATAGACCAAAAGCTAGTGATAGAGACCCCTAGCCCCGGCAAGAGATGGAAAAGGGGCCCGCCGACTATATCATCAAAAGGGCCGATAGGAAGGAAGTACTACGCTGGATGAAGACGTTATCGTTCCCCGATGGGTATGTGGCGAATCCGGTAGGGGAGTGAACTTGCGCACTATGAAAGTCTTAGGGATGAAGAGTCATGACTTCCACATATGGATTGAGCGGATCCTTCCTGCGATGACTCGGGGATACCTCTCCGAGCCGGTGGCGCGCCCCGCAGAGTTGAGCTTTTTCTTCCGCCCGGCTTTGTGCTAAGGAGTTATCTCGGGATGTGATTGCTGATCCGAGCGTCTGCACCCGTGTTGCTCGCAAGTTGGAGATGATATTTCCACCTGGCTTCTTCCCCGCCGATGCAAAGATCCGATTTTGCACCTTCCCAACGAGGCACGGTTGGGGGGGCCCGTGCGCCCGTTGGTGCTATCCAATCGAGAGGGCTCTCAAGGTACTTCGAAAAATGTAGGAATAAAGCCAAAATTGAGGCTTCCGTGGCAGAGGCATTCATTCTAGAGGAGGTGTCGACCTTCACACAGGCGTACTATACCGAGAAACTTCCCAAATTCCACAATCCTACCCCTCGTTATAACGCCGACGAGAGTTCATCGAACCTCACCTTTTCAAAGGGCAAGTCGGAAGAGGAAGCGCGCCTACCCACAAGCACTTGTCCTTTGATGAGTGGTGCACTATCATGCTCTACGTGTTGTTGAACCTTGACGGCGGGCTCCTTATCGCCAGTAAGTTCTCAATGAGCTTATTCCATACGCTATCACTACCCTCCACCTATCGATCCGACCCACTTGCCTTGTTTTTTCAGGGAATTTATTGATCAACACCGGAGAGGGAATAGGGCTCCTACCTTGCAACAAGAAGACAATCTTCTCAAAAATGGGCAGCCCGATTTTATTTCCCTCGGTTACGTACAAAAGGTACCATCGAACTAACCTCGTTCCGACTTTGATATTCCACTTTGGTCCTAGTAATATATAATGTAACGATGTACATGGCCTCACCTTGCAGGCCGACGAGGAGGAGGCCGACGAGCAAAGACCTGATGGTGGAGACGTCGTCGAGGCCCAGCCGACGTAGCTCGGTCGACGAGGAGGCTTGAGTTTGCCGCCGTCGGGCCACCCGGGGAGGAGGCCCACGGCTCTTCGGACTTCGGACCGTGGTGCCGATGAGACACCCGCCGAGACGCCTTCCTCAAGTTCGAAAGCAGGGTCTACCAAAGCAAGGCCTCGTCCCCTCCCGCATGGGACGATCCCTTTTTCCCGCCGCCCGGGTGATTCGACCCCATGGTGACAAGTAAGTAGCCATTGATATTTTCACTACTTGTTCATATGACATGTTGAAAATCAAACTTCGGACTAACAATTCGTCTTAATGGCTCATGCAAAGAATCGGAAGATTGTAAGCAGGGGGCGCTTCGCGCCATATCAATGGCATCCGTAGCCTCCCCGATTAAATCGAACTACCCCCGCATGGTGGAGGTCGGGCGGTGAGGGAGCCGCCTCTATACGTGGGAGCACTTCTTGAGCGTGGATCGTGGTGCCCTTGCAAAATGAAGATCAAGAGGGAGTTCGGGTGAGTCTCAGATGCGTGATTACTTCACGTTTTTAAATACTATGTTTTTAAATAATAGAATGATACATGATGTCTCAGTATGCAGGATTACTTCACGTGGCGAGGCGGGCAAGAGGAGCCGCCGCTAAAGTGCAGACGGTCTGCCGAGAGCGACTCAGGGACCTGTACCATGGGGCCGTGTCCAAAGGCATCATCTCCTACAACGCCGACGTGCTTGGCGAGTTGGAGGCCAAAAGGTGACTGCCCAGCGGGACTTTGAGGCCAAGCAGCGGCCCAGCAGAGGCCCATCGGCGGGAGATGGAGGCGTACAGCAAGAATACGGCTCGGCGTCGATGCGGGACGTGGCGGCCTTCTTCCGGCCTTCAAATCCCGGTGTGACCCCCCCGCCTCCGTTGCCTACCTCGCTGTTCGCTCCACCCCCGTTTCCCTTCCTAATCCTTTAGGGACTCCAAAGTGAGTATATGTTGTTGTTTATTTCTTTGGCTTGTGCGGCCATCCCTGCAGTACTAATGAGATCGCCTCTCCTTTATACAGCCACAAATCGGGCGGGTTCGAACCCGACTCCTCCAGTGGCCCTTCTCCACCCCCATCCGGTTGGCCCGACTCCACAAGACACGTGGCCGGCGGCGTTTCCTCCTACACACCCCGGTGGACGTACGCATCGGCACCGCAGCATGGGTGGTATCCGGCAGCAGGTGGGGCTCCTCACACTCTTCGCACCATGGAGGCGACGGGTCGCAGATGAGTTGGTGGTGATTATGTTCGATCTGCTGTAATCGTGATGGATTTCTTTTGGATGTTGGACATGTTGGATGTTAGACATGTGCGTAGGCGTGATTTTATGTGGATTTTTGATATATGTGGACTATATGTGTGAATTTGTGATATATGTGCATTATATATGTGAATTTGTGATATATATGCATTATATATGTGAATTTGTGATATATGTGGATTATATGTATATATGGATGGATTGTGGTATATATATGTGCATTTGCAAAGAAAAATAACAAAAACAAAAAAAAAAAATCCCAGCTTTGCCGAGTCTCGGCACTCGGCAAAGCCGGGTATATTGCCACCGAAATCCCAGCTTTGCCGAGTGCGGAGGAGGCACTCGCAAAATCGACCATTGCTTGCCGAGTGCCTCCCAAGCACTTTCGCAAAGCCGCATTTTTTAAAAAAATAAATTCTTTGCCGAGTCGCCGGCATGGCACTCTCGGCAAAGGAAATTTAAAAAAAAAAATTTTGCCGAGTGCCATGTCGCACTCGGCAAAGAGGCCGCCAGTGTAACGGCGGCCGCTAGCTTTGCCGAGTGCTGACATGGCACCGGGCAAAGCCTTTGTCGAAAGTGCCCGATACCGCACTCGCAAAGAATTATTTTGCCGAAAGTGTCCTTTGCGAGTGCGGCACTCGCAAAGGCTTTGCCGAGTGTAATGGTGCCTTTGCCGAGTGCATCCAAAGATTCGCAAAGCATGGAATTCCTGTAGTGTTAGTTGAGTTAGGGTTCACTGTTGGAGAGCACAAATCCATAGCATTTCCCATCAATCCTCTTTGGATATTCTCTCAACTCTTTCAAATCTTTCCTAACTCCTTCGGGTCATAAATTCCCTCCTCAATTTCCTTATTTGAATTTCCTCTCGCATCTATTTTGATTCCATCTCCCAATTCCTAAACTCACGATTGATATTAAGGAAAAAGCCTCTTCTTCCTTTCTCCCTCCTCATTCATGAGTCCTTTTGCAAATCATATCGATCCTGCATTAGGCACAACAGCAAATCTCTCCAAGCTGCATGCTCCTGTTCCTGGCGCACGTGAAGACCTGGTGGACTAACCATTGTCCTAGCCCGGCAACAAGGCGGCAAGGATAGCCCACACGTCAGTCCCTGGAGTCGTGTCCCGTTAGCTTGGCCCAGACTACCGAAGTGACCCAGCTGGCCTTGCACCTCTTCCTCTCCTCGCCGTGGGTAAAGTTTTTCTGCTCTTAGGAGCATATGCTCCCACGCTCTGGACCACTAGCGCAGCCAAGAAGTGTGGAGACGCCGCTCCTGGCTCACGCGTACGCTGCACGCACGGCACGGAGCCGCCGCCGCTCCAACTCGCGAAGCGCAACTGCGCGTCTGCGCGCTCCCTGCCCCGGTCCCGACGCCCCGCGTCGCACGCCCTGCAGCGCGACTCCTCCCGCGTCCACCGCTCCACCGCGACACCGGGCAACGCGCGGAATCGAGCCGCGTCCACTCGACCGTGGCCAGGTCCGATCCGTTTGCCTCGCGCGCAGTCCAGAGCCAAGCGCCATGACCGACATTGGCGAGACCTCGACCAGGCCCTTCCACCCCCTCCTATACCTACAGATGTGGATCAGGGCCTCGCACCCTCAATACACCGCCACCCGCACTGGCTTTCTTCCCAGCACCATAGCGCCGCCATAGTCGTCTCCCTCGAACTCGCCGCCGCATCCTCTGCTCTGCCACGCCGCGCGTCCCTCCGCTGCGCTGAGCCCCAGCCGGCCACCGCTGTCCCCGCCGTGATCTGCCATCCCGTGCCATCCGCAGTGCCGCGCTAGACGACCCCGACCGCCTCTGCTCCAAGCCTCGACGCCGTGCAGCCCTGCGTCCGCGACGGCGCCCGCCACGGTAGCACCGTCTCCCTCGCGACGCCGAGCACTTCTTCGACCTCGCTCCGGCTGCGCGACGTCACTGGTGACCGCGGTCACCGCGCCAGCCCCAGGTCGGCCTCGACGCAGCACATCTCCGCGTCCGCGAGCTGCTGCCGGAGCCTCATCGCCCTGAGCGCATCCAGCACCTCGCCGCGTCTTCTGTTCCCATGGCGTCGACCTCGGCCTCGCCGTCAACATCGTCCAGCACCCACAACCTCCCCAGAACCGCGACGTCGAGCCCCAGCAGCCTAGCACCTCGCCATCTGTCATCGAGCCGGTCACGCGGCGACGTCGCCAACGCGCTGCGCCTCCGACCCCTCGTACTGTCACCGCAAGCCCGGCGCTATCGTCGTCGTGCCTGCAACCTCGACCCCGAGCAGCCACGCCACCAGGAACACGATGTCCTCGAGCAAGCCACGGCCGTCGCGTCGAACACCTGCATCCCCGTCATGCCGCTCGTCCGCCATGCCCTCCCTGTGTGTCGCTGGTAAGCTCCCAACCAAAGCTTCTGCTTTTTCTTCCCAATGACGGTGTACGTGCCTAAAACCAACTCTCATGCCAAACGCACTGCCGTGCTCTGCCTTACACGAACGGCAGCCATTGTTTAACTGGCTCTGCCGTGACCACATACTCAAAGCACACACGCACAAGGTCAATTTGGTGGCAAGCACAACGCCGACCGCCGCAACGAGCTTAGCATATACACCGTGCAGGTGCAATGCACACGGCAACCCGCCGCCATGGTCACCGCTCTGCCTTGACCATCGCCGCCTCGCCGGACACAACCCCACCGCCCCGGCAACTTGGTCTAGACGCTGGCCTGGGCACTAGCACACGCACGTCGCACTGCCCTGCTTTGATCTTATTAGCTTGCTGCCATCAATATGAAATCAGGATGACAGCATCATGATTTATGGCCGTTTTTCTTTAGGAAAACAAATATAGAAATATAATGGAAATACACATACAGCCGCGTCCAGCAGCTGCACCCCGTGCCAACGACGAGCAACCTGCGGCCCCGCTATGCACGCACCATCATCCCAGGGCCATGCCTTGCCACCACGGTCGCCCTACACACGGGCCGTCACCACGCTGCTCTCGCACAAGCCAAGCCATGGCCTTGTCCCACACTAGCTTAACATAATCCGAGCTATTTAGGCCCTTGACTCAACACTTGTAGGGAATTCACCACCGTGACCCACGACGTTGTTGTCACACTCGTGGCCATGGCCACCGCTCGGATGCACGCACACATATAGGGCCTGCGGTGCCTCAGCATGCCGATGCACGAGAACTGAACCTCCAAAGCCACCACCTTTGTCGTCACCCTTGCCTGCTTCACCGGCCATAGCTGCTGTTAGTTGGCCAGAGCAAGCCTTAGCTGACAGCAAACATTTCCGACAAGCCCTGATGCTTTCACGCATGCCCTGACTAACCATAAGGGCACCCCATGGCCTTAATCAAGCACAATGTCATGCCACTATGATCACTGAACCGAGCCAAGTATGGCGATGTTAGGGCCAACCTAATTCCAACCCTTGGCATAGATAGACCTCCACTTGGCAGCCTTGCCTTGCCCAATATAGCTTGGCGATCCAATCCCTCTATCCCTAAGAACCTGATGCCATCCTAACAAGCCTGTCAACCTTTTGTCCATGTTGAACTTAATCTCACCATGGCACCTAACCTAGACCCAAAGCTACCTTGCACCTCTCCAAAGCTTAGGGCCAAGCCATAGGTTCACAGCCATGTATGAGTGAATTTGGTTCTTCTTCGTTCTTTTGGCTCTTTGTGATAATTCATAGTTTCTAGGGTTATCGGTTGGTCGTGCATTAGCTCGAGGACCATGAATAGGAGCTGACTTTGGAGGTGGAGGCCCGCGTCGATCGACTACACCAACGACTTGTACCACTACTACCTCGACATCGCAGGTGTCATGGCAGCACCTTATCTTAGAGAATCCTATTAGACATTGCAAGTAGATATGCTAGTGCTTTACTTTTACTGATTTGCTAGTATATATAATGCATGCTATGCCTGAGCCTTAAATGCCTTGATTGAAACCCCTTCACCTGATTACCTAGCTTCGCGCTCGCACTCATATACCTGCTTGCTTGCACTTACTCCATCATATTTACTTATAACCTTGACATATGATGGATGTGGAATTAATTGGTAAAATGAGATAACTATTGGGGAGAGTGTTGCGCCTGTCTTGGGTGTGTGGTGAGGGTTGTGTCGACTAGACAGAATACATGACGAGTCATGAGGACAAGTCTTGCCGGGGATGCGGTCCAGGCATCCCTATGTGATAGAGTACCCGTGGCGGGTACATGGTGATTTCCCGAGGTGGTTCCGAGGTGGAGTGTCCTTGTGGGACGAAGCCCCAGATCGGAGGTGCCGTTGAGGCACGGGGTATTGAGTACCCCTATGTGGAAGATGTCCTGTCTGGTCCTACCTAAGGACTGATGTATCGAGAGAACCGGGATCGTGGGAACATGGTACTCACCACTCGTCCTTGGCTGGGCAGGGTGCGGATTGCCCCTTTTAGCTAGGCGATGCCATTACTACTAGGTTGATAGCAGATAGTGTAGGAGGTACGGCGCGTCGATGCTCACACCCTCCTAAGACAGCGTAGTATCCTTCGGGGGCCCGGTATTACGTCTCACAGTCTCAGCGTGCCAGTGGTACTCCGGGGCTTCCCAGGGCTAAGTGGTAGGGTGGCATCGTCGAGTTAGGAGGTCTCCGTTATCATCCTAGGTGGTCGCCTCCACTAATGATGGCGATCGAGTGGTCTTGTGTACACGCTCCGCAGAGTTAAATCAATACGTATTGTCCCGCCTTCTTCGGGCATGGCCCCGACTTTAGGCCCTGATCGGCCTATGGGTGTCTTGCCGGCTTTTCGAGCCTGGGCGCCTTCGGTGTGCGCCGGTCTTCTAGGGTTTATCCCATTGATTTTACGCTTCACTCGAGTAGAGAGATGAGTCCTTCTATTCTCCCCCTGGTTTTCACTCACTCGGCTGTGAGCCCGTGTGGTTGTGAGCCGCTTAGGCAAGGACGGGAGGGAGCTGTCCTTGTCGCCTGAGCGAGAGTGTGTGGTGATGGTGATGGTATGGGAAGAATGTGTGTGGATGAGATAGAATTAAAACTTGATGACTAATAATATTATTATATTACTATTTGTTGCTATCGCATGCGCTAAGGATGCAAACCACAGCCAAATTATTAGGATCGCGGATCCCTTTCTTTTCTATTTCCACTAAAGCTCATCGGTGTCGACCATGGCCTCGCACATCTCTCGTAGTGTGCAGATTACCGGACTTGCAGTAGATTAGAAGGATTAGGTGGTCTCGTTCCTACGCTCAAGCTTGGTTCAGAAGATGAAGACTATTTCCGCTGATCTCTACGCCAACTCTGATGAAGCCCGTGAAGGAGGAGCCTTTCCTCGCCGACGTGCCACGCCTACTCCGAGATCCCGAAGTTACGTTTCCGCTAGGTTAACCTTGTAATAGGTGAGTCCCCAAGAGTTGTAAAACTATGTAAACTTGAAATCTTACGATGTATGACTGTGATATCAACTGTAAATAATAATGTGATGGAATGATCTTGTGGGACATTCCATCACATTATTATTCGATTCTGTGTATTTTCCCTTCGTGGAAAATCGAGGTCGTTACAGTTCATATAACCAAGGGAAGGATTTGGCACAAGAACCTTGCATGGAGACGATCGCCGAACCTTCACAAGCTCCGAGTAGTTGAGCCCACAAACCCTTGGGAGACAAAGAACAAGAGATGAATTCATGGACATGGTGAATCTAGAGCTCCTTGACCTACCTGGGAAGAGCACAATACAAGTCTTGCCAAGCCTTTCTGATGCAACTGGCCTCAAGACACTAGTTCTAGATGGTTGTGTTGGGTTGGAGCATGTCGGCCCTCGAGGACTCCCTCCATCACTTGAATCATTCTCCTTGAACACCGGAAGAGCGTATGAGGATCACAAGAAGAAGGCTAAAATATCTTACATCAGCTTGGCTGGGTCTGCAAGATTAGTGGACTTTATACTGCGTGGGCCAGTGCCAAACCTTGAGGAACTGGATCTCTCACACACATCGCTTAAAACATTTGACTTTGGAGAGGTCGATGATGTGGGAAATCTTCAAATGAAGTCTTCTTGATGAGATGCGGCCAGCCCGCCAATTTCTTGGCCCAAAACCAAAATGTCCAAACTAAGGGTGCCTTTGGTTGGGCTTTTAGCTGCTTTTGCTTTTGCCAAAAGCCAAAAGCCAACCAAAGGGTTCAAAAGCCATAGCAGCTTTCACCCAAAAGCAGCTTTCAGCCTAGTGCAAATTGAAAAGCAGCCCTCACCTCTCGCCACCGCTTTTGGCTCAAAAATTACCCACCCGCCACCGGGTTACACGTATAACGGTTCATTTTGTTCTATCTTCTTTTTCCCCGTCTCGTGAAATCATCGCTCGCAAGTCACGGCCGCGGCAAAGATCGCTTCTCCTCGTCACGCCCGCACAACCCGGCCGCCGCCCAAGGTTGAGCGCAGCCGCTGCCCCGAGCAAAGGCGACCTTCCCCAACGCCGTGAACGGGCGCCCTTTTCCAGGCCGCCCACGTGCGAGGCTCGGCCTTCCCATCCGGGCGAGGCCATGGTCCCGGCGGCGGCGCTCAAGCTCCGACAAACAAAGTGACCAGCGAGCCCCTGTCCCCTCCGCCAAGAGGCCCCCTCCCCTCCGCAGAAGCTCGTTGCGGCTCGACGCCCATCCATGGTTGCGCCGCGGGCGAGGCTCGCCCTTCCCCATCCGGCGAGATCCGCCGCTGCCATGTGCTTGCGTGTCCTTGCCCTCCCATGGCAGCCGGCCGACGAGCCCTTTCCCCTCCGACGGCGGCCACCGGGCGGTGGAATTCCTCGGCTCCGTAGTCCGGTGGACGGGTGTTTGGCGAGCCCCCTCCTCTCCCCATCGAGTCCCTCCCCTGCTCAAGTCCCTCTCGTGCAGAACTAGAAGGAGAGGGAAGAAGCTGACGAGTGGGGTCCACTTGTCAATGACAGCGAAGTTTCAGAAGTCACAGCTGCTCAACCAAAGGGGCTTTTAACTTCCTCACAGCTGCTTTTTCAAAGCTGCTTTTTCGAAAGCCACAGCTCACAGCTGCTTTTCTAAAAGCCACAGCCCAACCAAACACACCCTAAGGCTGTTGTGCATTGACACTCGAGCAAGTGGAGAGGTGGACAATAGAAAACCAACATGGTCACGTGATTCTTTAATGGTCTACGGCAAAGAAGTTAATGAGTATTGCCATGCATCGGTTGCCGTTGCAGACATGAGGTTCCTTCAGTCCTTGGAGTTTTTTTGGAGAAGGCAAACCATTCAATGTGATAAGTGGAATCTCTGCTTATCATCTACTAGCAATAATGATGATGGAAGAAGCTCCCACAAGGACAAGATGGGTCATCCTAATTATAGCACTATACAGTTAGTTGTTGCTCCGTCTCTGCCAAAGTCAGGAACCTACCATGACATCAACATGGAACAGATATCTGCAAAGATTGATGTCAGCAGCAGCAGCTCAGCGCAATTTCTGCCACTAAACTTGCACATGGAGATTGGCGAGGGAATTAGTGGCGTCACTGACAAGTCCAGCAGGCGGGCAAGGGATGCAATACATAATGTAATGAATGTGGTCTAGTCGTTGCATGTGCACGACAATTCTTCTGTCACCACCTTTTTTATTGCCCCTGATGATGATCCTAGGCCAATTATGAATGAGCTCAAGTGGTGCCGCGTGGAGAGATGCACAAAGTTGGACACGGTCTTGGCCACTAACTATTATTGGCAATGTTTCTATCAGTTGGAAATCTTTTGGGCCACTCATCCCTTGATGGCCCGTTATGTTTGGAGCAGACCAAGTAAGACATGGTTGGCTCCATATCATTTATCCTTTACAAGACTGAGGGCTATTCATCAACACTTCTGCCCTAGGCTCCGATATGTCCTCCCGATGGCATCAAACAATACCTTGTCCAAGGTGCTGGAGACCCTCCACATACACTGCTGCGGTGATCTCAAGCAGGTCTTCCTCGTGGAGCAAGAGTTTCGGAGAAAATAACGGCCAGGCATGAAAAAGGCATGCTAGAATTCTCAAACCTCAAGAGCCTGTACCTGTATGATCTCATCAGATTGCAACAGATATTTGAGGCCAAGATGTTTGCTCCCAAGCTCAAGACCATCTACATCAGAGGCTGCTGGGGCCTGAGACATCTCCCGGCCACCGACCACGTCCGCCGTGAAGATGGCCGCCCTGTGGCCGTGGACTGCGAGAAGGATTGGTGGGACAAGCTGGAGTGGGATGGCATGGAGTCTGGCCACCACCCCTCCCTCTTCGAGCCGAGCCATTCCGAGCACTACAAGAGGCGTCACCTGAGGACCACGGTTCTCCGTTGAGCGAGCCGAAGTGATCACCTACATGCTTCTAGCTGTTCTTCTGGTACGTACACATGAATAAGCAACTTCGATCGATTCCTCTTCCTTTGTAGTGAATTTTCTTTCAAGTTAGTTTCATTTCGTACTCCGTGTACTGATGATGTGTTAATATTTGTATTATGAGCTCTATAGATAATCTGGAGTGTTGGAACAACGACGGGACAATGACGATGGCAGCGGCTGGCTGCTTTATTTCTCTGTTGTCATTTGGCTGACTGCTGCGATCAACCAAGTTCAAGTTGCAATATGGTTTGAGTTGCCAAATCTTCGGTGTGTTTTCTCAAGAAAGAATGATATATAATTTGGTTTCTGATGCTAGTTACGCACCTACGCACTTGCATCAACCAAGTTAGTTATCGGTGTTTATGTGTGTGCTTGATACTAGTATGTGTGAATTCGTGTGCATGTCTCTCTTGAGAGACTGACCGACTGATGTATCCTCCTTTGGTTTGGTTGGTTTGCCTGGTTATGTGTGTGTGTGCACTTGAAAACTGGAATAAGGGGGTTGGGTTTGATGCCTCCACATAACTGAAGTCCATGCTGTGTGAGTGTTGGTTTTATATTTCATTCAGTACTGGACAAAATGCATTGTTTGTGATCTATGCAGCAGTATGCTAATGCTGCCAGCAAATTATATATTAATGGCTTGGTTTGTTCTACATGGAGTGTTAATTGGTTATTTATGTCCTGTATTCATGCTTAATACTTGTTTCGCTAGCTATAATAGCAAGTGTATGGGTGCATTCAAGCCTTCAGGGGAGAATTAGCAATAGCACTGGCATGTACTGATGTCACTCCACGCATGGGGAACTGAAGGTGTGAGGGCTGTTCAAGCACTCCATTTCATCGCGTACTTCTTATTCCGATCTGAAGATCACAAATGCAGACTTTTTTCCACTATTTCAGACTTCAGAGCAATGGAAGCATATATGCACCACCATACGACCTGAGAATAAGCAATATATATATAACTAGGTAGGCAGGCACGCCTCGTCGCGCCCGTAGTGACTGCACATAGCTTTGAAAACGGCAATACATTCAGTAGAGTGAAATAGGTGACAAGCTTGGAAATTGTAGAAATAGGTGACAAGCTTGGAAATTGCAATATATTCAGTGAATGAAGTAAATGGCAAACGTTCACAGATTCACTAATCTATAAGCGTACAACAGAGTGAAGCCACACCTCACTAAAATATAGGTGTTACATTAGTTAGATCGGGCGTTTCCACACAAATGTATAGGCTTGAACAGGAAGAGAGTATAGATGTAAACATCATACATCATGGTAAAAAGAGGATGTATGTTGAAGTCATGTATGCTCATTTCACTTTAACACAGAAATTTTCTGTAAGTACAGCTCTGACATATTGTATACAAAGTTTCTCTGAACATTGATCTAAGTTACTAAACTGAAGACATGTACATGATTGTTGGTCGTAAAGAAATGGTGGTAGAAGGGTACAAAGCATAATCAAAACACCAATTTGAAAAGTATATTCTTTCAGGAACACAAGTCACATACACACCGGCAAAAAAAAAAAGGTTCATGCACACTGATAACAAGCATTTTTCACCTTGAAATGCCAAATCTGCAAACTTTCATGCTGCCGAACACACTACATTCTCCTGGAGGATGAGAACAATTAAACAAAAATGTAAAGGGAATACCAAATGAATAAACTTTATGCAAACTGCAGCACGAACATTAAGAAATTCTTAGAAGTGCAAATCTATCTAAGCTTAGAATTTGTGATTACCTAGCTCTCAATCACTGCAGTTCTGAATAGTCTGCTGATAATCTTCAGATTTTTTTTTAACTCAACCAAAACAACTGTTAATCTAAGATTCGAGCAAAGAAGAAGGCACAAAATTGATCTAAGACTCGAGCAAAGAAGAAGGCACAAAATTGTGCATTAGTGGGTAGATGCAGAACTTAATTTGTTCTGACCAGCAAATCGAAGCACATGGCCATTTGAATTCCGAGGTGCTGAAGGCACAAATGACAGTTGCCAAGGAGATCTCCCAGCCAAGAGTTGAAGACGACGCGCTTCTTCCTGGGTAGATTTCCTCCGACTATGGACAGGCTTTGCAGCAGACGGTGGAAGCAGTGGCACAGCGGCCCTGTGTCCTGCTGCATCAAGGATGCTGCTGTCGTGGACACCAGAACTGCAGAGAGATGGAGGTGGACAGGGACTATGGAGTGGGCTGGCACAAATGGGCCAACGGCCTGGCGGAAGGGAAAGTAGGCACGGGTGCTGGCTGGGCTCGGCCCAGGGGAAAGTTAGGAGCAGGCCGGAATAGGAATTAGTAAGAAACGAGAAGATTCTCAAAAAAATTGGAAACAAAGAGAAAAGAAGTATGGGCTGGTTTCTTCGGTTGGATTTCGGGCTTTCCGCCTAGGACAGGTTTTATAGATTCTATGATTTTGCTTTCTAAATTTTGAACTTAGTTTAAAAAATAGGTTTAAATAATTTAACTTTTTGAAGCTATCTTATAAACCTTCTAAAATTTATTCTAACTATATTTTGAAATACATTTTCATAGTTCTTTTTGAATTCAAACTTAAACTCATTTTAAGAACTACGTTAGGGATGTCCACAAAGGGTCATTGAAAACCGTTACATTTGACCCTTTGCCGAGGACCGTAACGGGGTGGCTCTCGACAAAGGTGCTGTCAACTTTGGCCCACTGTATCTCTTTGCAGGAGCTAATACCGTACTCGGCAAAGGCTTTGCCGTGGGCCCGATAAATGGCTCTCGGCAAAGGCGCAAAGGCTTTGGCCGACGGGGAAAGGGTAGTTTTTTTTAACAACTTTTGAAACGCCAAAGTGAACTACAATTTGGAACGGATGGAGTAATTTTTTAACAACTTTTGAAACCCTACTTTTTAAAAATGGAGGAAAAAAAACCTTATTTGAGACTTAATCGAATTTTATAATTCATTTTCACTCAAAAGAGATGCAGCCAGCATGAATGCACCCTAGAGAAATTAATTAAGAAAAGTTTTATAAAGCCGTTTTCATTTAAAAATTTTGATGACAAACTATCTAAACCTTGGCAAACACCTCTTATTTTCTTGACTATTGCCCTGTGTATTCCACCATGTTGTTTACTTACAATGTGTTTGATTAATGGAATGAAGTAATCCACACTACTACAAATTTGAACATCACTGTTGGCTGCGCCAATGTTGGATTTCAGAAAACCAACATTGATGACCGGTTCAGGAATTGGAAAATCAGAAAATGTTACGGGTCAGCCAAAACTGATGGTGTAGGTTTAGATCACTACTGGTTTGAAGCAATCGGCAGTAATTTAAACTTCACATCACTGTCGGTTTGGTACTGCTGGTTCAAAAAATCCAGTAGTGAAGCGGTTGTTTGAACCGGCGGTGTTGTGCTGCTCTAGGGTAGTGTCATCATAATCTTACTTTCTAGTTTTTGTTTGGTTTGTGAAATAGAATGAGTGGATGCATCACCATTCCATTTCTCACAAGCTTATAGTTAGTACTGCTAGTACAATGAAAGGGGTCATTCCACTTAATTTTGAGGAATGGAGATGCATCACCCCATCTAGAATGGGTTGGTTCCTCAATCCCAACACTCCGTTTAAGAAACTGAGAACCTTATACATAAAAAGATGGGAAGAATATGAATGCTGGTACCCAAGGTGAGCGCTTCACTTCAATCATAGTAAATATTAAACACCTCACTGAAATTGTTACTTGCAAAGCTGCAATATTCAATTGTGTGTATTTGAGAATTTAATGTATCTTTTTTTTTGCTAAAATTTAATGTATCTTTTGGTTACTGCATATTATGTGAGGTATCAAACAAGTAAATTCTTATTGACTTTTCATTTCATGGTTGATTGCGGCTCTTCAATATAGGTTTCTTAGAAAAACAAAAGGTTATATCAGGAACTTCACTCCTGTATCTTCGTAACATTACTATCTTTATACGGAAGTGTTCTATCGTTTATTGCTGCTAACGTCCGAAAACATGATTCGCTGTGGAAAAAGTATCTATGTTGCACCTGGAAGCAGTATGCTGTCCTCTTTAGATCTTTCATCCATTTTACTATTATACACCTGCCAAGTTGGTCCATATTACCTGGGATGTCGTAAAGTAGTTTTTAGTACTCTGATTTTATTCAATATATCCAGGCTATCATTATATGGAAAATAAATCATTAGCCACATTTCAGTTTTCATTGATTCTGCAGCACTAGTGGTATTTACCAGTAAGATGTGTGAGTTGAACAAACTGATACCAAGTGTTCAAAGTGATGATTAAGAGAAAACCAGCAGTCATATTCATGCCCGGCATGAGCGCGCCCTTCATGCCCGAACCCTAGCCCCCCGGCGCGGACCCATCCGCGCCCGGGCGGGGCGGCGGGCGCCAAGCGCCGGGCCCCGCAAACCGCCCATCGCCTCCTTCCCCCATCCCCACGCGACCTCCATCCCACCAAAGAAGACACGGCTCCCACCCGCCACCGGCCTTCTCCTCCAACCCCGCCCCTCTCCACGCCGCCTCTGGCTGCCGCCGCGGCGACGCGGCCGCCAACCCGCGCCGGAGCCCGCCCCCTCCTCTCCCTCGCCGGATGCGCCTGCCGCCCGGGATCTGCGGGCCCGTGCCCGGCAACGCCGCCACCCTCTGTCGGGGCTGCTTGCCGCGCTTTCCCTTGTCGTCCGCTTGGGCTCTGAGCTTGCCGGTTCCAGACCAACACCGTCGTCGCCTCCTCCCCACGCCTCCACCACCTCCGTCGCCACCCTCTGCGGCCTCGTCGCCGGCCGCCAAGGAGCCCAGGCCACCATCTCCATCGTCGGCTGGGCGGCCCCACCTGAGGGACCTCGGGAAGGGGAGGAAGCCGGCCGTGGTGGCGACAACGATGCTTGCAGGTCCCCTCCGAGCTACCGCGGGGGTCTCTCTCACCCGACGCCGCGCCGTTCATCCCCTCCATGGGCGGATCCAAGCTATGCGGTGGAGCGACTACTCGACAAATGGCGAGGAGGATGGGGAGCATGGCGACCTCCCTACCTCCATGCCGCTCGCCGGGCTCTCTCCACGACCTCGGCGCGAAGCACCCGGATGGCGTTCCGGCCGTCGACTCCGCCGTGGGGCGTTGAGTTGGCCGGGGCGTCGACACCGATACGCCCATGGCTGGTGTCGGGAGCACCGGCCGGGCGAGGCGCGAACGCCGCCGCCGCCACCGCCGCGGGGGTGAGAGCTCGCCGCGGCCAGGCGAGCGCGGCGCTGCGCGGCAGCCGAGCCTCGAACGACGGTGGGCACGACGCGGGCACGGGCGGCGGCCATTGGCGCGTCTGGCGAATCCCCGCCCACCATCGATTGGGGCCAAAGCGGGGCGACTACTCGGATGCCGATGGTTGGCGGCGTGTGCTCCCCAAAGACTGACCAGGCCAATGCACGCAGCGCGGCCGCAGCGGACGGGGATGCGCACCGAGGGCGCGCGCCCGGCCCGCGGTGATCCCCGTTCATCGGCCGGGCGCCTCCGTTGTCTCAGCGCCGACCACCGTGTTGCGCCTTGTCGGGACCCCATGACGTTACTCGCGCCGCCATGGTCTCCACCACCACCGCGCCGGGAGTGTAGGCGGCCCAGCGAAGGGCGGCTACCCCTGCAGCGGGTCGCAGCTCACCACATCATCGACCCACCTGCCTCCCGCCGACGCGCCCAAGGCGGTCCACCGATTTCGGAGGTGGCCGTGCGAGAGGGTGGCGACGGCCGGACGGCGACGATGGCGACACAGGAGTACGCCTGTGGTAGACGAAGTCGCCACCCTCTTCTCTACGTTAGACCCGTTGGTGCTGGAGCTTCGTGTGGTGGAGACTCGACATGGGTTGACCCTATGTTGGATGAGCTCGCCCGTGTCGCCGGTCGTGGCGAGCGCACCCGGCTCGACACCCGCTGCACCAAGGGCGCCTCTTTGGTTTTGGACACATCGCCACCTGCCACTCCTCCGCCAGCCGTAGCCCATGCGTTTGGGCACTTGGATTTGGCCCAGGAGCCTCAGGGTGAGCTGCCGACCTCCTTCATGGTGGAGGAGGGACAGGTGGAGGTTGCCACGAAGGAAATGGCGCCACCCGGTGACCTCTACGTTGGACCCTTCTGCGACTCTTCTTCGCGAGCTTAAGGGAGGAGGAGGATCCCATCCCCGCTCTCCTCCGGAGGCCGGCGTCACCCACTCCTACAAGGAAGCACAGGAGGAGAGTGGTTGCTGCCCCCACCCGCTCGAGTGCACGACAGGCAGCTCGGCCATCCACAATCCCTGTCGCTGAGCGTGCCCAACACAAGCTTCGGCGTGAGCTCTCCTTCATCGACGGAAAGCCAGAAACAATGGCCCCGGATGAAGCCATCACTTCCTCGCATTGATATGTACGGACTCGGCTTCCCGAGAAAAGCGGTCAAGGCCCTCCGTAAGGCAAAAAGACGTATGGAGGATCGGGACCTTTACAGTTGCTTGTAGCCGTTGCGGCCGAGCCGGAGCTTAGGCCCCTAGGTCGCTGCGTGTTGTTATTAGTGTGTGAGTAATCAACTTTGTACCTAAGCCCCGAGTCAGCCTAGGCTGATTTGGGGGTCTGGCGCTTCTCGCCGCCAATCGTTGTTGTATGCTTCTTCTTCTTAATATAACCAAAGCCGGCTTGCCGGATCTTTCAAAAAAAAAAAAAGTGATGATTAAAGCTGTTGGTTACCCATACAAGCACCGTTTTATGGTTCAAACCGATCGTAAGCTTCTTTTACAGTATATATATACTTCTCCATTCAGATCTCATTTTCTCACCAAAAGATTTGTTTGGAATGTCCATTTGGAATTTATCTATCGTAACTCTTATGATAACTAGGTATATTGGCTTGTCTGGACGGTTATATTAACATCGCGTGGGGCAGACTGAGTATGTGAATGATCAGTTGAAGAACAAGTATGGTGTAATGGTGATATATGCCTTCATAAGGGGCATAGCAACAGGTGGTACGACCTGGGATTTCCAAATCCAATTCTCAAATATCTCCTTCCCTTTTTGTTTTTTTGATCCTTCCTTCCCTTTGACTCTGTTTCATCATCTCCATTTTATTTTTCTGCTTTTGTGATATATCCTGATGCTATTTATTGCCCAAATGCACATCACGTCCAAGCGAGACCCTTACGGACGGATTGGAGCCCTCTGTCCTCCTTGCTTGTGTGCCTTGTGATAATAACTTCAAAAAAGCCGTTAGCTTTGGTTGCTCTCTTGGCCAGATGCTATTTTGATGTAATTGACATTTATTCAGCTTCCCATGTACTGTGGTGTTGCTTTAGGGATACGGATAAGATATTGTGTTATGTCGTTAATGGTCGGTATCAATTCGTCAAATGTTTTTTTGCGATGGACGAGCGAGAACTCTGGGCTAACGCGTCAGATCAGATGCAAAAGCTGGAAGAGGTCAGGACTGCTGCTGCTGCTTGGCCGTCCTGCTGCCTTGTGTGTGACTGATGATGCATGCTGTCTCTCTTCAGTCTCGTACACCACTGCTGTCTGTCTGTGTAAAGGCGCACACTTTCTATCGTTTCCTTCTTTATTCTTTTGTCAATCAATATGGAGATAACAAGATAGAGAGTTTAATTCATGCTGATAATCTTCCAAAAAGAATAACTTGTGGCCAGCGATAATAGGATCATAAGACCGACCATTAGTGTTGCCAGCGATGCTCATGCATGTCTGATTGTCCCTGCTTGCATGTCTGATTGTCCCTGCTTCCTGTACTCTCCCTGAATTCATCAGCCTCAGCAACTCCTGTACCGCCTGGGGAATTAATTCTTGCCAAGTAGCATCAGCCATTCATATCCAATCATCTTTCAACCTGTCTGTCACCAGATTTCACGTTTGCCACACCACCTACCGAGCAACAGAAAATCGCACCATACTGTGCAGTGAGTACATATCTACTTGGATACTATTTGCAGGGCAGCAACTCACAACCAAATACACACAAGTATTATGAGTACAACATTGATACAACACCACATGACATGATGATACCAGTACTACAATCTTTGGATACAGCACGCATCAGCACAAAGATTTCATCCTCGGATCAACCAGTCGATCCAAGTAATTCAGGTACACAACCAAATAGTACACCATCAGTTTCGCAAAAAAAAAAAAAAAATAGTACACCATCAAAGACAGAAGCATCCTCCACTAGTTATTATTAGATTAAAAAAAGCACTAAATTTTCTGACTTGGTTACCAGAGTTCAGAGTCTACAATTATCAGGTTCAACATCATGGCGATGAATTACTATAAGAGACCCAAGGAAATACAACATCATAAGTAAAACAGGAACACAAATGCCAGGGTACATGGGTAAGCCAGAGCCCAGCTCTTTGCCTCGACTCAGACTTGCCTCCTACAACATTACAGAGTGGCAACACAAACAAGTAAACACTTTCACCCTCCTCTCCTACCTCGCGTGGACTAACCTCCTCACCAATGCCGTGTGCGGCATCCTCCCAATGCCCCCATTTAATCTACGCGGCGGGTTTTGTGTAGTAGTAAAATCAAATGTTAGAAATGCCTAATAAGAATTAAAAAGGTCAGAAGAGTCCGTTGTCACAACGGCAAGTCAAATCACACAGGCTGCTTGCCCTGGCAGTATTGTCCAAGTCATCAGCCAAAAATAAGATGATGTAGTAGAGCTTTAGATGCCATCATGTGCTGGCACATTGTCATTAACCAAGTGGGACCTGATCATTCAGGCATCCAGCTACCTATCTTCGGGGTTCAGAGTTCCCCATCCTATTTAGCAGTCTGCGCCACCGCGTCTTCCCCTTGAGCTCCGTGATAACCTTAAGAAGGTCCACTGGAGTTGCAGCAGGGTCCAGCTCATGGCAACCTTTTGGGGCATTGTTGCCTTCTTCACCAGTCAGAAGACGAGAAGGAACTCGATCGCGAGAACCGAATAGCTCTTCCTTTGGTATCCTCCTGACCTCCTTGGGATCCATGTGTCTGTGGAAAACAGCTTTGAATCCGCAACCTTCAGCAATGGGATGACAGTCAGCCCTTGCTCCTCGGTGAAATCATCAATAACTTCTACTATCTCATACTTGTATATCACATCATCAGACGTAAGCTCATTCCAATCAGGCGACCAGTTACGGTACAAGGCCCATGTATCCCCTTTCTGGGGAACAATCCTGATGATGCCACGGGACCTTTAGTCCAGCTCACTTTGTGTGAAAATATGTTGACCGCTTTCGCTGACCTGATATCTCCGACCCTGAAATCACCACATGTCTTTTTGGAAACCAGAGGCAACCCAGTTTATAGGTGCCAGTTCAATATTTGACTTTGAGTTGAGAAAACTCATGCGGATCCGGAAAGGCCTCATTGAAAGAACTTTCTGAACCATTACATATAGGCGAGGCATGCCATCCTCACTGTCATATGTAGCCCATACTTGATCACTATCAAAAGCCCTCTCTGTTCGATCTTTGTCAAAATCATGGAAGTCAGGGTCTGGGACATCAATTGACACAGGTACACGGCGCTGCTCTGGATTCTTGTCATCAGTAGCAGGCATTTCGATTTCCATGCTTCTTGAATTGCATAGCTTCTTGACTCCCTTGCCAGGTTTGTCAGAGAGCACACCATTGACCTTTATGTTGTCGTCACAAGGATATAGCTTTCCTTCAGATCCTCTTCTCTCTGCAAATCGTGAAGATGATGTGATGTTTAGCTCCTGCATTTTTTCACGGACAGCTGCCTTGGCTTTCTCAAGAAGTAGACTCCGTGTATCAATCTGGGTAATCTCACCCAGAATATTTGCTCTTCTCCCACTCACTGCAGATCTCAACCTTTCCACTGAAGTACCATTGACCCGTCCCACATCAGTGAAAACAGTTGGTTCTGTGCTTGCAGCAACTGTTTCTTTGTTATCAACACCACCATAATCTACAGTAGTGTAAGCATCATAGTTATGCCTTCTCCGCTTTGAGAAGCGACCACGCCTTGAAGCAGTTTTCTCATGTACATATGTGTTCCCGCTTTCAGAATAGTTGTAGCTGTAGCTCTCATCATGCTTCCTTCTCTGTTTCTCCAAGGCCTGTGTACTATAAGCATTAGTACCAGCTGCAGGCGTGGTCTTGGGGTACTGATTCCACTGGAAGCTTTGATTGTTGTAGGAATCATAAGTACTATTATCTTGCTGGTACCCCCCATGCCCTGTCCCAGGGATGCTAGAAGTCCTGCTTGTTGAGCCATATGAATGTTTGGTCGAATCATGGTTCTGCTGTGGCTGCTGCTTGGTTGACCAGGAGAATGACGAACTGGTTCCATTGCAAGGGAACCCAGTCTCCACTGCCAGGAATGCATGATGGCAATTTGGGCACAGCAGGTTATGATTAAGATAAATTCTTAAGTACTCATACTGCATCCGCAGCGGTTGCAAGATGTCCAGAATGTATCAACCCCACCAGGACGAGTAGTAGCCTCAGCTGCAGCGGCGGCTGCGGCGGCAGCAGCAGCAGCTGCAGCAGCGGCATTCTTTCGAGCCCTCTTGTTTGCCTTCTTATCATAAGTATAGATGCCATTAGTTACATTGACAACAGAATGGTTTCTTCTCTTCTCATCATAAACCACCTTCCTGCTAGTATCCGACAACACACTCCACGCCTCAGAGATGAGTTTGAAGGCCTCCTCAGCACCAACCGATTTATTCTTGTCCGGGTGCAGCAGCAGAGCTAGCTTCCTATACTGCTTCTTCACCTCCTCTTCATCTGCAAAGGCACCTAAAGACAATATCCGGTACCAATCACTCTCTCCATCAATCTTGGACTCAGACGCGAGATGGACTTCAAGCGTCGAGACCATCTGCAATATGCCTTCAAGCGTCGGGCAGAGATTCTGCGCCTTGAGCGCGCATTTCTGCGAGCACCCCTGATGTCACGGGCATGGAACTTGGTCTCGGCAACATTTTTGGCTTTCAGGGCCTCATCCATATTGTACTCCTCACTCATCTGCGCCTCTGGAGGCTGCCCAACAAACTAACTTGAGCAGGTGCAGCAAAGCCCAAGATCAAGAACTGGACATCCAGATTAAGCGTGCATCCAGATTAGAAATCTTCATTGCCTTGGCCTACACACAGTTATGTAGTGCAGTTTAGAAATCTCAACAACAAATATCAAAGTGAAACTACACTTATGACGTAACAGAGCGGATCTAGTAGAGTGACATGGGTGTACACATGTGCACCCAACAATTTTCGGAAAAAAAAGGTTTGAAGTTACTAAATAAGCATCGAATAGCCACTCTATAGCTTGAGCTAGCTTGGGAACAGGGAGGAAAAGGGTGTGGAAATAGAAATACCTGCTGGGCGCTCTTCGCCGGCGAAGAGATCAGCGAAGGCCTCGGCACCTGGTGTAGGACGGCGGCCAGGGGCGGATCTAGTACAGCGACACCAACAATTTTCGCAAAAAGTTAGAAACTTTACCAGGCATCCATCAAACAGCCAAATAAACAGCTTGAGGTAGTTCAATTTTCCATTTTCCCGATAAAAAAAGAAGAGAGCTTGAGGTAGTTCGGGACCTCGGTTTCGCACACAGCAAACAGGTAAGACAAGAGGAGAGGGTGGGAATACCTGCTTGGCGCGGCGCGGCGCCGTTCGCCGGCGCAGAGATCGGCACCTAGTGTAGCTCGGCGTCGGCGGGAGGAGTCCAGCTAGAACCCCCGATTTGGGAAGGGGAGAGGGCGGGAGGCTCGATCTGGGCAGCCTGGTGTAGGGCGGCGGGAGGTGGGAGCCCAAGTAGAAGATTTGGGAAGGGGGGAGGCTCGCCTCGATCTGGGCTGGCGGCGACGACCTACGAGGAGAGGGAGGGAGGGAGGGATCCGCGGGGAGGAGAACGGCAAGTGGTGAAGGGACTGCAATTTTTTTAATGTTTATTTATTTACTATACTACTAGTACTGTCTCTCCTTTTTTTTTTCTACACTACACTGTAGTACTATCTCTTCTCCTTATTAAAAAAAAAGTAATATCTCTTCTCTTTTTCAGGGTATTGGTGCACATACGTACACGAGAGGTGACAGTGAAGGGCTTCATGAGATCCAATCTGGAGCTGGGAAATTACAGAAACCTCTCCATGTAAAGTTTAATTATGAGATCATGGAGAAAAAAAGTTGGTTCTTAGGGGAAAAGTCTATCGCTAATTTTTTCAGCCAAAAGTTTTGGCTGTTAGAAATATGGATCTGGCTACAACATTCACCAAAAATCACGGAGCACCTTAAGGGGTGCTTTGAAAATAAGGAATACTATACGAGCCGAAGCAAATTTGGTATAAATGGTCCTCATCAAAATACGGTGTGGATGTACACCGACGCGTGAATCAATCACGCATGGACAAAAACACCTTGCCAACCAAATAATTTGCACCACGTCTTGGTAGAGATGGTCCTTATTACCTACCTTTTTTTCCCTAAACAACACCCATGTGTTTTAGCAACAAAAAAACATGAATTTTTTGTGTTTCTACGACGTCTGTGACCCACATGTCATAACGAACACATAAACATCCTCTCTCTCTCTCCCCCCCAACCCACCCCCCCACCCCACCATGCTCCTACCTCCCGGGACGCACCTCCCTCCGCCTCCCACGACTTCCACCTACTGGCGATGGCATCCCACAACGGCAAGCTTGCCCACGCACCGCCGCGGCCATGGCGGCGGCGGCAAAGTGGTGGATTCGACTATAGTAGGACCCTACTCCTCCTTTGTTTGAGCTCCGCCCCTGTTTTGAGCTCGAATTGCAAGTTTTGAGAGGCAACCACACAAGTGAAGACTAAAAAAAAAAAGGTAAATGTACAAAATTAAAAAAAAAAAAAAAAAACAAGAGCAAACGTATAATTGGACCTCAAAACAATGGTGGTCTTGTAAATGGCCCTTTCTTGTGTTTAGCCTTTGTTTATATCTTCAATAATTACATATGAGTTCATCTTAGAGTTGGATCTCTACCAAATGGTTTGGTGGAACCTCAGCTCCACCGTAGAGCTGCTTCAGGGGTGGAACGTTATGGTGGAGCGCTTGCTTTGGAGCTATGTTTTTAGAGTTGGAGCTCTGCCAAAGTGCCAAACAGGTCTTTGTTTACCGGGAAATGAAGGGTTGTGCGTTTGTAAACTAACAATTTCTTTAAAGAAAAATCTGCTTAGGTGGTATCCCGCGTGGTGTTGGCCTGCCAATTAGCAGCTCGAGGCTGAATCTTAGTATTACAGTGTACAGCCAGTGTAGAACAGCTGGCCTGGTAACTAATTAGCCCTTCAGCTGAATAGGAAGACCACACAGATCTCACGAGAAAATAAGATCAGTTAGTTACATGTTACATTACATTCTGAAGCCCATGAAGAAAAAGGGATATGGATCATCGTTTTTTAGTCAGAGCAAACGCCAAGAAGTGGGTGCTTCTCAGGTTATAGTCTAGCACTTCTGCAGCTAATAACGACAATATTTATAAGAACAGAGATATGCCTGGCATTGCAAAAAAAATGCACTGGAACTTGGTCAATTGTGTGTCCCAGCTTTACAATGGAAACAGTTCAGAGGAACTGTGCACACCTGATAAGTTTGGAGCTCCGATAACACAATTCAACAAGAGTGGAAGCGCTCCGTGGTCCAAGTTGATACCCAATGTAACAATCCTGATTCTTGTCTCTTCAGGTAGTTGTTCCCAAGTACAGTTTATGTATAGAACCAAGCATAACCAAACATACTGGAAATCTATGCAGGCAGCAAGAATTACTGGTAGAGAAACAACAAAATACCAACTAGATCTTGAGAGAATCATAGGAGATTCTATCATGCACATAAAAATAGTAGAGCTGGAGCTGATTTGACATGTATGTCTTAGTACAAAGCCTTTATTATAGAATTCATGGTCCAAGCTTGAACTACACAGCCTGGCTATCTAACACATGAGGCGTTTAAGTTTCCATTTGGGAACAGCAGTTCGTGTGGTAAAGCCTTTGAAATGATATGCATGCAAACTTTAATTTTGTGTGTATATGACACATAATTTTTTTGAAAGAATATATGACACATATATATATGCAAAAAATTATGGTACATGGAAGAACAAGAGGTGATGACATATCCTATCCATGGAATTTTCATGTGCGTTTTGAACGATAGAGGTGAGTATAAACCCTTTTGGTTCTGTAAACACCCATCAGGGCTTAAGCGAGCTCCAAGCCTCCAACAACACAGAGAGCTGACTAAAAACCATACAGCTCCTTCACACACTGGTTGCAAGAAAACCCATGTTGTGAAGCAATCTTGGAGATGTCAATACTGTTATATGATGGCCCTGTGCTTGTATATAGACAAATTACCACCAATAAGGCCTGAGAACATGAGTGACCCTGTCCAGTGGGGTGTTTTATGCCAAAAGTTCAGAGAAAGCAGCTGGCACAATAGCCCAATCAGCTCCATATGCGAGTCCAACAAGGAAGGTTCCGATGTACATAGTTCCAGCCTTCCAGGCAAAGCAATTACAAAAGAGGAAATGCCAACAACCATCAGTACCTGTCCTGAGAAATTACCAGCGCCATGTGCCGTGGGAATGTGTGTTCCCTTCATCCCTGATTAGAAGAACGGTGAATCAAGTAACAGTACTGAAACTTGATATGCACAAACGAATAGTTCGAGCTTTATCAAACCTAAACAATAGTTAGGGTGAACTCTTAATTAACTAAAATTTGAAGAAATTACAATTTATATAAAACTTACAATTTATATAAAACTATTGAGTTGCATGCACCGACGAGTTTTTTTTTCTTCTTTGAAAACATGTCTTAGCATTAGCGCACACTTCATTAAGTGGAAGATATAGATTACATAAGAGTCACAAGTAATCCAATGATTACCAATGAACCCCACAACACAAACAAACAACAAAAAAGAGGAGGGGGGGGAGGGGCACCACTAACAACCCCATACAACCGAGCCTAATAAAGAAAAACTCAACACTAAGAAGGAAGCGGTGTAGTATAGCTGCAATCAACGACTTCAAGGGCCAAGCATCCGCTAGAACCAAGGCGGCAAAGCATCCACCAGAACTACTACCATCGACGCGGCAAAACACCCGTGGATGGGGCCATCTCGCTCCCAGCAGCAAAGCATCTGCGTGAGAGGGGCCTAAGAGACAACAACCATCAACGCCCGTCCACCATCCAAATATGCTATGGATAGTAGCAATAAAATGTGCTGTCGCTAGTAGCAATGAAAGGTGCATACTAGTTTTTCATGAAGTACATTAACCTTCCACCATCCAAATATATGTGAACGGTCAAGAAATTTTAAACTTAAAGTATATGTTCAGGAAGAAGGCTCGGGATAGAAGAGAGAGAAAGGGCATAAAAGTATATGCACATGGAGATTTAGTCCCGACGAGAGCCTCTCACCTGGACTAAACTAGACCTATTCTCAGCCCAGGACTAAAAGATTTAGTCTCGGTGGAAAGACTCCAACCGAGACTAAAAGTTAACCTTTAGTCCCGGTGGGTGGCTCCAATCGGGACTAAAGGTTCCCTCCTGCCACACCCGACGTTGCTTAGGGGACTCTTTTTACTGGGTGGGTAGTACCTATCGGGACTAATGTACCTCTAGTCCTAGACGCAAAAAAAAATACTGTTACTAAACTTGAAAACTGAAGGGCGACTAAAGCTCGTCTCTCTACTAGTGTCTTGACCTCTTCTGTCTTCTCTTGGGCAACATGGATTTTATTGATTAGATCATGGTTGAATTACGAAATGACAATTATTCTTATGTTATTTGAGGAATGATTTCGTCCTAATTAAATACTAAAGTTTTAAAATAATTATTTTCAAACCTTAATTTGGAAATTCAAATTAAAAATTTTAAAAACTAATTGTCTAAAATATTTGAATTTAAATTTAGTCTAAAAATGAAATTTGTAGAGATTTTAATTTTCAAAGAACTTTAGTGTTGCAAGTTTTTGAAGTTTCCATATGAGATTGTGAGTAATTTTAAAAAAGAAAAATAGAAAAGGGGTTGGTGTGGTCAGCGGGTTGTCAACCTGCTTCTAGGTAGATTTGGGTCCCCGGTGATCCCCAAACAAAGAAGGTGGTGGACCGAGATGACACAAACAAAAAGATAATAGACCTTTGGTGCATTTTGCTATATATTTTTATTTCACATGCAAGTATTATTTTTTGTTTTCTTATTTGAAAACATGTTCATTCATTCTTTTCCTAGTTTGCACCATGGACTTGTGTTACAAACATACATGGGCATTCATGCCATTTTTCCAACCATTTGAAACAGTTATTTTCCCCAAATGCACTGCAGTACCATTTACCGAAGAAAATTTCAACTTGGTGCCAGATAAGAAGTTGGAGATTTCCAGTGCCAAATACGCAATTCTCTCAACATAGAAAGTGTGTCCAACTCGGACTCTTCCCAGGGCCAGAATGCACACCCTGGACAGTTGGATGCTTGTATTTTGGTGTAGCTATCACTGGCCCTAGAGGCCCAGCTCACTTTTCTCTTGACGGTGCAGACGAGCATCCCTTGCGTGGGCTGAAATTAAAGCCCGTCCGGGAAATTAAGTCTCTCACGTCACGGGCCACGAATTGTGGTGCCGCCGGCGCTCTGCAAGTGGGCAGCTGGCCCACGCAACAGAGAAACAAGCGGGACCAGGCGATTTATCAGGTTGGGTCTGAATAGTATGTTATTGCTTTTTGGTAAAGCTTAATTTGAATATCCAAGAACAATTTTTTGGATGAAAAACAAACTAACGACGATGACAACATTGGTCTAAAGGAGAATAGGCGATAATAATAATATTATCTGGCATGTGATAATCAATCAGCGGCAGGCACGAAAAATGACGCAGCGATTCAGGAACCCAACGGAAACACCTTAGAAACATTTTACTTTGGGGATAAAGGTGAAGTAAACTGTGCAATAAAATCTCTAAAAGCACAGACACAAATGGGGCAGTAAACTGGGCAAATCAAATATGCGTCATTCTTAAACTGTGATCAAATTGTTAATTAAGCCGTGTTTGAGCTATATATTGGGGGTGAAAATGCAAAGGGATCATCTATGCGTGCAGCATGCTACTTGAGTTTGCACTTTTCATGTCGACGACAGCTATATACATACGAATCCACACCTTTATTCTTTGGCTCCAGCCACAAGCAAAGAGCACCTGCATATGTCATATCATTTTGTTGATGCCAATGGCAAAAGTTACAAGCTTATCTAGAGGCGAAGCAACCGAACGGGGGAGCTCATCGCAGCCTGTTATTCTCGCATCTCGCGTATATATAGTACTACACCTCTCCTCTGTCCGCTATCCTCTTTGCTGATCAATACACACCTAAGAAAAATATACAGAGCAGAAAGGAACACCACCGGCCGTTTCTTGCATTGTGTTCTCCGATCGCAGCTCAGGATTTTAGCAAGTTGCCAAGGTACTAACAACTTGTATGCTTCTTAATTTCATATATGGTTGTTACTACTTCTTAGCACCATTTTGTCTGTCTCTGTATATATACATGCTTTTGAAGAATATATAGAGTGAAATGCAAGCGTGCATGTTCGACGGACGCGTGCCTAATTAACTTGAATTTGTTCTTGTATATGGGCTTGGATTAGAGATTGGGGATCCATCTGGAAGCCATGGAGTAGAGATGGGCTAGACTTCTGGAGCTTCTTCAGTTTGCTAATCTTTCTTATACAGAGACTAATCATGGGAACGAAGGTATCCCTCCAGCCCCAACACCCACCGTACCCCCAAAACTGAAAATATAGACATTGTGCTTATAATTAACTTTAATTAATTTGTGCTTATAATTAACTTTAATATATATAGAGAGAGATGTGTGTGCATGTTCACACCAACGGACGCGCTTAAAATTAACTTTATTAATTTATTCGTGTAAATGTCCTTGCATCAGGGAGTGGAAGAATGCATCTAGAAGCCATGGGGTAGAGATGGGCTAGACCTCTGGAGCTACTTCTTCTTGCTAATCTTTCCTATACAGAGACTATCATGCCTGAGCAGGTACCCTCCTCTCCCCCCACCCCCCACCCCAACTCCATTGGAAATATAGATTGTGTGCTTTAGTAACATACACAAGAATAATCACTAATTTATGAGTTTAGAGATGAGAAACATACATACATATCTGTAATTTCGTGTTCTACTCTTCAGCATTTATTTTTGTTGTGTCTGTATGTAATGTAATGTAAATAAATAGCTCATCCTGTAGCGTCGTCCATAGTCATTTGTGGGCTGGCTCTGTCCTTAACTCACCGTGACCTTTCCCAGCCATTCTTTTCTCTCCCCTCTCTCTCTCATTTCAAGCTCAAGTAGACCTTGACCTTGACAACAAGACGAGGTCTCTCTGGATCTCTCTCCCCTCCCTCCTCGCTCCCTCTGCTTCTCTGCTCTCGCTCCTCCGCAGCGCATACCGCCCAGTCCCCAGCTCAATCCGTGACGAGGTCTCTCTGCCTCTCCGGCGGACCCGGTGGCGGCCTCGGGCATCGGCGATGTGGGCCCCAACAGGACCAGGAGCGGCGGCATCGGCGCAGTGCGGCAGTGCTGCGTGGTGCGTCTGGCGGCATCGCTCCGGTGCGGTGGCTCCCGGCCTCCGCAGCGGCGCAGGCAGCGGGTGGGCACGGCATCCAGCACAGGGCTCTGGCTTGGGCCCCGGCGTGGTCGGTCATCTGAGCACGGCGGTGGATTGCGGCGACCTGCGGCTCGGCGCGACGGTGTTGGCGACGCACGGCACGGTACTCCAGCGAGGACCTGGCGACTCTGACGCGCCGGCTTACGCTGCGGCAGCGCTGCGCTGCCCGCACGGCAGATAGCATGCGTGGGCATCCGGCGACGGCGGCGGCTCGAGCACCACCGCGTCCATCTCTCCAGCCGCCCGTGCTCTCCCGCTGGCAAGTCCGGCTCGCCTCCCCGCCGGCCGCCCGTCCTCTCCCGCTGCTCCTCCTCTGCTCCTCCCCTTTTTGCCTCTCCTCCCGTGCGCGAGGCCGATGGCCAGGAGCAGCGACCCAGGCTTGTGGCCGGCGGCACGGGCGCGAGCGAGGCCACATCTCGGTGGCGCCGCGACTCGGGGTGGCGCGGTGGCTCCTCGTGCTCCACGGGACTTGTGAGCGCTAGTTGCGATGTGGGCCTGCGGCGGACGTCCGCTGCATTTGGCTGATCGACGCCCGTCCGCTTGGGTACCGGAGGGCATAGCGTATCCCGCTGCAGGGCTGCCACCCGGTATCCTGCTCCTCGAGGACTGCGTAGCGGGCGGGCGTGAGTGCCGTCAGTCTAAATAGCTCAGCGTTGGAGGCCCCATGCAGCGAGCAGGTGCTCTCGGGGAGTGGTGGCGGCAGGCAGCCATGCGGGACGAGGGTGGCTCTGTATTCAACACACCGTACCGTACATGATGTATTTAAATTATAGTCAGGAGGTTAACCATCCTAGAAAATAAAACATCTCGGTTAGTTCTTAAAACCTTGTGCACAAATATTTTTCATCACCGGTGCAATAATTAATCAAAGATATATTAGTTTATTTTGCTTTTGGGCACATGTTAAGTTGCATGCAACCAAAGAAAAAAAAGAAGAAAAAAAATATCGGAACCACTACTATATTGCTTGTGCTAGTTACTGTGTGTTTGTGGGGGTGAGAGTAACCTTCTTAACTAGTTACTGTTGGCATTAAACAAAAACATGCAGAGATTTCTTGCGGTCAACATCAAGGAGGCGGTACAACAAATAGCTACTCAATTAGAGTTTACAAGCAACGATGCACCTCGGGTCATCTACTTCGATGGATGGGATGGACTGGGTGCTTCTGGGGTGCTTAGAGCTATAGCAGAGCAGCCTCCACAATCTGTACGGGAGAAATTTGACAAGATCATCCACATTGATTGCTCGATGTGGAAGAGCCGAAGAGCATTGCAAAGGGTGATCGTAGACGAGCTCAAGCTCACTCAACAGGTAGCGGCCATTGACACACAAGACGAGGAGGACGATTTCAGTGGGGTAGACCAAAGCTCCAGAGCTGAGATTAGAGACATAACAGGAGTGATAGGTCGATACCTAGTACAATACAAATGTTTAGTTATCTTTCACAATGGAAGTAGTAACACGCTTGACTTGACTTGACTGACTTTGGTATTCCACTATTCAAATTCAGAGATACTAAGGTATTGTGGACCTTTAGAGGGTGTCTTCGCCTCAATCAAGAGATTAGTGGCAAGGTAGACAACTCACATATTTATCTTTGGGCTGATGATTACCATAGCAAGGACGGGAATGCACACCTTGCTGAAGAGGCTATGGAAATCTCTTTGCACACAAATAAGCTTGGTCTTGGAGTTACACCTAAAATAGCCACAGATTGTTGCTTGTACCTCTTGTCATTGAATAAGCAAGGTAAGAAGATGATTGATTACAAGTGGGCAACCCATGCTTCCAGTAGCTATTGGGTTTGTGATGGGATCATAGAAGGAGTACATGACAACAAGACATGGGATGCTGCTCACGCTCTGCAAACAACATATAAGACTAGAAGACTACTCATCTAATAAACACCTTATGGAGTTTGTGGACGATTGGATCTTTCCTCGAAAACAATGGATTTCTATTACTTGAAGTCATACTTCAAAGAGGTTCCTCCGGAGACAACAACCCTAATCTTTGGATCCAAAACTCAAGTCCACAAGTAGTATCACTACCTAGTGACAAGTTCCATAAAGCGTATCAACTCCGGGTGCTTGAAGTTATGTGGATGTACCTTCACTTTTCATCACCTCCATTCCATTGCTTTGCCGCAACTTAAGATTCCTTGGGCTGGATAGATGCACGGATGAACTACAACAAGGGGAGGAGAAGGAGGAGAAAACATGTGAACCAGCAGTGGAAATTTTCCAGCGGTTATGGGTGCTAGATGTATGCCACACAGATTGGCCATTGGCTTTTTCCCTAGAAACAGAAGAGCAAGTGGTGGCTACAAACATTAGAGAGGTTCATATAACCAACGGAAGGATTTGGCACAACAACCTTGCATGGAAAAAACTACCGAACCTTCACAAGCTCCGAGTAGTTGAGCCCACAAACCCATTGGAGACATATCAACAACTACCTTCATCACTGGAATCATTCTTATTAAAGGCAGGAAGGTATCAAGCAAATGAAGCTAGAATATCTTGTATCAGCTTGGCTGGTTGTGAAATATTATCAGATTTTATACTCCGTGGGTCATTGCCAAACCTTGAGGAGCTGGACCTCTCGCACTCAGCAATCAAAATCCTTGACCTTAGAGAGGTGGTTGACGTGAAAAATCTTCGGCGACTCTTCTTGATGGGATGCGAGGCGACTCAGATCAATTTCTTGGCCTAGAACCAAAATGGACAAACTAAGACTGTTGTGCATTGACACTCGAGCAAGAGGAGGGGAGGTGGACAATAGAAAGCCATGGCCGCTTGATTGTTCTTTGATGGTCTACCAAAGAAGACAAAAGTAATGGAATATTGCCATGCATTTGTTGGTGTTGCGGACATGAGATTCCTTCGGACCTTGAAGTTTCTTTGGACAAGTGAAACCATTAAATGTGATAAGTGGAATCTTTACCGTCATCTGCTAACAATGATGATGGAAGTAGAAGCTACCACAAGAACAAGACAGGCTGCCCTTCTACCAAAAGGACAATGACTGCTGCTCCGCCCTCCCTGCCAAAGTCATTAACTTACCATGACGTCAGCACTGATCAGATATCTAGAAAGATCGATGTTAGCGAAGAATGACTCCAGCGACACAATTTTTGCCACTAGACTTGCACATGGAGATTGGCGAGGGAATCAGCTGGGATGTCACCGACAAGGCTAGCACACAGGCAAGGGATGCGATAGGTAATGTCATGAACAGGGTGCAGTCATTGCACGTGTATGACGGTTCCTCCATCACCACTGTTGTGCCTCAACACATGTTTAGGGTAATGCATTATGGTGGCCTTGATGGCCCAAGAATGAATCTGCTCAAGTGGTGCCGCGTGGAACGATGCCCGGTTGGATCTTGTCTTCGCCACTAACTATTTTTGGGAATGTTTTTCTAATTTGGAAATCTTTTGGGTGGCTCATCTCTTGATGGCCCGTTCTGTTTGGAGCAGACCAAAATATCCAAGATGGGAATCATATCGTTTATCCTTTACAAGACTGAGGGCTATTCATCTGCACTTCTGCCCTAGGCTCCGATATGTCCTCCCGATGGCATCCAACAATACCCTATCCAAGGTACTACGGACTCTCCACATACACCGTTGTGGTGATCTCGGCGTGTATTCCACGTGGAGGGAGAGTTTTTGGAGAAAATAGCGGCCGGGCATGAAAAAGGCAGCCGAATTCTCAAACCTCAAGAGCTTCAGTACTGTATGAGCTCCCGAATCCGCAATGATATGCGAGGCCAAGATGTTTGCTCCCGTCTCGAGGTCATCTATATCGAGAGGATGCTTTGGAGCCCCGAGGCGTCTCCCGCCCCTCGGCGCCGCCGCCCAAAATGGCCACCCCCCGTGGGTCGTGGACTGCGAAGGATTGGTGGGACAAGGCGGAGTGGGATGGCATGGAGTCCGCCACCACCCCTCCCTCTTCGAGCCGTGCCATTCCAAGTACTACAAGAGGCGTCACCGAGGACCACGGTTCTCCGATGAGCTAGCCGATGTGGTCACCTACTTGCTTGCTTCTTTAGCGGCTTCCTTCTTCTCCCCGGTACGTACACACATGATCAACCAACTTCCGTCATTCAATTTGTAGTGATTTATTTCAAATTAATTTCATCCGTTTCTTGATGATAACACTCGACAAATTTCCTTCTCTCATTGGGTGCTCTGCTAAGGGTGCCAAGTCTTGGTGTGTTTTCTCAAGAATGAATAAATAGCTTGGTTCCTGTTGATGCTATTAGCTACCTATATCGGTGTGTCCGGGTTGATACTACCTACTATGTGTGAATTGGTGCTGGCATGCTGTTGTCTTCCTTCTCCTGGTGCGTACACACGTGATCCAACTACCTCCCCTTAATTTGTAGTAATTTATTTCAACTTGGTTTCATTTCTTGTTCCACGTACTGATGTTGGATCACTCTCTCTGTATATTAATCTGGTGTTGGATCGATGGGATGATGATAGACAGTGCGCTTGAACCCGATCTTCGGTGTGTTTATATGTGTGTGCTTCCCAAGTCTTTGGTGTGTTTTACGAAGAATGAATAAATAGCTTGGTTCCTGTTGATCCTATTGGCTACCTATATCGGTGTGTCTGTGGTTGATACTGCCTACTAGTGTCGGCTTGCCGTTGTCTTCCTTCTCCTGGTACGTACACAAATGATCAATCAACTTCATTCCCTTAATTTGTAGTAATTTATATCAAGTCAATTTCATTTCTTGTTCCGCGTACTGATGTTGGATCACTCTCAATCTGTAATCGGTGTTGGATCGACGGGATGATGACAGACAGTGCGCTTGAACCCGATCTTGGTGTGTTTATATGTGGGTGCTTCCCAAGTCTTCGGTGTGTTTTCTGAAGAATGAATAAATAGCTTGGTTCCTGTTGATGCTATTAGCTACCTATATCGGTGTGTCTGTGGTTGATACTATACCTACTATGTGTGAATTAGTGCTGGCTTGCTGCTGTTTTCCATCTCCTGGTACGTACACAAACGATCAAGCAACTTCCTGCCCTTATTTTGTAGTAATTTATTTCAAATCAATTGCATTTCTTATATTCCGCGTACTGATGTTGGATCACTCTCTGTAGATTAATCTGGTGTTGGATCGATAGGATGATGAGAGACAATACTTTCTTCTATCATTGGATGCTTCTTTATATATGTGCTTGGCAAGTCTTCGGTGTGTTTTCTCAGGAATGAATAAATAACTTGGTTTCTGATGCTAGCTACCTACTTGCATCAACCAAGTTAGTTACATCGGTGTTTATGTGTGTGCTTGATACTACAGTTGCTCAGTTGGTGTGAATTTGTCTCTCTTGAGAGACTAACTGATTGATGTATCCTCTCCTATGCTTTGGTTTGGTTTCACTGGTTATGTTTGTGTGCTTGAAACTAAAATAAGAGGCTGGGTTTGATGCCTCCACAGAACCCATGTTCAATTATTGGTTTTCCATTTCATTGAATGTATTGGACATAATGTATGCTTGTGTTGTGATCCATGCAGCAGCATGCTAATGCTGCCAGCAAATTATATAAATATATATATGGCTTGGTTTGAGTTAGATGAAGTGTTAACTGATTATTGGTTTCCAGTAAATTCATTCGTAGTACATGCTTCTCTGGCTATAATAGCTATGTATGGTGCATTCAGGGGAGAATAGAATAACCAATACCGTATACCACTACCAATATATACTGATGCCACAAACGGGCAACTGAAGGCATTAGATTGGAAGCATACGCCACCATACAAGTGGAGAATAATAAGCAATATAATGCCACAACTTGTATACAACTTCACATGTTTCATTGTGACAAATGTCTGTCTCACAACTATACAGGGAAAATTTTGCTAAGCCTTACAGTCCTAAGATCCTCTGGCCCACTCAATGTTCAGGGCAGAAGTATAAACAAATACCAGATGTTTATTCTTGGTCACCTTCCACCTAGGACCATCAGCAACCTACTTGCCTGATGATTACATGAGTAGAGCTTTGACAGAGACGGTCAGGATTACATGAGTATAATGCTTTACAATGGTAATGAATAACCCTGGTTAAACACGGGCACTATTCATAAGATAAGCAACTTTTCCTCTTGGCCTTTTCATGCTTTGGTTGTTGAACCTATCGGTGAGGGGCATGTATCGAGATCCCATTTGCCCTTTGATTTCTTGCCATCAAGGTGTCCACTGTGTTTCCAAAGTTACCAATTGCCATTGCAATCAGCAGGATCCCACAGACCACAACCTGTGATAGAACACAAAGCTTAGAACACAGATAAAGTATAACAGAATCCTGGCATCCTGATTGCATTAACAGCTAACTCTCTGACCTGCCACTCAAGGACAACGCCAGTATGTGAAGCTCCTCAGCTTGTAGGTCGGGCGAAGGAGGTTTCGGATTTGGTGTTGCAATGGGGGAAGGGGCCACGGCAGGCGTGGATCTGGGCGGCGGCGGGGATGAGCAAGGGCGGGCAGGAGCGGTCAGGGTCCTCTGTTTTTGTGTCCGAATTTTCTCTCCTACTTATTTAGAAGAACTTGGCGAGCTTGCTTTCTCTGGTACAGCCAGGGTCCCGGCAGACCGACTTGGCAGCTAGCCTATCGCTGCGTCGAGGAATGAAATTAACTACGGGCGACCTGTCTGATTGTTCTTGGGCGTGGGTCAGAGGCGATCAGTGGAGTCACAATTAGCTTCCAAATGGAGGAGATGAAGCTCGATAGTCTTGCTGGCCGGCTGCCGCTGCTGCGGATCTCCAGAGTCGATAGATGTGGGCTGCGGTATACCTGACTGTGTCATCGAGGATGGAGTTAGAGGATCTCATTCACCGTCAGCATGGTCGGGAAAAAAATGGTCGGGTGTGTAAACATTGCACTGCTAAGGCCCGCAAATCCTTTCATAATACCAACTATTTGACCTCTTCTTTCTTCTATTGGGGAAGTCCTGGCTGCACTACCGGATTTCACGCCTTTGTCGGAGGCAAATATTTTGCCGAGAGCAAGATGCTCGGGCTCGCGGCAAAGGGAGGTCTTTGCCGTGAGAGCCCTCGGCAAAGTCCTACTCTTGGCATTTAATCTTTGCCGAGAGGCGACTCTCGCACTACTACGAGAATTGATTTTACGTGGTGTTCGATTCTATTTTCCGTGGCGGGCATTTGAGAAACCGCCACGGAAAATAGGTGGCCTGACAAAGCTCCCGGCCAGGGGGAAAACCGCCACGGTTAATTGATTAACCGTGGCGGGCATTGTAAAATAACCGCCACTGTTAATCTCTATTAACCGTGGCAATGCCCGCCACGGTTAATCGATTAACCGTGGCGGTTTTCCCCTAAAAAGCCGTCATGGTTAAAAGCCACCCCCACTATAGTTAGAAAAGCCCAAATGGCCCGTTAACACGTTCACATATATATAGCGTTAGAAACCCTAAGCTGAACCTCACTCAATCACTCTCTCACCCTCTCCTCCCAGCCGGCACCCGAGCCCTCCCTTCCTCTTCCCGAGCCCTCCCTCTTCCCCGAAATATGGCGGTCGGCACCCGAGCCCTCTTCACTCCCATCTCTCCCACTCGAGCCCTCCCTCCCTCCCTCTTCACTCCCGGGCGCCCAAGCCCGGGCGTCTCCCTCCCTCCCATCTCTCCCACGACCGGGCGGGCGTGGCGAATCCGGCGGTGGCGCTTGGCCGGCTGGCGGATCCGGCGGCGGCGCAAGGGTGGAGGGCTCGGCGTCCCCTCGGCGCGGCGGGCGGGCGGCGGATCTGCGGCGGCGCGCGGCGACGATGGCGCGCGGACGTCGAGGCGGAGCGCGGGCGGGCGAAGCGGCGGCGCAGCGCGGAGGCGGCGGCGGCTCGGGATCTGCGGCGGCGCGGCCTCCCTCCCCTTCTTCGGCCTCCCTCCCGGCGCGGCCGGCTGCCTCCCCTTCCCTCCTCCGGGCGGCGTGGCCGTGGCGGCGTGGCGCGTGGCGGCAACGGCGGATCCGGCCTCCGGCTGCCGGATCGAGCGGCGGCGGCGACCCTTCGGCCGGATCAAAGCGCGTCCGGCGGCGCGAGATCCTGGCTCGTGGCGGCGGGACCACGAAACCCTAACGGGCCCGGCGGCCCGGTCCAGGCCCGTTAGGGTTTCGGTTGGATTTTTATTTTTTTATTTTTAAATTTATTTACCATGGCGGGCATTGTAAGAAGTCCGCCACGGTTATCTCTATTTTTCGTGGCGGGCATTGTTAAAAGTCCGCCACGGTTAATCGATTTTGCTTGGCGGACATTTGCCCGCCACGGTTAATCGTTCGATTAACCGTGACCCTAGCCCGCGGCGGACCCAATGCCCGCCACGGAAAATCGAAAAATGCCCGCCAGGGAAGTTCCATTCTCAGTAGTAGTGTCGCCAAAGAATTCTTTGCCGAGAGCCTAAACCCAAAAACCATCGGGCAAAGGCTCTGCCGTGAGCCCCTCAGAAATGGATCTCGGCAAAGGGTCTTTGTCGATAGATGCTTTGCCGAGACGGCTTTGTTGATGCGATTACCGTCGGGAAAGCCTTTGCCGACGGAATTGAGCCTTTGCTGTGTACCCCATGTACACGGCAAAGAAGCTGAGTCTGGTAGTGATGCACGTATCAAGTTGTGTTGAAGAATGTCTCATCATTGATCCCAACATAGATAAGAACACACATTTGAATAAACAACACTGAAACATTACAATTGGCCCTAGAAAATAAAGCCATATAACTACACAGTTCCATTATATTTGCTAGCAAAGAGTAGAAAACTCCACATGTTCTCCACATAATTTGATTGTGTGCCATGTTCTCCACATAAGTTTGTATGCAGATAGCAACAGGATTAGGCTGTCGGTTGCAATCCGATAAACACATGCTGCTATATACTGCAAACATGAACACATGCAATTAATGTGAAAATGGTGATAGATTTACAGATATAAGATGATGGTAACATATGAACAAAATTTCTAAAACTATGTCCTCTAGTGCATATGCAAGTGAAATTTGATATTTTCATAAGAGTTTTTACAAAACGAGTTTCAATCTGAAGATGTGGTTTGCACTGAATATTTTACCTATATATATTTTTATTTCACACACAAGTATATATTTTTGATATTTTTATGATTTTCTTATTTGACAACATGCTCATTTATTCTTTTCCTATTTGGCACCATGGACTTGTATTACAAACACACATGGGCATTCATGCCATTTTTCCAACCATTTGAAACAGTTACTTCCCCAAATGCATGGCAGTGCCATTTACTACTAAATAAAATTTCAATTCGGTGCCAGATTGAATTCCCCAATGTCAAATACGCAATCCTCTCGTCCTAGAAATAAGTGAGTCCAGCTCGGACTCTTCCCAGGGCCAGAATGCACACCCTGGACAGCTTGATGGTTTGTACTTTGTCGTAGCTATCACTGGCCCCAGCGGCCCAGGAGCATATGAGCATCCCTTGCGTGGGCTGATAGCCCGTCCGGTAAATTAAGTCTCTCGCGTCGGTGGACACCGTCACGGGCCACGAATTGTGGTGCCGTCCGCGCGCCGCAAGTGGGCAGCTGGCCTTTTACTCAAAAAAAAAAAAAGTGGGCAGCTGGCCCACGCAACAGAAACAAGTGGGGACGGGGTGATTTATCATGTTTGGGTCTGAATATATGTTGTTTCTTTTTGGTAAAGCTTTGCATGTCAAAGAACAATTTTGTGGATGAAAAACTAACGACGATGATAACATTTGGTCACATTTGGTCTAAAGACAAATATATAGGAAATAATAATATTATCTGGCATGAGATAATCAATCAGCGGCAGGCACGAAAAATGACGCAGCGATTCAGGAACCCAACGGAAACATCTTAGAAACATATTACTTTGGGACAAAGGTGAAGTAAACTGTGCAATAAAATCTCTAAAAGCACACAGACACAATGGGGCAGCAATTCGGGCAAACCAAATATGCGTCGTTCTTAAACTGTGATCAAATTGTTAATTAAGCCGTGTTTGAGCTATATACGGAGGGTGAAAATGCAAAGGGATCACTATGTGTGCATGCTACTTGAGTTTGCACTTTTCATGTCGACGACAGCTATATATTGTCGATTCGGCCAGATTGGGCGGAATTGACACGTGTTCGTCGACCGCTGCGCATTCAAACGAGGCGTAGGGGGCTGCAGCTTCACGCCGGGCGGCGACGAACAGCAGCACGAGCGACAAGGTGGAGCGGAGGAGCCGTGGGGGGGGGCGGCGGCGGCGGCGGCAAGTATATGCGGCGGCGGCGCATGCGGGCAGGGGGCAGGGGGCAGGGGAGCCAAGAGCTGAGAGCTAAAGATATTTTCTTTATTGCTTGCTTATCCCCTAGAGATTACATGCCTCTTGCTTTTATAGCCCGAATAAGCGGGACTCAGTAATCTAAGCAATCTCTATAAGGTTTCCTTATACGATTGGAATACCTTTTACAAGCATATCCTATTTTATTTATCCCGAATAATATTTATTTAATTTCTAATAAGGGTCTCCCTTATAGATGAGATAGCCCCTTGCACACCAAAATTACCTAAAATAACTCTAACTTAAGATAGAAGCGGACTCGGACTCGTAGACCGCGGGGAGGCGGCGGCGGCGCCGGCCTGGCCTGCATGCAGCCCCCTTCCCCCCCTCCCCGGGCGGGCCGCCGCGTGTGGCCCGATTAGCCACTTTCGGGGCGGCCCAATTCTGGTTCATGACATCTCCCCACCGCTCGACGAGGCGGCGCGTCCACGTGCCGCCCAACCCACCACGTAGTGGCGAAGGGGCGCACCGATCGGAGAGGTGACCACCCCAGGCCCGGCAGAGGATGAGAGGACCGCGACTTGTCGTTGTCGTCGTTGCGGGATAATCGGCGTCCTTGTCGGCGAGAAGGAGAAGTCGAGGTGGAGGTCGCCGGGTAGATGCTGAACTTGAAGCTCGGCGGGGGCCCGCGAAGGGGACGTTCCACCCATGCCCGGCGCATGACGGAGGGCGCCGAGAGTCCCGGACAGCTCCGGATTCGACGGGCCGGCGGAGGCGACGCGTGAGGTGTAGGTCATCGGCACAATCCACCTTGGCATGAACCCGCCCTCGCAGTAGACATGGCGGCGAATCGTCGTAGGCGGTGAAGAGGTGAAGTCGAGGAGGCAGCCGTAGAGGAGGTCACCGGGCGTGCTCACAGCGGCCCCAACCGGGATCTCCCCGTCCCATCTTTGCACCGACGGTGGCGTTCCCAATGCGGAAGAAGACGCCGCCGTTGTTGTCGAAGAGGAGGACGGTGGCACCCTCGATCCGCTCGTCGGGCGTGGTTGGAGAAGAGCACGGGCGCCGGGAACGCTGGTCTTCCCGGGCGGTTGGGCATGTGGAAGCCCACCGCTACGCCATGCGGCGGGACGTTCTCCCCTAGCGGGGAAGTCCCGAGAAGCTCGGAGGCAGCGGGGATGTAGTAGCGATGGAAGTACCTCACAATGCCATAGTGGAGGCTCCACTCACGGCGCCAGAGCCCCTAGCTTCGATGGCGTTGAAGATGATCCCGAGCTCCTTGTCGTGCGTCGTCGCGCCGGTGTAACGACGTGATGATGTCGTTCGACGTCGGCCGTCGATGTCGCCCATAGCAACAAAGAAGACGGCTGGCTGGCCCGGTATGCGGTCAACCGGGGCTGCCATGATGTCGTCGTCGAGGTTGCGGTGTGTCGATGGGGTGGCCGGGCTGGCGCTTTGCCGTTCTTCGGCACCGTGGTCGTCGTCGTCCGGCTCGTCCTTGGTGTCTTGGGCGCGCGCGGGTCGATGGCCTCCTCCATGGAACGTGGCTCGAACCACTCGAGCGTCGTCCGCAGCGAGTCGCGCCAAGCCTTCGACGAAGAGGCCGACGCGGTGGCGTCCCTCAAAATCCATGCGTGTCGATAGACCTCGAAGGCGTCGATGTAGTCCTCCCGGCTTGCCCTCCCGGGAAGGCGGTGCGTATGCCGCCATGGCACCGAGGTGTTGGGGAGGACCGAAGTGATGTCGGGCGCCCGGTGAACTCGCCCCACTCGGCGGGGACTTCTTCTTGGACAGATCCATGTACTAGGCTGCGCAGCAAGACCCCGGTGAGGTGGAAGGCGGCGTAACTCACGTAGTAGTCCGGTCGATGTCCGTGTTGAGCTCGAAGAAGAGCTCCAGCTTGCGAATCCAGAGGTCGGGGTCGTCGATGCCGTCGAACTCTTGGTCTTGCAGGCGCGTGACGTAGCGGGGAGGGCGTATCTCCGGTGGGAACACGCTGCGGGCGCCGCGGGTGGCGCCGACAGGGGCGAGGGCGGGCGCCGCGGGTGGCGCCCTGGGGGGTCAGCGGGGCGCGCGGGTGGCACCATCTCTGCCGGAGAGCCGCTTTCGGTAGCGGTGTCGGGGGAGAGGAGAGGGCAGCCGGTGCTGCGATGTCGTCGGTGATGACGTCGATGACGGCGGTCGCGTCATGGTCGGCGTCATCTTCCTCCTCGAGCTGGAGGATAAGCGGGGTCGAGCCGACGTCGGGATCCGCGGCACGGAGGGGGTGGCGGCGGCGGGGGCGCGCCTGGGCCGGCCTGTGCCGGCGGCGGCGGCCGGCCCGGGCTGTCCTCGGCCGTCGTCGTGCGTGCGGAGTTCCCGGCGGTGGTGTGGCGTACTCCATGCGACGGATGCGGGTCTCCATGTCGTCGAAGCGCTGGCTCGCTCATCCGGTGCGGTTCTCATCTAGGAGCTTCTTGGCGCCATGGTGAACTCCTTCATCTCGGAAGCCATCGGTGGTGGGGAATCGTCCCGGTCTCGGATACCGGTGTCGATTCGGCTAGATTGGGCCGGAATTGACACGTGTTCGTCGACCGTTGCGGTTGAAACGAGGCGTAGGGGGGCTGCGCTTCACGCCCGGCGGCGGCGAAGCGGCGGCCGACCGGCGGCGCAGGTGGAGCGGAGGAGCCGTGGGAGGGGCGGCGGCAGCAAGGCCGCACAGCGGGCCCGGCGCCGCAGCGGGGCGGGAGCCAAGAGTGAGGCGTCAAGATATTTTTTTATTGCTTGCTTATCCCTAGAGATTACATGCCTCTTGCTTTTATAGCCCGAATAGCGGGACTCGTAATCTAAGCAATCTCTATAAGGTTTCCTTATACGATTGGAATACCTTTTACAAGCATATCCTATTTTATTTATCCCGAATAATATTTATTTAATTCCTAATAAGGGTCTCCCTTATAGATGAGATAGCCCCTTGCACACCAAAATTACCTAAAATAACTCTAACTTAAGATAGAAGCGGACTCGGACTTGTAGACCGCGGGGGGAGGCGGCGGCGGGGCGCCGGCCCCTTACAAGGCAGCCTGGCCCCTCCCCTCTGGGGGGTTCGCCAGCGTGTGGCCCGATTAGCCACTTTCGGGCGGCCCACCTGCAGTTCATGACATATATACATACGAATCCACCTTTTTCTTTGGCTCCAGCCACAAGCAAAAGCACCTGCATATGTCATATCATTTTGTTGATGCCAATGCCAAAAGTTACAAGCTTATCTAGAGGAGAAGCAACCGAACGAGGAGCTCATCGCAACCAGTTCTCTCATATATATCTAATTAAACTCTGTCCGCTATCCTCTTGCTGATGAATACACACCTAAGAAAAATATACAGAGCAGAAAGCAACACTGCCGTTTCTTGAATTTATTGTGTTCTCCGATCGCAGCTCAGGATTTTAGCAAGTTACCAAGGTACTACCAACTTCTATGCTTCTTATTTTCATATATGGTTGTTACTACCACTTAGCACCACTCTCTCTCTCTCTCTGTGTGTGTATATGCTTTTGAAGAATCTATAGAGCGAAATGTGTGCATGTTCGACGGACGCGTGCCTAATTAACTTTAATTTGTTCTTGTATATGGGCTTGGATTAGAGATTGGGGATCCATCTGGAAGCCGTGGAGTAGAGATGAGCTAGACCTCTGGAGCTTCTTCAGTTTGATAATCTTTCCTATACGGAGACTCATCATGCCGGTAATATCCCCCACCCCCAACACCTCACGCTCATGCACTGCACTCCATTGGAAATATGAGTCGACTGTGTGCTTTGAGAAGAACATACACCGGAATAATCACTAATTTTATTATCAATGGTTTTATTTATGTAATAATCACTCTCAAAATATGAGTGGAGAGATGAGAAACATACATAGTATATCTATATCTGTAATTTCGTATTCTACTCTGCGTAGTCTAGCATTTATTTTTGTTGTATATGTATGTTGTGTATAATGTAAATAAATAGCTCATCGTGTAGCATCGTCCGGATTCAGTCGTGGGCTGGCTGTCCTTAACTCACCGTGACCTTTCCCAGCCATTCTTCTCTCTCCTCTCTCTCTCATTTCAAGCTCAAATACCTAGCAGCCCGACCTTGACAACAAGACGAGGTCTCTCTGTCTCTCTCTCCCCTCCCTCCTCGCTCCCTCTGCTTCTCTGCTCTCGCTCCTCCGCAGCGCATACCGCCCAGTCCCCAGCTCAATCCGTCACGAGGTCACTCTCCCTCTCCGGCGGACCCGGTGGCAGCCTCGGGCATCGGCGATGTGGGCCCCAACAGGACCAGGAGCGGCGGCATCGGCGCAGTGCGGCAGTGCTGCGTGGTGCGTCTGGCGGCATCGCTCCGGTGCGGTGGCTCCCGGCCTCCGCAGCGGCGCAGGCAGCGGGTGGGCGGCACGGCATCCAGCACAGGGCTCGCTTGGGCCCCGGGGTGGTCGGTCATCTGAGCACGGCGGTGGATTGCGGCGGGCTGCTGCTCGGCGCGACGGTGTTGGTGACGCACGGCACGGTACTCCAGCGAGGACCTCGCGACTCTGACGCGCCGGCTTACGCTGCGGCAGCGCTGCGCTGCCCGCGCGGCAGATAGCATGCGCGGGCATCCGGCGTCGGCCTATGCGTCGGCTTGAGCTCCACTGCGTCCATCTCTGATCTCTCCAGCCACCCGTGCTCTCCCGCTGGCAAGTCCGGCTCGCCTCCCCGCCGGCCGCCCGAGCTCTCCCGCTGCTCCTCCCCTTTTTCCTTTCCTCCCGTGCGTGAGGCCGGTAGCCAGGAGCAGCGACCCAGGCTTGTGGCAGGCGGCACGGGCGCGAGCGAGGCCAGATCCCGGTGACGCCGCGACTCGGGGCGGCGCGGTGGCTCCTCGTGCTCCACGGCCTGCTGGGACTTGTGAGCGCTAGTTGCGATGTGGGCCTGCGGCGGCGGACGTCCGCTGCATTTGGCGGATGGATGCCCGTCCGCTTGGGTACCGGATGGCATAGCGTACCCCGCTGCAGGGCTGCCACCCGGCATCCTGCTCCTCGAGGACCGGCGTGAGTGCAGTCAGTCTAAAAAAAGAGGCCCCATGCAGCGAGCAGGTGCTCTCGGGGAGTGGTGGCGGCAGCCATGCGAGACGAGGGTGTCTCTGTATTCTACACACCGTACCGGCCGTACATTGATGTATTTAAATTATAGTCAGGAGTGACAAGTTAGCCATCCTAGAAAATAAAATATCTCGGTTAGTTCTTAAAACCTTGTGCACAAATATTTTTCATCACCGGTGCAATAATTAATTAAAGATATATTAGTTTTTTTGATTTTGAGCACATGCTAAGTTCCAACCAAAGAAAAGAAGAAGAAAAAAATATCGGAACCACTACTATATTGCTTGTGCTAGTTACTGTGTGTTTGTGGGTTGAGAGTAACCTTCTTAACTAGTTACTGTTGGCATTAAACAAAAAACATGCAGAGATTTCCTGCGGTCAACATCAAGGAGGCGGTACAACAAATAGCTACTCACTTAGAGGATACAAGCAACGATGCACCTCGGGTCATCTACTTCGATGGATGGTGGGGGATCGGGTGCTCTGCGGTGCTTAGGGCTATAAAGAGCGACCTCCACAATCTTTAAGGGAGAAATTCGACAAGATCATCCACATTGATTGCTCGATGTGGAAGAGCCAAGAGCATTGCAAAGGGTGATCGCGAGACAAGCTCAAGCTCACTCGGCGACATTAGCGGAGATTGACACGCAAGATGAGGAGGATGATTTCGGTGGGGTAGATCAAGGATCTAGAGCTGAGATTACGCACATAACGGAGTGATAGTTCGATACCTAGTGCAATACAGATGTTTAGTTATCTTTCACAATGGAAGTGGTGACACGGTTGACTTGACTGACTTTGGCATTCCAGTATTCAAATTCATAGGTACTAAGGTACTGTGGACCTTTAGAGGATGTCTTCGCCTCAATAATGAAATTAGGGGTAAGGTAGACAATTCAAGCCTTTATCTTTATGCTTATGACCCTATAATCAATTGGTATGCACACCTTGCTGAAGAGGCTATGGAAATCACATTGCACACACATAAACTTGGCCTTGGAGTTACACCTAAAATAGCCACAGATTGTTGCTTGTACCTCTTGTCATTGAATATGCAAGGTAAGAACATGATTGATTACAAGTGGGGAACCCATGCTTCCAACTACTGGGTTTGTGATGGGATCATAGAAGGAGGACATGACAACCAGGCATGGGATGCTGCTCACGCTCTGCAGCAACATATAAGACTAGAAGACTACTCATCCAATACAGATCTTGTGTACTCTATAGACAGATTAGATCTTTCCTCCAAACAATGGATTTCTATTATTGAATCATACTTCAAAGAGGTTCCTCCAGAAACAACAACCCTGTTCTTTGGATCCAAAAAGTCAAGTCCACAAGTAGTATCACTACCCGGTGACATGTTCCATAAAGCGATCAACTCCGGTCTTTGGGTTATGTGGATGTACCTTCAGCTTTTCATCACCTCCGTTCCATTGCTTTGCCGCAACTTAAGATTCCTTGGACTGGATAGCCGCGACCGATGAACTGCGCGACAAGGGAGGAGGAGGAGGAGAAAACAGGTGAACCAACAAAGGAAATTTTTCGGCGGCTATGGGTGCTAGATGTATGCTGCACAAATTGGTCATTGGCTTTTCCCCTAGAAACAGAAGAGCAAGTGGTGGCTCCAGACATTAGAGAAGTTCATATAACCAAGGGAAGGATTTGGAGTAGCAACCTTGCATGGAGACGATTGCCGAACCTTCACAAGCTATGGGTAGTTGAGCCCACAAACCCTTGGGAGACAGAAAGAAGAGATGAATTCACGGATATGGTGAATCTAGAGCTCCTTGACCTATCTGGGAACGCCACCATACAAGTATTGCCAAGACTTTCAGGTGCAACTGGTCTCAAGACATTGGTTCTAGATGGTTGTGTTGGGTTGGAGCATGTTGGCCCTCAAGGACTCCCTCCGTCACTTGAATCATTCTCCTTGGATACCGCACCAAGAGCAGACAATAAGGATCACAATAAGAATGTTAAAATATCCTACATCAGCTTGGCTGGGTGTGCAAGATTAGCAGACTTTATATTGTGTGGTCCATTACCAAACCTTGAGGAACTAGACCTCTCGCACACCGCGGTCAAAATGCTTGACCTTGGAAAGGTGGACCAAGTGGGAAATCTTCAGCGAGTCTTGTTTATGGGATGCAGGCAGCTCCTATCAATTTCTTGGCCCAGAACCAAAATGGACAAACTAAGGTTGTTGTGCATTGACACTCGAGCGGGAGGGGAGGTGGCCAACAGAAAGCCATGGCCGCATGATTGTTCTTTGATGGTCTACCAGCAGGATGAAGTAAAGCAATATTGCCATGCATTTGTTGGCGTTGCAGACATGAGATTCCTTCAGTCCTTGGGGTTTCTTTGGACAAGTAAAACCATTCAATGTGATAAGTGGAATCTTTACCTGTCATCTGCTAACAATGATGATGGAAGTAGAAGCTACCACAAGGACAAGACAAGTCGCCCTTCTACCACAAGGACAATGACTACTGCTCCGTCCTCCCTGCCGAAGTCTTTAACTTACCATGATGTCAGCACTGATCAGATATCTGGAAAGATTGACGTCAGCAGCAGCAGCTCCTTGACGCAATTTCTGCCGCTAGACTCTCACATGGAGATTATTGGCAATGGAATCAGGGATGTCATTGACAAGGTCAGCGCACGGGCAAGGGATGCAATACGTAATGTGATGAACAGGGTGCAGTCATTGCACGTGTATGACGGTTCCTCCATCACCACTGTTGTGCCTCAACACATGTTTAGGGTAATGGAATATGGTGGCCATGATGGCCCAATAATGAATTTGCTCAAGTGGTGCCGCGTGGAGCGATGCCCGGTTGGATCTTGTCTTCACCACTAACTATTCGGGAATGTTTTTCTAATTTGGAAGTCTTTTGGGCGGCTCATCTCTTGATGGCCCATTCTGTTTGGAGCAGACCAAGAAATCCAAGGTTGGATTCAGGTTTTTTATCCTTTACAAGACTGCGGGCTATTCATCTGTACTTCTGCCCCAGGCTCCAATATGTCCTCCCGATGGCATCCAACAATACCTTGTCCAAGGTGCTGGAGACCCTCCACATACACTGCTGCGGTGATCTCAAGCAGGTGTTCCATGTGGAGCAAGAGTTTCTGAAGAAAATAGCTGCCTCGCATGAAAAAGGCATCTTTGGAATTCTCAAACCTCAAGAACCAGCACTGTATGAGCTCCCCAATCTGCAACAATATGCGAGGCCAAGTTGTTTGCTCCCAAGCTCGAGACCATCTACATCGAGGCTTCTTTGGGGGCGAGGCGTCTCCCGCCACGATGTCGCCGCCACCAAGATGGCCACCCGGTGGGTCGTGGACTGTGAGAAAGATTGGTGGGACAAGCTGGAGTGGGATGGGATGCGGTTTGGCCACCACACCACCCTTTTCAAGCCGAGCCATTCCAAGTACTACAAGAGGCGTCACCTTAGGACCACGGTTCTCCGATGAGCTAGCCGATGTGATCACCTACTTGCTGCTGGCTACCTTCTTCTCCTGGTATGTACACACATGATCAACCAACTTCCTCCATTCAATTGGTAGTGATTTATTTCAGATTAATTTCATCCGTGTGCTGATGATAACTCTCTGACAGTGCTTCCATCTCTGTCATTGGGTGCTGCTGCAGGTGTTTATGTGTGTGCTTGCCAATTCTTCTCGGTGTGTTTTCTCAAGAACGAATAAATAGCTTGGTTCCTGATGATGCTTGCTCTACCTACATCTGTGTGTCTGTGTTTGATACTACCTACTATGTGTGAATTGGTGCTTTTGCTTGCTGTTTTCTTCCATCTCTCGGTACATACACACATGATCAAGCCACTTCCTCCCCTTAATTTGTAGTGATTTATTTCAGCTCAATTTCACTTCTTGTTTCACGTCTTGATGTTGGATCACTCTCGTAGCTTAATCTGGTGTTGGATCGACGGGATGATGATAGACAGTGTGCTTGAACCCAATCTTCGGTGTGTTTATATGTGTGTGCTTCCCATGTCTTTGGTGTGTTTTCTGAAGAATGAATAAATAGCTTGGTTCCTGTTGATGCTATTAGCTACATATATCGGTGTGTCTTTGGATGATACTGCCTACTATGTGCTGATGTCTTCTCCTGGTACGTACACAAATGATCAAGCAACTTCCTCCCCTTAATTTGTAGTAATTTATTTCAACTCAATTGCATTGCTTATTCTGTATGTACTGATGTTGGATCACTCCCCGTAGATTAATCTGGTGTTGGATCGACAGGGACGATGACAGATGCAGTGCTTTCTTCTGTCATTGGGTGCTTCCTCATATATAGCAGTACTGCTGCAGCTGTTGTGATCAACCATGTTGGTTTTGGTTGCTTGGCAAGTCTTCGGTGTGTTCTCTCAAGAATGAATAAGTATGGTTTCTGCTGCTAGTTACCTACTTGCATCAACCAAAGTTAGTGATTGATGTGTGTGCTTGATACTAAAGTAGGTGTGAATTTGTGTGTATGTCTCTCTTGAGAGACATAACTTATTGATGTATCATCTCCTATGCTTTGGTTTGGTTTGACTGGTTATGTGTGTGCGCTTGAAAACTGAAGTAAGAGGCTGGGTTTAATGCCTCCACAGAACCCATGTTCAATTGTTGGTTTTCAATTTCATTCAGTATTGGACAAAATTATGCTTGTGTTGTGATCCATGCAGCAGCATGCTAATGCTTTCAGCAAATTATATAAATATATGGCTTGGTTTGAGTTAGATGAAGTTACTGATTATTTGTTTCCAGTATTCATTCGTAGTACATGTTTCTCTAGCAATAGTACAAACGAGGAACTGAAGGCTTAAGTGCTGTTCTTGCACTCTACATTTCATCACATACTTCCTGTTCCTATACACCACAAATCATTGGAAGCACACGCCACCATACAAGTGGAGAATAATAAGCAATATAATGCCACAACTTGTATACAACTTCACATGTTTCATTGTGACAAATGTCTGTCTCACAACTATACGGGAAAATTTTGCTAAGCCTTACCGTCCTAAGCTGCTCTAGCCCACTCGATGTTCAGGGCAGAGGTATAAACAAACACCAGATGCTTATTCTTGGTCACCTTCCACCTAGGACCATCAGCAACCTACTTGCCTGATGATTACATGAGTATGAGCTTTGACAGAGACGGTCAGGATTAGGAGCCGATGGCCAAAAAACACTAATGTTCTACAATGGTAACGAACCCTGGTTAAACACGGGCAATGTTCATAAGATAAGCAACTTTTCCTCTTGGCCTTTTCATGCTTTAGTTGTTGAACCTGTTGGTGAGAGGCATGCATGTATCGAGATCCTGTTTGCCCTTTGATCTCTTCATCTTTGCTTTGAACCTGGATTTAGCCATCAAGGTGTCCACTGTGTTTGCAAAGTTACCAATTGCCATTGCAATGAGAAGGATCCCACAGACCAAAACCTGTGACAGAACACAAAGCTTATAGCACAGATAAAATATAGTAGAATCCTGGTTGCGTTAACAACTAAAAATACAGAGGAATCCTGGTTGCATTAACAACTAAGTCTCTGATCTGCCACTCAAGGACGACGCCAGTATGTGAAGCTCCTCAGCTTGTAGGTCGGGCGAAGGCCGTTTCGGATTTGGTGTTGCAATCGGGGACGGGGCCACGGTAGGTGCGGATCTGGGCGGTGGCAGGGATGAGGAAGGGCAGGAGCGGTCAGGGTCCTCCATTTTTGTGTGTGAATTATCTCTCCTACTTGTTCAGAAGAACTCGGCGAGAGCTTGCTTTCTCCGGTACAGCCAGGGTCCCGGCAGAGCTTATAGCCTGTCGCTGCGTCGAGGAATGAAACTACGGGCGACCTGTCGTTGTTCTTGGGCGTGGGTCAGAGGCGATCAGTGGAGTCTGAAATTAGCTTCCTGATGGAGGAGATGAAGCTCGATAGTCTTGCTGGCCGGCTGCTGCTGCGGATCTCCAGAGTCGATAGTTGTGGGGCTGCGGTACATCTGCCTGTGTCATCGAGGGTGAAGTTAGAGGATCTCATTTACCGTCGCCGTGGTCGTAAAAAAAAAATGGTCGGGTGTGTAAAGATTGCACCGCCAAGGCCCGCAAATCCTTTCATAATACCCACTGCAATTGTGTTGAAGAATGTCTCGTCATGGTCCCAACATAGATAAGAACACACATTTGAATAAACAACACTGAAGCAATACAATTAGCCCTAGAAAATAAAGCCATATAACTACACAAATTCATAATATTTGCTAGCAAAGAGTAGAAAACTCCACATGTTCTCCACATAATTTGGTAGTGTGCCATGTTCTCCATATAAGTTTGTATGAAGATAGCAACGGATTAGTCTGTCAGTTGCAATCCGAGAAGCTCATGTTGCTATACACTGCAAACATGAACACATGCAATTAATGCAAAAGTGGTGATAGATTTACAGATCTAAGATGATGGTAACATATGAACAAAATTTCTAAAATTCTGTCCTCTAGTGCATATGCAAGTGAAACTTGATATTTTCATAAGAGTTTTTACAAAACGATTTTCAGTCTGAAGATGTGGTTTGCACTGAATATCTTGCCTATTTTTATTTCACACACAAGTATATTTATGATTTTCTTATTTGACAACATGTTCATATTTATTCTTTTCCTATTTGGCACCATGGACTTGTGTTACAAACATACATGGGCATTCATGCCATTTTTCCAACCATTTGAAACAGTTACTTCCCCAAATGCACGGCAGTGCCATTTACTTTTAAGTAAATTTTAACTCGGTGCCATATAAGAAGTTCAATTTTCTAGTGCCAAATACGCAAATTCTCCCGTCATAGAAACTAGAAAGTGAGTCCAGCTCGGACTCTTTCCAGATGCACACAGTGGACAGTTCGATGCTACAAGTAAATGGCACTGGAAAATACCTTTGCGTGACTCTTCCCAGCGGCCCAGCTCACTTTTCTCTTGACGGTGCAGACCTTTTCCCCTCGGCTGCGCCCAGGAGCAGATGAGATGTGAGCATCCCTTGCGTGGGCTCAAAGTCTCTCGGCTCTCGCGTCACCGGCAACCTAACCACGAATTGTGTGTGGTGCCGTCCGCGCGCTGCAAGTGGGCAGCTAGCTCACGCAACAGATCGAGAAAGCGCGCGGGACGGGGCGATTTATCAGGTTTGGGCCTGAATTTCTTTTGGTAAAGCTTTGCATGTCAAAGAACAATTCTGTGGATGAGAAACTAACTAACGACGATGATAACATTGGTCATATAAAGGCGAATATAATATTATCTGGCATGTGACGATAATCAATCAGCGGCAGGCACGAAAAAATGACGCAGCGATTCAGGAACCCAACGCCAATGAAACACCTTAGAAACATTCTACTTTGGGCACAAAGGTGAAGTAAACTGTACAATAAATAAAATCTCTAAAACACACAGACACAAATGGGGCAGTAATTCGGGCAAACCAAATATGCGTCATTCTTAAACTGTGATTAAATTGTTAATTAAGCCATGTTTGAGCCATATATGGGGGTGAAAATGCAAAGGGATCATCTATGCGTGCAGCATGCTACTTGAGTTTGCGCTTTTCGTGACGACGGCAGCTGTATACATACGAATCCACCTTTATTCTTTGGCTCCAGACACAAGCAAAGAGCACCTGCGCATATGTCATATCATTTTGTTGAAGCCAATGGCAAAAGTTACAAGCTTATCTAGAGGCGAAGCAACCGAACGGGGAGCTCATCGCAGCCTGCTCTCGCATATATATATAGTACTACCTCTCCTCTGTCCGCTATCCTCTCGCTGATCAATACACACCTAAGAAAAATATACAGAGAAGAAAGGAACACCACCGGCCGTTTCTTGCATTTATTGTGTTCTCCGATCGCAGCTCAGGATTTTAGCAAGTTGCCAAGGTACTAACAACTTGTATGCTTCTTAATTTCATATATGGTTGTTCACTCGCAAAAAAAAAAAATATATGGTTTGTTACTACTTCTTAGCACCATTTTGTCTGTCTCTGTATATATACATGCTTTTGAAGAATATATAGAGTGAAATGCATGCGTGCATGTTCGACGGACGCGTGCCTAATTAACTTGAATTTGTTCTTGTATATGGGCTTGGATTAGAGATTGGGGATCCATCTGGAAGCCATGGAGTAGAGATGGGCTAGACTTCTGGAGCTTCTTCAGTTTGCTAATCTTTCTTATACAGAGACTAATCATGGGAACGAAGGTATCCCTCCAGCCCCAACACCCACCGTACCCCCAAAACTGAAAATATAGACATTGTGCTTATAATTAACTTTAATTAATTTGTGCTTATAATTAACTTTAATATATATAGAGAGAGATGTGTGTGCATGTTCACACCAACGGACGCGCTTAAAATTAACTTTATTAATTTATTCGTGTAAATGTCCTTGCATCAGGGAGTGGAAGAATGCATCTAGAAGCCATGGGGTAGAGATGGGCTAGACCTCTGGAGCTACTTCTTCTTGCTAATCTTTCCTATACAGAGACTATCATGCCTGAGCAGGTACCCTCCTCTCCCCCCCCCCCCACCCCAACTCCATTGGAAATATAGATTGTGTGCTTTAGTAACATACACAAGAATAATCACTAATTTATGAGTTTAGAGATGAGAAACATACATACATATCTGTAATTTCGTGTTCTACTCTTCAGCATTTATTTTTGTTGTGCCTGTATGTAATGTAATGTAAATAAATAGCTCATCCTGTAGCGTCGTCCATAGTCATTTGTGGGCTGGCTCTGTCCTTAACTCACCGTGACCTTTCCCAGCCATTCTTTTCTCTCCCCTCTCTCTCTCATTTCAAGCTCAAGTAGACCTTGACCTTGACAACAAGACGAGGTCTCTGGATCTCTCTCCCCTCCCTCCTCGCTCCCTCTGCTTCTCTGCTCTCGCTCCTCCGCAGCGCATACCGCCCAGTCCCCAGCTCAATCCGTGACGAGGTCTCTCTGCCTCTCCGGCGGACCCGGTGGCGGCCTCGGGCATCGGCGATGTGGGCCCCAACAGGACCAGGAGCGGCGGCATCGGCGCAGTGCGGCAGTGCTGCGTGGTGCGTCTGGCGGCATCGCTCCGGTGCGGTGGCTCCCGGCCTCCGCAGCGGCGCAGGCAGCGGGTGGGCACGGCATCCAGCACAGGGCTCTGGCTTGGGCCCCGGCGTGGTCGGTCATCTGAGCACGGCGGTGGATTGCGGCGACCTGCGGCTCGGCGCGACGGTGTTGGCGACGCACGGCACGGTACTCCAGCGAGGACCTGGCGACTCTGACGCGCCGGCTTACGCTGCGGCAGCGCTGCGCTGCCCGCACGGCAGATAGCATGCGTGGGCATCCGGCGACGGCGGCGGCTCGAGCACCACCGCGTCCATCTCTCCAGCCGCCCGTGCTCTCCCGCTGGCAAGTCCGGCTCGCCTCCCCGCCGGCCGCCCGTCCTCTCCCGCTGCTCCTCCTCTGCTCCTCCCCTTTTTGCCTCTCCTCCCGTGCGCGAGGCCGATGGCCAGGAGCAGCGACCCAGGCTTGTGGCCGGCGGCACGGGCGCGAGCGAGGCCACATCTCGGTGGCGCCGCGACTCGGGGCGGCGCGGTGGCTCCTCGTGCTCCACGGGACTTGTGAGCGCTAGTTGCGATGTGGGCCTGCGGCGGACGTCCGCTGCATTTGGCGGATGGACGCCCGTCCGCTTGGGTACCGGATGGCATAGCGTACCCCGCTGCAGGGCTGCCACCCGGTATCCTGCTCCTCGAGGACCGCGTAGCGGCCGGCGTGAGTGCAGTCAGTCTAAATTTGAGGCCCCATGCAGCGAGCAGGTGCTCTCGGGGAGTGGTGGCGGCAGCCATGCGAGACGAGGGTGGCTCTGTATTCTACACACCGTACATCGGGACATGATGTATTTAAATTAGAGTTAGGCCTGACAAGTTATCCATCCTAGACAATTGAACATCTCGGTTAGTTCTTAAAACCTTGTGCACAAATATTTTTCATCACCGGTGCAATAATTAATTAAAGATACATTAGTTTATTTGCTTTCGAGCACATGTTAATTTGCAACCAAAGAAAAGAAGAAGAAGAAAAAAAATATCGGAACCACTACTATACTGCTTGTGCTAGTTACTATGTGTTTGTGGGGATGAGTGACCTTCTTAACTAGTTATTGTTGGCATCAAACAAAAAACATGCAGTGGTTTAATGCGGTGGACATCAAGGAGGCGGTACAACAAATAGCTCCTTACTTAGAGGATACAAGCAACGATGCACCTCAGGTCATCTACTTTAGTGGATGGCGGGGACTGGGTGCTCTGCGGTGCTTAGAGCTATAGCAGAGCAGCCTCCACAATCTGTAAAGGAGAAATTTGACAAGATCATCCACATTGATTGCTCGATATGGAAAAGCCGAAGAGCATTGCAACGGATGATTGCAGACAAGATTAAGATCACTCAACAGCTAGTGGCCGATTTGGACAGGCAAGATGAGGAGGATGATTTCAGTGGGGTAGACCACGGCTCTAGAGCTGAGATTAGAGAAATAACAGAAGTGATAGGTCGATACCTAGTACAGTACAGATGTTTAATTATCTTTCACAATGGAAGTAGTAACACGGTTGACTTGACTGACTTCGGCATTCCACAAGTCAAATTCGTAGGTACTAAGGTATTGTGGACCTTTAGAGGATGTCTTCACCTCAATCAAGAGATTAGTGACAAGGTAGACAACTCACAAATTTATCTTTGGGCTGATGATGAGCACAACAGTAATTGGAGTGCATATCTTGGGGAAGAGGCTAGAGAAATCGCTTTGTACACACATAAGCTTGGCCTTGGTGTTACACCTGAAATAGCCACTAAGTGTTGCCTGTACCTATTGTCATTGAATAACCAAGGTAAAATGATGATTGACTACAACTGGGCAACCCATGCTTCCTCTACTTCGGGTTTGTGATGGGATCATAGAAGGAGGTCATGACAACAAGACATGGGATGTTGCTCACGCTCGCAACAACATATAAAACTAGAAGACTACACATCCAATACAAAGCTTATGATATCCGTGCGAGAAATTGGATCTTTCCTCAAAACAATGGATTTCTATTACTGAATCATACTTAAAAAGAAGTTCCTCCGGAGACAACAACCATGTTCTTTGGATCCAAAAACTCAAGTCCACAAGTAGTATCACTAACTAGTGACAAGTTCCATAAAAGCGAGATCAACTCCGGTGCTGAAGTTATGTGGATGTACCTTGACTTTTCATCACCTCCATTCCATTCTTTGCCGCAACTTAAGATTCCTTGGGCTAGATAGATGCAATGGATGAACTACTGACAAGGGGGAGGAGAAGGAGGAGAAAACATGTCAACCAGCAGTGGAAATTTTCCGGCGGCTATGGGTACTAGATATATGCCGCACAAATTGGTCATTGGTTTTTCCCCTAGAAACAGAAGAGCAAGTGGTGGCTCCAGACATTAGAGAAGTTCATATAACCAAGGGAAGGATTTGGAGTAGCAACCTTGCGTGGAGATCGAATGCCGAACCTTCACAAGCTATGGGTAGTTGAGCCCACAAACCCTTGGGAGATAGAAAAGAAGACATGAATTCACGGATATGGTGAATCTAGAGCTCCTTGACCTATCTGGGAACAGCACCATACAAGTATTGCCAAGACTTTCAGGTGCAACTGGCCTAAAGACATTGGTTCTTGATGGTTGTGTTGGGTTGGAGCATGTTGGCCCTCAAGGACTCCCTCCATCACTTGAATCATTCTCCTTGGATACCGTAGGAGCAGGCAATAAGGATCACATGAAGAATGTTAAAATATCCTACATCGGCTTGGTTGGGTGTGCAAGATTAGCATACTTTATATTGTGTGGACCATTGCCAAACCTTGAGGAACTAGACCTCTCGCACAATCGCAAAAATGCTTGACCTTGGAAAGGTGGATCAAGTGGGAAATCTTCAGCGAGTCTTATTCATGGGATGCAAGCAGCTCCGCTCAATTTCTTGGCCCAAAACAGTAATGCCCAAACTAAGGTTATTGTGCATTGACACTCTAGCAGGAGGGGAGGTGGCCAAGCCATGGCCGCATGATTGTTCTTTGATGGCCTACCAACAGGAAGAAGTAAAGGAACATTGCCATGCATCTGTTGCCATTGCAGACATGAGATTCCTTCAGTCCTTGGAGTTTCTTTGGACAAGTGAAACCATTCAATGTGATAAGTGGAATCTCTGTCTCTCATCTGCTAACAATGATGATGGAAGTAGAAGCTACCACAAGGACAAGACAGCCTGCCCTTCTACCACAAGGACAATGATTGTTGCTCCGCCCTCACCGCCAAAGTCATTAACTTACCATGATGTCGGCCGATCGATATCCGGAAAGATCGATGTCAGCAACAGCAGCTCCTCGACGCGATTTCTGCCACTAGACTCTCACATGGAGATTGGCGATGGAATCAGGGATGTCACTGACAAGGCCGGCAGACCGGCAAGGGATGCAATACGTAATGTGATGAACAGGGTGCAGTCATTGCACGTGCATGACAGTTCCTCCATCACCGTTGTTGCCCCTGAACACATTTTTGTGCCCATGGGATATTCAATAATGAATGGGCTCAAGTGGTGCGTCGTGGAGAGATGCCCCAAGTTGGACATTGTCTTTTCCACTGCCTATTATTATGTATGTTTCTCCCAGTTGGGAATCTTTTGGGCAGCTCATCTCTTGATGGCCCGTTCTATTTGGAGCAGACCAAAGGATACAATGTTGGATCGAAATGATTTATCATTTACACGACTCGAGGGCTATTCATCTGCACTACGCCCCTGGCTCCGATATGTCCTCCCATGCCATCCAACAATACTCTATCCAAGGTCTTTGGAGACTCTCCACATACACTGTTGCGGTGACCTCAAGCAGGTCTTCCACCTGGAGCAAGAGTTTCTAGAGAAAATAGCGGCCTCCGATGAAAAAGGCATGCTGGAATTCTCAAACCTCAAGAGCCTACACTGTATGAGCTCCAGAGTCTGCAGCAGATATGCGAGGCCAAGATGTTTGCTCCCAAGCTCGAGACCATCTATGTCGAGGCTGCTGGGGCCTGAGGCGTATCCCGGCCACTGACGGCTGCCGCCGCCAAGATGGCCACCCTGTGGCTGTGGACTGCGAGAAAGAATGGTGGGACAAGCTAGAGTGGGATGGAATGGAGTCTGGCCACCACCCCTCCCTCTTCAAGCCGAGCCATTCCAAGTACTACAAGAGGCATCACCTGAGGACCACGGTTCTTCGGTGAGCTAGCCAATGTGATCACCTACTTGTTGTTGGCTTCATTCTTCTCCTGGTACGTACACACAAGGTCAACAAACTTCCTCCATTCAATTTCTAGTGATTTATTTCAAATTTATTTCATCTGCGTGCTGATGATAACTCCCTGACAGTGCTTTCTTCTCTTTTATTGGGTGCTGCTGTAGGTATTTTATGTGTGTGCTTGCCAAGCCTTCGGTGTGTTTTCTCAAGAATGAATAAATAGCTTGGTTCCTGATGATGCTAGCTACCTACATCGGTTTGTTTACATGGTTGATACTACCTACTGTGTGTGAATTAGTGCTGGCTTGCTGCCATCTTCCTTCTCCTGGTACGTAGACAAATGAGAAAGCAACTTCCTCCCTTTAATTTGTAGTAATTTATTTCAAGTCAATTGCATTTCTTATTCTGCGTACTGATGTTGGATCATTCTCAGTAGATTAATTAATCTGGTGTTGGATCGACGGGATGATGACAGACAGTGCTCTTGATCCCGATCTTCGGTGTGTTTATATGTGTGTGCTTCCCAAGTCTTCGGTGTGTTTTCTGAAGAATGAATAAATAGCTTGGTCCCTGTTGATGCTATTAGCTACCTATATTGGTGTGCCTGTGGTTGATACTACCTACTATGTGTGAATTGAATTAAAAAAAAATATGTGTGGATTGGTGCTGGCTTGCTGCTGTCTTCCTTCTCCTGGTACGTACACAAATGCTCAAGCAACTTTATCTCCTTAATTTGTAGTAATTTATTTCAGCTCAATTGCATTTCTTATTCCGCGTACTGATGTTGGATCACTGTCTGTAGATTAATCTGGTGTTGGATTGACAGGACGATGACAGACAGTGCTTTCTTCTTTCATTGGATGCTTCTTCAGATATAGCATTACTCCTCTTGCTGCTGCTGCGATCAACCATGTTGGTTTGGGTTGATTGGCAAGTCTTCGGTGTGTTTTCTCAAGAATGAATAAATAACTTGGTTTCTGATGCTAGCTACCTACCTGCATCAACCAAGTTAGTTACATCGGTGTTTATGTGTGTGCTTGATACTACAGTTGGTCGGTTGGTGTGAATTTGTGTGTGTATACGGCTCTTGAGAGACTAACTGATTGATGTATCCTCTCCTACGCTTTGGTTTGGTTTGACTGGTTATGTGTGCGCGCGCTTGAAAACTGAAATAAGAGGCTGGGTTTGATGCCTCCACAGAACGCATGTTCAATTGTTGGTTTTCCATTTCATTGAATGTATTGGACATAATTTATGCTTGTGTTGTGATCCATGCAGCAGCATGCTAATGCTGCCAGCAAATTATATAAATATATGGCTTCGTTTGAGTTAGATGAAGTGTTAACTGATTATTTGTTTCCAGTATTCATTCCTAGTATTATTCATTCAGGGAGAATAAGCAATAGCACTGCCATATACTGATGCCACAAACGGGGAACTGAAGGCCGTCAGTGCTGTTCTTGCACTCTACATTTCATCACGTACTTCCTGTTCCGATACACCACAAAGCATTGGAACCACACGCCACCATACAAGTGGAGAATAATAAGCAATATAATGCCACAACTTGTATACAACTTCACATGTTTCATTGTGACAAATGTCTGTCTCACAACTATACTGGGAAAATTTTGCTAAGCCTTACAGTCCTAAGATCCTCTAGCCCACCCGATGTTCAGGGCAGAAGTATAAACAAACACCAGGTATTTATTCTTTGTCACCTTCTGCCTAGGACCATCAGCAAACCTACTTGCCTGATGATTACATGAGTATGAGCTTTGACAGAGAAGGTGAGGATTAGGAGCCGATGGCCAAAAAACACTAATGCTTTACAATGGTAATGAACCCTGGTTAAACACGGGCACTGTTCATAAGATTATCAACTTTTCCTCTTGACCTCTTCATGGTTTGGTTGTTGAATCTGTCGGTGATGAACCTGTTGGTGAGGGCAAATGCATGTACAATTGTACATGGTTGAACAAAACAAATATTTTGCTGTGCTCCTGCACGCCAGCTCGTATGAGGCAGCTTTGACAACCTTAAGAATTACGTCATATATCCTAGGAAAGACCAAAGTAAAGTAAAGGCTACTAGATTCCGGAACTCCATCACTTCAATGCAACGAATTGACCATATGCTTTAAAACCGAGCTCCACTTGCACAGGCACAGGGAGTACGTATACATGCACAAGCATTAGTGGCCTGCATTGCGCCGTTTAGAAATTGCATGAGTGTAGATTTACCCTTTGTCAAGCTTGCTTAAATGAGACCGGGACGTGTCGGAGAAGCCGACAGTGCTGTAGTACGTAGTAGTACCTCCACCGTGCCAGAAATTTGATATTTTCATAAGAGTTTTTACAAAACGAGTTTCAATCTGAAGATGTGGTTTGCACTGAATATTTTGCCTATATATATTTTTATTTCACACACAAGTATATTTTTGATATTTTTATGATTTTCTTATTTGACAACATGCTCATTTATTCTTTTCCTATTTGGCACCATGGACTTGTGTTACAAACACACATGGGCATTCATGCCATTTTTCTAACCATTTGAAACAGTTACTTCCCCAAATCCATGGCAGTGCCATTTACTACAAAAGAAAATTTCAACTCGGTGCCAGATTGAATTTCCCAATGTCAAATACGCAATTCTCTCGTCATAGAAATAAGTGAGTCCAGCTCGGACTCTTCCCAGGGCCTGAATGCACACACGGGACAGTTTGATGTACTTTGTCGTAGCTATCACTGGCCCCAGCGGCCCAGGAGCATATGAGCATCCCTTGCGTGGGCTGAAAGCCCGTCCGGGAAATTAAGTCTCTCGCGTCGGTGGACACCGTCACGGGCCACGAATTGTGGTGCCGTCCGCGCGCCGCAAGTGGGCTGCTGGCCTTTTACTCAAAAAGAAAAAGTGGGCAGCTGGCCCACGCAACAGAAACAAGTGGGGACGGGGTGATTTATCATGTTTGGGTCTGAGTATATGTTGTTTCTTTTTGGTAAAGCTTTGCATGTCAAAGAACAATTTTGTGGATGAAAAACTAACGACGATGATAACATTTGGTCACATTTGGTCTAAAGACAAATATATAGGAAATAATAATATTATCTGGCATGAGATAATCAATCAGCGGCAGGCACGAAAAATGACGCAGCGATTCAGGAACCCAACGGAAACACCTTATAAACATTTTACTTTGGGACAAATGTGAAGTAAACTGTGCATTAAAATCTCTAAAAGCACACAGACACAAATGGGGCAGCAATTCGGGCAAACCAAATATGCGTCGTTCTTAAACTGTGATCAAATTGTTAATTAAGCCGTGTTTGAGCTATATACGGGGGTGAAAATGCAAAGGGATCACTATGTGTGCATGCTACTTGAGTTTGCACTTTTCATGTCGACGACAGCTATATATACATACGAATCCACCTTTTATTCTTTGGCTCCAGCCACAAGCAAAGAGCACCTGCATATGTCATATCATTTTGTTGATGCCAATGCCAAAAGTTACAAGCTTATCTAGAGGAGAAGCAACCGAACGAGGAGCTCATCGCAACCAGTTCTCTCATATATATCTAATTAAACTCTGTCCGCTATCCTCTTGCTGATCAATACACGTACACCTAAGAAAAATATACAGAGCAGAAAGCAACACTGCCGTTTCTTGAATTTATTGTGTTCTCCGATCGCAGCTCAGGATTTTAGCAAGTTGCCAAGGTACTAACAACTTCTATGCTTCTTAATTTCGTCATAAATGGTTGTTACTACTACTTGGCACCATTTTTTCTCTCTCTCTGTATATATACATGGTTTTGAAGAATATATAGAGCGAAATGCGTGCATGTTCGACGGACGCGTGCCTAATTAACTTTAATTTGTTCTTGTATATGGGCTTGGATTAGAGATTGGAGATCCATCCGGAAGCCGTGGAGTAGAGATGGGCTAGACTTCTGGAGCTTCTTCAGTTTGCTAATCTTTCCTATACAGAGACTAATCATGAAAACGGAGGTATACCCCCAGCCCCAACGCCCACCCCCAAAACTGAAAATATAGACACTGTGCTTTGATAACATACACGAATAATCACTAATTTTATTATTATCAATGGTTTTGTTTCTCTGTAATAATTAATCACCCTCAAAATATGAGTGGAGAGATGAGAAACATACATAGTATATATATCTGTAATTTCGTATTCTACTCTTCGTACTCCAGCATTTTTTTTTTGTATCTGTATGTATGCATGTAATGTAAATAAATAGCTCATCGTGTAGCGTCCTCCAAATTCAATCGTGGGCTGGCTGTCCTTAACTCACCGTGACCTCTCCCAGCCATTCTTTTCTTCCTCTCTCTCTCTCTCTCTCTCTCTCTCTCTCATTTCAAGCTCTAGATCAAGAACCGACAACTAGCAGCCCATGACCTTGACCTAGGCAGCAAAGTGGTGGACGAACGCTGGAGCGGCGTGGAGGAGGACCGCATCCCTGTCATCGTGGACCAAAGCTGCGATATGCTGCAGCCGTCCGATTTGGCTGAGGGATCCTGTGCTGTAGTATCGACAGAGGACGGCGCAAACCGCAAATGGTAGCGCTCAGGGCCATAAATAGCCCAGCGTTGGAGGCCCCATGCAGCGAGCAGGCGCTCTCGGGGAGTGGTGGCGGCAGCCATGCGAGACAAGGGTATCCGAGACAAGGGTGGCTCTGTATTCTACACACCGTACATGATGTATTTAAATTAGAGTCAGGCATGATAAGTCAGCCATCCTAGAAAATAAAATATCTCGGTTAGTTCTTAAAACCTTGGCTGTATTTAGATCCAAAGTTTAGATCTCCAAACTTTACGATTCCCCGTCACATCAAATCTTTTGCCTCATGCATGGAAGATCAAATGTAGGTAAACGAAATAACTAATTATACAGTTTGGATGTACTTTACGAGACGAATCTTTTAAGCCTAGTTAGCTCATGGTAGGACAACAATTACCACAAACAAATGAAAAGTGCTACAGTGCCAAATTTCAGCTATAGTGCCAAACTTCAAGTGAACTAAACACAGCCCTTGTGCATAAATATTTTTCATCAATGGTGCAATAATTAATTAAAGATATATTAGTTTATTTGCTTTTAAGCACATGTTAAGTTGCAACCAAAGAAAAGAAGAAGAAGAGAAAGAAAGATCGGAACATCTACTATACTGCTTGTGCTAGTTACCGTGTGCTTGTGGGTGAGAGTGACCTTCTTAACTAGTTATTGTGTTGGCATCAAACAAAAAAAAAAAACATGCAGACCTTTCCTGCGGTCGACATCAAGGAGGCGGTACAACAAATAGCTACTTACTTGGAGGATACAAGCAATGATGCACCTCGGGTCATCTACTTCAACGGATGGTATGGACTGGGTGCTCCTTGGGTGCTTAGAGCTATAGCAGAGCAGCCTCCACGTTCTTTAAGGGAGAAATTCGACAAGATCATCCACATTGATTGCTCGATGTGGAAGAGCCAAAGAGCATTGCAAAGGGTGATCGTAGATGAGCTCAAGCTCACTCAACTGCTAGTGGCTGATTTTGATAGGCAAGATGAGGAGGATGATTTTAGCGGGGTAGATCAAGGCTCCGAGAGATGAGATTAGAGACATAACAGAGTGATAGGTCGATACCTAGTACAATACAAATGTTTAGTTATCTTTCACAATGGAAGTAGTAGCACGGTTGACTTGGCCAGCTTTGGCATACCAATGCTCGAATACTTAGGTACTAAGGTATTATGGACCTTCGTAGGGCGTCTTCGCCTCAATACTGAAATTACGAGTAAGGTAGAAAATTCAAGCCTTTTTCTTTATGCTTATGACAATAACAACAATTTGAATGCACACCTTGCTGAAGAGGCTATGGAAATCGCTTTGCACACACACAAGCTTGGCCTTGGAGTTACACCTGAAATAGCCACAGATTGTTGCTTGTACCTCTTGTCATTGAATATGCAAGGTAAGAAGATGATTGATTACAAGTGGGCAACCCATGCTTCCAGCTACTGGGTTTGTGATGGGATCATAGGAGGACATGACAACAAGACATGGGATGCTGCTCACGCTCTGCAGCAACATATAAGACTAGACTACTCATCTAATACAGAGCTTATGTGGTCTGTGAACAAATTGGATCTTTCCTCGAAACAATGGATTTCTATTACTGAATCATATTACAAAGAGATTCCTCTAGAGACAACAACCCTTTTCTTTGGATCCAAAAGTTCAAGCCCACAAGTAGTATCATTACCTAGTGACAAGTTCCATAAAGCGGATCAACTCCGAGTGCTGAAGTTATGTGGATGTACCTTCAGCTTTTCATCACCTCCATTCCATTGCTGCCGCAACTTAAGATTCCTTGGACTGGATAGATGCACTGATGAACTGCGACAAGGGGAGGAGGAGGAGGAGAAAACAGGTGAACCAGCGGTGGAAATTTTTCAGCGGCTATGGGTGCTAGATGTATGCCACACGATTGGCCATTGGCTTTTCCCCCGAAAACGTAAAGAGCAAGTGGTGGCTCTAGACATTAGAGAGGTTCATATAACCAAGGGAAGGATTTGGCGTAGCAACCTTGCATGGAGACGACTGCCGAACCTTCACAAGCTATGGGTAGTTGAGCCCACAAACCCTTGGGAGACAGAAAGAAGAGATGAATTCACGGATATGGTGAATCTAGAGCTCCTTGACCTATCCGGGAACAACACCATACAAGTACTGCCAAGACTTTCAGGGTGCAACCGGCCTCAAGACATTGGTTCTTGATGGTTGTGTTGGGTTGGAGCATGTTGGCCCTCAAGGACTCCCACCGTCACTTGAATCGTTCTCCCCGGATACCGCAGAGCAAACAATAAGGATCACAAGAAGAATGTTAAAATATCCTACATCGGCTTGGCTGGTTGTGAAATATTATCGATTTTTATACTCCGTGGGTCATTGCCAAACCTTGAGGAGCTGGACCTCTCACACTCAGCAATCAAAATCCTTGACCTTAGAGAGGTGGTTGACGTGAAAAATCTTCGGCGACTCTTCTTGATGGGATGCGGGCACCTCCGCTCAATTTCTTGGCCCAGAACCAAAATGGACAAACTAAGGCTATTGTGCATAGACACTCGAGCAAGAGGAGAGGTGGACAATAGAAAGCCATGGCCGTGTGATTCTTCATTGATGGTCTACCAGCAGGACAAAGTAAAGGAATATTTTCATGCATCTGTTGGCGTTGCAGACATGAGATTCCTTCAGTCCTTGGAGTTTCTTTGGACAAGTGAAACCATTAAATGTGATAAGTGGAATCTTTGCCTGTCATCCGCTAACAATGATGATGGAAGTAGAAGCTACCACAAGGACAAGACAGGGCTGCCCTTCTACCACAAGGACCATGACTGCTGCTCCGCCCTCCCCGCCAAAGTCATTAACTTACCATGATGTCGCAACCGATCGGATATCCGGAAAGATCGATGTCGGCGGCAGCAGCTCCTTGACGCAATTTCGCCACTAGATTCTCACATGGAGATTGGCGATGGAATCGGGGATGTCACCGACATGGTCAGCGCACGGGCAAGGGATGCAATACGTAATGTGATGGACAGGGTACAGTCATTGCACGTGTATGACAGTTCCTCCATCACCACTGTTGCACCTCAACACATGTTTAGGGTAATGGGATATGGATATGATAGCCTTGATGGCCCAATAATGAATGTGCTCAAGTGGTGCCGCGTGGAACGATGCCCAAAGTTGGATACCGTCTTCGCCACTAACTATTTCGGGCATGTTTTTGTAATTTGGAAGTCTTTTGGGCGCTCATCTCTTGATGGCCCGTTACTCGCTTGGAGCGGACCAAGAAATCCAAGGTTGGATCCGAGGATTGTTATCGTTTACACAACTGCAGGGCTATTCGTCTCCCACTTCGCCCCCTGTGCTCGATATGTCCTCCCCGATGGCATCCAACAATACCTTATCCAAGGTGCTGGAGACCCTCCACATACACCGCATTGCGGTGATCTCAAGCAGGTGTTCCATGTGGAGCAAGAGTTTCTGAAGAAAATAGCTGCCTCGCATGAAAAAGGCATGCTGGAATTCTCAAACCTCAAGAGACTGTACCTTTCCGATCTCATCAGCTTGCAACAGATATGTGAGGCCAAGATGTTTGCTCCCAAGCTCGAGACCATCTACATCGAGGCTGCTGGGGCCTGAGGCATCTCCCGGCCATCGACGGTCGCCGCCGCCAAGATGGCCACCCCGTGGCCGTGGACTGCGAGAAAGATTGGTGGGACAAGCCGGGAGTGGGGCGGGATGCGGTTTGGCCACCACGCCACCCTCTTCGAGCCGAGCCATTCCAAGTACTACAAGAGGCATCACCTTAGGACCACGGTTCTCCGATGAGCTAGCCGATGTGATCACCTACTTGCTGCCTGGCTTCATTCTTCTCCGGTATGTACACACATGATCAACCAACTTCTTCCATTCAATTTGTAGTGATTTATTTCAAATTAATTTCATCCGTGTGCTGATGATAACTCTCTGACAGTGCTTCCTTCTCTGACATTGGGTGCTGCTGCGGGTTGTTTATGTGTGTGCTTGCCAAGTCTTCGGTGTGTTTTTTCTCAAGAACGAATAAATAGTTTGGTTCCTGATGATGCTTGCTACCTACATCGGTGTGTCTGTGTTTGATACTACCTACAATGTGTGAATTGGTGCTGGCTTGCAGCTGTCTTCCTTCTCCTTGTACGTACACACATGATCACGCAACTTCCTCCCCTTAATTTGTAGTAATTTATTTCAACTCAGTTTCATTTCTTGTTTCACGTACTGATGTTGGATCACTCTCTGTAGATTAATCTGGTGTTGGATCGACGGGATGATGATAGACAGTGCGCTTGAACCCGATCTTCGGTGTGTTTAGATGTCTGTGCTTCCCAAGTCTTCAGTGTGCTTTCTGAAGAATGAATAAATAGCTTGGTTCCTGTTGATGCAATTAGCTACCTATATCGGTGTGTCTGTGGTTGATACTACCTACTATGTGTGAATTGGTGCTGGCTTGCTGCTGGCTTCCTTCTCCTGGTACGTACACACATGATCAACCAAGTCAATTTCATTTCTTGTTCCAAGTACTGATGTTGGATCACTCTCTGTAGACTAATCTGGTGTTGGATCGACGGGATGATGACAGACAGTGCTTTCTTCAGTCATTGGGTGCTTCTTCATATATAGCAGTACTGCTGCTGCTGCTGTGGTCAACGTACCATATTGGTTTGTGTTGCTTGGCAAGTCTTCGGTGTGTTTTCTCAAGAATGAATAAATAATAACTTGGTTTCTGATGCTAGCTACCTAATTGCATCAACCAAAGTTAGTGATTGATATGTGTGCTTGATACTAAAGTAGGTGTGAATTTGTGTGTGTATACGTCTCTCCTGAGAGACTAACTGATTGTTGTATCGTCTCCTATGCTTTGGTTTGGTTTGACTGATTATGTGTGTGCGAGTGTGCGCTTGAAAACTGAAATAAGAGGCTGGGTTTGATGCCTCCACAGAACCCATGTTCAATTGTCGGTATTCTTCATTGAATGTACTGGACACAATGTATGCTTGTGTTGTGATCCATGCAGCAGCATGCTAATGCTGCCAGCAAATTATATAAATAATTATATATATGGCTTGGTTTGAGTTAGATCTGGTTATTTGTTTCCAGTATTCATTCGTAGTACATGTTTCTCTAGCTATAATAGCTAGTGTATGGGTGCATTCAGGGGAGAATAAGCAATAGCACTGCCATATATTGATGCCACAAACGGGGAACTGAAGGCGTCAGTGCTGTTCTTGCACTCTACATTTCATCACGTACTTCCTGTTCCGATACACCACAAAGCATTGGAAGCACACGCCACCATACAAGTGGAGAATAATAAGCAATATAATGCCACAACTTGTATACAACTTCACATGTTTCATTGTGACAAATGTCTGTCTCACAACTATACTGGGAAAATTTTGCTAAGCCTTACAGTCCTAAGATCCTCTAGCGCACTCAATGTTCAGGGCATAAGTATAAACAAACACCAGATGTTTATTCTTGGTCACCTTCCACCTAGGACCATAAGCAACCTACTTGCCTGATGATTACATGAGTATGAGCTTTGACAGAGAAGGTCAGGGTTAGGAGCTGATAGCCAAAAGCACTAATGTTCTACAATGGTAACGAACCCTGGTTAAACTAAACACGGGCAATGTTTCATAGGATAAGCAACCTTTCCCCTTGACCTCTTCATGCTTTTGTTGTTGAATCTGTCGGTGATGAACCTGTTGGTGAGGGCAATGCATGTACATGGTTCAACAAAACAAATATTTTGCTCTGCTCCTGCACACCAGCTCCTATGAGGCAGCTTTTACAACCTTACGAATTACATCATATATCCTAGGAAAGACCAAAGTAAAGGCCACTTGATTCCAGAACTCCATCACTTCAATGCAACGAGAATCGACCATTTGCTTTAAAACCGAGTTCCACTTGCACAGGCACGGGATTATCCATGAAATTCAGTAGCTGGTGGAGCATCCTGCATATTCATGACTATGTGTTATACATGCACAAGGCCACAAGCATTAGTGGCCGGCATTGCACTGCCCCGGCAGCCCGGCCGTGGCCGCCTCGGGCAAGTGGGAGCCTGGGTGCCTGTTCGAAATTTCCGTTTAGAAATTGCATGAGTACGTGTAGATTTACCCTTTGTCAAGCTTGCTAAAGTGAGACCGGGACCTGTCCGAGAAGCTAGCCGACAGTGTTGTAATAGTAGTACCTCCACCGTGCTGGGACGCCCCGCTCAGCCCATCGGGTCCCGCAGCGCGGTCCGAGTGAGTGTCGCTCGCAATCATCTTCAATTCGTCTACGGTAGGTGCGTTCTGCCAGATGAACTGCGACAGATCGCCTAGAACTTCGATGTGAAGCTCCTCATCAGCTTGTAGATTGGGCGAAGGCGGTTTCGGATTTGGTCAGAAGAACTGGGCGAGCTTGCTTTCTCCGGTACAGCCAGGGTCCCGGCAGACCGACTTGGCAACTAGCCTGTCGTCGCTGCGTCGAGGAATGAAAGTACGGGTGGCCTGTCTGGTTGTTCTTGGGCGTGGGTCAGACGCGATCAGAGGAGTCTGAATTAGCTTCCTGATGGAGGAGATCGATGAAGCTCGATAGTCTTGCTGGCCGGCTGCCGCTGCTGTCCCTCTGCGGATCTCCAGATGTGGGCTGCGGTACAGCTGCCTGTGTCATCGAGGGTGAAGAGAGGATCTCACTCACTGTCGGCGTGGTCGCAGAAAAAAAAAAAAAGGTCGGGTGTGTAAAGATTGCACTGCTATTTGAACTCTTCTGCCTTCTCTTAGGGAAGTTCTGGATGCACGTATCAAGAGTGCAGTTGTGTTGAAGAATGTCTCGTCGTTGTTCCCAACATAGATAAGAAAACACATTGTATAAACAACAGTGAAACATTACAATTAGCTCTAGAAAATAAAGCCATATTACACAGTTCCATAATATTTGCTAGACTCCACATGTCCTCCACATAATTATTTGGTATTTATGTGTCATCTTCTCCATATAAGTTGTATGCAGATAGCAACGGATTAGTCTGTCAGTTGCAATCCGAGAAGCTCATGCTGCTATATACTGCAAACATGAACACATGCAATTAGTAATACGAAAATGGTGATAGATTTACAGATCTAAGATGATCGTACATATGAACACAATTTTTAAAATTCTGTCCTCTAGTTCATATGCAAGTGAAATTTGATATTTTCATAAAAGTTTTACAAAACGAGTTTCACTCTGAAGATGTGATTTGCACCGAATATTTTGCCTATTTTTATTTCACACACAAGTATATTTTTGATATTTTTTATTTTCTTATTTGACAACATGTTCATTTATTCTTTTCCTATTTGGCACCATCTTCCTATTACTAATTGGAGGCTCCAATGAAGTCACCACGTTAATTCTCACGAGAAGCGCTAGGAAAAAAGATAAATCCTACAAATTCTCACAATAATCAGAAAAAATCTAGCCTTTGATTCGGTAGACTCTAATCATCATCAATGATAATAGCCATCAGATCTATTGTAATTTATATAAAAATTACCCACCACTGCCATTATTAAAGATAAATAAAGTAACCCCCTAATTTTGTGTCTAAATTACCCACCTATGCCATTATTAAAGATAAATAAAGTAACCCCCTAATTTTGTGTCTAAATTACCCACCTTTGCCATTATTTGTTTTCTATATTAGATAAAAATAAGGAAATAAAAATAATAAATCATTCTGCATATTTATCAAATAGAAGGAAGGAAATAAAAAAGTAAAACCATCCACGGATGGCAATGAATTTTGCCTATGACGAATTCCAAGGGTGGAAAAACCATCCGATCTATTCTATTTTCTGAAATATTACCCACATTTGTCATCACGAAGAATCATAAAATAAACACCCTAAATGCAGATATAATTTACCCACTAGTGCCATTATGAAAATTACTTAATAAAAAAAAGTTTGATCACATTGAAAATTATCCTACGGAAGAAATCATGTTTTCGCCAGGCCTATCTCTCATGTGCGTGAAACCTACAGCTGCTGCCGCTAACACCGGTGCATCCTGCGATCACATGGTCCAGTTCTAAATCCGCGAAAAAGAAATCACACCAATGGGACCAATGGGCTGCCCTTTCTTCCAATCTATGGGCAACGAGTTTGCCTCATGGTGGCTCCACGTGCAACGCCACCAGGCCTGCTGAATTGAGGAAGCGGAGGAAGTCAACGTTGTAAGTGCAATCAAGCTCTAAGTGGGTTTTGGCGTTGATGACCACCGAATTAGGGGACTAATGAGATTTTACGAAGATGACATGCGAGGGAATAAAATGTGGAGTTGATGTACAGGTCCAAAGGCACCAAATAAGCTAGATGGTGGTGTTTCCGGATCAAGGCGTGTAAATTATTTCATATTTTGAATCTTGAGTTTAGGAAATGCCGTACTATCAAGAGGGATCCTAGGATTCTCGGGTACACTGTGGACCAAGTGCTCTAAATCTCAAATCCGGACACAAAACATCACTCCAAGCCCGATCGGCCCGAAGATTTCAACAAGAATCTCACCTTTTGTCGACAGGCTAGCGTGGCGATGCAGCGGCGCATGGCGCGGCGCGATGCGCGTGTCGATCTTGGCGATTGCCACACTTAATCTCGGCCGTTGGGACTGTGGGGTATAAATACCTATTCTACCCCTCCCGCAACGGTTATCTGGCTCACTCTTTCTTCTTCCTCGCGACAGAACAGCCAGCTCTCACCTCTTGCTCTCTCTATCACCTCCATTGAAGCACCTTGAGCTCCCCACTCAATCTCTCACTTCCCACCAGGGGATTTTTGAGGGAAACAATTTGCAAACTTCGATTGGAGACCGGATCTACTACTTCCCCATTCAAAAGAGCATTTGGTTCACGTTTGGCGAAACCCTAGGGTTCTTTACTCTTGGAGCTTGCTCCTAGACGGCTAAGCGTCGCCCTTGAGCCTGCCCCCCTTCGTGTGGCAGCCTTGGGAGGTTTGTAACCTCATACAAACAAAGCAATACATTACCCCACATCTCTAGGGTTAACTCCCCTAGACTTGTGAACGAGGGAAAAAGCAAGCCGGTGGGCAAGCTAAGCCTTGTGTGGCAACCTCAACAACGTGGAGGTAACCCGGCTGTGTGGCGATGGTGAACCACGGGATAAATCCTTGTGTCACTTGCATTCTTTACATTCTTGCATATTTTATCTTGTGAGATAGGGCTTCGTCCCCGATCTACTTTGTTTCTTTGGATTATGCCACTTTTGGCTAGTTGTCCGTGAAGTATTTGTGTGCGGGAACAAGTGGAAACCTTGAGCACCAAACTCCCGGCTCGTGGATTTACTTTTGGTGGTGCTCGGGTTACGTGACACGCGGCGGTGCCGCTCGATCCACGCGGGCGATGCCGCGCCTACCCGCCGAGAGAAGTTCTTTCTCTCTCTCTGCTCTGCATGCATCGGGTTTCACGCGGCGGTTAGCCGCGCACCTATCTGTGGCGATTACCGCGCATATCTATCTTGACGGCTTGTTGAAGTTTTAACAGTCGATTTTTAGGGGTCGACCTATTCACACCCCCTCCTAGGCTTCCATCGGATCCTACAAGTGGTATCGAGCTAGGATACTTCATATACGCTTCACCGCGTGAAGTATGGACGCGCTGGAGGGATCGACGAAAGGAGGCAAGACCATTGTTCCCGTGGAGGAGGTGGAGGCTAGCAACAACGAGCTCTCTCTCGGTACGGCCGGAGAGCACCCTCAAGGGGGGATGCCACTTTGTTGACACTCAATTAATGCATGTTTTACTACCACCAAAGTGAATCACTAATACAATATTACATGTGAAAACATAACCAAACATTATTTATCTAACGAGTTCCACGAGTTTTGGTGTTTCAAGTTGTTTTGCGGGAATGTTGTGGAATTACAAATAAAGTATGCCAAATAAAGTGGGAAGCGCAAAGTCGAAATACGCCAAAGAGCAAAGGGAAGCAAGGAGGCCGATTCCACGCCTCATCTGGACTTTGCACCAGCGAAAAAACCATCTACCAAGGCCCACAAGCCCACCAGAGAAAGGAGAGGCAAAATGGGGCCCATATTTGCGGCGGCCGGCAGACTGCGGCGACCGGCGCAAAAAATTTCGGCACTTTTTCCCCCCTTTCTCCTCGGCGGTTTGCTCACGGACTTCACGCGGCGGTTGCATGTGGTGCAAACTTTCGTTCCGCCAAATGCCCCTCGGAACAAGGATGGCCCTCCATTCTCTCCTCTCTTTTCCTATATAAAGAGACCCCCTACACCATTGTACGACACACATCCTACCTTGTGAGCATCACTTCCACATTTCATATCAAGTAGTAGTGTCCCTCTAGGTGTTCATCACCTAGTTGTATTAGAACAAAAGAGGAAGAGAGTGAAAGGGAAAGAGAGCGGAGGAGTAGCGGGATTGCCGGCTTCGCCTCAACTTTGTACCTCTTCGAATCCGCCTCGTCCGAGAAAGATTCGGGTTATCTTGTGCTATTTCCAATATTATTATTTCACTAAATTCAGTTCATGCTTGATTTTACTTACGGATCTCCGTTCGGCCGGAAAGGTTCTAGTTTTAAATGCGGAACTAGTTTTCAGTATCCGCTAAGCGTAGACGTGGTGTCCAGGCTAGAGTTTACCCGAGATTGCGCCCAAACCTACGGAATAGTTGTGGTAGCCCCGGGGTGGCAGCTCCGTCAGGCCTTTGTAGCCCACCACGTGCGGGTTGGTGTTTTCAGAGAGCTTTTTGGCTGCCTTCTCCCGATTACCGTTTCCCGGTCTTTTTCGAGAATCGGAAAGGAACAATACTCATTGATAAGTGGGGTTAAGTAAGCTGAACTTGGTATTTAATAACTTTGGGAAAACCTTAGAGAACCTCTTTCTTCCTACCAAAAACAGTCTTTGGATGACCTTGGCCTTGCTCCAGTTCACTTCTCGTTCCCCGTGGAAATCGATACCTCAATACTCGGGGTGAAAGCTACAACGGTACTTTCCGTGCACTTGCGGATTTATCTCGTGTGCGTTAAAAAATACCAACGACCACCGATCCCGAGAGAAGATCCGCAAAGACAAGCTAGAAGAACCGCAAGAAGGCAAGAACTAGAAAAAAGAAGCTAGAGGAACAAGCTAGCATGAAGCTTGCCTAAAAGCTTAAAAGAAAAGATCAAAGAAGATTGATCCGTGAGGGCAAGGGCTGCTAGAAGGGCAGCTAGAGAAAAGCAAAGACAAGAAGAAGAAGCGAGTCAAGTGAGCTATCAAGTAGCTCAAAGATGGAGATGATGATATCTCCTACAACAAGAACAAGAAGAAGGATGAGAGCAGCGTCAACAACAACAAGTTCGCCGCCATATCCTTTAATTACTCTTCTTATTTGACTAACCGCGATAAGAAGTCCTTCATCAATGTGCCCGCAGGAAAGTTGCCCCGTTTCGATGGGACCAACTATGTCAAGTGGAAACACTTGATGAGAGCCTATCTTAGCGCCCTTCACCCCGGTCTTTGGGAGGTTGTGTGCAAAGTGGATTTCAGCCACCGGTGAACCCCAAGGAACCAACAAATGAAGAGCTAGCAGCTTGCCCACATCAATGGTCAAGCCACAAGCATTCTCCTAAGTGCTCTAGAAGGCAATGAGTACAATAGGGTGATGAATGTCAATGAAGCCAAGAAGATTTGGGACACTCTAGTACTTGCACATGAAGGTGTAGACAAAGTGAGAAAAGCCAAGATTGACTTGCTAAAGGCCAAGCTCAACCGGTTTGTGATCCTTGAGGGAGAAGGGGCCCAAGAAATGTTTGATCGGTTGATGGTGCTAGTTGGCAAGATTAGAGGATTTGGAGATGAGGACCTAGATGACCACACCGTTGTCAAGATTATGCTTGAGGCATAGACACCTAGAAATGACATAGTGGTCACCTTGATCCGTGACAAGAAGAAGTTTGAGCACTTCACTCCAAATGATGTGCTTGGTAGGCTGCTCACCTATGACATGCAAAGAGAGGAAGCTAATGAAAGAAGAAAGCTTGAAGAGTTACAAGCAAAGCTTGAAGGCATCAAGATCAAGGATGTAGCTCTCAAGGCAACCAAGATAAGCAAGCCAAGCTCCTCCAACAAAGTCAAGGGCAGCAAGCAAGCATCTTCAAGTCAAGACAAAGAAATGAAGAAGATGCAAGAAAACATTAATGCAACCTCTTCCTCAAGTGATAATGAAGATGATGGGGCTGATTACAAGAAGATAGATGATATGGCCCTATTCTTGAAGAAGTATGGGAAGGGGATGAAGGCAAATGGCTACAAGATGGTGCAACGAAGATTCCCAAACAAGAAAAAAGAGAACATGCTTCAACTGTGGCGGGGACCGAGCATTTTGTCGCCGATTGTCCTTATGAGAACAAGAACAACAAGTACAAGAAGGACAATGGCAAAGACAAGAAGCAAGACTACAAGAGAAAGGGAAGGAACATGGGTGAAGCTCATATCGGCCATGAGTGGGACTCAACAAAAGAGACAAGTGAAGAGGAAGCTCATGTTGCAACATTCGCTATGCAAGAGACCTCTACACCCAAGCTCTTCAACAACATGACCCGATGATGAGGATGAGGAAGAAAAACGACTCCACTCATGTTTGTCTTATGGCCAAGCATGAGAAGGTAAAACCCAAATCCAAACCTTCTCCTTCTCTTAGTGATGAATCTAGTGATCTTAGTGAAAGCTCTAGTGATGAAAGTGAATCTAGTGATGATGAGGAATATGTTAGACTCACCAAGAATCTAGATCCCAAAACTAGAGGCTTCCTTGCTCAACTAATGGCGGATTTAGAAAGTACCCAAGCGGAGTTAGCAACTAGAGATAGTCAACTTGATAGACTTGAAAAGCTCTATGTTGATTACAAGGATGCTCTTGTAGCTGAGAGGAGTGAGGTGGCCTCCTTGCAAAAGAGCCTAGCTAATGGGCAAGGAGACCATGCTCTCACAAAGAAGGCTATGGTTGCCCTCAATGGGAAATATTATGACTTGCAAGACAAGCACAAAGAGCTTGAAACCAAACATAGCATTCTTTGGGAAAGCAACTCACAGCTCTTAGCTACAAAGGATACCTCTACTCCCTCCACTAGTCAAGGTTGTGGTAAATGCTATAATGTTGATTTGTTGATATTTCTAACACGATCCTCATTAGGAAGGCGAGAGAAATATATATGGGATATCTATCTAATCATGTTAGCTTGGATATGGGATTAACCTCATGATCCAATAAAACGAAGTTAGGCGGTGTTAGTAGTGGGATGTAGCTTAGCCACATTATCCATAGTGGAATTAATCTCACCAGGATATGAACTCAAGGTATACCACTCATTTCTAGGCATTACCTATACACTAGTCTGTCACCCTAGCAATAACGCTCAAAGAAATGCGGAGCATGGTATTTATAGATTGGCCTTGATAAAAGATTGAACATGATATCTGCAGCGCCTGAGATAGAAATACCAATTGTAGCACTTCACCTAGGGAGTAATCCGGGTATCGTATTTATATTTTACCACGGGAAGGGAGTCTATGGAAAGGTAGAGATAAGAACTATCTAATGATTTATATTATGATTTATTTATGAGATCATTCATTTTACAATATTATAATGCAGAGTAGCCATGAGCATCAAACATAACTCAACAGGATAAGTCCAAGATAAAGATAAATAATATAATGATAATTGTCCAAGTCTAGGATTAACCTATGCCACTAATATCATACAAGTAATTAGCATGTTATAAATTAGACTAGAATGAATATTCCTAAGATACTCTTAATTATTATACATCTATGAATACTACAATTAGTGCAATACATCTAGCTATCATGGCAAGATTAGATTACTTCTATACATGGCAAGCATTACCAAAGACAAGCAAGGGCGAAACTTGTTCATCTTCGTAATTAAAAAGCTCGGCGTGTCCTATATTCGGAGGGTGGACTCCATAGGACTCAACGGGGCTGTCACCCCCACGATCTACCACACGACCCGAATGTAGGGTGCAATTGCGGATAAACGTTGTATAAACACCACGTTTACACATTGCTTATCACCCAAATAGTGATCATCTATATGAGTGCTATACAATTCCATGCATAAAATATAAAGCAATCTTACTAAACTAAATATATAATCATAGCAAGCATAAACACATAATAACAAGAATATAATAATTATAAAGATCAAAGCCATAACAATTGTATTCTAAATATAAGAGAACTTACTGATTGAATACAAGAGAGAAGTCTCAAGAACGATCCTTGCTACTTCTTGACTATCGGGAACTCAAGATGAACTTGATCTTCAACTAGAACTAGTTATGTAGCTAATCTACTTCTAGTATGAACTAGAGCTTAGGTCTAGACTTGGCTGGACTTGGATGAATATGATTGATAATGAAATTGTTATCGACCTCGAGGTCACCGGTCTTCTTATATAGTACTTGGCGATGAACATCAACCCTTGGATCAAACCGACCTTCAACAACGGTGTAGATACAACCTCAAGGTCGGTGGTAAACCGACATAAAAAAAAATGAGGCTGATTGGGTGACCCCACCCGGCGGCCGACCTACATGGCAATCGGCGGCCGCCGTGGTGGAGTGCCACCTCGGCTTCCCCGTCTTCTCTGGTGTCCTCTAGTATCTTCTAGAATGTTTTAGTCCACTTTTTAGGGTTGATTTGCTTCACGGATAAGTTTGGTCTTTATTTGTCTTGTAATTGTCTTGAGTATTCGGAACCTTCTCCATTATTCTCTGCATTTTCCTATCAAGTCCCCTGAAAAGTCACGAGAATACCAAAACTCGTGGAATTATGTTAATTAGACCCCTAGACTTATGTTTAACCTTTGACTTGAGCCCTTAATTCATGTTAAATAATTTAAAATTTTATGATATAACAAGTGTCAACAAGCTCCCCAAGCTTACCTCTTGCTAGTCTCTTAGCAAGACACAAAACAATATTAAATTAAACTTGGATCGAGGAGTTGCTACTACGCTATCACACCTTAAAAGTACACATGCTTTCAAACAAAATTTCTCTCTAGATAAATAAACTTTTCAAGTCTTCAACTTACTCATATACATTTTACTTTTTTTTAGAGCTTATAACTTTTTTCTTCGATCATGAGCAATTGAAAGATAGAACAGTCAAGTCGAACACTATATTTCAAACTCTTTTGATCAAGCGTCATTCGGAGTTTTTGCTGATTTTCAAAATAAAACTCAAAGTTCTCGATGTGACACTCTCTATTCTCTCAATTATGATAACTATGGATCCTCTCTTAGGTGATAAAGTAACATTGTTTATCTCTTATAAAATAATATTTTTGGCTTAAGCAATAACACTTTATACTTTCTTTTCTCTCATCCTATATCTAAAGTTTATATTTGGAGTTCATAGGTAGGAGAAAAATCTTACTTACATATATTGTAAATTCAATCAAAGGAACCAAAGTCACAAATCACACTGATCAAGTGGTGCATGTGTATGGTGATAGAATATAGAATATAATAGAATAAATAGATAAGGAATATCTTACTTATGCTCCTTAAGAAATTATCTCTCTTTTTTTGAATTTTTGTAGAGAATGCGGGCCGTAGCTTTTTTTTTAGAGAGGTGGACTCTGCTGGTCCTAGACTTTTTGTCTATTATTTCCTCTCTTATAAAGATGTGGGTTCTACTCACCCTCAGACACTTGTCCATTATTCATCTTTATTTTAGAGATGTGGGCTCTACTCGCCCTCGAACACGTGTTCATTTTTCATCTCTATTTTTTTCTTTCTTTTTTTTTTCTTAGGGAGGTAGGCTCTACACGCCTTGTAGGACTTTTGTTCATTTTCATCTCCCTTTCTCTCTCTCTTTTTTTTTTTTTAAAGAATAGTCTACAACCCAAATCTCTTTTACAATATTTGTGAGAGATAAATAGATGCAATGGAGCTTTTGTAAGATATTAGCTAGCAATGAATGGGTAGGAAATATTTTTTGGTTGTTCTCTCCCAAAACAGGAATAGAACATTTTTGATGGCTAGTGTGAAGTGATAGTGATATATATATGGTGGATAAGTAGAGTGGATATAGCGGAATAAAGTGGAGTGTGCATGATCAGCATGATAAGTTTCTAAGGGTCAACAAAAGATTGAATAAACTCAATGCAAAGCAAACGACCTATATATAAATCAAAAGGTTTTCTAAATAGCATGTATATATGGCTGTGGTAGGAGGTTCACACTCTTGTCACATAAGAACTTATCATGTGCACTTTTTAAATATAAATCTCCGAAATCTAGTGTCACTAAGAGTAAGATCAAATAGCAAAATCGGACTATCTTATATCATATCCGTCAATTACCTAGACTTTAGAGCAAGCATTTTTGCAAATGGATCTCGAGAGAAATTAAGCTTGAAAGCTAGGTACTAGAAAAGTATAATAACGGAGCAACTATTCATCATCTTCTTGTTGACAGATTTTAGGTTCCTTTTAGTTTGAGCAAAGTAAACTTTAGTGTGTACTCTCTCTTCAATCTTTTTATTCACACTCAAAAAATATTATTTAAACTACTAGCCTCTTAACAAAACAAACTAGACTCTTAACAAACTTAATTAGCTAGCAAAACATATAACTAATAAATATATATATATAATTATAGATAGATAATACTTATACGGATAATCGGGGGTTGCACTCCCCAAGCTAGATTGGAGTGTAATCTTCAATGATGTAGAGGTTGAGGTAGTTAACATCAACCGGTGTCGATATCTTCTCTTCTTAGATCTGTAAATCTCAAATAGACAACAAAACTAGTGAAATTTGAATAAGCATTAGAGATTAACCACTTTGCTTGAGTTGCTTTGGATAATTGGATTTTCATTTATCATCATTTTTATTTTATATGTAAGATAAAGATTTATGCGTAAACAAACTATTTTTAATTTTTTATGCCACCACAAAGAAAGTAGCCTAGAGATATTTAACCTCGGGGATAATAGCATGGGGCTTAAAGGTTTTTCAAAACAAAAGATAAAATATTTTTGTTATTTTTAAATGCATATATGAAATATTGAAAGGATAAATATGATATGGAAATAAATAAATAATACAATGTAATAAATTAAAATATGGATAACTTACCTACTTACCTTGTAGTGAGGATTCAGCATTTTGAATCCTCCGAACAAGACTTCAAGTTACATTCTTTTTACTCCTATGGTATATCAGTTGTCACAATTGGTGGTACTGATGATTCTATAGTATCTTCTGATGATGTTCTGAGAGATGTCTTCTTCTTCCTCCATTTTTTTGGATGATGTACTCTTCTTTTCTGGAGTAGTTGATTACGTCTTCTCTATAGATGTCGGAGACTTTACCTTTTTAGCTTTTAATTCTTTTTTAAAGGCTTCCTTTAACAAGGAGGAAACTTGTTGACTTCTATTCCACCAATACTCATCGCGTGCTTTCTCATATTCTTCCCATGATTCTCCTAATTCCTCGAGAGAACTCATTCTTGAGACAAACCGCTGTCTTTTCCCGTGAAAGTCGAGCAAGCTTTTCCTTGATGTATCTGATTCTTCCTTTATTTCCTTATCTAATTTCTTCATGGCTTCTTTGTGTCCTTTAAGATGATGTCCTAGTATTGAATCTGTTGGTATCATTATACCATCTTCGGATTCTTAATCCATTTCTTATTATGGCGGACGGTAGCTGTCCTGCTTCTCCCACAGGATTTGTATATTCATTGTAATTGTTAAAGTAAACTTCGTTACCTTTTCTTTAGGAAATTGGAAATGTATCTCTCCTGTATGGATGTAGATGATTGCACGTGTAGTGTTGAGGAACGGTCTCCCAAGCACTATTGGAGGATCTTCTTCCTTTCCCATGTCCATGACTACAAAGTCAGTGAGAACATAGTGATCCATAATCTTGACTGGCACATCTTTTGCAATTCCTTCAGGAACTCTATAAGATTGATGCGCCATCTGCATTTGCACATATGTTGGTTGCAACGGCAATTTTCCAAATAATAATTCATATGTAACCTTTGTCATTAGATTAATTCGGATCGATATATCGCAATACGTATTATAAAAAAATTCCAGCGATTAATAGAGCAATGAATAGTAGGTGTACTGGATCATCTTGCTTTGACGTAGCATTGGAGACGCAATAAATGTTCATTATAAGATTTAATTTTATTTACTACCATTACCTTTGTAGGCTGTGCCATCTTGTTCTTGTTAGATTCCTCGATTCCTCCTTCTATTCTCGATTATAAGGTTCCATCTTACGTTCTAGAATATAATGACTATTACCTTGAGGATAAGTAACTTGAGAGGTGTGTACCTTGTCCTTGAAAGTGAATTTCTCTTTCTTTCCTTTAATATTGAAAATAATCTTTGCACATGTCTGCATAGATAATAGCTTTAGCTGAGCATAAGAATGGTCTTCCGAGTATGATTGGTGCTCTTTCATTTCTTCCAAGATCTACAACTACTTGAAGTCTGCCGGGACATAAGAATTTCGATTCCCACATATACATCTTCAAGGATCCCCTCGGGATAACAAATTGATTGATCCGCAAGCCGCAAGCACATATTTGTTTTCCAAAGTGGTTCACTATAAAGCTTTTCATAAATTACCTTGGGTATAATGTTGACGCTTGAGCCAAAATCACGAGAGCATTGTTGAATGTGAGGTGTGCAATTTTAATTGTAATGACTGGTCTTCCCCGGATCTTCCTTTTAGATGGCATTGAGTCATCTAACCAACAACTCCCCGAGGTCTCTCTATAGTAACGACCTGCATTATAAATATCGACAAGATTTGTAGTTTCTAATTCTTCCGGCTGCCCCGGAATCTTTCCCCGGTGTGGTTAGTGGAACGGATAACTGAGAAATCTGAGATTCTATCATTTTATTAAAAACTGTGATGATTCTTGATAGGCGAAGAAAAACTTTCTAGACGAGTGTTGATAAGTTCAAGAGCTTTATCATTAGTTGCTATCTTTCTTGACAAATTCTCCATAGTTTTTCCTTGGTTAACAACCGGATCTCTTAAAGAAGGTTGATAAGTATTAAAATTGTTACCTTGATTGTTACCTTGGTAATTGCCTTGATAATTACTCGATAATTGGGCCTCTGTTGGTTCCAACCTTGATTCTGGCGAGGACGGAAATTGTTATTATTGTTATTGATGAAATTAATATCCTCCATGATCTCTGGACAATTCTTTCGGTGTGGCCTAAGTTTCCACATTCTTCACATGTCATGCATGAGTCTTGGATTTGCATCAACTTTGCCTTGGTTTGAGATTCTCTATCTTCTAGCTTCTTCATAATAAGATCCATTTTAGCGGATAGCATATCTACTTCTTTAAGCCGGTGCATTCCCTCTTGCGAGTTTGGCGTTCTTCACTCCAACCTTGGTTGGAAGCCATCTTCTCTACAAGCTCTGTAGCTTTTGTAATTGTAAGTGATAAGAAAGCACCACCACCTGCGGCATCCATAGTTTCACGAGCACCGAACAAGCCCATGATAGAAAGTCTCGCATTAATAGCCACTTCTCCATCCCATGGTGTGGACATTCTGAAATATATTCTTGAAAACGCTCCCATGCTTCAGGGGACTGATTCATCATCTTTGTTGTTAAAAATTTGATATCTTCCCCTCAAGGCATTTGTCTTGCCTATCGGAAAGAACTTTGCTAGAAAGGCTGTGGAACATATATCCCATGTTGTATTCTTATCTTTTGTAGCATAAAACCATTGCTTAGCTCTTCCCAAGAGTGAGAATGGAAAAAGACGAAGCAAGATTGCATCCTTGGATACATCCTTCATAGTGAATGTCTTTGCATCTCCGAGAAAGTGTTGGTGATGAGCACTAGCATCTTCATGTGCCTTTCCACAAAACTGACTTGATTGCACCATATTAATGAGCCCCGGCTTAAGTTCAAAGCCTTTATCTCCAATCTCTACCTCTGGTCCAACAAGAATATTGTCCGTGGTAGGAGCTGAAAATTCACGAAGTGTCTTGGTTGCCATAGCTTCAAATTCGGATGTCAAATTTCTAGTAACTTGATTTACTTCCAATTCAAGTAGACTTTGGTGTCTCAAATGATGATGATGATGATGGTGGTAGTGTAGGTACTTGGAGTTTGTCTGCGAGATTTGCTTTTGCCTGCGATTAATTTCTCAGGATCTTTAATAAAATTTTTCTGGAAGATTTTTATTCATACACTCCCCCAACAAAAGATAAAAATAAAATAAAAAAAAGGGGTTGAACCTGTTTGAGTATGTTATAATGGGTTCTCAATGCATTAGGTGATGTAAAGTGATCTCTCTTGTTTCCTTATGTGATGTATTTATAGAATTTTAAACGGCACCCTTTCTAACTAGTAAGTCGGAAACAATACTAACTTAATAGGAATAACTCTGTCTAAGTCTTGGCTAATACCCCTTCAAACTAGAGAAAGTTGGAAAGAAATACTAGAAAAACTTTTGAAGTTTTGGAAACACATTTTCAAAATTAAGATATTGACCATGCTCTTCCAAACTAGGAAAGTTTTTGAAAAACAAAAGTCAAGAAAAATTTATTTTTCTCGGATAGACTACGCCTTCAAGAACGGCGCCGAGAAATGCTTGTTGATATTTCTAACACGATCCTAATTAGGAAGGCGAAAGAAATATATATGGGATATCTATCTAATCATGTTAGCTTGGATATGGGATTAACCTCATAATCCAATAAAGCGAAGTTAGGCGGTGTTAGTAGTGGGATGTAGCTTAGCCACATTATTCATAGTGGAATTAATCTCACCAAGATATGAACTCAAGGTATACCACTCATTTCTAGGCATTACCTATACACTAGTCCTGTCACCCTAGCAATAACGCTCAAAGAAATGCGGGGCATGGTATTTATAGATTGGCCTTGATAAAAGATTGAACATGATATCTGCAAGCGCCGCAGGATAGAAATACCAATTGTAGCACTTCACCGGGAGTAATCCGGGTATCGTATTTATATTTTACCACGAGGGAAGGGAGTCTATGGAAAGGTAGAGATAATAACTATCTAATGATTTATATTATGATCTATTTATGAGATCATTCACTTTACAATATTATAATGCGAGTAGCCATGAGCATCAAACATAACTCAACAGGATAAGTCCAAGATAAAGATAAATAATATAATGATAATTGTCCAAGTCTAGGATTAACCTATGCCACTAATATCATACAAGTAATTAGCATGTTATAAATTAGACTAGAATGAATATTCCTAAGATACTCTTAATTATTATACATCTATGAATACTACAATTAGTGCAATACATCTAGCTATCATGGCAAGATTAGATTACTTCTATACATGGCAAGCATTACCAAAGACAAGCATCCGCTCGGTTACGGATCGATAAAGTTACACTATGGATCAATATTATTATTGTTCTCATACACCTTTGTGCTATTTCATTACTATGCATGCAATTATTCTATTTTTACTTTATTCTAGTCATAGCATATTTGATATGATCATTATTCATGATAATTCAACGCTTTTTTATTCGTAGAGCTCCTAGTATATTACTCGAGTGTGCTAGGTAGTAGAGAGTATGTAAGCATGGTGCTTAGATATAATTTACTTCATGGATTCACCTTATATGCCGGGTCGTGTGGTAGATCGTAGTGGTGACAAAGACTATTGAGTCCTTTGCAATCCATCCCTCCCCGCCACGTCACCTACCGTGGTCCTGCTCCCTCTCCCGAAAGCGACTTCTCCTCTCTTCCCTTCACTCCACGAGTCAAGGTAAACCTAACCCTAGCTATGGAGAACTTGCTCGATCTATGCAATATGCAACAATTTTTCATGGATTTCTATTTCTAAGTATTGTATGAACCCTAGGGAAGTAGTTTTGATGATTGGAATCAATCAATTTCATACCTCCATGAGTTAGGTGATTTAGGGGGAGGGCGCGGCAATGCCGCCCCCAAATAGAACTTGACCGTTCTTAGCTGCTTCCAACAGCAGATATCCCTCAAATCACTTACTTTATTGAATTGTGAAATCGATTGACTCCAAACATTGAAGAAATTTCATTTAGAGTCATACTCATCTTATCGAATCCATGGGCATTTTGCACCTAAACCGTGAATTTGTATCTGAAATTGTGATAGCTAAGTAACCTTTGGCTTTGAGTAGATGCATTAGAAAGTTTATCAAAATGAATTTTGATGACATTTGAGCAAGGGGGGAGCGGCGAAGTGCGCGTGCTTCACACGGCGGTGCCGTGCTAGCACGGCAGTGCCGTGCCTCCTGCACGGCAGTGCCGCGTGGCCCAAGTTCTGATCCTGGAAAGCTTGCTCAAAATCATCACAATTTATTTTCCTAACCTTTCTAATTTGCATAGATTTGGTCATTTTACTTCCTATCCTTGACAGTTTCTGATCAAACTCTAAATCTTGCATAGATGGACCCTGGAGGTGATCCCCATGGCAAGAGGAAGATGAGGGTTAAGGTGGTTGAGAAAAGAGGCCGTGGCAGAAAGAACATGGGCAGAGGAGGCGGTGTGGCGGCGGCAGAAGTGGGTCAGCTAGACTCCGCGCGAGAGGAGCAGCGAAAGAACGGTATGGGTACACCATTGTGCCTGATGGTGACCAAGGCACTCCAGAGCACCTTTCTGTGTTTGACAACACATGTATGGTGCAAGTGGAGGGTGTCTTTGAGATGGCAGCCCCATCAACACTGAGCATATCCCTGTGGTTAGCTATCTCAGAAAGCAGAGAGAAGTAGCAGATGAGAGGTTTTGGGCAGCTTTCCACTCAAACTTCTATTTGACAGTGCTCTTTCACTCATCCAAGAGCAAGATCACTACCATGCACTACATAGACTTTGAGAGGATGGCTGAGAAGGAAGAGGATGCCTTCAATGAGGCTATTGAGGCTTGTGAGAGGTTTGAGTCGCCGGAACATCATGGCTTTCAAGCATGATTGGAATGAGGAGATACTCAGTCAGTTCCATGCCACTTATCACTGGAACAGACAGTCAGACACCATTCACTGGATGACTGACAAGAGGCACTACAGAGTTGACTTTATCACATTCTGTCAGATTCTGGGATTTGGGGCTGATCACAGGTAGTTCACAGATATCCATGAGATTGATCCTAATGAGACCAAGGCAATCAAGGACTGCTGGGCAAACCCAAGAGAAGTTGATGGCAAGAGAAAGGGTCTGAAGGACTTCTTCTATGTGATGAACAACTTTTGCAGGTGCACCATTGATCCCAAGGATGGGGCAGCCTCAGACATCAATGGCTATGCCAGAAACCTTCTTGCCCACTTCAGAAATGATGAGACATTCAATGTGGGAAAGTTCATTTGGAGGCAGCTGGCAAATGCCATGGATGATGCTAGGAGGAATCTGCCTTATGCTCCCTACCTTATGTTCATGATTGAGAGGGTCACAGGGGAATATCTATCCCAAGGACTGTTTCCACACAACCTACAACATTGAGAAGACCCATGGCTTGGAGGGAGGGAAGACTAGTGGCAGATCCACAGCAGGAGGCACCTCAGCTAGCAGAGAGGACTTAGAGGAGCCCTCTAGCTCTAGGCCCAGGAGGCATAGTGGCTCTCGATCCAAGATCAAGAAGTGGATCAAGGCCATCTTTGGGCAACTGCGCATATTCAGCTCGGCGGACTTATGAGATGCGTGGGAGGTGAGGCGGGCTTTCAAGAGTGTCGGGGAGAAGCAAGGACTTCCGGTTCCACCCGCTATTCCTAGGACACAAAGCCAGATGCGACCTCCCGAGTTTTCGGGGACCGGCGGCTGTGATCGGGACCTCTCGGACACTGCTAGGTTCCTTCTCTCGGCCAGATTCCAAATCGGCGCTCCACTTTCGTCGCTCTGCATAGACTAGTGCAGTTATCTCAGAGGAGGACGAGGACACCGCTTCCAGTCGTGAGGACACTAGTGAGGAGTGACTCCGCTCTGTTTCTTCTCTTTTCTATGATCTTTTTGGTGCTTGACGCCAAAGGGGAGAAAATTAGAAGAAATGAGAGGGGTCAAACTTTTTCGACGGCATACGGATGGTTCGAGGAGGATGATGCAGTAGCTGATCTTCAGTGTTTAGACCCTTTGAGAGGAGCTCGTTAGGTGTGAGTTCGAGAGAAACTCTATCTTATGTAATAATGCCACCTATGACTTGTTATTTCTCGGATTTGGTCTTTGGTTGTTTAAACTCTGTGTTAGATAATCTGCTGCAAGTTTAATTCCTTTTATCATGTCATATATGTTGTGGATGTGTTTACGTACGTCTATCCGAATTGTTAGGCGCGGGCAAAGCTGCCGTGCCTCGGGCGCCGACAGTACCACGCACATCGCTCTTGACATGGACAAACCCTTGTGCTCTGATCAGTTATATTTGTCATACGCATCACGGATATACTTTTATGACACCTTTCTGAGCACCCCACTGTAACCATGGATGTAGGGGGAGGCCTTGCACACTTTCTAAATGTGTGACTTGACTTTTATGTCAAAATTGAGAAGTCAAATCTCACCCACACATTTAGGGGAGGCCTCACTTGCACCTAAATATGTGAAATTGACCTCTTATGTCAATAATGAGAATTCAAAACTCATTCACATATTTAGGGGGGGTTCCTACATCCTTGGTCTTCATAATCTAAGTTTGATTTTACATCTTATGTAAGCTCTAATTTGGTTGTCATCAATCACCAAAAAGGGGGAGATTGTAAGTGCAATCAAGCTCTAAGTGGGTTTTGGCGTTGATGACCACCTAATTAGGGGACTAATGAGATTTACTGAAGATGACATGCGAGGGAATAAAATGTGGAGTTGATGTACAGTCCAAAGGCACCAAATAAGCTAGATGGTGGTGTTTTAGGATCAAGGCGTGTAAATTATTTCATATTTTGAATCTTGAGTTTAGGAAATGCCGTACTATCAAGAGGGATCCTACGATTCTCGGGTACTGTGGACCAAGTGCTCTAAATCTCAAATCCGGACACCAAACATCACTCCAAGCCCGATCAGCCAAGCATTTCAACAAGAATCTCACCTTTTCTCGACAGGGCTAACTGGCGCGGCGATGGTGCCACGCGGCGAAGCAGCGTGTGTCGATCTTGGCAAAGGCCACACTTAATCTCGGCCGTTGGGACTGTGGGGTATAAATACCTATTCTACCCCTCCCGCAACGGTCATCTGGCTCACTCTTTCTTCTTCCTCGCGACAGAACGGCCCGCTCTCACCTCTTGCTCTCTCTCTCTCTCTCACCTCCATTGAAGCACCTTGAGCTCTCCACTCAATCTCTCACTTCCCACCAGGGATTTTTGAGGGAAACCGTTGCAAACTTCGATTGGAGACCGGATCTACTACTTCCCCCACTCAAAAGAGCATTTGGTTCACGTTTGGCCGGAACCCTAGGGTTCTTTACTCTTGGAGCTTGCTCCTAGACGGCTAGGCGTCGCCCTTGAGCTTGCCCCCTTCGTGTGGCGGCCTTGGGAGGTTTGTAACCTCACACAAACAAAGAATACATTACCCCACATCTCTAGGGTTAACTCCCTAGACTTGTGAACGAGGGAAAAAAAGCAAGTCGGTGGGCAAGCTATGCCTTGTGTGGCAACCTCAACAACGTGGAGGTAACCCGACTGTGTGGCGACGGTGAACCACGGATAAATCCTTGTGTCACTTGCATTCTTTACATTCTTGCATATTTTATCTTGTGAGATAGGGCTTCGTCCCGATCTACTTTGTTGCCGGATTCTGCCACTTTTGGCTAGTTGTCCGTGAAGTATTTGTGTGCGGAACAAGTGGAAACCTTGAGCACCAAACTCCAAACTCGTGGTTTTACTTTTGGTGGTGCTCGGGTTACGTGACACGCGGTAGTGCCACGCCTACGGTCGAGAGAAGTTCTTTCTCTGTCTCGCCTCTCGTCTGTCGGTTTCACGCCGGCAAGCGTGCCGCACCTATATCTGGCCCGGTGCCGCGCATATCCGTCTTGACAACTTGTTGAAGTTTTAACAGGTCGATTTTTAGGGGTCAGCCTATTCACCCCCCCCCTCTAGGCTTCCATCAGATCCTACAAACGTAGGGCCCGGCACATACATTTATACCGATGCCCACGCGCCCGACTCCTTCGTCGAGGTGCTAGATGTCCCCCGGCGTGTACCAAAGCACGGATCCGTCTTTGCACCCACTCCCGCTTTCTTTGGACTTCGCCTTGCGGTTCTCCGTTCATTGCTTCCTAGCGACTTGGCCTCGGCGCTAGATCCAACAACATTTATGTGTCATGTGAGTCTGCATTCCCGTATCCTTTTTACCGAATCTTTCTCATATCCTTTTGCTTAATGCATAATGAAATTGTTGGTTGGGAGTAGTACAACATGAATGAATGTTTTTGAGGGCGTCTATTGTAGCATGTAGGGTGGTAGATATAACCATGAATGATAGTTGAAACCAATTACTACAAGTGTGTATATGTATGCAAAATGTTGCAGCATTAGTCTGAAGGATTTGTCATACATGGCTATTCGCTCCTGCTATTTATTTTAATTACTTTTGTCACCAACGACACATAATATGATACTTATTGACCTTAGGTATAATTTTCATTTTAATTTCAATGTTCTTGATGACTTCGCACATATAAATTTTGATATATAATCTTTATTGACCATTAGTTATGATTTTTTTATTTGCGTAACAATAGTGTTTTCTTTGAACTGTGGCAACCCTTGCCTATTTTTTTCACTCAAAGCAGGGATCATAGCCCTGGGTGCACAAGAGGAATCAAGTGCCTCATCTTACAAAAGAGCTCCTCCCGATCACATCTTTGAACGCTATGGATGCACACAAGCCGGTTGCATGGGAAATGCCGCCTCGCCTCCGTCAATGGCGATAGAGGTTTTTGATCACCAGGGAAGTTTGGAGCAAACCTATTTATTAGAAGCACTAATGACCATAGCACGAGCAAAGTTGTGTGTCGACCAAACACACCGCACGCCACGCTCGGCCGACTTCTTCATAATCAACACCTCCTTTGAAACATTCCAAAACCGAGGAGAGTGATGGCATGCATGTCATCCTCTATAGGTGAGAAACTCATTTGATTTTCCCCTTTTCTTGCATAGCTCCATGTGTGTTGGTTGGTATTGTCTGGACACTATACTCATGTAGGCAAGGAAGCAGTAAGAGCGCCCCACATTTACATCCATGACACCACTACATCGGATGATGTCGAGATAGGTATACCAACTACCATGGCTCCTACCCCAACGATGAGATCGCATGAAGAAGGTGACGTACACTGCTTGCTGGCACCAATGAGGCAAATGATGCTACACTGACTACCTATTGGTGAACACCAATGAGGAAGGTGACGCTACACCAACTACCTATTGGCGAACACAGTGAGGAAGGCGATGCTACCCCGATGAGATAGATGATTCTACAAAGAGTCCATCTACTTCGACACTACACCGGCCAATGCCAACATGATGATGATGCGGGTGTGTGCCAAGCCAACTTCACTTCTCCAAGGGCGCACCAATCGTCGTCGATGAGGTGGATGACATTTGTGTCCGAGCCACCAAAATACCTTAAAGTCTAGGCATCGAGAAAGCCGATCAATTGCTAGATGAGGTGACAATTTCCATCTAGCACTTGAGCACACGCATGGAGGAAGTTAGCATGTGCACCAACCACTGGTTTTCGATCTAGCCGCATCGAGAGGGCAAAAGGACATGTGTGTGTCAAAGATCATGGGAATGATGAGGAGATCTACGTCAAGATCCGTGACATCTACAACAATGCATGCCACCAATGTCAAGACATTCAACATCCACGACATCTACATCAATGCCGGCACCCACGCATCTATAAATTAAAGGTATGGCCACGTTGTTACGTTCCATAACTACAATTTAGTTTTTCTCTTCTGATGTACATGATATGATTCTTCTCGGCTATTAGATATAATGTTCATTTTAATTATGATGTCCTTGGATTTGCACAAATCAGTTAGAGGACCATAGTATTACCATGAATAATATATGTATTATCATGAATTACTTGCTAATGTTGCTAAAAGTTAGAGGACCATAGTTATCAATAAAACCTATATAAAAAAAAAAAATCGTATGTTGCTAAAAGTTAGAGGACCATAGTTATCAATAAAACCTATATGAAAAAAAAAAAATCAAACATCTAGAATTATAATAGATAATTAAGTCGATTCAATAATATTTTTTTATAAACTATCATTATAAAACATACTTCTTGACCCAAGTTTGCATTCAAATTACGCACAAATGAGATATGTAATCTAATGTAATTTGTACCTAACCTATCCACCTCTCGACCGTTTTAAAAACTAATAATAAGTCTCTCAAATCTACATATAAATGCTAAACATAATTAAGCTATTATGAACAATAAACCAGCATCCATAAGTTAAAACCGACATTAGTTTAAGTAATTACTTTAATAAGCTTATCAAACATAAAAATATATCCTTAGCAAACCACGTATTAATGGCACTTATGATAATAAATTATAAGTTGTTGTATTCAAGAAAATGTAAACATTTTTTGAGCTACACATTGTATCATATGAATATTAGTAACTTAATCTTATGAATTCTTTTGTGTAATAAAATTAATAATGTGATACAATAAATTCAACATCTTGAATGTCATGGTGCACGGTGAAGCAACTATTTATGACATTGTCAAAACTAAGATGGTAGTCTATGACCGAATATTATTTAAATAAAATGAAACATGATTTTTAAAATAAATGATACAATAAGCATTATTATTTCAAATTAATACATGTACAAAATTAGATAAAAAATGATAAAGTAGACATTTTCATTATATAATGTAATGAGATGGAATAAAAATTTATATACATTAAGTTTATTTATATTTGGACTAAATACATATGGTGCTACAAAAGATTAATAGTACAAATTATTACTCAAGAAAACCATATAAAAAAATATATTGGTCCTACAATTTTTAGAAATCATCTAAAACACTTTTGACATTGTAAGAAATAGTTGTTGTATATGAGGAATTAATAACCCTAAAAGTTTGGGAAACAAATTAAAATTGATGTCTATATCTTCAAAAATATAGAGAGATTGCATCTAAAACTATCATAGTTTAAGCAAATGTTACAACTAAATGTATATTGGAGATACACAAAGGTGTTATGTAAAGAAAAAAGGTTATAGATATGTAGGAAAAGAAAAACATATATATCAATATTCGATAAATTATCACAATTGACTATAGACTATAAGGTACCTACTATAGCTATTATTTTAAAATATTAGGAAAGAAAAAATATTAAATATAACTAATTATTATAGGAAGTGCCTCATAAGATTCTAACCCGTGCATCGCACGGGTTGGTGAACTAGTGGACTTCAATTCTCTTACAAACATACATGGGCATTCATGCCATTTTTCCAACCATTTGAAACAGTTACATCCCCGGCCCAAATGCACGGCAGTACCATTTACTGAAGAAAATTTCAACTCGGTGCCAGATCGAGTTTTCCAATGCCAAATACGCAATTCTCTCGTCATAGAAAGTGAGTCCAGCTCGGACTCTTCCCAGGCCAAAATGCACACACTGGACAGTTTGATGTTTGTATTTTGTCGTAGCTAGCACTGGCCCCAGCAACCCAGCTCACTTTTCTCTTGACAGTGCAGACGCCTTCCGCCAGGAGCAGATGAGCATCCCTTGCGTGGGCTGAAACTGAAAGCCCGTCCGGGAAATTAAGTCTCTCGCGTCGGTGGACACCGTCTCGGGCCACAAATTGTGGTGCCGTCCGCGCGCTGCAAGTGGGCCCACGCACCAGAGAAACAAACAACGCTCGCATTTGCATGTCAAAGAACAATTTTGTGGATGAAAACCTAACTAACGATGATGATAACATTGGTCACATTTGGTCTAAAGGCGAATATATAGGCAATAATAATATTATCTGGCATGAGATAATCAATCAGCGGCAGGCACGAAAAATGACGCAGCAATTCAGGAACCCAATGGAAACACCTTAGAAACATTTTACTTTGGGACAAAGGTGAAGTAAACTGTGCAATAAAATCTCTAAAAGCACACAGACAAAAATGGGGCAGTAATTCGGGCAAACCAAATATATGCGTCATTCTTAAACTGTGATCAAATTGTTAATTATGCCGTGCTTGAGCTATATATGAGGGGTGGGATCATCTATGTGTGCACTTGAGTTTGCACTTTTCATGACGACAAGAGCTATATACATACTTCCATCTTTATTCTTTGGTTCCAGCCACAAGCAAAGGGCACATGCATATGTCCTATCATTTTGTTGATGCCAATGGCAAAAGTTACAAGCTTATCTAGAGGCGAAGCAACCAAAGGGGGAGCTCATCGCAGCCTGTTATTATCGCATCTCGCGTATATATAGTACTACACCTCTCCTCTGTCCGCTATCCTCTTGCTGATCAATACACGCCTAAGAAAAATATACAGAGCAGAAAGCAACACTGCCGTTTCTTGCATTGTGTTCTCCGATCGCAGCTCAGGATTTTAGCAAGTTGCCAAGGTACTAACAACTTGTATGATTCATATGGTTGTTACTACTACTTAGCACCATTTTTTCTCTCTCTGTATATATACATGCTTTTGAAGAACATATAGAGCGAAATGCCTGCATGTTCGACAGATGTGTGCCTAATTAACTTTAATTTGTTCTTGTATATGGGCTTGGATTAGAGATTGGGGATCCATCTGGAAGCTGTGGAGTAGAGATGGGCTAGACTTCTGGAGCTTCTTCAGTTTGCTAATCTTTGTTATACTGTTATACAGAGACTAATCATGGGAGTGAAGGTATCCCTCCAGCCCCAACACCCACCCACAAAAGTGAAAAATATAGACATTCTGCTTATAATTAACTTTAATTTATCGCGTAAATGTCATGCATCAGGCCGGAGTGGAAGAATGCATCTACAAGCCATGGGGTTGGCTGGGCTAAACCTCTGGAGTTATTTCATCTTGCTATCATGGCAGCACGGCCAGAATTCGAGGTATCCCCCCACCCGAAACACCACACACACCCACTCCATTGAAAATATAGATTGTGTGCTTTAGTAACATATACACCAGAATAATCACTAATTTAAGATGAGAAACATACATGCATATCTGCAATTTCGTGTTCTACTCTTGAGCATTTATTTTTGTTGTGTTTGTATGTATTAATGTAAATAATTAAATAGCTAGCTTATCGTGTAGCGTCGTCCAAAGTACAGTCGTGGGCTAGCAGTAGCAGCCCATGACCTTGACAACAAGACGAGGTCTCTGATCTGTCTCTCTCTCCTCCCTCCTCGCTCCTCTGCTCTCGCTCCTCCGAAGCGCATACCGCCCAGTCCCCAG